>JAESUZ010001412.1:638005-1276010 GCA_017311185.1 Proteles cristata cristata | reverse complement strand
ATTGGGATTTTGGTAGGGAGTAGATCGAATATATATATATTGCCTTGGGGAATATTGAAGTTTTTATAATATTAACTCTTCCAAACTATAAACTAAGGCTGCCTTTCTATTTATTAGGGCCTCAGTTAGTTTATTTCAGCAATGTTTTGAAATTTTCAGAGGGTAAATCTTGCACCTTTTTAGTTAAGTTCATTTCTAAGTTGTTATTTTTTAATGTTACTGTAAATGGAATCATTTTCTTAGGTTCCTTTTTGGGCTGTTCATTGCTTGTATATGGAAATGCAACTGATTTTTGTGTGTTGATCTAGTGTGCTGCAACTTTGCTGAAATTATTTTAGTTTTAATAATATATTTGTGTATTTTTTAGGATTTTCTAAATATAGGATCATGTCATCTGTTAATAAATGTATGTTTGTTCTTTTCGTTTTGGTTGTCTTTTATTTTTCTTCCCTAATGTCTCTGGCTAGAATTCCCAATACCATATTGAATAGCAATGACAAAAGTGGGCATCCTTGTTTTTGTATACAGGTCTTACACATATTTTGTTAAACTTATCCTTAGACAGTCACATTTGTAGATGGTATTTTTAATTCCTACATCCAACGTTTTTTTAAAAGTATAAAAAATAGAACTGACTTTTACATATTGTATCTTATACCTTGAGACCTTGTTAAATGCGCATACTCACTTTAGTCGCTTTTCTATGGATATATTAAATTTTTCTAATTTATTATTATGTCATCAGTGAATACAAAAGGGTTTAGGCCTTTCCAATATACATGGTTTTTATTACTTTCTCTAATGTTAATACACTGGTTAGATCCTCTTCTACAATGTTGTATAAAAGTGATGACAAGAATTGACTTCCTTGACATGTTCCTGTTTAGCGATAGAAAAGCATTGTCTTTTACTATTAAGCATTATGTTAGATATAGGTTTTCATAGATTGGCTTACCACTTGAGGAAGTCCTTATTACTTCTTTAGTTGAGGGTACTTTTTATCATGTATGAGAGTGAAACTATGTCAAATTACTTTTCTGTATCTATCAAGATGATCATATGTGTTTTCTTCTTTAATATGTTAATATGGTGAATTATATTGACTTTTTTAAGCCATTGCTTTCCTGAGATAAATTCTAGTTGGGCACTATTTGTTAGCAACTCATCTATAATGCTGGATTTGATTTTCCTATTATTTTGGAAGGGGGCATTTCTATATCTATATGAATCAGATATACTGATCCTTAGTTTTATTTTTTATAACATACATGTTTAGTTTTTGTACCCGATTAATATTGGTATCATAAAGTAAGCTGGAAGGTGTTCCATCTTTTATTTTCTGAAAAAAAATTTACACAAGATTTGTTTTATTTCTTCTTCAAATTGATAGAATTTCCTTTAAAGCTATCTAAGTCATGTGTTTTCTCTGTGGGAAGTATTTTACTATGAATTCAATTTTTAAAGATATAGGACTATTTAGGTTTTCTACTTCTTCTTGAAACAGTTTAGTACTTACGTTTTTCACAGAATTTGTGGATTATTTATTGGCATAAAGATATTCATAACATTCTCTTATTTTACTTTAATACCCTATAGAATCTGTAGTGATATCCACTCTTTCAATTTCACTACTGTTATTGATAATTTGTATTTTCTCTCTTTTATCTTCTCGGTTGGTCTAAGTAAAATATTAGTCTAATTAATTCAATCAGGTAAAATTAAGTTATATTGCTATTCAAGTTTTCTATATTCTTATGGATTTCCTGTTCTATCAGTTACTACAATGAATATTGAAATAATCAATTATAATTTATATATGTCAGTTTTTCCTTTCAGTTCTGTTGGTTTTTGTTTCATGTGCTTTAAGGATCTGTAATTCGGGCCCCTGGTGGCTCAGTCAGTTGAGTGTCCGACTTTGGCTCATGTCATGATCTGACAGTTTGTGAGTTTGAGCCCCACATTAGGCTTTCTACTGTGAGCACAGAGCCAACTTTGAATCCTGTGTTCTCCTCTCTCTTTGCCACACCTTGCTTATGCTCTCTCAAAAATAAGTAAAACATTAAAAAAAATAAAGATCTGTAATCGGCAAAAAAACATGAAAACTGTATATCTTCTTGATGAATATTTTATCGTTATGAAATAATCTGCTTTATCTTTATAAATATTCCTACTCCTAAAGACTCTTTCTCTATACTAACATATTCACTTCTAATAGTCATGTTTTCATAGTAGATCTTTTTTCCATCTATTTACTTTTAAGATACCTGTATCTTACTTCCTCCCCAACCCCACCAGTTCTGACAATTACTGCTTTTTCATTATGGGTTTAAGCCAATTCATGTAAGATAATCATCGCTATACTTGGATTTAAATGTACTCTTTCTCTAGATTTCCTACTTATTCCATATGACTTTTGGTTTTTTAATTTTCCTGCCTTTAATTTTCCTTCATTATTTCAGATTAAGTAATTTCTTTAGTTTTCCATTTATCTCCTGTATTTACAAGTGGTAATATCTCTTCTTTTTTAGTGGTTGTTCTATTTCACTAAGCCATCTTTAACATGTCAAAGGAGGCTGCCTTCAAATATTTCCGCATGCCACACATAATATAAGATTAATTCTCCTCACTCATTTCTAAAGCTATTTTAGTTATACTTTATTTCTAAATACTTCACAAATATCATAATATAATACATTTTTCTTGAGTAATCAGTTATCTTTTAGAAAAATTAGAAAATACAAAAACATTCTTATGTATTTTATTAAGGATTTTCTTTAATGTTTTTTGAATTGCTGGCCTGCTGTAAAAAAATTTCTCATTTTCTATCTTTGAAAATAGTTCTAGTTTGACTCTACTTTTAAAGAACATTTTCTGATAGAAAAATATTTTTTCCTTTCAACAACTGAAAGAAGTCACTCCACAGTTTTCTTGGCATGTGTATTTCTGTGAGAAATGACTGGCCATTTCTATCTTTCTTTCCTTGAATGTTAATAAGTTCTTTTTTTCTCTAGATGCCTATAGTATATTTTTGTTTTAGCACTTTTCCAGAAATTTGGTTATGGTGTGCCTTATGGGGTAGTTTTCTTTTTTCTCTTTTTCTTTTTTGTTTAAATACTATTTGTGTTCACTGAGTTTCTTGGGTATGTGGATTTACAACTTTGATCAAATATAAAAAAAAATTTGTATTGAGTCTTTGAATATCTTTTTCTGCTCCTTCAAATCTAACTATAATATCTTTTTTAAATTTGATTTTAGAAAGAGAGAGCACGATAAGGGAAGGGGGCGAGGGACAGAGAGAGAGAGAGAGAATCATAAGTAGGCTCCATGCAGTACTTGGTCCCATGACCCTAGAGTCATGACCTGAGCCAGAATCAAGAGTCAAACTCTCAATTGACTGAGCCACTCCAGAGCCCCACATCATAATATCTTATACTGCTTTATATAGCTGCAGAGACCACTGAGGATCTATTCATATTTTTTTCAACTTTATACTTTCTATTCTTCCATTTGGATTGTTTTATTTCTGTTGTTATGCCTTTAACACCTAGGAATTTTTTTTAATCTCTGATACTGTATTTTTAGTTCTAGACGTTCTATTTTCCTGTTTTATGTCACTTCCATTTCTTTCATAATTATGTTTATGTTTACTTCAATCTTTGCACATATTTATAATTGTTCTTTAAATCTTCTTTTCTTTTGGGGTGCCTGGGTGGCTCAGTCACTTGAGCATCTGACTCTTAATTTCAACTCAGGTCATGATTTCAGTTTGTGAGTTTGACCCTTGCATCAGGTTCTGCACTAGCAGTGTGGAGCATGCTTGGAATTCTCTGTTTTCTTGGGATTCTCTGTCTCCCTCTCTCTGCCCCTCCCCTGCTTGTGTTCTCTCTCAATCTCTCTCTCTCTCTCTTTCTCTCAAAACTAAATAAATAAACATTAAAAAATAATGAAAAATTATTTTCTTTTAAAAATTTTTGACTTACAAAAAGGTTTACATAATTAATATTTACAACTTGGTGAGCTTGGAGCTATGTATAACCCATGAAACCATCACCACAATGTATGCCATAAACCTTTCAATCACCTCCAAAAGTTTCCTCTTGCCCTCTTATTTATTAATGTTGTTGTGGTGGTGGTTATTTTGTTATAACATGTAATATAAAATATATCCTCTTAGGGGGCACTTGGGTGGCTCAGTCGAGCATCTAAGTTCAGCTCAAGTCATGATCTCACAGCTGTAGGTTTGAGCCCCACCTCAGGCTCTGTGCTGACAGCTCAGAGCTTGGACACTGCTTCAGATTCTGTGTCTCCCTCTTTCTGAACTTCTCCCACTCACACTCTGTCTCTGTCTCTCAAATTGAATAAATATTTTAAAAATTTAGGATATGTGCTCTTAGCAATTGTTTTTATTGTAATTTTTTAAATGTTATTTCTTTTTTAGAGAGAGTGCATGAGCAGGGGAGAAGCAGAGAGAGAAGGATACAGAGGATCCAAAGCAGGCCCACTGTGTTGACAGCAGAGAGCCCAATGTAGGGCTCAAACTCACAAACCATGAGATCATGGCCTGAGCCAAAGTCAGATGTCTAACCAACTGAGTCACCCAGGCACCCTGACCCTCTTAGTAAACTTTTAAGCAATACAGTATTGCTAACTATAGGTATGACACTGTACAGTACATTGCTAAAATTTATTAATCTTGTATAACAAAATTCTGTAGACTTTGACTAATAGTTCCCCATCTTTCTCTCTCCACAGTCCCTGACAACAGCCAGTCTACCCTCTGCTTCTATTAGTTTGACTATTTTGCATTCCACATACAAGTGAGATCATGTAGTATTTGTATTTCTGTCTCTGGCTTATTTCACTTAGCATAATGTCCTCCAGGCTTATCTGTGTTGTTGCAAATGGAAGAATTTTCTCCTTTTTTGAAGGGTGAATTATACTCCACTGTATGTACATTTTCTTTATCCATTCATTTGTCAATAGACAAATAGGTTTTTTCTATATGTTTCCTACTATGAATAATACTGCAATGAACATGGAAGTTCAGGCATCTTTTTGAGATCCAGATTTCATTTCCTTCAGATATATACACAGAATTGGGATTTCTGGATCATACAGTAGTTTCATTTTTAATTTTTGAGGAAAGGCCATATTATTTTGGCCTTTCTATAGTGACTATACTAATTTACATTCCCATTAATAGTGTATGAGGGTTTCCATTTCTCTGCATCCTCACCAATGCTTACCAGTTTTTTATAAGAACCATTCTAACAAATGTGAGGTGATATCACATTGACTTTGATTTGTATTTCCCTGATAATTAGTGATGTGGAGAATCTTTATCATGTAACTGTTGTCTATCTGTATGTCTTCTTTAAAGAAATGTCTGTTTTGGTTCATCCACTTTTTTATGCCTGTGGGAAAACTTAGAAAAGGGAAATAGGGGGAACTCAGCCATATTTACAAAGCTCCCTGCAACTGTTCTGGGGTGTGTATCTATAGGGTAAACACCACTAACTTACAAATTTCAATTTGTTACATAAACAACCTAAGAGCAACATGCATGAAAAGAAAAATTAAATGTTCAATACAGTCTCTCCACTATCATTTGTCATACCATAAGCTCTTCAGGCCCTGTGTGAACTCAATTATTCAGCTTAGAGATACCTAGTAACTTTTCATTACCAATCATCATAGAGTGTCACTTGTGTATATGGAAAACTTAGTTTTCATGAAGACTTAAGAAAATCCCTGTACAGGGGCGCCTGGGTGGCTTAGTCGGTTAAGCGTCCGACTTTCGCTTAGGTCATGATCTCGCAGTTCGTGGGTTCGAGCCCCGCGTCGGGCTCTGTGCTGACTGCCAGCTCGGAGCCTGGAGCCTGTTTCAGTCTCTGACTCCCTCTCTCTCTGACCCTCCCTGCTCACGCTGTCTCTCTCTCTCTCCTAGAAATAAATAAAACATTAAAAAAAAATAAAAAAAAAAGAAAGAAAATCCCTGTACAGAATTCTGGCACTCTTTCTGTACATAGCTTCTTCCTCTGGGGAACGTTGCCTCAGAAATTCTAGTTGCTTCTACGTACTTAATTCCAATTTTCTATTCTCAACCCAGTGGAACTGTTGTACTCTACTTGGATTTCCTTTCCTTGCCACATGGTACATAATTCGTCTTCAAGAAGAAAGTCAGGGGAATCAAAGATCATCTGTTTTGTCTCTCTTCTCTCAGCGACTACAACCCTAGCTTGTAGTTTGGTACCACTTCCGCTACCAAATACCCTCTCAATATTCAGTTAAGAAAACTATTACAATCTAGGTATTTCAAATAGGAACTGATTTAATATATACAAGTATATGACTATTAAACCATTGGAAATGCGAAAAGAATGAATGACAAGGAACGTCACCATTACATTCAAGATTTGCTATTAATTTTGAGAAAGTTAGGAAGTTGCAGAAACAATAGCAAACCACAAACAACATTTTATGCGCCTCTATCACAAAGGCAAGTGACTTGTAGAAAAAGGGCCTTGAGGGCCATTGCAAATTTTCATGTGTACTGAAGCCCATGCATTCTCCTGCCACTGCCAAAGGAATAAAAATACAGTATCTTTTCCTCATCTGCCTTCTATGTATTGCAGAAATGCTCCTCACTGGAGGATATAAGGGAGAGCATAGAAAAGAAACACTATTAGAAGCATTAAAAATAGTGTTTCATAGTGGAAACATTATTGAGTTTCCAACAGATAACACAAATAGAGCATTTGATTCAAAGCCAAAAGTGTCTTTTCAAATCCTTGGTCTGCCACAATTATCTGCATGACCAAGGCAAGTCACATAACCTCCCATGTCCGTGATCTCCAAGAACACTCTCAGGCTCAATGATTTCCTGAAGGACTCCCAGAACTCAGAAAAGCTGTTATACTCATAAATGGTTTATTACAGGGAAACAGTATAGACTCAAATCAGCAAAGGGAAATGTGCATAGGAAGTAGTACAAGAGAAACCAGGTACAAACTTCCATTTGTCCTCTTCCCATAGGAGTCACATGGATAGTACTGAGTTCTCCCAGCAAGAATATTTGGCAAAACATGTGAAGTGTCACCAACCAGGGAAACCCATGCATGCCCTGGTATCCAAAGATTTAATTGAAGATCAGTCACAGAGGATGCAACACTTATTTGACTAACCTCAGCTACTCAGACCATAGCCTCCCAGAGGTGAAAGTGATACAGAGTGGCCCAAATTTCCAGGCACACAAAACAGGTAGGATTCTCCAAAGGCCCAGAGGTCACCTCCCAGGAGCCAAGAACCAGTCCTGAAGACTTAGGGAATGTGCAGAGTTTCAGGTTAGCTCTTCTTGCTCACTTCCCTAAGCTTAGGTTTCATTATTTATAAAATAAGGCTTGTCGTTCATAATAAATGCAATTATGTATATAGAAAGTTCCTGGTATATGTCTTATAAGGAATTAATATTTTGATACAGTTTCAAAAGAAAAAGAAAAAGGACTTACATAGCCTTTCTCACATCAAAATATCTGTATGGTCTTCAATAGCCAATAAACATATAATTGATTTTTTCTACATAATATTGTCTACTCAGTGTGGCTATTCTGATATACTGGCACTTAATAGAAACTCTCCTAGAGGTATTCCATTCTATAAGTATATAGAATTTTATAGTATAAATAATATAGAATTTTAAGTATAAAATTCTATAAAGTAGAATTTTAGTATCAGGGTACATTCACATCATATACAGGGTGTACTCTGCACAAGGGTATCTACCTGAGGGGGCAAGTCAGGGACTATAAAGTAGTTTTGCTTACCAGCCTGCATATCATACCTCCATCTGCCTTGAAAAATCTTTTTTATTTTTAATTTCACTCATATGCCTGTAAGAGCTAGTGGTTGCTGTGTCACTATTGTTGTCTACATGTTATAGTGACACAACTAGTAATTTACTTAACAGTGGCTTTTAAAACATTGCGTGTCAACATTAGTTATGGATTTATTTGAGAAAATGTGAACATTCTAAATATTTACTAAACAAATTCTAATTACCATTTTATTGGACACAAGATGTATACTCACCTAATGAAACACCATGTTCTATGATGTATTAAAATACTTTGATTTGGAGTAGGAATAAGCAGTTGATATTCTTCCAGAAAATAAAATGTGCACCATGAATATATTCTACACGCACCAGACCATTTTCAAAAGCTACAAAGAAAAGATGCTGCTCAGATCCTCTGGTGTTTGTTTTAGCATTACAGCCATTAGCTCTGGTTATTAGATTCTCACAGGAGACAGGAAGGATTACCACTAATTGTAGGCAGAATAAATTATCATGTATGCTGATGACATTTTAATGTTCACGACAAATCCAGACAAAGCTTGGTAGGCTTTGTTGGATTTACTGAACTAATTTATGTAATTGTCAGAATATAAAATTAACTGTGAAAATGTAGTCTGATACCAATGAATGACTTTTGCCTTAAAGCAATTGATCGCTTACCTGCCTTTCCCTTGGAAACTATTGATGATATAATAACTTAATGTCAAAGACTCTGTAGTCTAATCAAACTCATAAATATTGAAAATAAAACCAGACAGAGGTTTATAAACATCAATTTTCTGGCAGATCATATTTGCCAGCATTTCATCATTTTCCCCCTTATATTCTCCTTTCCTTTCCTTTCTTATGCAGGAGGTGTTAGTCTAGGCTTTTCTTACCTGAACATTATCTATCTTCTCAAAATATTTGTCTTCATAGGACATCTCATGAACAATGGAGAGACAATTTTAACAAACTTCTCCATAGCAAAGAAGGGAAAGATGGGTGAAAATAAGGAATTATATTTCAGTCATCAAAGGACTTTTCTCTGTTTCCTTGGCTTCTAAGCCAAGACAACCAAGGAACTAAAAACATTCAACCTGTTGTCATTTTCTAGTTCTTTCCAATTCTTCCCAACCCACTCTCCAGGAATATTCAGCCCAGCAGAGTGAGATTTTACAACATGAAAAGCAACTCCCAACACTATTCAACTCTTTTATTTTAAAATCACATTGAAGGAGTATGATTGATACTATTAATTAACTCAATATCATTATCCTCTCTTCATCTGATGCAGAATCAAGATCTGACTCAGTGTGGGATGCCCCAGATTTCACTTCTGCTAAGGGTATCTAAATGCTTAATAAAGTACAAGGTGAGAATTCTGGGAACTTATGGGGGTGCCTGGGTAGCCTAGTCGGTTAAGTGTCCAACTTCGGCTCAGGTCTTTATCTCATGGTCCATGGGTTCAAACCCTGTGTCAGGCTCTATGATGACAGCTTGGAGCCTGGAGCCTGCTTCACATTCTTTGTCTCCCTCTCTCTCTGCCCCACCCCTGCTCATGCTCTGTCTGTCTCTCTCTTCTCTCAAATATAAATAAATGTTTTAAAATTTTTTTAAAGAAGAGAATTCTGAGAAGTTATGATTTCCTGACTGGCTCTCTCTGTTTCTTCCTTCTTTGTGCCTGGGAGCCAGAAATATTCTGGAGGTGCAGCAGTGAGCTTGTAACTAAAATTCCTATCATTCTACATGCTAAAAATGATAGAAAATGTTCAAATACTGTAATAGGGGTTTCTGTTATTTG
Organism: Proteles cristata cristata; assembly: GCA_017311185.1. Lineage (NCBI taxonomy): Eukaryota > Metazoa > Chordata > Mammalia > Carnivora > Hyaenidae > Proteles > Proteles cristata. The sequence continues at coordinate 1,266,372 of JAESUZ010001412.1, read as the reverse complement.
TAGCCAAACACCCAATCTTAACTGACAGAAGCAGCATCTCAGTTCATAAATCCTACACAGAAAAGATATTCCATCCAACATCTTTAATATAGCTGTGAAGCAGTCCATTTCCATGGCAGCAATATGTCTCCATAATTGTCAAACAAATTAAAATGTGGTTAATTGTTACATAATGTTCCCAATATAGTGCCATTTGATGTTTATGGTAAAAACAAAGCCATCAAGATGATTGAGTATAGACACAAAAACATCCTTAGAAGACATAAAATCCTTATCATTAAACCATACCTCATCAGAAAAGAGCTGTTCCTGGGTTCAGACATAATTTATGGTGATCACTGGAATGTCAGGACAAGAGGAAAGGGCTGTCAGATTAATTAACAACCTAATTGACTGGCTTTTAAATCCATCCCAATAAGTCTCTAAATATTGCTTTTATTGATAACAAGTGCAAGTTCAGTGCTATCACAAAGCAAGCACTGCCATGGTATATGAGTACAGAATCCCCAAGCACACAAGAAATTTTGACAAGCACCAGAAAACATTCCATGGTAGGAAAGAAAATATTTGTCTTGCTTCTCACACAGTAGAGCAACATTTCCATATCTTATTTACTTCATCTCAGGAGAGTAGACAATTTTTATACTGAGTGAGAAAAGGAATACTAAAAATGGCAATCGTGACACTCATCTGCTTTTCACCAATCAATATTTGTTCAAAATCTTCCCACCCATCACACAGTGTATACATTAGACAATGCCAAAATTGTTGCGATCTAGCAGAATTCTTAATGTGTGGTGGCTGTGATCTAAGCTCTAATGCTTGCATGGATCCCTTCACCAAGGGGAGAGCCATTGCTCACAGGGCAAGGTGGAGCTGGTGTCTGCAAGCTATATTGGCATAAATGGTCATCAACACTTGCTGCACATCCATCTGTCTATGCAAGGCAAAATGCTTCAATTACAATGGCATTCTAAAAGGAATCACTGATATACTTGGAGAGACTGTTTACCGAGGGTATCCATCCACACCAAAATAAACATCGTACTGCTAATTGTGGCTGACATGCAATTTGCAAAAACACTTTAAGTTATTTGTATTACTAACAGCCATCTGAGGTCTTATTTTATCTCCTTAAATCTGTTGCAGTTTTCTGAATGAATTTTTATGGACACATGTAAAACAGTTAGAAGTGCAAAGAAAGAATTCCCTAAAGTCCCACTTATCTTGTGTGATCGGAACACTGGCAAACAAGCTCTTTGAAAAGCTCAGGCACTTTCTCCCATCTTCTCCTCACCATGATGATAAACTAATCCAGGAAAGAAAAAAATGCAACTGACATCTGAATTATCTCCTTTGAGAGACATCATGTAACATTAAAAATTAATCTTTTTACCTTTTGATGTTTCCAAACTTTCTCTGTTAGTCTGTAAGATTTTTCTTTTAAGCTAGAGTTAACAAAATTTTCAGGAAGACATTATGATCCTTTTCCTCTACAAGTGAAACTGTGTTTAATATTCTATTCATCATAGTTCATGTCTTCACAATTATTATAGGTAGTTAAATTATATGTATAATGGTATTTATGTATATTCAAAAAACTATTGCAGGTGTTCTCAGAAAGCAGGATATGTTTATAAATATGTTCCATATAAATTGAAAAATAAGAATTGAATATACAGCACTAGTCTCAAGCACGATAGGGAATCTATCACCTGCTCTGCCCTCAAGGGAGAGAAGACAGATACAAAAATAACAATAATACAAGTGGAAATAGGTGTGTCAGATGAGAAGTAAAAATGAAGAAATAAAGGAGTTCAAGGGTAGAGTCTTCCTGGCCGGAGAACTAGTGAAGGGTTCACACAAAGGGTCCACCTGAGCGCGTGCAGCAAAAGGACTTTAAACAACTAGAGAAACAGAGCCACCCCTGCTAGAGTGCACAGAGGGAATGATAGGAGAAAGACAGACAAACAAGGAATAATAAAATCTGTGGTTTGTCACAAAAATTGGAAGAAAGAATAAGTGTTATAGAAAATAAGTCCCAATTAAATAGAAAAATCACATGAAATACCCTGGCCTGGAATAGTGACACTACATACACAAGCAAATTAAAATCTGAATATAAGGTGGGGTAAATTACACTAAGTCTAGTTTAGGGGATCCTTGAAAACCAGTCAAAGAGACCGAAACTTTATTTGGTAGATAATCATGACAATATTTATGACACAACAATGGCACCACACAAAAGCAACAGTTATGGTCTGGAAGGGGCTTCTAATATTAATGTGCGGATGAGCGAGTCAGGCAGATTGTCAAATGTCTCCAGCACACAGTGCTACTTGCAGACCATTCATCCATCTGAGGTCTTTTTCTTAACCAATCCTACCAGGAATATTTACCTCCCTCCAGAAAAGAAATACACAAATTAATCCAACTATATAGCTTCAAGTCAAGGGGATTACCAACTTTACTTTCCATTCATGAAGAAATTTGAGATGTGGATTAAGGCTTTCTCCATATTCTTTGTAAGCTGTCAGAGTTCCCAACTTTTTAAAATATCTATACCTATGTATAACAATTTCTCAAGTTTCCCCATAGTTTTCCAGCAAATAGGAGAGATAATGAATAAGAGCTTTTCACATAGAAGAGTCAAAAATACATCAGTATAATTAAATTACACAGAATCTAAAAGAATGTATATATATACATCTATATATTTGTTAAACACAATGCCAATTCAATTTCCTTAAACACTTGACAAGACCTATTTTCTATGAGATTTCTTGCTAACAGGCCCTCAGTCACATTAAGTGCTCACAAACTGCATGGAAGTTGTATTTTATCGTACAGCCCTAATTGAGCTGTCAAGGTTAAAGAAGCCGAATGTTACGGAAATGTTTATTATACAAGCACACTTAATCTGAAGCTGGAAAGGAACATTTCTGTAGCTTTGGCTATAATTTATCCCTGCAAAAGGCAAGAAAAAAGGCCTTTTATCACCCTCTCATTTCAGTGAATTATGTTTATGGAGTCCTTCTACTGCTATGAATCTGGTTTCACTCCAACGTGAAGAGGAGTTAAGTCCCAAATCTCTCTCAGTTGAATTTCATTATGTTCCTTGTCCCTTGGTTCCCATCAAGACATATGCCTTCACTATACATACAGTGTAGTCACAGTCATTTACACCTGCCCTTACTTATAGTAGCCATTTATTTATAACAATGCAAACAATGTGTAAATCTAGGTATCTGGAGACATTTATTATTTCAAATATTTTAGTTTCAGTTAACCTGCCATTGGAGAATAAGTTATTTCGCTTGGTTTGTTTGTTTGTTTGTTTGTTTGTTTGTTTGTTTGTTTGTTTGTTTTCAGTTGGTGAGACAGGTAAAAGAGAGTCTTCATTTTGCTAGATTGTTGTTTTCCTCGTCTTTTGAATCTGATTATCAGGATGACAACATGAGCCAATGAGATTAACTATATATAAATTAAGCATAGGAAGCAGAATTAGACAATTTATTCTCATTTTATCTTGTTCTACACTAAAACATCAAAAAGCAAGTTCATCAAAATGGACAGTATTACTTAAACCAAGCCAGTAACCGGTGTTTCCTTGACAAAGAAGATAATATTTATGAATGGATTATATACAGTGTTGCTTTCAAAATCTAAGTATCTTAAAATTTAATAAACAAAAGCCTACATGGATTAATTTGAAACACTTCATATAACTGTTAGTCACCTAGAAAATAAATTTCCAATAAACAACAATTAAATTCAATTAACAAAATAAAATATAATGATGAAGAAATCATTCTCTGCAACATGAAAAAAAATCATGTGGTATATAATAGTGCTGAGTAGTAAACTCGAAACATCTATTGAAACCTGACTATGGTTCAAGTACTATTCTGGGTATTAGTTATATGACAGTGAACAGAACCCCCCAAAATTGCCTCTGTTCATTGAGCTTACATTCCAGCCAGCTGAGAACCATTCAGTAAAATAAGGAATTAGAAATAATAAAAAGTACATAACCACCCAAAAATTGTTAATTTTTTTTACTGTAAAAATTTAAAAAGGTAGAATACAAAAATCCCAAACGGAATTTGGTCAGAGTACTAAAGTAATGATCTCCCCTCCTGTGACAAAACAGACTCTTCTCAGAGCCATCTCTCTCTCTCTGAAAACCCTGGAAGAGAAACATTGTTTCTCTATTGTTTCTCTATTTCTCTATCTTTAGTAAAGACCTAAAATAGTAGGTCAAGTCTTGATTCCAGGGACTACAGTAACATTAAAATATGAAGAGAATTTCATTTATTTTAACAAAATAGTTTGTCAAAGTACAGGAGAAGAAAATGTAGTTAAAAAGTTAGGGGCGCCTGGGTGGCTTAGTCGGTTAAGCGTCCGACTTTCGCTTGGGTCATAATCTCGTGGTTTGTGGGTTCGAGCCCCGCGTCGGGCTCTGTGCTGACTGCCAGCTCAGAGCCTGGAGCCTGTTTCAGTCTGTGACTCCCTCTCTCTCTGACCCTCCCCTGCTCACGCTGTCTCTCTCTCTCCTAAAAATAAATAAAACATTAAAAAAAAAGTTAGCTATCACACAAACAAACATTAGGATTCAAAGCCACAGGTAATTCTCTCCAAAGCTCTTCCCACAGCACTGTGCTGTGGCAGAAAGTGGTAGACCTAGAGAATGTAATGGAAACTCAAACACAACTACTGATACAAGTTTTCAAAACACATCAAAATTAAGTAACCATTAATGAAAGTGATCAACCACCAAAAAATTGATTTTTTTCCTATCATGTTCAAACTTATAATGCACAAAAGCAATAGTAAATGTACTCTTGAAGTGAAAACAACCAAGCATTTTTAAAAAACAACAAAAATGGTTTTTTGTACACTGTGTTCAGATCCTGGATAGACAGGGCAAGTAGGTGTGGAGAGGATTATTGGTGGAGAACTCCTGGCTATTCTCCAAACATATTTTAAACTTCCTCACTTTTATGCCTTTGCTCATAGTTCTACAGAATTTCTATATGTCTACATATTCAAATCTTACCCTTCTGTACCATTGTCAGCAGGAAGACAGGCTCTTTCTCTCCTAGTCTGTTCTCGGTTGTAGCTTCACGAGAAGAGTGCCTTTTCATGAAGTCTTGTGGTAGTAAGAATACTGCCAGGAGCAGATGAAGCTAAATATTTCCTTGTTCTCACCCAGTGGCAGAAAGAGAGTTGCTTCTTCCCCAGAGCCCCAACTATTTTATCTGTCTTATTGCTCTAAATTAGCATGGGACTATCCATCTCTGAACTGATCCCTGACTAGGCGCATCAAATGGACACAGTCAGTTTACACAAATCTTTGGAGGTAGAGTGGATGGTAGGGAGTTAGCCAGGGTACACAGCAGCATCTCCCAAAGCCCAATCCAATTAACTCTTTGATAAAGCTTTCTTCCTCCTTTTCCCCTCCTTTCTCTATTCCTAGACTAGCAGTAACTTTCTACTACTTGGACCTCTGATAATATTTCTTTTAACTTCTTTTATGACACTTAGCAGCCATGCTTTATTATGGTTATTTAATTCTAATCTGTGTCCTGGAATCCTTTGGGCAGCCCCTACTTACATCTCATGTTCATTGAGGCCAGATTCAGTACTACTTATCTATCTATCCTTAAACCTCCCCCCTCCCCACCTCAAATATCCAAATACCAGAAGCACTGGTAGTGAGTAATGTCAATTTTATTTATGGATTCACAGAAAGAAAGGGGAGATGATTCACCTTATATGTTTCATACCACACAGCAAGACTTTCCAGGTCTCACCTAATGCCTGTTGCTTATAAGCCCTCATGAACTCTCTGCCAGGTGGCTAATTAGCACTGTCTCCCCAACCCCCATGCTCCCGATTCTGTGTGGCTAATTCCTATCCAGATTTTTAAAGCCAGAGACAGAGTCAGCAAGGAGCCTGCCTGGACTTGATTGCTCTCATATCCACTCTCTCTTGCTTTTTTCCTGCTGTATATTTCCCATGGGTGAAATAGCATGGACTAGGTCCTCACTCTGAAAGTCAAATTATACCAGCTTCTTGCTTCTCTGTCTCTGCTTGGTCCTCCTGCTTCAGTACTAAGTAACAATAAATAGAGTGGTAAGAGGAATTATAATGATTGTCCCAATGTCCTTTGTCTATGGCATAACAAAATTTTCTTTTAGACTTCTCTATTCCTTTCAAAAATCTTCTATTTGTGCCCACCATTTTATCTCCTGCCATACATGTGGGTAGAGGGCAGGAGTAATGTTTTTATCTGGTACATTTTTATATATCTTCTCTTTATATATCTTTATACATTTTCTCTCACTACAAGAGTGTAAGATTTTTGAGGAAAGATTAATTTCTCACAGAACTTACATACCATACCTCATTATTTCAATATCTTAACATTAAATAAAAGGGAAGAAAATTACATATGTGCAGCAGTTACTAAAGGAATTTAAACTTAAAGTTTACAGTAAACTAAAATGTAAAATCTATTGTATTTCTCACCACATGTTCTACAATGCTCAGCCCTTATAGCTGCCAGATAGTACTCTTTCAATCTGGGTCCAGGCACAAATGGGCCAGAATGTAACTGGTTGTTATTGACTTAAAAGACCAAAAGCACTTTACATTACACCCCACTTTATATATCCTTTATCAACATCATTAAGCTTTTAGGAAGTAGATCTAATGTAAAAATGTCTTCTCTGAGAAGATATTGGTAAGGGCACTGCTTACCCTTAGGGAATTTCCACTTTTAAAAGCTAAAATACCACTAGAATCAGTTTTTCTAGAGAGCACAATGACCAAACCTCACTCCTAAAAGTCACTATGTACCACTTCTTGCTTGCCTCTGCCAGGTCTTTAGCTTATACCTTAAAGAACAATAAAAACAATGATAATGGGGGCACATGGGTGGCTCAGTTGGTTAAGCATCTGACTTTGGCTCAGGTCATGATCTCAGTTTGTATGTTCGAGCCCTACATCAGGCTCTGTGCTAACAGCTCAGAGCCTAGAAGACTGCTTCAGATCCTGTGTCTCCCTCTATCTCTGTCTCTATCTCTCAAAAATAAATATAAACATTAAAATTTTTTTAAAAAACAATGATAATGTCTACCTTTTATTGAGTACTTACCATATGCCAGTCACTATCCTAAGTATTTTTCATATATTATCAAATTTAATTGCAATGTTACCAAATTGAACCTCAGAAGAGATGGGTTTGGTTATTTTCATTACATAGGTTAAAAAATTAAAGCCCAGAGAAAATGCTTGTCCAAGACACTAAATACAGGATTAAAATCCAGCTCTGAACAACTTTGCTCCATTCTGCAGAGACATGCAACCAGTGAGATCCAGTCTAAGCAAGCATTTGGATATAGGGTGCTTCCCTCTTCCTGAGGATCAGTCTGGAAATGAATGTAGCCCCCTAAGCTGCTGTCACTCTACTTCGATTTCATTATGTGTGGCATTTAAATATCTGCCTGACTTGACTTTTGCATTCGCTTTTATCTAGTTTTCCTCTGGGACTAATAACAGAGTGAGTTGAACTTAGCAGTTAATTCTTGATCGCTGTACCAGGACCTGCTACTCCAGCCCCCCAGACTAGACTCTGCTTCTGATATCACCTCAGTCACAGACTGGTCTCTGAATGACCCTGAAAATCCCCATGGCTGGAAAATTCACTTCCAGACTATGCTAATCTCCTAAATCAACAAGTCCAAGAAGTGGAGGGCATGAGCTACCCTGAGCTCTCAGAAATACTCTACCTTTTAATGAATTAAAAACTTAAGCCTTAAAGGAAAATGGGGTGAAGGGACTGAAATTATAAGGGAATCCATAAAAATCCATACATTCATTTAAATGTTTATTTATTTATTTTGAGAGAGACCACTGGCAGGGGAGGGGCAGAGAGGGGGAGAGAATCCCAAGCAGGCTCTGCACTGACACAGGACTTGTTTCTACAAACTGCAAGATCATGACCTGAACCAAAAATCAAGAGTTGGAGGCGTAGCCAACTGAATCATCCAGGCACCCAAACCCTTACATTCATTAAAAAAAAAAATTTAAACCATACACAAACAAATATGATGGTATTTTACACATCTAAGTTTAACAATAATGAGTGCAATAAAATTACTGTCCGTTTACAATACCTTATATACAATAATTTTACGTTTTCATTTTTACTTTCCCTTCTCTGTAGTGTTTTATGTCATGTATATAATTCACTCTAAATGAAGTACTTAACTTGAGGAAATGACATATGTTATGCAAAACAATTATTTTTAGATTTAACACATCTCCTTAAAAAATAATCATTGAGACAGTGAATGTAAACATAAGAATTAGTGTTTACTGACTAGAAAAACAAGAGGGGCTGACTATCACAAGCTCTTACAAGCAGCAGAGCTGAAAGGCTAAAGTTTTAGAAGTCCACCGCATCACCAGGGTTGAGCCTGGTGGGTATAGTGGTGTTCACGTGTAGGAGGGCAGAGCCCCAGGAGCAGACAACGTGACGTCCCAGTCACACTGGGAGGGACTGTTCCCTTCTTGGAGTAAATTTGGGAGAGGCTGAACAGCCACTCATGGAACAAAAGAGTAGCATTGTGCTGCCCTGCTCAACAGCATAGGAGCAGAGACACTCACTGAGGCAGATAACCTGGATGCAAGCTTTTAGCTATGCTTTACCGTAAACTCCAAGCCCCTGCAGGGGTATGCGACTGCTTTTCTAGGACAAACTGGAATCAGCCACAGCATGGCAAGACCTTCACCCAGAGGAATAGCACAGGCACTTACCATGTGCCAGGTCCGTAAAATGTGGAGTTTTGAAATCCACAAAGGTGCCTGAGATAAAACACAGAAGCACTGCACTGCTGCCAGGTGGATAGATGGTGGGACACAGACATGGTGAAGGCAAGGATCTGACAGAAGCCTGGGAAACGAGGGGAGATTGTTCACTCTTCTTTGAGGGCTTCCTGAACAGCAGCAAGTGTGAAATCCCCTCTTGGAGGAAGAGAGAGAGATGACACCATATTTCACTCTTCTCATCAGCATGGACAGATTTCAGCAAGTGGTACAATACCCACAGGGGAGGATGGAGCCACTTATACCAAGCCTGGCACACATGCATTCTGCAGGTGCCTTTTTTTTTTAATAGGGCAAGTGTGATTGAGAGCCAGAGAAGCAGTGGGGCCTTTCTCCCAGAAGACCAGCACAAAGCCCCTGCACACACCGGTCTACTGATCATAGAGGGCTGCAAATCTTCAGCTCTAGTGGAAATAGGACCAGGCACAGGCATTACTAAGACACAAAAGATGTAGACCTAGACAAGATGCCAAGACAGAGGAATTCATCCCAAAAGAAAGAAAAAGAAGAGGTTATGACCAGAGAGCTAATCAAAACAGACGTAGGTAATATGGCTCAACCAGAATTTTAAACAACAATCATAAGGATACTAGCTGAGCTTGACAAAAAAATAGAAGAAACCAGAGACCCTTCCCATAGAGATAAAAGACCTAAAAACTAGTAAGGCTGAAATTTAAAAATGCTATAACTGACATGCAAAACTGACTTCATGGAATGACCACAAGGATGGCAGTAGCAGAGGAACAAATATATGATACAGAAGATAGAATTGTGGAAAATAATGAGGCTGAAAAGAAGAGAGAAATAAGACTATTAAATCATGAATTTGAATGGCTCAATGGCTTTGAATGAATCAATGGCTTTGAATGACACACCAGACAGATGAGGTTAACAGATATATTTAGGACATTTCTTCCTAAAGCTACAGAATATACTTTCTTTTTGAATGAGCATGGAACATTCTCTAAAACAGATCACATACTTGGTCACATATCAGGGCTCAACAAGTACAAAAGATTGAGATTATACCATGCATGTCTTCAGAACACTATAAAAGTTGAAGCCAACCACAAGACAAAAATTGAAAAGGCCACAAATACATGAAGGTTAAAGAGCATCCTACTAAAGAATGAATGGGTTAACCAGGAAATTAAAGATGAAATTTCATAAAATACATGGAAGCAAATGAAGTTGAAAACATGACAATTCAGAATCTTTGGGATGCAGAAAAGGTAGTTATTAAGAGGGAACTATGTAGCAATACAAAATTACTTCAAGAAACAAGAAAATTCTCAAATACATAACCCAATCTTACACATAAATGAGCTAGAAAAGGAAAAGCACATAAAGCCTAAAGCCAGCAGAAGGGAAATAATAAAGATATAAATGATACAGAAACAAACAAAAAACCCAGTAGAACACATCAATGAAATCAAGAGCTAGTGCTTTGAAAGATAAACCTCCAACCAGACTTATCAAAAATAAAAGAAAAAGGACCCAAAAAATAAAATCACAGAGAGATCTCAACAAACACCATAGAAACAGAAACGATTATAAGAGAATATTATGAAAAATTATATGCCAAAAAGTCGGATGATCTAGAAGAAACAAATTCCTAGAAACACGCAAACTACCAAAATGGAACCAGGAAGAAATAGAAAATTTGAAGAGACCCATAACCAGCAAAGAAATTGAATAAGTAATAAAAAATCTCCCAACAGGGTGCGTGTGTGGCTCAGTCATTAAGTGTCCAACTCTTGAATTCAGCTCAGGTCATGATCTCATGGTTCATGAGACCCAGTGCACTGAGATTCTCTCTCTCCCTCTCTCTCTCTGCCACTGGCCTTCTCTCTCTCTCTCTGTCTCTCAAAATCAATAAATAAACTTAAAAAGAACTCCCCCAAAAAACAGTAGTTCAGGGCCAGAAAACTTTCCAGGGGATTCTACAAGATATTTAAAGAGTTAACACATATTCTTCTCAAACTGCTCTTAACAAGTAGAAATGGAAGGAAAACTTCTGAACTCATTCTACAAAGCCAGTATTACCTTGATTCTAAAACCAGACAAAGATCTCATTAAAAAGGAGAATTATAGGGGCGCCTGGGTGGCTTAGTCGGTTAAGCGCCCAACTTTCGCTTAGGTCATGATCTCGCGGTTCGTGGGTTCGAGCCCCGCATCAGACTCTGTGCTGACTGCCAGCTCAGAGGCTGGAGCCTGTTTCAGTCTGTGACTCCCTCTCTCTCTGACCCTCCCCTGCTCACGCTGTCTCTCTCTCTGTCTCCTAGAAATAAATAAAACATAAAAAAAAAAAAAAAGGAGAATTACAGGCCAATATTCCTGATGAACATGGATGCAAAAATTCTCAACAAGATACTAGAAAATCGAATCCAACAGCACATTAAAAGAATTATTCACCAAGATCAAGTGGGATTTATTTCTGGCTGCAGGGGTGATTCAATATTCGCAAATCAATCAACATGTTACACCACATTAATAAAAGAAAGGGTAGGAACCATATGATCCTCTGATCTATTGAGATGCAGAAAAAGCAGTTGACAAAAACAGTATCCAATCTTGATAAAAACCCTCAACAAAGTAGTGTAGAGGAAACACACCTCAACATCATAAAGGCCATATATGAAAGATCTACAGTTAATATCATCCTCCATGGGGAAAACCGAGAGCTTTTCCTCTATGATCAGGAAAAAGACAAGAATGTCCACTCTCATCATTGTTATTTACTATAGTACTGGAAGTCCTAGCTTCAAAAATCAGACAACAAAAAGAAATAAAAGTCATCCAAACTGGCGAAAAAGAAGTCAAATTTTCACAATTTGCAGATGACACAATACTCTATGTAGAAAACTGAAAGCCTCCACCAAAAAATTGCTTGAACTGATAAATGAATTCGGCAAAGTCTCAGTATATGAAATCAACATACAGAAATCTGTTGCATTTCTATACATGAATATTGAAGGAGCAGAAAGAAATCAAGGAATAGGTCCCATTTACAGCTTCACCAGAAACCATAAGACAGCTAAAAATAAACCTAACCAAAGAGATAAAAGATCTGTGCTCTGAAAACTATAGAAGCTTTATGAAAGTAATTGAGAGACACAAAGAAGTGTAAAAGCATTCCATGCTCATGGATTGGAAGAACAAACATTATTAAAACATCTATATTACCCAAAGCAATCTACACATTTGATGCAACCATTATCAAAATACTACCAGCACTTGTCACAGAGCTAGAATAAACAATCTTAAAATGTATATGAAACCACAAAAGACCCAGAATAGCCAAAGGAATCTTGAAAAGGAAAAGCAAAGCTGGAGGCAATTCCAGATTTCAAGCTGTATTACAAAGCTGTAGTCATCAAGACAGTACAGTACTGGTACAAAAACAGACACATATATCAATGGCACTGAATAGAGGACTCAGAAATGGACCCACAGCTAAATGATTAACAAATCTTTGATAAAGCAGGAAAGAATATCCTGTGGAAGAAAGGCAGTCTCTTTCTTCAACAATGGTGTTGAAAAAATTGGACCACAACATGCAGAATAATGAAGCTAGACCAGTTTCTTACATGATACAAAAATAAACCAATAAATTCAAAGTGGAAGAAAGACTTAAATTGAGACAGAAAACCATCAAAATCCTAGAAGAGAACACAGAAAACAATCTCTTTGACCTTGGCTATAGCAACTTCTTACTAGACACATCATTGGAGGCAAGGGAAACAAAAGCAAAAATGAACTATTGGGACCTCATCAAGATAGAAAGCTTCTACACAGAAAAGGAAACAATCAGCAAAACTAAATGGCAACTGACAGAAAGGGAGAAGATATTTGCAAATGACATATTGGATTAAGGATTAGTATCCAAAACCTATAAAGAACTTAACAAACTCAACACCCCAAAACAAATAATACAGTGAAGAAATGCGGAAAAGACATGAACAGACACTTTTCCAAAGAAGACATCCAGGTGGCTAACAGACATATGAAAAGATGCTCAACATCACTCATCATCAGGGAAATATAAATCAAAAGTACAATGAGATACCACCTCATACCTGTCAGAATGGCTAACATTAACAACTCAGGAAACAAAAGATGTTGGCAAGGACATGGAGAAAGGGGAACATTTTTGCACTGCTAGTGGGAATGCAAACTGGTGCCACCACTCTGTAAAACAGTGTGGAGCTTCCTCAGAAAAGTAAAAATAGAGCTAGCCCATGACCCAACAATTGCACTACTAGGTATTTATCCAAAGGATACAAAAATGCTGATTTGAAGGGGCACATGTAAGCCAATGTTTGTAACAGCTCTATCAACAAGAGCCAAAATATGGAAAGAGGACAAATGCCCATTTACTGATGAATGTAAAAAGATGTGAGATATGTGTGTGTGTGTGTGTGTGTGTGTGTGCCAATAATTTTGCCATTTGCAACAATTTGAATGGAACTAAAGTGTATAATTCTAAGCAAAATAAGTTAGTCAGAGAAAGATACATATATAATTTCCCTCATACCTGGAATTGAAGAAACAAAACAGATGAACATAGGGGGAGTGGAAAAAAGAGAGGGAATCACATTCTTAACTGTAAAGAACAAACTGAGGGTTGATGGAGCAGAGGCAGGGGATGGGATAGATGGGTGATGAGCATTAAGGAGGGCACTTGTTATGTTGAGCACTCGGTGCTATACGTAAGTGCTAAATCACTAAATTCTACTCCTGAAACCAATATTATACCATATGTTAAGTAAATAGAATTCAAATTCAAATTAAAAAATAAATAAACAGACAAACAATACAGCCAAAAAAAATTAGGAGTATGTGGCATGGAGGAAAAAAAGACAGTTTTTAATTAGCAAGAATGTCTGAAAATCTTGAAAATCCACCTTACCTAGGAAACTTATAGTGCTATAACCAAAATTATATGGAAGCTTAGAGAGGATTTATGAGTTCAAAAACAGATGAAATAAGAACTTAGAAGAGACAGGATGTATATGCAGAATTTGAGACTATACCTCATGTTGCTGAAAAATGCAGAGGGGACACTGGCTCTGGAGATTTTGCTGTAAGCAGACTACAAGCAGCATTGACTGGGGTATGAGTCAGATGGATTCAAAGAACCATTTTAATGCAATACCAGCATGACTTCTCCAAGAACTTGATATACTATCTAAAAAAATCAGTCATCCTGATATTTCAGGAGAAATGAGAATAAAAGTTATCTTAAAAGTACAATGCTCCCAAGACTTAGTAAAAATCTTAAACAAAGGAAACCACAGAGAATCAGGTTGATGCATCTCAAGTCTATGCTTAACTAAAGGAAAAACTTGAAAGCACTTCTGTTAATTATTAATTTGTGTATGAGTTGCCCTCCTTCCCAAAATGTGCTCATGTCTTTGTGGGGTTATTAAAGTTGTATTTATGTTATATATTCTCCTCTTCAGTAAATAAAAAGCAAAAAATAAAAATAAAAATAAAAAAAAGTGTTCTTTAATCCTAGCCATTAACACCAGAATGGTGGACTATAATAGGAATGCAGAGTTAAGGTGGTGAAGCTGTAACTGGGTGAACCAGGAATCTACCCACAATTAGGAGTTATAAGCTGAACAGCAAATTAACCACAATGCAGACAGAGTCCAGCAGGACTTCTGAACGACAGAAGGTAGGCAAGAGCAAGTGAGTTAAGAACCAGGCAGCTATGTCTGACTCTGCACTGGGAATGTAGCCTACTTGTGAGTCTCTCTCCTCCTCTCCCTCTGTCCCTCTCCTCTCTCATGTGTACACTCTTTCTAAAAAAAAAAAAAACTAAAGTGAATGAGGCAGACACAAGGAGGGAAGAGGCTCACAGCTTCCAGAGAACAGGCAAATACAGGTCATATGACCCAAGCAGGGAGGCCAAAACCAGAAGTCCTATCATAGAGAAAAGGTGGGCAGATGGCTGAAGCCCTGAACAGGCAGAATAGGGCCAGGAGTTTCACAGAGTGTAGAAACAGGGCAAAGTGAGTTAGAAAACAGATATGGGCATGTGCAGAATTATGATATATTTATGCCTTTATGTACAAAAGTAGCAGAAACTGAATATTGATTCTGACAACATAACCTGTTTGACACTGAATTCTGAAAATTTCTCTTTGTATTTAATTAAATATACTATTAGTAAACACAAACATTATACTTTATTATCTATTTGCCTCTTTCTCAAATGACAGGTAATTGAAAATAGCAGTCTAAGAAAATTTTTCTGCTCCTTCCTAAGGGTTAACTGATATTTCCCAAAAAGTAAATTGCCCCAATCAGATATCAAGAACAGTGGTCGTGAAACAAACAAACAAAAAAATAGTCATGATTAAACATTCCTGAGATTCTAAGGAATTGAAGGTGACACAAACAAATGGAAAAATATTCCAAGCTCATGGATTGGGAGAACAGATGTTAAAAATGTCCATACCACCCAAATCAATTTGCAAATCTAATGCAGCCTCTATCAAAATACCAACAGTATTTTTTACAGATCTAGAACAATAATCATATTTTTATGGAACCACAAAGGACTTCGAATAGCCAGATAAATCTTGAAAAGGAAGAACAAAATTGGAGTATCGCAATTCCAGATTTCAAGATATACTACAAAGCTTTAGTAATTCAAACAGTATGCTACTGGCACAAAAATAGACACAACAATCAACAGAACAGAATGCACAATTCAATTAATCTTCAACCAAAGAGGCAAGAATATGTAATGAGGAAAAACAGTCTCTTCAACAAATGGTGCTGGGAAAACTGGGTAGCAACATACAAAAGAATGAAGCTGGACCACTTTGTTACACCATACATAAAAATAAACTCAAATGGATTAAAGACCTAAATGTGACACTTGAAACCATAAAAATCCTGGAATATAGCATAGCCAGTAATTTCCTGGGCAGACCATAGCAACATTTTTCTAGGTATATTCCCTGAAGCAAGGGAAATAATAGCAAAAATAAACTATTAGGGGCACACCAAAATAAAAATCTTCTGCACAGTAAAAGAAACAACCAAGAAAACTAAAAGATAATCTATGGAATGGGAGAAGATACCTGCAACTGACATATCCCATAAAACGTTAGTATCCAAAATATATAAAGAACTTAAACAACTCAACGCTAAAAAAAAAAAAAATACCCAAATAATCTGATTGAAAAATGGCAGAAGACATTAACAGATATTTCTCCAAAGGAGACATACAGATGGCTAACAGGCACATGAAAAGATGCTCAATACCATTAATCAGGGAAATGCATATCAAAACTACAATGAGATATCACCTCATACCTGTCAGAATGGCTAAAATCTAAAACTCTAGAAACAACAGGTGTTGACAAGGATGCGGAGAAAAAGGAACCCTCTTGTACTGTTAGTGGGAATGCAAGTTGGTGCAGCCAATGTAGAAAACAGTATGGAGGTTCCTCAAAAAATAATAAATAAAATTACCATATGATCCAGATAATTCCAATACTATTTACCCAAGGAATATGAAAACATGAATTTGAAAGGATATATGCACTCCTATGTTTATTGGAGTATTATTTACAAGAGCCAAGATGTGGAAGCAGCCCAAGTGTCCACTGATAGATGAGAGTATGTGAAATAGGTGACGGGGATTAAGAGTATACTTATGTGCTCTTGATGAACACTGAGTAATGTATAAAATTGTTGAATCACTATATTGTACACCTGAAACCAGTATAACACTTTGTGTTAATTATACTGGAATTTTAAAAAAATTAACATTTTTAAAGAAAAAAATTATTTAATGTTTGATAGCGTGTGTGTGTGTGTGTGTGTGTGTGTGTGTGTGTGTGTGTGTGTGTGTGAATGGGGGAGGGGCAGAGAAAGAAAGGGGCAGAGGATCTGAAGCAGACTCTGTGCTGACAGCAGTAAGCCTGATGCAGGGCTCGAACTCACAGAACCATGAGATCATGACCGAGCCAAAGTCAGACTCTCAACTGACTGAGCCACCCAAGTGTCCCAAGAAATATTTTCTTAATGTAGGAAGTCACTGCCCTGAAGCCCCCAAGAGCCCTCACAGACCTGGCTGCCCATTCTTCTCTCAGGGTTCTTCCCCATGACATAGCCACTAAGGGGATGGCTGGTATCTATTTTGAAGGGTCAGGGCCATGCCTCATTGGTTGTTGAATGTTCTGAATATCACCTTGGGGAATCATATATACTTTAACAAATTGGGCAGCTAGCTATTGCCTTTCATAGTACTCAGAAATCTTCTGTGATCCTCATCCTTACCGTCTTCACCACTCGGCTATTTCACTTTGGTGCTGGCAAATCCCACTATCCTCAGTCATAAATGTTCTCATCCTCTCAGGTTCAACTGCTCCACCATGTGTACTCTGCACCTACCATCCACACGACCTATGCAAGGCAATCACCGCTGGCTTCTGGTGGCTTTGTCTAAAGCTTTGCACCTCCCTATTTTACCCAAAGTTCTGGATTTCCTTACCTGCTGTATATAATTCAGGTCATTTTTGTTATCTTACCTAATATTTCACATCATTGACTTTTCTGTTCTAGTCCTGTTTCTTTTAGTTTTCATTATTATTTTGGATATTTTGTTCCCTGTATTCACTTTCTTACCTCCTAGGATTCCGTTACATCTCTGATCTATCCTCTCATTAAAATTCAGAGTCCACACAAGTTTTCCACTTTGATTGACTGAGTGATTCTTCCCTGTGCCCATGTTTGGCAGGCATTTAATAGTAATTAAAGATTTCCCTGATCTGTTCATAGGGCTCTCTGATAATCAACAAGAAGTCACTTTGATTGATAGTCACTGTCACAAAAATAGGAAGGCAGAACCTCTTAACAAATTTCCATGGAGAAATATTCAGTAGATGAAATGTTCCAAATGAATGTCCAGACATATTTAACCTCAAAGCAGGGTGGTTTTTTTTTAAGGACAATGTGAGCTTTATTTTCTGGCAACCATATCAAAGTAGAGCCAGGAATAGGAATTCTGAGTGTCCCTAAGGCCTGAAAAAGCCCCTAAGGTTCCCTTTCTCCTACTCATTAGCTAGAACTCTTAGGTGGTGTGAGAGATCAACTAGAAATCTATAGCAATAAAGCTGGTGGTGAGACTGTCCTGGCAGGTGAGAAATTAAGACAGGAAGTGAATCCTGTGGGCTTTAAAATAATGAGGAGAAATGGCAAAACCAACAGCAGTAGGTAAAGGGCATGAACAGCTAAAGAGTCTCCATGGGTCATCATTGGAAAACATATTATTTCAGTATATATTCTCTTGATTTAGTGCCTGCTGCCTGAGGTTTGTGGTACCACTAAAGCTAATAAATCATTGCTCTGGATGACAGCCTGAGCACCTGTGTTTTATCATGCAGCAGGAAACCCTGTAAATTACCAAGAGAAGCAACTAGTGACCATGCAGCAGAGCTGAGAGAATCAGTCAAAGCCTCAGTCCATTAAGCCCATTTCATTTTATTTGCAGGTGCATTAAAAGAAATAGGGAGCACCACAAAAAAGATGAGCCCCAGCCTTTTGATTAGTGTTTAATGAGAACGACACAGGGCGGCTAGAGCAGACTCCTAATGGTCTACAGATGGAATATGTCCATAGTGGGACCTCACCTACCTCTATCCGCCCATTGGCTATGCTGCAATTTAGCTTATAAAAGCAACAGGACAACTTCAAGGGAGTGAGTTTGTGGCAGGCACAGAAACCTTGCTTTGTGCTTTTGTGCCTTTGAGCTTTGTTTCATAGAGAAAGTTGGCTTATGAATTCACTTGGTATGTCACACTTTTCAAAAACTTTTTATTCCACAACTTCCTCTCAAACAAATTGGCCTGGAAAAAAAAAAGTGCCAAAGCCAGATGTACTTTTTTAGCAAATTCATCAAAGTGAGTAAGCTCACTCTTTTTTCCCTTAACTTTTTATTCAGACTACTTCTGCCTTGTTATGATAACGTCTATATTCTTGAGCATTTACCAGAGGCAGAGTAAAAGGAAGTTTGACTAAAGAATATGTTTTCACCATTCACTTAATGGAGCCATCAGCCAAAAGATACATATCCACAAGAGACAACCTGCAATACTCCTTTATTCAAGCACTTCTTGATTTAAAGTCTCCTGTCATTAAAAGAAAATCAAGTGCTCCTAACTTAGGTCAAGATGACATTTAACTGTGTAAGACCACATTTTTGACTACCCAGAGATGATTAATTTGGGTTGAATATATGCAGTGCTATTCTGAGGTCACACTTCTTTACATGTAAGTACTCAGAATACACCTGCTGGGCTTCCAAATAGAAGGCCCACAGGCCCAGACTTCAGCATGCCAATTTCTGGAAGACAGGAGAAAGGGAATTCTCATTATCTCTAATTGTCTCTACTTAAAATAGCCAGATGACCATAATTCAGCAAAAACCGAACAGCTCTCTCTTCCTTGTCATTCATTTAGAAACTGTGAGCTGGAGAGGGAGATACAGTAAGTAATAGATCTCTTCACATACTCCCTCTCTGTTAAATATGGGAAGTAAGAAGACCCATAGAAAGAGCCCCACTTTGTGCCTCTCTGTGACTGTTCAGCCAGTTCTCAGTTATTCAGAGAGAAGTTCTGCCATATTCTGGGTAGGTAATTTTCATTCTGTGTATCCCTTATACTCTATCATCATCTCTTCACATGCTGTCTGCTATTTCTGGTTGTGCCATTGCTGGGGTGACAGAAAGAAGCATCACCCATCAGCAAACCCCCCCCCCACCACTGAAGCTGTGCCAACAGCACTTAAAGCAGGGCTGCTAGAGTAAGTACTCCATCAACTTCCACCTCTCAAAGCTGTCAGCCCAAGATGATGTATCTACAAAGGGATTTCAGAGCTTTATACGTAAATAATGCCTCTTCCAAAACACATATTAACTGAGCAAACAATACGCCTTAATTCAGCATGTGCATTTGCATATTTACACAGAAGCCCCTGCTGCTTATTTGCCTAAGATAATGAAAGAGCATCCAAGGGACCTTCTCCACCAGAGCCTTCTCCACTGCAGAAAATACGATGGGTTGATTGAAAGTTTTAATTTCCTTTTTATGTGGGGGAGAGAGTTATTTTTAGATTAATTTAGATAACCCATAGTATCTGGTAAAAGAGGGATTAGCTCAAGATAGAAATTCTTATCAATTGTTTTCTTTGCAGTGCTCCTGATTTATTTCAGGATGTTTTGCCAAATTTTCTTCAGACTGACAAATTTTCTTCAGTCTGAAATGAGGTTAATAACACCTGTGGAAAGACAGGGAGGCCTAATGATGTGAAAAGCTATGAAGTACAACCAAGTTTTATAGAAATATGAAATCTTAACATTGGAAATCAGACTAATAAGGTACCTATACCCACAACTGTCCACAGAACAAATGGTTACTCACAAACACCCTGCATAACTAAGTAAGAGCAGCATCAACAGGATTCATCTTTGTAGATTTTCATATCTTAAATATTTTTCTTTCAGGAAAATATTCCTGAATATGATTTTTGTAGTACATCCTTATCAGACATGCCTCCCAAAACCCTTTTTAGATTAATAAGCGATAGAAATAATCAGATGTTCAACATTTTCTTTTCTCAGGTAAACTGAGTTCAGTTTATCATAAAAATCATCCATTGATTTGAATGGGGAAAGACATCAAGGTTAGAAGAAACCAGTTTTATTTGCATACTGAATGGTGATGGATGTAGAAAATCATAAGAAATCTGTAGAAAATCTACTACTAGGACTAAAAGTAAGCTTAGTAAAGGATACAAGATCAACATACAAAAAATTGTATTTTTGTATACTATAAACAATTGGAAAACATAATTTAAAAACCAATATCATTTACAATAGTATCAAAAATTAAGGTTAATGAACAAATAGTTTAATGATATATAATGTTCAAAAATAAATCCACACATATACAGCGAATATGTTTTAGACAAAAATCCAAGGCAAATCAATGGAGAAAGGAAAGTCTTTCAACAAATAGCACTGTAACAACTATATACATCTATGAAAAAATAAAAAAAGAACTTTGACCCTTTTCTCACACCATTCACAAATCTGATTTGAGATGGATATAGACTTGAACTTAAACCTAAATTTCTAAAGGCTTTAGAAGAAAAAATAGAAGACTATTCTGTGACTTGGGGTAGAAAAAGCCTTCTTAGGGAACACAAAAAAATATTAACCCTAAAATATTACCTTTATTAAAATTTAAAACTCAGCCAAAGACACTGCTAAGAAAATGAAAAAGGAAGCTACAGACTGAGAGACAATATTTGTAATACTCTTATCTAACAAAAGACTCATGTCCTAAATATATAAATAACTCAATGATAAAAGACAAAAACCCAACTGAAAAAGAACAAAAAAGTTTTGAATTCACACTGTTCAAAAACATACAGAATTTGCACTTCACAAAGAAGATATAGAATGGCCAATAAACACATGAAAGGATGCCCAACATCATCAGTCATGACGGAGCTTCAAATTTAATCCAGAGTAAGGTGCCACTTCATACTCACTAGAATAGCTAAATTTAAACAGACTCTCATAAATTGGTAGTTGGGGTTTAAAATGGTATACCATATTGGAAAGCCACATGGTAGTATCTTAAGATAAACATAAACCTACCTTATGATCTATTCTATCCCTAGGTATTTACCTAAAAAGAAATGAAAACATGTCCACACAAAGACTTGGACAGAAAGCTTTATGATAATAGCCAAAATGTGAAACAGTGAACATAATACCAACAGAAAAATGGACAAACAAAATGCGGAATATATCATACAACAGAATACTACTAAGCATTTAATTTTTGACAAATGAACTACTGATATATGAAACAAAGTGAACCTCAAAAACATCATGTTGAGTGAAAGAAACTAGACACAAAAGACTCAATACTGTATTATTTTGTCACACAAGTGGAGTTCAAAACCAGACTAAATTAATCTATGGTTCTAGAAATCAGAGCAATGGTTGTCTATCAGGGATAAAGACTGCCTGGAAGAAGTCTCTGCAGAACTTCTAGAATGGTGAAAATGTTCTGCAACTTGCTTAGATTGTTGGTCACATAGACAAATGTTGGTCACATTTGTCTAAACTCATTGACCTGTGCCTTTAAGAACTGTACATTTTATGTATGTAAAATTTACCTCAACAAAAAGGAAAAGAGAAATACTCACATGAAAAATATAGAGGATCAATTGTATATTGTCCATGCTCCAAAATATAGGGTGTTATCTATCATCTAATTGCAAATTAATAATATAATTAAATACTCATTGAACATTTGCTATATACTAGGAAACTTTTTAGGTGAGCACATTTAATGGATTTTTCTCATTTTATCCTCATGGTAACCATGTGAAGGTACATTATCATCACCACCATTTTACAGATGAGAGAGATTAAGCTCAGAGAGATTAAGTAATTTACTCAAAATCACATAGCTACTAGGAAAAGGTTATTAAGAAATTGTCATCAGAAAAAGATACATTGTATCTAAGTGGTAAAGAGTTTAAGAAAAGAGAATGTGAAAGCTTAGTGAATTCAGGGTAATATTAATCATGATGATAGTTAAGATTTATTGAGCACTAACTATATGCCAGATATCATCAAAACACTTAATGAAATTTAATTTATTAAATCCTCACAATCACTCTATAAAACTGGTATTACTACCCTTGTTTTTACAAATAAGGAAGCTGAGACAGGGAGGGTTTCAGTCATTTGATCAGGTTGCACCACAAGTAAACAGCAGAGATATCCAAGATATTGGAGAAGAACAGACAAAATAAAGAGAAGGAACCTGCAGGATGTTTGCATTCCTGAAAAGCTCAAAAGTGAGATGTTATTACTAAAGAACACTACTGAAAGTTAGCCATATTAAGAATGAGAAAAATAATGAGAAAAGCCACAAGCAAAGTAAGTGATCGGGGAGAAAACAACACATCCCAGCTATATTCACCTTCGGAGAAGGACTTAAAAGATGCCTGGGAGGGATCTGTGAGTTGGATACAAAGTGCTCCCACAAGAAGCTGGTCTGTTTTACATTATGGGTGAATTCTCTCTGCCTAGGTTTCACAGGACCATGAAAGTAAGTCTTGGGCTTTAACATAAATCAACTACAATCAAATTCAAATATTTGTGAATGCACACAATTTCACTTGTTCTACCAGCAGTTTTTGCTGCATAAAATTAAGCCCCAGGTCTAGAGAACAGTAAAGAACACTCTTCCCGTGTGGCAGCTGCCAGTGAGCATGGTGCTGCCAGGACTTGCTGCCACTGAGGCAACTTGAGACCACTCAATGGAGTGAGGATAGGTTAACGAGAAAGAACAGATATGAACATGAGAGAGTCTTTTATTGTGAGACTATAAGATCATCCCAATTAAATACAAAATTTTGAATTGAAAACCAAATGCTATGACAATCCACCTTAGTGGGGTGCAAAACAAGTCCCTGTGCACCTCAGCTCCACCTCCTTTCTTACGGGGATGAACTGTATGGTATCTCTGAAGGCTGACATTTGCCAGGAACCTTGGGAGCAATGCAGCTAAGCCCAAAGTCATTCCTAATGGCTGAGCAAGAGGCCAGATGAACTTCAGGTCTTTTTTTCGCCACTTAGACACCCAGGCTGTAGGCTAAGGAAGCGATATCAGTTCCGTGGGCAGCTGAAAGCAATGCAGTTTTGCCTGGCTTTCCTACTCCTGGAACACCAGGTGAACATCAAGATTTCTTTCTTTCTTTCTTTTTTTAATTTTTTTAAATGTTTTATTTATTTCTAGGAGAGAGAGAGAGAGAGAGACAGCGTGAGCAGGGAGGGTCAGAGAGAGAGGGAGTCACAGACTCTGAAACAGGCTCCAGGCTCTGAGCTGGCAGTCAGCACAGAGCCCGACGCGGGGCTCGAACCCACGAACCGCGAGATCATGACCTAAGCGAAAGTAGGACGCTTAACCGACTATGCCACCCGGGCGCCCCCATCAAGATTTATTTCTAATACACTAGGAGAGAAATGGGAGACTGGAAAGTCAAATCCAGGAAATATTTAAGAGCTAAATATTGGGGTGCCAGCGTGGTTCAATTGGCTAAGCATCCAAGTTCAGCTTAGGTCATGATCTCGTGGTTTGGGGGTTCGTGCCCTGCATCGGGCTTGGGGCTGACATCTCAGAGCCTAGAGCCTGCTTCAGATTCAGTGTCACCCTCTCTCTGCCCCTCCCCTACTCTCTCTCAAAAATAAAATAAGCATTAAAAAAAAGAGGTACATATTTTAAAATTTTAATAGGCTAACTATGAGCATATGCTCCAAGAACAAAACTGAAGAAACATCTACTAGCAGGTATTTTTCTCTTTATTGGGAAATGTGAGAAACTGTTTCTCACCAGTTTGGGGAGAAAACTGTATGAAATGATTGTTTCTAGTATACTAGTTTTTATTTCTGTTTCTTGAATACACAGAAATTTGTGTTTTGAAAAAGCACTCAATAATGACAATAATGAGGACAATACAGTGCATTTTGCTTTGATCATTGCAAGAATGAAACAACACTACCTTAATTATCTTTTAACCACTAGAAATACCTGAGGTAACCAGGTATATCTTTAATATAAAACATATGAGTGTTTTCTCTGTAAAATGCTAGTACATATATATAATGTGACACTGGAGGTAACATGGCAATTAAGGGTATAATTGCTGTAATTACTGATAGAATTACTCATATTCCTCTATGCTACTTTTTCTAATTATCTTGGTTTAATGAAAATGTGTATTTTTGCATTGAACAGGATGTGGCCGTCATTTGGCTGCCTGCCTGGGATGATGTACACTGTCTGTCCCTTGAATGAACATAGAGCAGAGAGGTCACCACTTGTTTGCAGGAAGAAGAGGTTTCTGGAACACAACAGGCAATTTAAATGCATGTCATGAACATCCTGAAAAAGCTCACAGATGGGTTTCATTGGAAGAAATATAACAGTAGGGGGGACATTATCCTAGAAGGAGCCCAATAGCTTTACAGTCTTCAGACTTTAATGAGAATGACTTGTAAAAATAGTACAAAGGTTTCATACTGTTTGTCCATTCTTCTTCTAGTCTCTGACTCAAAAATGTATTCAAACAGCTCCATTTTTCCTGGTTTTGTTACACTCTTTATCACAAGAATGAGGCCTGCAAGTTTGATGCTTTAAACATTCTGAAAATTGCAAGACTTAAAAGATGCCTACTCTCTCTTTTTTTACTTCATGTATTTTAAATGCCTTGGAAACTTAATTGGCAAGCTATACTGCTTATTTATTCATTTATCATCCACTTGGACAGAGGTTAAATAGATACCCATTGAACAAAAACTATGTGGTCATTCAAAACATAAATCTAATATATTCAGGTTTTTCTAGGAGTAAAATGTGCTTCCTAAATCTTGACAACTATTGGTATCACAGCCACTTGGTATCACTTATCAGAAGAGCTAAAGTACTTATTTACTTTTTTAAGACAATGAAAACCTATGGAAGGAAAACAAACAAAATTTAGAAAATTATCTTGATTCAATCATTCCATAATTCTAAAGATCTGCTTTCAGAGCTTACATTAGTTTCTTGCTGCTGTCAACAAATTACCACAATATTAGTGGCTTAAAACAATACAAATTCACTATCTTATAGTCAAGGAGGTCAGAAGTCTAACATGGGTCAATAGAGCCACATTCCTTCTCAAGTTGGTAAAGAATGTGTTTTCCTTGCCCATGGCCACATCACTCCAACCTCTGCATCTCCTCCAACTATCCTGCTTCATGCATATAAGGAGGCTTGTCATTACACAAGGTCCATTAAGATAATCCAGATTAATGTCTCTCTCTCCAAGTCCTCGACTTAGTCACATCCTCAAAGGCCCTTTTGACATAAAAGGTAATATATTCACAGGTTCTAGGGATTGGAATGTGGTGGACATCTTTGGGGACCCATTATTCTGCATACCGCAAAGTCTCTTATTTTAAATCTCCATTTCTTTTAACTTACATTTTTTTTAAATCAACAGTTTCTGAAGAGAAGTGAATTGCTGTTTTTATTAATTCAATTTTTATAGAGCTAAAATATGTCAGAAATTGCATGTTGAAGATTCTGTTACAGAAATGGTTGTTATTCCTCCAGTTTTTACTTGCCTAGTCAATGGGTGGATATTTCCATCATGAAAATCAGAACCAAGAGAATATGCACCCAGGTATGCGTTTCTAAATTAAATTAAGATCCATTTTTCAATTTAAATTATTACCTCCTATCTACCTTCATGTAATGACATAATCATTAGGTCCTTTTTCCTGAGCATCCAAGCTTCTGACTGTCCTACTCTCAGATTTCTATCTTTTGAAATCTCTTACCTCTTTCTGTGAGGTCCTATTCATTGTTTGTTGATGCTTCCTCTTGGAAAGGTTTGAGTCTATGACAATCCCAAACTTTCCATTTTCTCACTGAATACAGAGTTAATAAGCTGAACAAAGTTAAGCCAGAAACAATGTCATTTCCTTGGGGACAGCCATGGTTATCTTCTGTTTTTGTACCTTACTATACCCTCTTGAACTCTGAAAGGTATTAATATATGTATCAGGAATAAAATAAGGATATATAGTTGCATAATAGAAAAAGAGTTACTGAGTAAGAAGATAAACAATAATCCTGGATAAATAGTCGTGGAGAGATGCACACCAATGCAATGCAAAAGTCCCTCAGCGATTAGTCTCATCTACCCAGTGAACATATGGAAATTAAATACATCAGAATAAATGACAAATTAACAGATAGTCAATGGGTCATCACCTAACTGGTCACCAGCTCAGATCCATATAAATAAACAAATAAATACAAAATGGATATACACAGAGGGTATCCTAGGTGTTTGCTGCATCCTAGGGCAAACTGACAAGATCAAGTGACAAATCCTCCTTATTTTTACATCACATATATTAAATACCTTGGAAACTTAATAGTCAAACTACAATACCAATTTATTTGTCAACCTGCTGGTAAAATTAGATAAAAGTTTAATATAATCCAAGCATTGTTGCAGTATGAAGTTTGTGCACATCCCTAAGGGTTAAGTCACATTACAGTCTTCTAGTTCTATACATTCATAAATTCAGAAACCATTTATTGAGTAACTACTATGTGCCAGGCACTGGGCTAGGTATGGTTCAGTGACTGAAAAAGACAATAATCTTGGAGTGCTAACAACATTCTAGTGAGGAACATAGACAATGCACAAGATAAATAAGAGATGTATTAGATACTGTTATGTTCCATGGGAAAAATAAAGCAGGGGGAGGGATATGAATTGTTGTGGGTATTAGGAGATTATATTTTGGACAGGTTAGCCTGGGAAAGCCTCATTGAAAGGGTGACTTTTAGTTAAAATGGGAAGGAAGTGAAATCAATCAGTCATGCAAGTACCTAAAAGAGTATCCCATGCACAGGGGATAGCAAGGTCAAAAGCCCTAAGACTACAGGTGGTGTGGTGACAGCTGAGAGAAAAGGATGAGAGTTGTGTCAATAAAATCAGAGGTAAAATGAGGAGCCAGAGACCATAGGTTTATAGGTCATGACTAAGACTTTTTCTGAATGAAATGGGAAGGCAGTAAAGTATTCTGAACAGAGGGGTGACATAATCTGACCCATGCTCAACAAGGTCAGTCTGTCCTCTACATTGAAAATAAACTAAAGGAAAGTAGAGACAGAATCAGGGAACCAGTACAAAGTCTATTGCAATAATCCAGAAAAGATGGTGGCTTGGACCAGGTTGGTATCAGTATGCTCAGCGACAAATGGTCAGATTTTTAAGAGGAGAGTCAAAGGATTTTCTGAAAAAGCAGATTTGATTACGAGAGAAAGAGATGAGTCAACGATTATACTGAAGTTTTGGGCTAAACAGCTGGAAAAATGGAGTTAAGGCAACTGAAATGGAAAAGACTATAGGAAGAATTGACCTGAGGGATGAAAGTGTCCTGATCACCAATTCCAGCTTATGTTGGTAGTGAAGAGAAATTCTTCCCCCCACACCACCAAACAATGCTCAGGACATCAACTGGATGTTCTACAACTCAATTCTGACACTAACTACCTGGAGATAGCATCAGATTCCACAGGTTAAGGGCTCTGTCTTGCCAGATTGTCCCTATCTTCAGATGCCAGTTGCAAGCCCAGGCTGTTACCCGTCCTTGTCACCAACTTGGTTATAAATCAGACGTTCCCATGACACCTTCATTCCTTGGGTATGGTTAACTTGCTAGAAGAGCTTACAGAACTCAGAGAAACATTTTTCTTATTAGATCACTAGTTTAGTATAAAAGGATATAATTCAGAAATAGCTAGATGTAAGAGATGCATAGGCAAGTTATGTGGGAAGGAGGCAACAAGCTTTCACACTTTCTCCAAGCACATCACTCTCCCCAAATCTGCAAGGGCTCACTGACCAGAAGCTCTTCACTGAACTCTGTCAACCTGGGTTTTTGTGGAGGCTCCATTCCGTAGGCCTGATCGATTTCACCATTTGCCGTTGGCAACTGAACTTCATCTCCAGCCCCCTCTCCTCACTGGGGGTGAGAGAGGGTGCTGGAATTTCCCTTCTAATCACAGCCTTGATTGCCCCAGCAACCAGCACCCCAACCCCCTTGGGTATATCCCAAAAGTCACTTATTTCACTAACAAAAGACCTATATCTCCCTCCTCACTTAGGAAATTCCCAAGGTTTTAGAAAGCCTATGCCAGAAATGGAAACAAATACCAAAGACCAAATATATATTTCTTACTATAATCACAATATCACAAAGGGAAATTCAAGAGCCCAGTTTTAGGCACATTTAGGTTGAAATGCCATTAGACAGCCAATTAAAGATGTTCAGAAGCTAGTTGGATATATGGCTTAGATATATTCAGCTGCAGGCTCCCATCTACCTGGCTGGTAGAGAATTCAGTCTCAGTCATTATCAGGGTTACTTTCTTCTTCATTGGCTATCAGGCTCACTAGGACTATGTACACCTTTAAATATGTCTTTCTGTTTTACCAGTTTATGTTCAGGTTTCTGTATCTATTCAAGTCTGTTAGTTAAGTTTGGTTGATTGCATCATCATAAAGACTATAAGGTGCAAGAAAGTTCAGCTGGTATTTAGACATGCTTCACCTAACAAAAAGGATCTTTGGGTTAAGTGACTACACAAAAAACAGCCGAATTTGAAGCCAAGCCTCCAGGCCTTTCTTTTTAGTGCTCCTTTACCTTATTCCCAAGTAAATAGATGAAAATCATTTGTATTTAGTCTTTCAATTATTTAAATGTTAATGAGTGCTTAAGAACTTTTTATAGGATGTAAGTACAAAAAAATGTTTCTGGTATACTTCTAGTAAAAAGCAAATCTCGCTGCACCAAAATGTATTGTACTAATTAATCTGACCAAAAACAATAATTTAATCAATTTATCTTATTTATGTATTGTCTGAGAAAGTAAATACCATTCTACTTTCTTAACTTTATGTTCAAGATCTGACATTAGGAATTTTTACTCATCATTAAGGGTATTCTTTTTTGTCTCATCTTTGAAGTAAAATTTACTTCAAAAATACTATCAAAAGATAGCTATTGTAGCTGTAAGACAATGGATCTTCAAATTTTAAGATCTTTCACTGAGCTTCCTCCAAAGCAAAATTTCTCATAGTACTCAATCAACTTGTGAAATATTTTGGTCTTATATAAGATTTTCACTGATTCTAGGCAACAACATTTTGACAAACAAGCTTAGCATTGAAACCAACAGTTGTAATTCAATAGAAAGTTCTCTCTTTTTCATTTTAATAACATTTCTGCACAAATTCCAAAACGTTAGGCCCCTGTTATTCTGGATACAATGCTCATTACTCATGTCTTCTGGGGCATTATTGGATGTATACTTTGGAATAAAGAGGGCTTTTACAATGTCTGATATGATGTCCTTTGCAATCTGTTATTAGCCTGTGCATCGCCTTGCCAGTTAATCATTCCATTATAGATTCTGAAAATCTGACTTCCCAGAGGGATTGAACTGCAGTGCACTACAAGATTAGAAATAGCTATATGAAAATGAAGTAAGGATAACAAATGTTGTAGATTGGTGCATAAAATAAATGCTTTGAAAACTGTTTTTTCTGGAGATCTCTCAATACCTTTACCAGAAAAGAAAAAAGGGCAACAAATAGGCAGAGGCATAAGAGAGCTAGGGACTTGACCACAGTTGAAGAATAAAATAAAACTAGCCCATTGTATAGGATTTTTTGGAAGCTATCCAACATAATTAAAAATCGTATTAACACATACATCAGCTCTCTGTTTACCTGCGCTGTCATGTGAGAGCAGAAGAGGCTGATGCCTTTTGTCAGTCATCCCCAGAACTGCACAGTGCCATTAATCTCACCACTTGTTTCTGTATTATGGTTGATTCCCTTGCTTCTGTGTACTTTGCTGCCATCTCCAGGAAACTGTGATGACAAGAACACCCCAAACTAGATAGTCGCTCTAGCCCTAGTAAAAAGTCCTAGGACTTTCCAAAGTCACTGTACTTGAAAGCATCTTTAATAGAAAAACCTTTGGAAATTCAAAATATTTTTATCTATTAATGGTTATTAGATCATGGGCACAATATCTACTGGTTATTTATTTGGAAATAAAAGTCACACTTAAAAGTGAGGATTTCGTTAGAAAAATCTCCAAGTCAGAAGAAATTTCATTAAAATAACATGTCTAATTTCCACACTGTTAAATATAATAGGAAAATAGTTTGTCCTGCATACCTTTATTGCTATAGCAATCCAAAGAATTAATGGCAAATTGGTCTGCACTGAATATATTGAATTACTATAAATTCAAATCCTTTTTTAAATAAACAAGTTCTCTAAAGGAGACAGCACACTGAGATTCCATTTGCTAGTGACCATAAAAGAGGGTAATTAAAAAGCTGAAGGCAGAGCAGCGATTTATGTTTTCCCTAGAAAACATCCTAAATTGGGGAAGAGGGTGAATCTTAGGCTTTTTAATTTGTTAAACTTCTGCCTGTAGGATGGTTACTGCCCAAACAGGCTGCCTTGACTGGCAGTTCCTATAGCCCAAAGGGAAAGCTTAAGGTACTTCTCAGCCATGAACATGCAGTAAGTGCACTAAGGTTCAATGTCGTATATAACAGGGTGCAGATTGTTCACAATATCAGTGTAGTGAACACTAGGGACATGACTGAATAACTTGGAGAAGAAAGAGTGTCTGCTCTGACCCTGATTATTTACGTTTGATAAAAAATACAATGTAGCCATTGCACAACTCTTAAGCCTACAGATAGCATCTGATATATGAACAATACATATCTAAACTAAAGATAAAATAATGGATATATGACCAAGCATTTCATCTTTTAACACAAGACTATACATCAATCCTTAGATACTCTAGTAAAATATATATCCTAGATGCCCGACATAAAAGAATAGACCTTTTATATGTAGTCAAAGAATTCTTTTTCTTAATTTCCAGTATACTTAATATGCAGTGTACATTAATTTCAGGTAGACAATACAGTTATTCAACAATTCTATATATTACTCTACATAGTGCTCATCACAATAAGTGTACTCTTAATCATCTTCACCTATTTCACCCAGCTCCCTACTCACCTCCTCACTGGTAACCATCAGTTTGTTCTCTATAGTTAAGAGTGTGTTTGGGGGGTTGTCTTTTCCTTTGCTCACTTGTTTTGTTTCTTAAATTCCACACATAAATGAAATCATATGGTATTTGTCTTTAGTCAAGGAATTCTTAACATGTGAAGTCTAGGCAGTCCTTGCTCAATATCAGAATTTATAATATCTTTTCCACCTGCTGGATTATACCAGGAACAGGGTCTTCTTTACCTAAAACTTTAGTTCCCAAAAAATTGTGCAACAAAACAGACAATCTTTAAATGTTTGTTGAACTGAATATAACAAAGAAGTCACTAAAGGTTATACATTGATGATGGCTTATAAATCTTCTAAAATAACATTTTCTAATCCTTGGGACAACTGCCATCATTTTGAAGCAAACTACTAAACCTTCAAAGAAAAGAAAGATAGCTCATAAGCAGACTTCTCTATGGAAATTAAGCCACTGTCAATGTGAAATAAATGAGAGTGGTACAAGTTTAAAGTTAATCATTTTTCCAATCTTTTTGAAAACTATCAAAAACTATATAATGATTGACTCAATTTACTTGAAAAGAATTAGGCACAAAAAATAAACAGTCATAAGAAAAAAAATCAACAGAAAAAAATGAGTCAGCCAAGTAGATACCTCTGTAGAATAAAGGCCTTGAATCAGAAAACAAACCAGACAGAATTAGGTAAGAGATACCATTATGCACAAATGATATATAACATGAATATATAAAAGGAGGCAATGACTCCACTGTGCCAATGAACTAAAGAATACCTGAAAGGGAGACCAATTAGTCTTTAACAGAAGACATCAGAATTTTTGTTTTTGTTTCTTTGTTTTTGTTTGTTTTTATTTAAATCTACATTAGTTAACATATAGTGTTAATAATGGCTTCAGGAGTAGAATTTAGTGATTCATCACTTGCATATAACACACAGTGTTCATCCCAACAAGTGTCCTCCTTTATACCCATCACCCATCTAGCCCATCCCCTCACTAAACAGCCCTCCAGCCCTCAGTTTGTTCTCTGTATTTAAGAGTCTCTTATGGTTTGCCTCCCACTCTTTTTATCTTGTTTTTGCTTCCCTTCCCTATGCTCATGTTTTGTTTCTTATTTCATGCATGAGTGAAACCATATATTTGTCTTTCTCTGACTGACTTATTTCACTCAGCATACATTCTACTACTATCTGTATTGTTGCAAATAGCAAGATTTCATTCTTTTTAATTGCTTAGTCATATTCCATTGTGGATATATATCACATTTTCTTTATCCAGTTGTCAGTCAATGGACATTTGGGCTCTTTGCTTAATTTGGCTATTATGGATAGCACTACTATCAACACTGGGATGCATGTGCCCCTTCGAATCAGCATTTTTGTATCATTTGGATAAATACCTAGTAGTGCAATTACTGGGTCGTAGGGTAGTTCTATTTTTAATTTTTTGAGGAAACTCCACACTGTTTTCTAAAGTGGCTGCACAAGTTTGCATTCCCATCAGCAGTGCAAAAGTGTTCCCCTTTCTCCGCATCCTTGCCAACATCTGTTGTTTCGTGAGTTGTTAATTTTAGCCATTCTGACAGGTATGAGGTGGTATCTTATTGTGGTTTTGACATGTACTTCCCTGATGATGAATGATGTTGAGCATCTTTTCATATGTCTGTTAGCCACCTGGATGTCTTCTTTGGAAAAGTGTCTGCTCATGTCTTTTTCCCATTTCTTCACTGGATTATTTGTTTTTTGGGTGTTGAGTTTGATAAGTTCTTTATAGATTTTGATACTAACCCTTTACGCAATATGTCATTTGCAAATATTCTCTCCCATTCCAACATTTTCCTTTAGGTTTGTTAAATGTTTCCTTTGCTGTGCAGCTTTTTATCTTGTTGAAGTCCCAGTAGTTCATTTTTGCTTTTGCTTCCCTTGCCTTCAGCATCATGTCTAGTAAGACGCTGCTGTGACTGAGGTCAAAGAGGTTGCTGCCTGTGTTCTACTCTAGGATTTTGATGGCTTCCTGTCTTACATTTACATCTTTCATCCATTTTGAGTCTATTTTTTGTGTATGGTGTAAAAAGTGGTCCAGGTTCATTCTTCTGTATAACACTGTCTAGTTTTCCCAACACCATTTGCTCAACAGACTGTCTTTTTTCCATTGGATATTCTTTCCTGCTTTGTTGAAGATCATTTGGCCATACATTTGTGGGTCCCTTTCTGCATTCTCCATTCTGTTTCATTGATCTATGTGTCTCTTTTTGTGCCAGTACCATACTGTCTTGAATATTACAGCCTTGTAATACAGTGTCAAGTCTGGAACTGTGGTGCCTCCAGCTTTGCTACTCTTTTTCAGGACTGCTTTGGCTATTTGGGGTCTTTTCTGAGTCCATACAAATTTTAGTATTGTTTGTTCTAGCTCTGTGAAGAATGCTGGTGTTATTTTGATAAGGGTTACATTGAATGTGTACATTGCTTTGGGTAGTATTGATATTTTAACAATATTTATTCTTCCAAACCATGAGCATGGAATGTTTTTCCATTGCTTTGTATCTTCTTCAATTTCTTTCATAAGTGTTCTATAGTTTTCAGTGTATAGACTTTTCACCTCTTTGGTTAAGTTTATTCCTAGGTAATTTATGGTTTCTGGTGCAATTGTAAATGGGATAGATTCCTTGATTTCTCATTCTACTGCTTCATTATTTGTGTATAGAAATGCACCAATTTTTGTATGTTGATTTTATATCCTGCAACTTTGTTGAATTCATGTCTCAGCTCTAGTGGTTTTTTTGGTGGAGTTTTGGGTTTTTCATGTACAGGATCATGTCATCTGTGTAGAGTGAGTCTGACTTCTTCCTTGACGACTTTAGATGCTTTTTTATTTCTTTTTGTTGTTTGATTGCTAAGGCTGGGACTTCCAACACTATGTTGAACAACAGTGATGAGAGTGGATATCTCTCTTGTGTTCCAGACTGTTGGGGGAAAGCTCAGTTTTTCCCTATTGAGTATGATATTAGCTGTGGGTCTTTCATATATGGCCTTTATGATCTTGAGGTATGTTCATTCTATCCCTCCTTCCTTGAGGGTTTTTTAAATCAAGAAAGAATGCTGTATTTTGTCAAATGCTTTCTCTGCATCGATTGAGAGGATCATGTGGTTCCTATTCTTTTACTAATGTGATCTATCATGTTGATTGATTTGCAGATGTTGAACCAACCCTGCAGCCCAGGAATAAATCCTACATTTTTTGTGGTGAATAATTCTTTTAATGTATTATTGGGTTCAGTTTGCTAGTAGTTTCTTAGGAATTTTTTTAAATGTCTATTTATTCATTTTGAGAGAGAGAGCAAGCAGGGTAGGGACAGAGAGGGAGAAAGAGAGAGAGGGAATCCCATGCAGGCTCAACACTGTCAGTTCAGAGCCTAATGCAGGGCTCAATCCCATGAACTATGGGATCATGACCTGAGCCAATAGAAAGCGTCAATGCTTAACTGACTGAGCTGCCCAGTTACCCCTCTTTGTGAGGATTTTTGCATTCGTATTCATCAGGAAGATTGACCTCTAATTCCTCTTTTTGGTAGGGTTTTTGATGTTAGAATCAAGGTAATGATGACCTCATAAAACAAGTTTGGAAGTTTTTCTTCCATTTCTATTTTTTGGAACAGCTTCAAAAGAATAGACATTATCTCTTCTTTGAATGTTTGGTAGAATTCCCCCCTGGGAAGCCATCCAGCCTGGACTCTTATTTACTGAGAGATTTTTGGTTAATAATTCAATTTCTTTACTGGTTGTGGGTCTGATCAAATTTTCTACTTATTCCTGTTTTTTTTTGGTAATTTATATGTTTCTAGGAATTTGTCTATTTTCTTCCAGATTGCCCTATTTGTTGGCATATAATTGCTCATAATATTCCTTTATTATTGTTTGTATTTCTGCAGTGTCAGTGATCTCTCCTCTTTCATTTGTGATTTATTTATTCGGGTCCTTTATTTTTTGATCAATCTGGCTAGGCATCTTTCAGTTTTATTAATTCTTTCAAAGAATCATCTCCTGGTATCATTGATCTGTTCTGTTTTGTTTTTTTTTATTTCAATATCATTGATTTCTGGTCTAACCTTTATTGTTTCCCTACTTCTGCTGGTTTTGAGTTTTATTTCCTGTTCTTTTTCCAGATTCTTTACGTGTAAGGTTTTTGAGACATTTCTTCCTTCTTTTGTAAGGCCTGGATTGCTATATACTTCCCTCGTATAACTGCCTTTGCTGTATCCCAGAAGTTTTGGACTGTTGTGTTTTCATTTTCATTGGCTTCCATGTACTTTTTAATTTCTGATTAGCCCCAGAACTTTTTGATGAATGGAAGACTGATAGCTCATGAATTTGTTTTGCCATAAACACCAAAGTCAATTTTGCTTTAAAACAAAGTGGTCCACATGACACAAATGGACTAGGAAAATGAGCATTTTTCAGGCCCACCCTACTTTTTTTGTCAATTGCCTTTTGATCAGTCAAAGGTATGGATAAGGCAGCTACCATCACTATAACTTAGTCTAAGTGTAATCAGATTCTTGGCTGTCATCTGTCCAGAGTACAACTTTTCCTGCAACTCTATCAACTGCACTGTCTTCCATAAGTGGGCCTGTGCTGAATGAATGAGGGAAGGGGCAGTCCTTGTCCTAGTCTGATAGTTAGCCTCCATCCCATTAAGCACAAGATGCAAGAAGAGGCAGACCCCATAGTTCTAATATGCTAGCTCTACAATTTATCATAGGAAGATAATGGGGGCGCCTGGGTGGCTTAGTCGGTTAAGCGTCCGACTTTCGCTTAGGTCATGATCTCGCGGTTCGTGGGTTCGAGCCCCGCGTCGGGCTCTGTGCTGACTGCCAGCTCAGAGCCTGGAGCCTGTTTCAGTCTGTGACTCCCTCTCTCTCTGACCCTCCCCTGCTCACGCTGTCTCTCTCTCTTCTAGAAATAAAAAATTTTAAAAAAAAGTTTATCATAGGAAGATAATGGGTATCTTAATTCTGATTTTAGTAGGCATGAGAAAAGCAAACGCTTTAGTGTACCAGCTGTATAATGGAACCTGTTTGGTAACATTTGTGCTTGCTAAATTGTGAGAAATGTGTCTACAAAATATACATCAGCCTGCGCTGATTTTCAGGATTTGTAACATATTTCCACAAGATACCAAAATTCCCCATACACCCTATAACCTTCTCAAAAACTAATGGTGCCAAAGTGATATTCAACCAATATCACTCTTCAAGATATTCAAGGCAATAACTTTTAATTAATTAAACTTTCCTATCTGGCTGTTTTCCCCTATGTATACTATGATAGCAGTCTATCTTTTTTCTTTATTCAATAATTTCATGAATTTGTTAGGATTAAACAAAATAATGTATATATATAAAGTGCTTATAAATGTAAAAGTACCATACAAAGTTAGCTTTTATTTTTACTGAGTTGAAAGTGACTTATCTCCAAACTTCTCAGATTCACAAAACTGTCCTACAAATAAAATCTTATACCAAACTAAACTAATATACATACCTAAACTGTTGATATTGTAGAGATAAAATGTTAAAACTGTTGTAAAAACACTATTCATCCAGATGGGCTTGCTAGAGTACCAGAAACCTAATACTAATCCACTCTTCCACTAAGACAAGCCCAAGAGAATTAGCCCAGGCATAGGAGGGCTTAGCCTAGCTGAGAAAA
The DNA here is from genome assembly GCA_017311185.1 of Proteles cristata cristata. Classification (NCBI taxonomy): domain Eukaryota; kingdom Metazoa; phylum Chordata; class Mammalia; order Carnivora; family Hyaenidae; genus Proteles; species Proteles cristata. Next base: position 1,229,012 of record JAESUZ010001412.1, on the reverse strand, counting down.
CAAAATGCTTTATAATAGTTGAGAACCCATGTGTTCACAGGGTTATCTGTGATTCGGGTAATAACTGGACTCTAGCAGGTAGCATCATAGATGGACATCTCTGGCCAGACCAATAGTAAGGCTAACTGATTATAACCAATTCCTTACATGCCTATTCTCTTCACTGTCCCTCATTTCCATTGGAGCAGGTAATATCTTTTCTGCTAAGCAGGATAGGGAGTTCAGCTGGAGTCTCATAAGGGAAATCTGTACAGACAAAACAGAAAAAGAGCTAGGAGCAAGCATTCCCCACTAAGTAATCTTTGAAGGTTCCTTTTGAGTATATTTTATCTATAATACTCTAAATATATTCAGATTATATTTTGTATTTAAACAATCCAGAAATGAGTTCCTTTGGAATTTTGGAACCTCACTCATCTCTGATCATAAAACCTACAGATGATTCTTGTGATCCTGACTTGATACTCAAAATAATCAGCTGGATGACCCTCTTTATGTGCCTGTGGCATCCAATGCTTTTCAGTTACTTTTATCACATTGAATTAAAATTACCTATTTATTTGTGTATTTCCCCATTGTTAGTTTTCTGACAAGAGGACTTTTCTCTCTATTTCATTCTGAGCTCCACTCAGAATACTGCCTACTTGAGTGAGATCTCTGAATGTTTGTAAAATGGTAATGATTACATACTTTGAACCCCATAACCTTTCAAATTTCCTCAAAAATACCTCAATAGATGGGCACTTCATACTGGATGCCCAACTCCTTAAGTTTTTCTATGCAAAAAATCTGCTAGGAAACCAGACAATCCTGGTGAAGATAGTATGCCAAACAGAACTCAGATGCAATCATGAACATGTACTAAACTAAACCTGTTATATAAAGTAGATCACTCTTTCAAAAATATGGATTATAATAGATCTTTTTTTTTAAATTTTTATAATGTTTTATTTATTTCTAGGAGAGAGAGAGAGAGAGAGAGACAGCGTGAGCAGGGGAGGGTCAGAGAGAGAGGGAGTCACAGACTGACCTAAGCGAAAGTCGGACGCTTAACCGACTAAGCCACCCAGGCGCCCCGGATTATAAAAGATCTTAATAGGAAGTTAGGAAGACAGCTGACAGTGCCAAAGATCAATGTGGATTCAGGAACATTGTCTCCTACAGTATGGCTGATGCAAGGGAAATTGTGGAAGCAAAACTATTTCTGCCAGTTTCACAGAAATTAATTCATTTAACTTTTTTCTCCTGAATGAATCAAGTCACAATGTTAGCAAACAGTTATTTACTACTCTGCAGTGTAAAAGCATTGTATTAAATGTTAGGTAAGAATACACAACAAAAGCTGAAATAGTTGACAGAGGTCTACAATGTTCTTGGAACGCCTATTCAAGTGACATGAATGTAACCTAATGAGTTGTTTCATCTTACACCCTATTTCAGCTCATAAGATATCTCTGCAATTATTCAGACTCACTTGAAGCCAAACACCTAAAGATGAGCGCCAGCATGCTGCAACCTTCAGAGTTATGTGGTTGGCTTCTGATTCCTTCCACTCTTCCTTCTAAGTATTCACAGCGTGCTGTTACAACATCACAGTTACAGTAGCGATGATCGTGCATCAGTCATGTTGTTTTATTCTTTTGTCTTTATCACTGTGTTTCACTTAGGTTCAATTACATAAAATTGAGAAATCCTCTGTCAGTTAAATGTTGAAGAACCAAAAATTTCTGTTGAAATTACATTTTAGATTTATTTAGGAAGACACATCCCTGAGGGATTTTTCAGGAGCAAAATATCCTCTGAAGGCTAAGGAAAGGAAGGGAGGGGTAAAACTTTACCATAATAATGGCATTTCCCCCAATAAGTACATAAATCCAATGAGTTGATGAAAGAACTGGAAAAACATTTTAAAGTTGACATGGAAGAACCAAAATGTTATTGTTATCAAGATATTTGAAGTGGGGAAGGGATAAATTGTACCTATAAGTCATGTTTATATCATTGAACTAGACTAATCAAATCAATATAATAGTGGCCAAATAAATAAATATTTAAATAAGGAATAGTCAAATAAATAAGTAAAACAAATTAGAAAACTCAAAAACAGGCCCGAGTATATAAAGAACTTAAAATACATAAGAAAAGTATTTCAATCTATGAGAAAAGAGAGTGTTAGCATAGGTATACATGGAAAAATATAAGAAATAGAAAAAAAATAAAGGCAAACCCTCACTGAATATAAAAATAAATTTCAGGTGGATTATTAGTCTAAACCTAAAAATAAAACTACAAAAATATTTTTAAAATAGGAGATTATCTATAAAACCTCAAAGTGGGGAAATTCTTAAACAATAAAGGAAACCCAGAAGCCATACAGATGATAACTAAAATGTGGGGCTTTTTTATAGTAAAGCAAAAAGAATTCTGCTTGGCACAGAACACAATAAACAAAATCAAGAAATAAACTTTTTTCTTAAAGAAAACTGTGCAAAATTCATGACTGACAGTTATATTCCTAAACTGTAAAATGTTTCTACTGATTAATAGGCAAAACAACAAATCCTGCTATAGAAAAGTGAGCAAAAGAAAATATAAAGGCAATTTAAAACAGAAGAAATGCAAGTCACCAAGACACAGATGCTCACTCAACCTCACAATAATAAGAAAAATGCAAAGTAAAATAACCAGATACCATTTTCACCCATTACTGTTGCAAACATTTAAGACTGGTATTTCCAGTGTTAATGAGGATGTGAAGCCCAGGCAATCTTATACACTGATGATGGGAGTTTGAATTGCTTCTTTTTTGGAAAGTATCTGGCAGTTTCTGTTAAAATATTAAATGTGCATAATCTTTGACTCAGCAATTCTACTTCTAGAAATTCATCCTATTGAAACAAAATCATAAACATGAAAGGATGTATGTAGGAGAGTGTTTACTGAAGCATTGTTAGTAACACCAAAGTAACTGGAAACAACCTGAGTGTCTATCAATAAAGTTACAGTTAAGTATATTAAGGTACATCCACATGACAGATGATCCTATGGTTATTAAAAAGGAGTTGATTTTCTGTACTGACCTGAAAATCTAAGATAAATTAGGTGGGGAAAAAATGGAAGCTGTAGGGCAATATGTGTAATATGATCATATTATAGGAAAACCTCTATAAATGTGATTGCATACATATATATGCATATATATATTCTCGTATATATACACACACAGAAAAAATATGGAAGAATACCAGGATACCCAATAAAGGTTAATATTGGTTTTATCAGAGAGATAGGATTAGAGATAGAAGGAGAAACTAATAATTGTCTCTTCATCTATGTCTCTATTGTTTGAATGTTTACAATAAACATATTAACTGTAGAACTTAAAAAATATATTAAAAGTAGCAGCTGATCCTGCCATTTTACTCTTACTTTATTTGTTCGATATATACTTATTGGTGCTTAAGCTTAAAACTAAAATTGTGTAATTGCTTTAAAAGAAAATTCTATATACTCCTAAACAACAAGTAAAATAATTAGGCTGTTTGGGATATAGTTAGCAACAATGAAATCATTTCATTGCAGTTCTACTCAATAATTAGACTTAAAAATTGTATTGAAAGGACTTTTATGTTTAGAAAACAAACTGGTAACACAGGTTCTGTGATTAAAAAAAAATACTGTTATCATTTGCTCTATGCTCCATGACATAAAACAAAATTTTACAAATGTTTAACAAGATTAACTTTTTCTTTTTATACTCTACCTCAGTTACTCTATAGACCCATTCTATGAGGAAATAAGAAGACCTGTCTCAAGAGAAGAATGTAAATCTAAATTTTCACACCAACTGTAAGTTTGCTTCCTGCACTTTCGGTAGCTATTGCATTAATAGCCCAAAAGTTCAACTCTTCAAGTTCTCCTAAGAGACGTCACAAGCAGATTAAAGATAATAGAATAGGTTCCAAAAGTTGACTTGAAAGACCTAATATGTATGAGAGGCTTTCTATCTAGCCATCCCTCCAGGTTCTCCAGGCCCTCTATTTACTCTGTTTTTATTATTTCCTCCAATCCTTCATGTTTTTAGAGTGGGGGAGGGGAGGTCCTAGGGGAGCTCAGAAATAAATGTGCAATAACTAACATCTTTATAGGTTCCTGATATCATCTTTCTATTCTACTTTAATTGATATTTTATCTGTCTCTTTTAAAATTTTTTCTTCCAATTTTTTTCTTTTTTTTTAAAGTGTTCTGGTGTATTATTTAAAAAAAAAAAATCCTTAACTGTATTTACTATATTTTTATAAATACTAAAAGTAAGTGCAAATTAAGACGGCCCTTTGCACAAGGAAAGAATAACCAAATAGATTTACTGACTTTTATTATTCATAAAGGTGCATTTATGCTATTTCTGAAAGATTATTTTCTGTTTTCCTCTAACTATGCAAACACAAATAGTTTTGTGAAAATTCTACAATAGGGATGCTTTGGTCTGAATGTTTGTGTCCCTCCCACACATACAAAAAAAAAAAAATTCATAGGATTGAATCTTAACCCCGAAGGTGATGGCATTAAGAGATGAGGAGACCTTTTGAGATGATTAGGTCATGAGGGCAGAGTCCTCTTGACTGGGATTAGTGTCTCTGTGAAAGAGATCCCAGGGAGCTAGCATGGGGGAGCCTTCAGCATGTGAGAACACAGCCAGAAGTCAGCATTCTGGAACTCAGATAAGGACTCTCACCAGAGTCCCACCATGCTGGCACCCTGCTCTTAAGACTTTCAGTCTATAGAACTATAAGGAAAAAAAATTGTGTTTTTTGTTATAGCAGCCTAAACAATCTAAGACAGGGGGGCGGTGGACATATTTACTTAACTGGATCTCTCAATAAATTAGGTTCTCTAATGATGATATATACCCAAGATAAGTCATTACTATTCAAAATCTAACAGAACTCAGACTTTCCATGTGCTGTGTAAGAGTAACATCACATGTATTAACTGGATGTCATCCAATTAATCTGAGGGTTTGGCCATTCATTTTAAGGAAAGAAGGATCTCTTTGGGTTCCTCTGCTGTTAATAGATTCTTTTTTTTTAATGTTTTATTTATTTCTGAGAGAGAGAGAGAGAGAGAGAGCAGGGGAGGGTCAGAGAGAGAGGGAGATACAGAATCTGAAACAGGCTCCAGGCTCTGAGCTAGCTGTCAGCACAGAGCCTGAGTGGGGCTCGAACCCATGAACCATGAGATCATGACATGAGCCGAAGTCGGACGCTTAACCGACTGAGCCACTCAAGCGCCCCAATGATAGATTCTTAGATAAAAAAGAACCTGGCCAGAAAGTATTTATTTGCCTGCAGTACTCTATTTAACAATTCTCTCATTTTTCTCCAAAAGAACTTTGATTGTAGAGAAGCATGGAGTTCTGCCACCGTTTTACAATTCTCTCTTCTTAGTTTTCCAAGCTATTTAAAGTTTAAAGTTGTACTAGACTAGTTTTGTTATAGAACATCTGATTCTGACTACTGGCTCATGGAATTTATTTTCAATATAAGTGCAAACTTCTACTGCATAAGATGTTATTTCAGAAAAGTCTGGGTCAGAATCAGGAAGATTTATAAGAATTATATCTAATAGAAGGTTTATTATGACTCCCTATATTTTAATGGTTCTTTGGAATTTCAGTATATTTGGAACAAATATTCTATTTCATCCATATAATAACCCTGAATCATGTACTATTCCTATTTTGAAAAACAAGAAAACTGGGGTTCATGGAAGAAAAGTGATTTACCCGGGTTCTTAAAGATAGGAAATATCATGAGCACAATTCCATTCTTAATTCCCTTGATTCAACTGAAACAAAATTGCATATTTAAAAAGATTTGTTAAAAGTTGAGGGATAGTGGCTCCTGGGTGGCTCATTGGTTAAGCGTGTGACTCGGTTCATGTCATAATCTTATAGTTTGTGAGTTCGAGCCCCACATCGGACTTTGCACTGACAGTGTGGAGCTTGCTTGGGATTTTCACTCTCTCTCTCTCTCTCTTTCTCTTTCTCTCTGCCCCTTCACCACTTGCTCTCTCTGTGTCAAAATAAATAAATAAACGTAGAGTTAGTGGATTACACAAGAGTAAATATGATGGCTTCTCCTGGGTTGCCGTGGAAATACTTACTACCTGCAGAGCTCTAACTGCCTTGAAAAGTGCAACATAAGCAGAGATGAAAAGAAGTAATACATCTATCTGGATCCTCTGTGTCCTCAGAATCTTGTGCAGTAGTGTAGACTTGAAGAAATATGGGATGGGGTGCCTGGGTGGCTCAGTCAAGTAAGTGTCTGACTCTTGATCTTAGCTCAGGTCTTGATCTTAAGATTGTGAGTTCAAGTCCTACATTGGGCTCCATGCCAGGTACTAAGCCTACTTAAAAAAAAAATGGGATGGGGGCGCCTGGGTGGCTTAGTCGGTTAGGCGTCCGACTTTCGCTTAGGTCATGATCTCGCGGTTCGTGGGTTCGAGCCCCGCATCGGGCTCTGTGCTGACTGCCAGCTCAGAGCCTGGAGCCTGTTTCAGTCTGTGACTCCCTCTCTCTCTGACCCTCCCCTGCTCACACTGTCTCTCTCTCTTAGAAATAAATAAAACATTTTAAAAAAATGGGATGGATGGATGGACAGACAAATAAACAAAAGAATGAACAAACTCAGTGTAACCAACTATTAAACTATTGCTCTAGAACTTAAAATAGCAATGATCTATTATTTCTTAGGAATCTATGGGCAGGCTTGAGAGATTTTCTGCTGGTTTTGCCTGGGATTATTCATTCAGTTATATTTAGCTGCATGATCAATAGACATGAAAGATCCAAGATAGCCATATTCACATGTCTGGTTGTTGGTACTGGATATTAACTGGGATGTCCTGGTTCCCTTCAATATGGCCCCTCATCCTCTAATAAGTTAGACGGGCTACCTAATGTGGCAGAGTCCAGGCAGCATCTAAGGGTGAAGGCAAAAGCTGCAAGACCTCTTGAGTCCTAGGCTTTGAAACTTACATAGCATTACCTCTGCGACATATGTCAGTCAAAGAAAGAAATAAGGCCAATCCACAGAGGGATGTGGAAATGTACTCCACATCCAGAAGGAAGGAGCTGCAAAGGATATGTTCTATAGTCCACCTTCTGGTCATACTTACTCACATGTATGTGCAAAATTTACTCACACCCTTTCAAGACCCCAAAAAGTCTCATCTGATCACAGCATCTCAAAATCCAATACCTATAATATGCACCCATATTTAATTTACCACCTACCCATGCTTCATGAGACCAGCATCTTTAAGAATAATCTTGAGGACCATGTGGGAGAAGAAGGGGGGAAATGGTGGGGGAAAGGGAGAGAGGCAAACCATGAGAGACTCTTGAATGCTGAGAAACAAACTGAGGACTGATGGATGTGGGGGGGAGGGGAGAGATGGGCATGGAGGAGGGCACTTGTGGGGATGAGCACTGGGTGTTATATGGAAACCAACTTGACAATAAACTATCTGTAAAAAATAAAAATTAAAAAAAATCACACATTTTGGGTGCTTAATTCTATTTGGTCTAACATGTTGTTCTGCAGTGTTCTGTGTGTTTGTCTTGAAAAAAAAAATAAACTATAGCTACATAAAAAAAAGAATAATCTGTAAGAACTTTAGCCTTTAGTAACCAACTTCCTAGACTTCATCATCTCACCCTAACTTTGCATCACTTCTTCCCAAATTGACACTATATTTCTCTAGCACCTGACCACCTGACCTCTTGCTCTGCCTACCACTTTTTTTCTCCCACATTTGCCCCTCCTGTCAGCTGATAGAATTTGTCTGGAATAACCCTAGGAACCTTCTCCTCAGAAGTATATTACTTTGTTCAGTGCCATCTTGTCATGTCTCTTGGCAACTAACCCATCCCAATAACCCTCATGTAGCTGCAAGGAGGTATCAGACATACTGGAGGAATTAATCTTTTGAATATTTATAAATTTCTTAGAAAATCAAACCAGATGAATTGTATTTATTATTGCAGTAATGCTTTGTAGCTTAACACTTCAGTGCTTCACTTACCTGTCTATAAAACAGAATAAACATTTTGCCTAGGGCTATAGCTTGTCCCCCACCTATTTACAATTTGTTTCTGGAAGGATTTCCAATGATATTGCTATGCATTTTATTTTTTTATCCCATAAAAAACTGCTTTAATTTTATACATTTTAATTGGCACACTTAATTATATGGTATAATCATCTTCTGAACTATACCACAAAATGGTTTGATCAAAAACAACCACTTTTCTTAAATGTGACAGAACTCACAACTATCTTTCTAGAGAATAACTTCTGTTTAAAAAATTGCTATTCATGTTCCATTTTGCACTCTTATAATAACCATGGCCCTGATTCATTATGATAAGAATTAGAAATGGCTATACTTCTTCTTTTCAAACAGATTTCTGAGATATTCATTTCACATACCACATACCTAAAGCATGTTGAGTGAAGTAACCAAACCACCACTGTTATTCTTTTTGCTAAAAATAGAGTCAAAGCAGATAAATGAACTTCATTTCTCAGGTGTACTTCCCTAGTCTCCATAATCCATGGGCTCTGCCTACAAGTAGAACACTGTGCAGTATAATTTATAATTGGAGCTATTTGTTTAGAAATAGCAGTTGTTATTTTCTGTGTCTAACATAGTTTAAAATGTGACATCCTATGTCCCTGCCTATTTGCAATTTCACTTTGATATGCTCTACCAAAATAACTTTAAATTTTCATGCTTGAAAATTATTTTTAGGCATCACTTAGCCACCAGCTATGCATTCTTACATCTGTTTGTGTGGGATAACTATTAAAATAATCATATTTAATTTTCAAAATATGTAATTGAGCCACATCCTAAACATCACTAAACCAAACATAATTGAATTACTTATTTGACATTTACCCCCAATGTACAGAAGATAACAGCAATGATAAAACAAATTCCTTGCCTTCACTGAACTTACATCCTAGACTGCAGTGAAAGTCAGTAAACAAATAAGAAAGTAAATGTAGAGGGTACTAAATGAAGATTAGTGCTATGAAGAAGTAATAAAACAGGATGAAGAAGTACTGAGTACCAGCTCAGGGGAGGGAGAGAACAAGTTACTATGTTGTGTAGCAACAATGCCCACTGGATACAGATGAGGCTATAGTGTCTGATGAATTTATTTCATCCCAGGTAATTGACTTCCTAAATATAGTCTAACTCTGAAAGAGCTCTCTCTTCCTTCCTCTAGGATTATGCAGCACATCAGTGTCTCCTTTGTCTCACATATTAGTGATCTCAGCCCACCAATATTGGACAATCATCTAGATTCCTAACCTCCTAGTACTTGCCTTAATTCCACTCGGTTTAATTTTATGAAACAACTGACACAAAGATTGCCTTTCTCTTCAGAGAATACATTCCTTGAATGTACTAGAAGGAAGTCAGGTCAGGCTCCTTGAGTTTGGTAGAACTTCATTTGGATAAGAGATTAAGGTTCTTTGCTGAGCTTATCACTGCTGTCTATTGCGTGTGTGTGTGTGTGTGTGTGTGTGTGTGTGTGTGTGTGTGTGTGAAGATGGATCAGGTCTTTTGTCTTTCCTACCTAAAGTCAGAAAACAGAACTGAGAAAAATCCCAGAGACCAAAAAATAAGCAAGAAAACTGAGAAAAAAATTTATTCACTCTATGTAAGAATAATGTGAGTTGCCATCAAAATGAAATTGCTGATAATATCTTCTACTTAATTTGGAGACATTTCAGTTATATGCAGATTATCTTTTAAGATCATTATATTAATCCTTAGCCAAAACCTGTTACTTCATACCAATTTCCATTCTCTTCACAAAGCCCATCAGTATGTGGCTTTAGCCATCTAAATTCCTATCTGTGTTTCTGAAACATGATCCTTTTCAAGACCACCATCTTAATTGTTTTTCAGTTGAGGGTTTCCTATGCAGTTACTTTGAACTTCATGAATATTTGCTCTTCTGATCTCTACCTCCTCCACACAGAACTGAAACTATAATTCTACTTACCCTTATCACCCATCTTAAAAAGTTATAGTTTCTTCATGTGATTTCATACTTCTAATCCTAAATTTTGAGACTTTTGTGACTATTAATCAGTGTGCAACACTGCACTACAGCAATGTCAAAAACATGAGGATAATATAAAATGACTGAATCATATTATTTAAATATAAGAGATTTAGTTAGGATCTATGAAGGAGAAATAATCCTAAATTACAGCCATTCAGTTTAATTGAGAATATGGCACTATAGGTAAGTATTGTTTCAAGTAGTGGAGAGGATTATGTGAACTGCTCCAAAAAAAACAGTAAGGCTTCTGGCTCTTGTGGTTATGCTTAGTCTACCAGCTTGCTCTGTTTTCCGCTGTGGTATGCTTGCAGATAAATACTTTGGAAGAAATGTTTACTCTGGGCTTCTGCTGGATCACAACCACAAAAGTGATCAACTAGAACAGAGAAAATTAAAAAGTTTAAGGATTAAAGAGTTCATTAATTTCAAGGAGAATGAATATTGTGAATCCCTACAAACTTTTCTTAATGGAAAATGGCTTTTGAGTTAGAGAAGCATTAGAATGAAATTACTCTTCCCTCCTACTCTGCTTTCTTATTGTATAATAAATGATAGTCAGATTTGCTGCATTGGCCAATTTCCATATTTTTGAGATATTTTTATGGTGGCCATTGTTATACAGAATCAGCTTATCATTTAAACTGCCTATTGTCAATTTTTCTTCTCTCTCTCTGCAATATAGGATATTTAAAAAACTATACTGCAATTTGAAAGTTAGATATTCATTGCTACATTACTATTATGAGACTATCTAGTCAAAAAGCAACACAGAACTGTGCTGGCCAAAGTAATAGAGGCATGTGAAAGACTAGCACTTGCCAAGCAATAAGTTGCTTATTTCTATTTATTCAGATAAAAAAAAAAAGAAAACAAAAGATAGAGAGCCAATAGATTAAATGGATAGGTATGTATATTACTATTATTTTTCCCATGGTCATCAATAGTTTTCCCCCTTCCTAGACTTGTTTTGGTTGGAACCTGTTTAGATTTTTTTTTTATTTTTTATTTTTATTTTTTTACAAATAGTTTATTGTCAAATTAGTTTCCACATAACACCCAGTGCTCATCCCCACAAGTGCCCTCCTCCATGCCCACCCCTCCTCCCCCCCACATCCACCAGTCCTCAGTTTTTGTCAGCATTCAAGAGTCTCTCATGGTTTGCCTCTCTCCCTTTCCCCCACCATTTCCCCCCTTCTTCTCCCCCTTGGTCCTCTGTTAAGTTCCTCCTAATCCTCCTATACGTGCACACATATGATATTTGTCCTTCTCTGCCTGACTTATTTCGCTCAGCATAACACCCTCAAGGTCCATCCATGTTGCTACACATGGCCAGATTTCATTGTTTCTCATTGCCATGTAGTATTCCATGGTATAGATAAACCACATCTTCTTGATCCATTCATCTGTTGATGGACACTTAGGCTCTTTCCATGTTTTAGCTATTGTGGAGAGTGCTGCTATGAACATTGGGGTACATGTGCTCCTATGCATTAACATTTCTGTATCCCTTGGGTAAATTCCTAGCAGTGCTATTGCTGGGTCATAGGGGAGTTCTATTGTTAGTTTCCTTAGGAACCTCCACACTGTTTTCCAGAGAGGCTGTACCAGTTTACATTCCCACCAACAGTGTAGGAGGGTGCCCGTTTCTCCACATCCTCGCCAGCATCTCAGAGTTCTCTGATTTGCTCATTTTAGCCACTCTGACTGGCGTGAGGTGGTATCTCAGTGTGGTTTTGATTTGTATTTCCCTGATGAGGAGCGATGCTGAGCATCGTTTCATGTGTCTGTTGGCCATCTGGATGTCCTCTTTGGAGAAGTGTCTGTTCATATCTTCTGCCCATTTCTTCACTGGGTTGTTTGCTTTTCGGGCGTGTAGTTTGGTGAGTTCCTTGTAGATTCTGGATATCAACCCTTTATCTGATATGTCATTTGCAACTATCTTTTCCCATTCCGTTGGTTGCCTATTAATTTTCTGGGTTGTTTCCTTGGCTGTGCAGAAGCTTTTAATCTTGAGGAGGTCCCAACAGTTTATTTTTGCTCTTGATTCCCTTGCTTTTGGGGATGTGTCAAGTAAGAAGTTGCTGCGGTGGAGGTCAAGGAGGTTGTTTCCTGCTTTCTCCTCTAGGGTGTTGATAGTTTCCTGTCTCACGTTCAGGTCCTTTATCCATTTGGAGTTTATTTTTGTGCATGGTGTGAGAAAATGATCTAGTTTCATTCTTCTGCATGTTGCTGTCCAGTTCTCCCAACACCATCTGTTAAAAAGGCTGTCTTTTTTCCATCGGATATTCTTTCCTGCTTTGTCAAAGATGAGTTGGCTGTATACTTTTGGGTCCACTTCTGAGTTCTCAATTCTGTTCCATTGGTCTATGTGTCTGTTTTTGTGCCAATACCATACTGTCTTGATGATGACAGCTTTGTAGTAGAGGCTAAAGTCTGGGATGGTGATCCCTCCCATTTTGGTTTTATTTTTCAGGATTACTTTGGCTATTCGGGGTCTTTTGTGGTTCCATACAAATTTTTGGATAGTTTGTTCTAGTTTTGAGAAGTATGCTGGTGCAATTTTGATTGGAATTGCATTGAATGTGTAGAGTGCTTTAGGTAGTAATGACATCATAACTATATTTATTCTTCCTATCCATGAGCATGGAATGTTTTTCCATTTCTTTGTGTCTTCTTCAATTTCCTTCATAAGTTTTCTATAGTTTTCATCATACAGATCTCTTGTATCCTTGGTTAGGTTTATTCCGAGGTATTTTATGGTTTTTTGTGCAATTGTGAATGGGATCAGTTTCTTGATTTCTCTTTCTGTTGCTTCATTGTTGGTGTATAAAATGCAACCGATTTCTGTACGTTGATTTTGTACCCTGCAACTTGGCTGAATTCTTGGATCAGTTCTAGGAGGCTTCTGGTGGAGTCTGTCGGGTTTTCTATGTAGAGTATCATGTCATCTGCGAAGAGTGAAAGTTTGACTTCCTCTTTGCCAATTCTGATGCCTTTGATTTCCTATTGGTGTCTGATGGCTGATGCTAGGACTTCCAGCACTATGTTAAACAGCAGTGGTGAGAGTGGGCATCCCTGTCGTGTTCCTGATCTCAGGGGGAAAGCTCTGAGTTTTTCCCGTTGAGGATGATGTTCGCTGAAGGCTTCTCATAGATGGCTTTGATGATGTTTAAGTAGGTTCCTTCTATCCCAACTTTCTCGAGAGTCTTTATTAAGAAGGGATGCTGTATTTTGTCAAATGCTTTTTCTGCATCTATTGACAGGATCATATGGTTTTATCTTTTCTTTCGTTGATGTGATGTATCACATTGATTGATTTGCGAATGTTGAACCAGCCCTGTAACCCAGGAATGAATCCCACTTGATCTTGGTGGATGATTCTTTTTATATGCTGCTGGATTCGATTGGCAAGGATCTTGTTGAGAATTTTGCATCCGTATTCATCAAGGATATTGGCCTGTAGTTCTCTTTTTTTGCTGGATCTCTGTCTGGCTTGGGAATCAGTGTGATGCTGGCTTCATAAAATGAGTCCGGGAGTTTTCCTTCGCTTTCTATTTTTGGGAATAACTTGAGAAGAATTGGGATTAATTCTGTTTTAAATGTCTGGTAGAATTCCCCAGGGAAGCCATCAGGTCCAGGGCTCTTATTTGTTGGGAGATTTTTGATCACTAATTCAATTTCTTCACTTGTTATGGGTCTGTTCAGGTTTTCTATTTCTTCCCATGTGAATTTTGGTGGTGAGTGTGTGTTTAGGAATTTGTCCATTTCTTCTAAGTTGTCCAATTTGTTGGCATATAATTTTTCATAGTATTCCCTGATAATTACTTGTATTTCTGAGGGGTTGGTTGTAATAAGTCCATTTTCATTCATAATTTTGTCTATTTGTGTGCTCTCTCTTTTCTTTTGGATAAGTCTGGCTAGAGGTTTGTCGATTTTGTTTACCTTTTCAAAAAACCAACTCTTGGTTTCATGGATCTGTTCAATTGTTTCTTTGGTCTCTATGTTGTTTATTTCTGCTCTAATTTTTACTATTTCTCTTCTTCTACTGGGTTTAGGGCATTCCTGTTGCTCTGCCTCAAGTTCCTTTAGGTGAGCTGTTAGATTTTGGACTTGTGCTTTTTCTAATCTCTTGAAATAGGCCTGGAGAGCAATGTCCTTTCCTCTTAGGACTGCCTTTGCCGCATCCCATAGATTTTGAATTGTTGTGTTTTCATTTTCATTTGTTTCCGTATATATTTTAATTTCATCTCTAATTGCCTGATTGGCCCATTCATTCTTTAGAAGGGTGTTCTTTAACCTCCATGTTTTTGGAAGTTTCCAGACTTCTTCCTGTAATTGATTTCAAGTTTCAAAGCATTGTGATCTGACAGTGTGCATGGTATGATCTCATTTCTTTTATATTTATTGAGAGCTGCTTTATGTCCCAGTATGTGATCTATCTTGGAAAATGTGCCATGCGCACTTGAGAAGAAAGTAAATTCCCTGGCCTCAGGATGTAAAGTTCTAAATATATCCGTCAGGTCCATCTGGTCCAATGTATCTTTCAAGTCCATTGTTTCTTTAGTGATTTTCTGTCTGGTTGACCTATCCATTGCTGTAAGCGGAGTATTAAAGTCCCCTGCTATTAGCACATTCTTATCTATAAGCTTGTTTCTGTTTGTGATTAATTGTTTTTGATATTTAGGTGCTCCCATATTCGGTGCGTAGACATTTATGATTGTTAGTTCTTCCTGATGGATGGACCCTGTAATTATTATGTAGTGCCCTTCTTCATCTCTTGTGATTGTCTTTAATTTAAAGTCCAGTTTGTCTGATATAAGTATCGCTACTGCGGCTTTCTTTTGATTTCCTGTAGCATGATATATATTTCTCCATCCCCTTACTTTTAATCTGAAGGTATCTTCCCGTCTAAAATGAGTTTCTTGTAGACAGCATATAGATGGATTTTGTTTTTAATCCATTCTGCTACCCTATGTCTTTGGATTGGAGCATTCAGCCCATTTACATTCAGTGTTATTATTGAAATATGTGGGTTTAGAGTCTTTGTATCTTTGTAGGGTTCATGTTTGTGGTGGTGTCTCTGGAATCTTTGTTCCTTGCAACCTTTCCTTCAAAGCATCCCCCTCAGGATTTCTTGTAGGGCTGGCTTCGTGGTGACAAATTCGTTCAATTTCTGTTTGTTTGGAAAGGTTTTTATCTCTTCTATTTTGAATGACAGGCTTGCTGGATAGAGGATTCTTGGCTGCATATTTTTACTGTTCATCACATTGAAGATCTCCTGCCATTCCTTTCTGGCCTGCCAAGTTTCAGTAGATGGGTCTGTCACCACTCTGATAGGTTTCCCTTTGTATGTGAGGGCCCTTTTCTCCCTATCTGCTTTCAAAATTCTCTCCTTGTCCTTGTATTTTGCCATTTTTATGATAATATGTCGTGCAGAAGATCGATTCAAGTTACGTCTGAGGGGAGTCCTCTGAGCCTCTTGTATTTCCACATTTACTTCCTTTCCCAGGTCAGGGAAGTTCTCTGCTATAATTTGTTCCAGGACTCCTTCAGCACCTTTCCCTCTCTCTTCCTCTTCTGGGATTCCTATGATACGGATATTGTTGCGTTTGACTGTGTCGCTGAGCTCTCGAATTTTTCTTTCCTGTTCCTGGAACCTGTTTAGATTTTTAATCTCCAGGAATGAATGACATTTAAGGATAGTGATTTTACTAATCCTCTAAGTTAATAAGCAATTATACTGTGGTGTAATTTTTCTTTTCAGAAAAGACTTTTTTAAAAGTAAGTTAAGATATTGCTGATTTTCATTTGAGAAAATTTTATTATGGCAAACTTTGCTTTCTCAACTTTAATTCAACATTATACTGAAATGTAACATTCCAATAAATTCTCCAACTTATCTCAGCCTATACTAAGATTTCTCTAAATTGTTGGGAAGAGCCATTCCTTGACTGGCTTTTTGATGCTTTGTGCCCAGTGGAAAAAAAGATAAGGTATAATATTTACATCTTCACTTCTGTTTCTGGTAAATTTACCTGTTTTGATGAAACCCAAACTATTTGCTGCCAAGCCACTAGTGAAAACAGAAGCAGTGTAAACTCCTAATTTTTAAAATTTATATTCATTCATTTATTTAGCATGCTTGAAATGTGCAAAGTATTTACCTAAACACTAATGGGGGATTGAGGAAGGATGCTGTGGTTTAAGATTATTCTTTCCTCTTACAGATCATGTTTCAGGAAGAGAAAGTATAGGCATTGCATGTAAATACCACACCTGGTATTTCTACAGTTTTCTGTGTCATGGACTACAATGATTCCCAGACTCATATCATCAATTTACCTACAGTATGACTACTGCTTACTAAGTATGTGCCCTTTATTCTGAGAGAAAGATACACACTATCCAAAACAGCAGAGGATTTCAGGGTGACATCAATACATTGTTAAAAATGCAAACTAATATTTGTCTCACTTTTCTTATTCATATGTATTCTCTTAGAACCCAGAGTCTCCCATGGATAAAAATCATAAGACACCTTTTGAGATTACTGAATGTATGGCCTTAAAAAAGTGAATGCAACTTCCAAAAGTTTTAAATTTAAAGTCATGTTGCACCTAAACCACAGGGGAAATCTGATTCTCTTTGTATTATCATTTTTCACCATACCGCTTTATGCATGGTCTGTCTTGGAATTTTCTTCTGAAGTACAGGCAAAATTTCTGTCATTAGGGGATTACTGTTGTGTGAAGTCAGCAAGTGCATTTCAAACTTTAAAATATGCATTAAAGGAATTATATCTGCAGTCAGTAATTGCAGTATATAATAAAGCCCTGGTCTAACAGGTTCAAGGACAGTGTCATCATGGTACTTATAATATCTACTTGATATAATAACTTTATGTAAACATGATCTCAAGTAAGTGTTCATTTCATAATGACTTTTGCTATCAATACTCAATACACTTAGTTACCAGAAACTGTCGATATGCCCTTCACCCACATGTACTTTAGTGACAAGTTCCACTTCTCCAGCTTGTTATTTATTTGTTAGCTTTATTGATTTAAATTCCTTCTCTGCTTCTACTTATATGTCTAGAGGAGAATGATATTAGAACAGTCTTTATGACAAAGATGCAATGAACCACTTAACATGATCACTATTGGATCAATCTGTAAGGCCAAGGGAGAGTGGAGGGATATAAATATATCAAGATGTATTTGTCATTATTCTTAATTTACACCAAACCAATAGCATGAATGTAATTTTCAAATTCAGTTAATATTTTATTTTCAGATAATAAATAATCCAATCCTGTCATTGAACAAATATTTCTTTGTGCCTACTATGTGCTTGACATTGTGTTAAATATTATGGATAAAAAAATGAAAAAGATATTCTTTTTGTTTACAGCCTAAAGGGGGAAAGAAATTTTTAAAATAATCATATTCCAATCTAATGAGTACTAAACTAGAAATATGAATGTTTTGAGTTTTGGATTTTTTGGTTTTGGTGTATATAACAACTTCGTCCTAAGAAGAGGCTATAAAATAAATCCTTGATGGGATTAGATAGGCAAATTTAAATAGAACATGGAGTTAAACTGCTTTGAATAATAGATGAAGAAGAATTTGACAATTTAAGACAGAGGTCTACCATATTCACAAATACTTGGTGTAGGGGATTTGTGTTGCCAAAAAATAACAAAGGTAAATTACATAAAAGTATTAATGTGGTGTGGGTCAAATGTACAGCTGTATATTTAAAGAAAAAAGGCATAAAAGGGTGTGAATAAGTAGTTGAAGAAATTAGGAGTTATTCAGAGATGAAGCCAGACAGATGTACTGGGGTGAGAATAGAAAGGTCTCTGTATACCATGTAAAGGGGTGTGGTTTTCTGCTGAACATAGTAAGGACCTAGAATGTGCTTATGTCTGAGTATATATAATCAGATTTCTGTATTTCAAAACTTGGATGTACCACAGGCACGTCAAATTCAACATGATCAAAATTTGACTCATCCCTGAACCATTACTTTAAGCCTGACATTTTATGGTTCTTAATTCCTTCCACTCTTTTACCTTCCCAAACCTACCTCTTAAAATCCTGAAAGGCTAACTACTTTTCTCACTGTCCACTTCCTCAACTCTGTTTCAGGCCATCACTGTCTTCCACCTGAATTATTACAACTGGTCTCCCTCTTCAAATTGATCAATTTCACCCCATTCCCCACAGAAAGATAAAATTTCCTAAAATGCAAAAGAAATTATAGTTTCCTGTTTGTCTCCTCCTTTTCTTAGAAGAGATTCCCAGTCTCATAAAATTGATTTAGAAGGTGCTGAATGATAAGTCTCTTGATTATTTCTCCAGCCTTACTTCATCCTACTTTCTTTATACTCTCTGCTTCAACCATATTGGATTTCTTTTAGTCCATAAAACGTTGTCCACCACTTCAGAGCCTTTGGCAGGGGTTATGTCTTTTGTATTCCCTGGGGCGCTGTGGTGGCTCAGTCAGTTAAGGTTCCAACTTTGGCTCAGGTCATGATCTCATGATTCAGAACATATTCCCTAATTTTGAGGTCTCTATATACGTGACCTTCTCTTAGAAAGCCTCTCCAAGTGTCCCCAAGTATAAATTAGATTGTCTCCCTATATGGCTCTCTAATACCTTGCATTTTTCCTATCATAACACTTAACATGCTGTTTTGTAATTAATCATTAATGTGATATTTTCCCAGTAAATTAATTCTCTACTAACACAAAGACTATGTCTTTTTGCCAGTGGTATCTCTAGGGCATTCCATACTTGGCACAGATATAGGTACTCAATAAATGTTTGTTAAATGATTACTTTGTATCAACAGATTGTAGTGTTAGAGAGATCAAAGGAAGGTATCAAGTTAGGTTATTGTGATCGTCTATATAATTGATATTGAAAACCTGAAATAAGGTAGGACAACTGATAATGTGTTGAGGATGAGTGAAGCATAATGAAATATTTAGAAAGCAAATTTGTTATGGGGCACTTGGGTGGCTCAGTCAGTTAAGTGTCAGACTCTGGATTCTGGCTGAGGTCATGATTTCATGGTTCATGAGTTCATACTCCACGTGGGGCTCTCTGCACTGGCAGTGCAAAGTCTGCTTGTGATTCTCTCTTTCCCTGTCTCTCTGTCCCTCCTTTGCTTGCTCGCTCTCTCACTCTCTCTCTCTCAAAATAAATAAGCTAACTTAAAGGAAACAAAAGTAAATCTCGTAGAACTTGGTAACTACCTGGACATGGGAAATAAGGGAAAAAAGAAAGTTAAGGATGATTTCCAGTTTTAGATCTTAGATCATAGTGATGTCAATAAAAGAGGAAACACAAAAAGAACAGAAAGCTTGTGTGTAGAAAAGGTACAATAAGATTGTAGAATAATTGAAGCTTAATTTTGAAGTCATTTCATTTGAGAGAAATGTAGGTTGACCTATTGGAAGCACAACTCTGAAAATTCAGGTATAGAGTTGAGTGTGATTGGGATAGTTGAAGTTATAGGAAGGGATAAAATTAAGAATAGTATGAAGAGTAAAAGGATGGCACCTGAAGAGCTCCAATTTTAAGGATTAGCCTAAAGAATGGAAGCTAAAAATGCCAGACTGGACACATTCATCTATTTTTGGTCCATCCAAACAATATTAAAATAAGAATACAGATATCTTCATTTCTAAGTATAGCTCATCTGGAATGAATAGGAAGAATGGGAATGTGACAAGAAAAGCATACAACTTAGGAAGGTGATAAGTATTTGGACAAATGGTAATTAATTTAGCAAGGTGAGTGGAAAAAAACCAGCATCAAAATCTTATCCAGTATTGAGTGTGCCCAAGAACAAAGCCAATTTATGTAACATCGTCCCAAATGGCTCAGTAAAAACTGGCAGCACTATAAACTTCATAAAGTTGGAGTAAATCTCTACCCCACATGTTCGGTGCTTCATACATTTTTTTAGCTGCCAACTCTTCTAAGTATGAGCAGACAAATATTACCAAACAATAAAAGAGAATTTCTACTATGAAATACAAAAATCAAAACAGTTAAATAAAAGTTGGAGGGAACTGATTTTCCAGGGAAAATATAACTCCAAAAAAAATTACTTTTGACACTCTTAGGTAGAAAATAAATTTAAAAAACCACAACTATGAATAAGAACAGAACACCTTTTTTAAAAAGGGCATTATGAAAACAAAAAGAGAAGCAAATTCCTAGAAAATTCAAACTCTGAAGTGGAAATGAAAAATCAGAAAGGTAAGTTTGAAGAGAAAGTTAGGAAATATTCTAGAAAGTTGGGCAAAAAGATAGAGTCCAAATAAAGTTAAGAAAATTGCAGGTGTGGCTAAGAATTTGGAGTTCCACAAACAGAAAACAGAGAAAAGAGAAAAGAAAGAGAAGACAACCAAATGTATTAGTCTATAACAGTTTCCTATGGCTTAAAAAAAACCCCACAAATTTATTCTTTTACAGTACTAGAGGCCATAAGATTAAAGTCAGTATCACAGGGGTGACATCAAAGTGTTGACAGGCTGGTTCCTTCTATAGGCTCTATGAAGAAGTCCAGCTTGTAGCAACCACTTGAATTCCTTTTTATGTGGTTCCCTTCCTCCATCCTCAAAGTATATTACTATTATCTCTGCTTTTGTCATCATATGGCCTTCTCTATAACTCTAACTCCTTCTGCATACCTCTTGTAAGAACTACAAGATTACATAGCTCAGATGAATAATCCATCATAATCTTCCTATCTCAAGATAATTAACTTGACCACATCTGCAAAGTCCTTTTTGGATTATA
Organism: Proteles cristata cristata; assembly: GCA_017311185.1. Taxonomy (NCBI): domain Eukaryota; kingdom Metazoa; phylum Chordata; class Mammalia; order Carnivora; family Hyaenidae; genus Proteles; species Proteles cristata. The sequence goes on along the minus strand of JAESUZ010001412.1, from coordinate 1,208,038 downwards.
TATAAGGTAAGATTCACGGGTTCTAGAGATTAGGTAGGAAATGGATATCTTGGCAGGAAGGAGGGTTGTGTTGGAGAGCATTATTCAGCCTACCACACTATTGATGAAATAATTCATGAAAATTTACATCAACTGAAAAATTTGAGTTGGAAGATTATATTAAAAATGCACCTTACTGGGGTACCTGGTTGGTTCAGTCAGCTGAATGTCCAGTTCTTGATTTTTGCTCACATCATGATCCCAGGTTGTGGGATCCAGCCCCAAGTCAGGCTCCATAATGAATGTAGAGCCTAGTTAGGATCTCTCTCTCTCTCTCTCTCTCTTCCTCTACATCTCTCCCCCACTCACTCACTCTCTCTCTAAAATATGAATAAATAAACAAACAAACAAATACACCTTACTTCCCAGCATAGTGATGAAAACAGAGACACAATAAAGCACAGAATAATAAATAAACAAACAAACAAATACACCTTACTTCCCAGCACAGTGATGAAAACAGAGACACAATAAAGCACACAATAAAGCACAGAATAATAATGAAATTAAAGAATATCAGAAACATATAACAATCATATAAGCTACCATATAAATTATAATGATATAATTCTTCCAGAGAGCACATGGACATTAGAAGATATTGGAAAGAAATTATTTCCAACCTAGTATTCCATAACCAACTAAACTATTATTCAAGTGTCAAGTTAGTGTAACCTTGATACCAAAATCTAACAAAGATACAAAAAATGAAAATTACAAATCAACATTTCTCATAGGTTAAAAAGACCTAAATGAAATATTAGCAAATCAAATCTAGTAGTATATTAACAGGATAAAATATCAATACCAAGTAGGGTTTATTCCCACCAATGCATGATTGACTTAACATTTGAAATACAATGTAAATTACTACATCAACAGAATAAAGGAGAAAAACAATATATCAACAGACTATAAAAATGTAATTGATAAAATTCAACACCTATTCATGATAAAAAAAAAAACTTCTAAGCAAATTATCAATACAAAAGAACTTTCTCAATCCAATAAAGGGCACCAAAGAAAAAATTACAGATAATGTTATAATGAATGGTCAAATATTGGACACCCCCTCACTAAGAGAGCCAGAATAATGCCCACTATCACCATTCTATTCAGCACTGTTTTGGAAGTCCTAACCACTACTATAAGGCTAAGAAAAATTATAAAAGGTATAAATATTAGAATGAAAGAGGTAAAACTGCTGTTATTTGCAGATGATGTTTTTATATATGCATAAAATCCAAAATAATCTACAAGCCGAATTAATAAGTACATTGAACAAGTTCACTGGATAGGAGTTCAACATATAAAAATTAACTGGATTTTATTCACTAGCAATAACAATTGGCAAATGAAATTCTTTTAAATACCATTTCCAAAATCATCAAAAAATATAAAATACTTAGGAGTAAACCAATAAATTTACAACAGATCTAACAGAATTTGTACAAAATCATTATACTGGAAAATATAAACACTTATGAGAGAAAGTGAAAAACATCTGCATAAGTGAAATAACATGTTTGTGGATTAGAAGAATCAATATTGCTAAAATGTCAAATCTTACCCCAAATGATCTATAGCTTTGATTCAATCTCAATTATAATCCCTGGCTTTCTATATTTTATTTTTGCCTCTTGTTTAGAGTTTGTTTGTTTGTTTTTTGGTGGACATTGACGAGCTGATTGACAATTTATATGAAGATATGCAGAGAACCCTGAAGAGCCAAAATGACCTTGAAGAATTAAACTGGAGGATTTAGACTTCTAGAGAATCAAAATCGGCTATAAATCTACAGCAATCAAGGCAATGTTAACAATTCAAGGATAGGTAAATAGACCAATAGAACAGAGTTCAGAAAGAGACCCACACATATATAGTCAAAAGTGTGTCGGTATTTACTGAAAAGTGTCACTGCAATTCACTGGGGAACACAATGTTTTTCTCAATAAAGGATGCTAAACATTGGGTATCTACATGTAAAAAAAAAAAAGTGAACCTGAGTCCATACTTCTCATCATATTTAAAATTTTAATTTTAAGTTAATCATTGACCTAAATGTTAAATGTAAAGTGTTGTTTGAGAAAGCTTCCAAAAGAGAGGCACCTTGGTGGCTCAGTCAGTTTATCATTGGTCTCTTGATTTTGACTCAGGTCATGATCCTAGGATCATGAGATCAAGCCCCACATCAGGCTCCATGCTGAGTGTGAAGCCTGCTTAAGAGTCTCTCTCTCCCTCTCCCCTTCTTCCCCCACTTGTTCTCTCTCTGAAAAATAAAATAAATTTAAAAAATAAAAATAAAAAAAACAAAAATCTTCCAAAAGAAAATATAAGCTAATATTTTGTGACCTATTCATACAATATAATATTAAGTAGCAAAAGAATGAAAAAATTTTAGAAAACACAACTATATGGATGAATCTTAAAAATATAAGGAGTGAAAAAATGTAAAAAAGAACATACTATATGATTCCATTTTTATGACATTCAAGAAGGCAAAACTAACCCAAGTCATAGTAGTCAGAATAATGGTAACTCCTGAAGAGTGGGTACTGACTAGCATGGGGCACTAAAATACCTTTTTGACTAATTACATGTTCTATATCTTCATTTGGGTGGTATATATATATATATATATATATATATATATATATATATATCATCAAACTGTACATTGAGGACCTGTGTGGTACTATAGATGAATTTTATCTTGATAAAATTTGAAAGGTTTAATTACTAACTCAGGGTAGAATAAAAACACTTTAATACCCGTAAAGTTACAAACTACGCTTTCTTTGAAATCTATTCAAGAAGATATGCTACAAAATAAGAGAGCAAACCAACAATGAGGAAGACCTAGGATGGAAAATGTAGAAAATCAAACAAAGGAAAGAAGATGAAGGGATCCCCAGAATAATGATAAATCCCAGAATGTCAACTCTACCGCCAATACAGAGAGAAAACAGCCCAGACTGGAGCAAGCTCTAGGAGAGATGACCCCCAAAATATTAATTTGATAAAAAGCCTGATTCAACTGAACATCTAGGGAAATAACATCTAGGCAACTTCAGAGAATTTGAGATTTCATTAATGAAAGTTTATATGGAAGAGCAAAATCAATAAATAACTATTTTTTTCCAAGAAAACCATAGATTGCATAGGAAAATTAATGTACACATAGTTTACTACCTAACTCAGCTCTCTGAACAGCATTTGCATGGTAATAATCATGTAATCCCTAAATATCCAGCCAATTATAATATAAAACAAAAGGGGTTAAATAATCAGTGAAAGGGTAAAAAGTTCATCTAGGGTGGAGGGAAGGATGGGAAGCATGTCTGGAGACTTGTTTTTTCCACTAAACCTGGCAGCATATTTCATCTCCATAAATGATGTGCATGTACAATTTTTATTTAAATAAAATCCTCAAAAGTTTTCAAAAAGAGGATGAGAATGATGCAAAAGAGATTAAGTGGTGATCAGTCAGGAAATGAACTTCAGGAGGACTAATAGTTGGATTGAGTGATAGATTGCTGCTGATCATGGTCTAGATTGAATATCTCAAGGTTTTCAAATTAAGTTTTCAATGCTATACCCTTGCATTTTAATCCTATCATTTTTCAGAGTAAGACAACCTTTCTTTTTGAAACTCCTTTTAAATGCAAAATGCTTTAAATAATTTGAGAAACATTCTGTCAGCATTTTATTCTTGCTGTGAAAAGAAATTTCCGTCTCTCTCCCTATTATTGCTATCTCTCAACACATTCAGCAGAGAAACTATTACTTATTAAAGCAGATGCCATTCCCTAAGAGTTTTTAGGAATTATAAACAATTACAGGAAAGAGAAGTGTTTCTATTACCAAAAGGCAATAATAATGGAATTCACTATTGAATATGCCAGCGAGATCATAGAGTTTAGAGAGCAAGCACAGTGTTTTAACCTTTATTCTAGCTGATAGAAGATGATTCAGTATTCTATTATCCACAATGACAAGTGATTTATTAGGATACTTTCTTTTCTTCCAAACTGTTTTAAACCATTGTTTTTTTTTCTCCAATTGCACTGATTTTTCATCGTAGTCCATGTACGAGGCTGTAAACATTTGAGCCATCATTTTAAAAAATAAAGCCAACAACAACATTCTCAGCTCTGGAGATACACACTTTGTTAATACTATACCACAAATAGAGGTTTGCCTTGTTGCATGGCAAAACAGCTTTTAGCTAGACTTTTTTAACAGCCTTGTCTCAAAGTAACCAAACACTTAGGTAAATCCTACTTACATTTTCCCCAAATTCTGCTTTCTAAAATTTTGTTTGAGGAAAAGCCACTGTGTGCAGAGCCAAATACTCTTGTTAAAAGAGAAAATTCCTTGAAGACAGAATTCCCTAACATGGAAGGATGCAGGAAGCAGATTAAAGGCTGATCGTGGACCTGTTATGATTATGTATGTGCCATTTTTCAGGCTTGAAATCCTAGCATGCATTTCCCTTGCCCTCAAGGGAGGTGAGATTGTCGGCTTTACGGTAATTGATCAGAAAACTATCAGACAAGCAGTTTTGCTGAGGTTCTGAAATAGGAACACAATATTTAAGAATCTTTCCTCCTAATGTTCTTCTCCAATGGAGATAAAGACCTCTACTTCAGGTCACTGCTAGAGTGGCAGATTATTTAGTTTTCAGGTAGGGAGTTGGCGGGGAGTACTAGAATGCTGAGTCAAATGGTGTCTTGCAACACTGATATCTTTTTGACAAATTGCCCAGATATCATGGTTAATGAGCCATTGTTATCTGTGTTCAGTTGATGTACAAAATTAAAGTTCTGAAAAACTAAAGACTGCCACTCTAGTGCATTTTCCAATATTGATTGCCCTCTGTAATTTTGTTACATACTAAAATTTAGAGCTGTATGTGCATAAAATGGAGGAAATTTTAAAGGGGAAATGTGTTATTAAAGATAACAATCAGTATAGTTTCAGGTTGCTTTTTATTGTAAAACATAATCTAGCAAGAGGTGAGTCTAAAGTATTGATATCTCAACCTTAGATTAGGGAACAAAAGAATTGGATTTTGACTATTTTCCTGAGTGGTTTGAGTAAGTACTTAATCTTTGTTCATCAAGGGCTTTATCATCTATCAAAAAATAAAGTGAAAAAACTAAGAGACATTAACTCTAAAAATCTTTTTAACTCCAAAGATCTTTATTTTTGTTTTCAAAATATTGTAATTTCTATGAGATATTAATCTATGATATCATCTTTTTTAAATATTCAAAGATTTTATCTATATTTCTATAATTTTATGTTTATCTTTAATGCTAATATTTTGATTTACATAGATTTAAGGGACATCAAGGTGACTCAGTCAGTTGAACATCTGACTCTCAATTTCAGCTCAGGTCATGATTCCAGGGTTGTGGGATCCAGTCCCATGTCACGCTCTGCACTTAGTGTGGAGCCTGCTTAAGAGTCCCTCTCTTCTCCTGCCTCTCTCCCCCACTCAGTCTCTCTCTCTAAAATAAAAACATATTAATAAAATAAAAATAAATTACACATACATAGATTTAAAAATCACACCCATGAAAAATATTGGGGAAATTTGTTCTGTGCAGGCCAGTGTGATAATTTTTTATTTTGATATTAAAATTATGATATGAATTAAGAAGCTGTCAGTTCTTTTTATTATGAAATATTTCAGCTACATTGAAAGATACTGGTATAATAAACATCTACCACCAGCTGAAATAACTTTCAAAGATAACTTTCAAAAATAACGTTCTAAGATAGAGCCAGTCTTGCCCAGGTTGCCAAATCAGCCAATCAAAACTCAGATAACTTTCATGTCCCTATGAAGGCTTTGCATGATCAGAAATGCAGTATGTCCAATCAGCCAATCCTTAAACATCAAGCCAACTCCGGGCTCTATACTTACTTTTTTATTCCTTCCACTCCAAACAAGGTTGACTGTATGGCCACAGCCAATCAGGCATTTTCTATTGGTCTCTTCCTTGTTCTTTATTCTTTATCTTCTAAAAGCCTCTTGCCTTCTACCCATTTTGCACTTCTCCAAATAGAAACTTTCTACTTCATGAAACATTAAATAAAATTTGTTCGTATCACTTAAGTTGTCTCCTTTAATCATTTTTTAAGTTTATTTATTTTGAGAGAGAGAGAGAGATGAGGGGAAAGGCAAGAAAGAGAGGGGGAAAGAGAATCCTAAGCAGGCACCACATTCACAGTGCAGAGCCCAACATGAGGCTCAAACTCACAAACCATGAAGTGAAATCAAGAGCCAGAAGCTTAACCAACTGAGCGATCTAGGAAACCCTAATCATTTTCTTTTTTTAAAAAATTATTATTATTATTACCTGTATTTCTTTTTTAATTAATTAATTAATTTTTAGTAGTTTATTGTCAAGTTCGTTTCCATATAACACCCAGTGCTCATCCCCCCAAGTGCCCTCCTCCATGCCCGTCACCCTCCTCCCCCTCTCCCCAACCTTATCTGCCCTCAGTTTGTTCTCGGCATTCAAGAGTCTCTCATCATTTTTTAACATACCCAATTAAAGAAAAAAAAACATTAATCTTCTGCCCTCTATGAAAATAGCAATTATTCTAAAATTTGTGGTTATCATTTCTAATTACAAAATTTTACTATATAAAATAAGTGTTATCTTGCATGTTTCTGTTCTTCATAAAATAGTAGTATGCCATGCTTATAATGCAAGGGTATATTTTTTAGATTTTCTATTTTGGTAATTTGGCTATTATTCATAATTTTAGTTGTTTTGTCCAAATGAATTAATGTGACAAAATTTATTTATTCATTCACCTATGGATAGACATTTAAGTTGTTTCCAATTTCTAAAACAATGTTTCAATACACATTCTTATACACATTCCCTATACATATGTAAGGAATTGTCCCTAGAATATACATGTAGGAATGGAATATTGAGTTCAAAGGCTATGCACATCTTCAACTTTGTGTCTCCAATTGCTCTACAAAATAACTGTATTAATCCATATTCTTACCAACAGAATTTACCATGCCTTATGATGCACAGAAACTTTTGTTTAAATTTAAATTAATCAATTTTATGCTTTCCGGTTTCTATTTAAGAAATCTATCCATAACATGAAGTCCAAAGTAATTTTTCTATATTCTTCTCAAAGAAGTTTAGTGTTGTATTTCATGTTTGGATCTTTTATACTACTGGAATTGATTTACGTTATAATCTATGAATTCATTTTTGCTTCCATATGACTAAGCAACTGGCTTAAGAAACTCTGAAGTTGGAGCGCCTGGATGGCTCATTTGGTTAAGCGTCCGACTTCAGCCCAGGTCATGATCTCACAATCGTGGGTTTGAGCCTGCCTCGGGCTCTGTGCTGGTAACTCAGAGCCTAGAGCCTGCTTCAGATTCTGTGTCTCCCTCCCTCTCTCTCTCTCTCTCTGCCCTTCCCCCACTCACGTTCTGTCTCTCTCTCTCTCAAAATTAAATAAACATTAAAAAAAAAGAAAGTCTGAAGTCAATCTGTGTCTCTACCCTCCTTCAAGCGCGCGCGCACACACACACACACACACACACACACACGCACACACACAATGCTACGTACCACTAAAATACTCTAAACTCCACAAAGCCTAGGCTCTGTGATTATTTGTGGTTCTTCAAACCTGTGTTCCCAGAGATATTACCAGTTGAAATTATGTTTTAGGTTAATTTCTAAATGTATAAACCACTGGGAGACCTGATGAAAGATAGCAGCAGAGGAGGAGGATGCTAGGCAACTCTTTTTCTATAAACACAACTAGATAACTATCAAATCATCCTAAATACCCCAGAAATTGACCTGAAAACTGACTGAACAAACTCCACAACTAAAGGGAGAGGAGAGCTCACATTGAACAAGGTAGGAAATATGAAGACATGGTTTAGAGTAGAAATGGATCCTGGCTGCTGTAGAGGGGAGACAGCATGGTCATGGAGAAGGGCAAAAGAGAGGGGAGCACAGAGGGGAACGCATAAGGAGAACATTTCCCCAAAGACTTCGGCCTGGGAAATGAGAAGAGTGAATTTTGTGAGTCCTAGTAATCAGCCAGGCTTAAAGCCTGGAGTTTGAAAGGTCAACAGACTTGACTGGGATAAAGCCCAGAGGGCACTGCACTACTCCAGGAGAGAAAGCAGTCAAACAACCTAAGGGGGCAGACAGTGCTGGCTGGTGCCATTTCTCTTTTCTGCCCCTCAGCATAAACACAAAGCCACCTGTGGGAAGCAGTGCAGTGCCTACACTGGCTGCCTAACTTGTTTACACCAAGCCCTACCCCTCCACTCGTCCCACCCCCGCCAGGCTCTGGGGGACTGCCTTTCTCAGTCAAGCTTGCCTCAGTAGTAGTGTAAGGGGCCCTTCCCCCAAAAGACCAGCACAGACCCCCGCCTATACCATGTCTCCCAACCAGAGAATTCTGCAGGGCCCCAGTTCTTATGGAAATGGTGTCAGGTTTCATTTCACAAGCAGACCAGAGCACGCTCTGTTAAAACTCACCACATTCAGGACAGGGACCAAACACTTCCCACAGCAAGCAGGGAGAGCCTCAGCCAACTACTGGCCTGAAGGAGAGAGCAACCAAAACACAACAGCAGAGAACACTCAGCATACATTGGAGACACTTTCTAAAGCACCAAGCCCTGTGTGCTACATGACCTCATCTTTATAAAGCCAGTAGGCTCAGGAGCAGGTGATATAACTGGCTTTTCTAACACAGAGAAGAAAGCAGACCAAGATGGAGAAATCTATCCCAAATGGAAGAATAAAATAAGTCCATCGCCAGAGATCTAAGTCAAAAACATATAAGTAACATGCCTGATGTTTTAAGCAACAACATAAGGATACTCACTGGGCTTGAGAAAATAGAAGACATCAGTGAGGCCCTTACCTCAGAGATAAAAGTTAAAAAAGAATCAGTCAGAGTTGAAGAATACAATAAATGATATTGGAAACAGGCTTGATGCAGTGAATACCAGGTTGGCAGAAGTAGAGAAACAAATTGGTGATATAGAAGGCAAAGTAATGGAAAAAAATGAAGCTGAACAAAAGAGAGAAAGAATTATCCAACACAAGAATACACTTACAGAACTCACTGACTGCATCAAGTGTACTGACATTCCTACTATAGGAGTCCCAGAAGAAGAAGAGAGAAAATGGGGCAGAAAATTTATTTCAAGAAGGAATAGCAGAGGGGAGAGCATTAAGATGGTGGGGTAGTAAGCAGACCCTAAATTTGCCTCCTTCCTCAAACACATCTAGATTAATATCAAATTATTCTGAACACTTAAGAATTATATCAGAAGTCTTAAAGAACAAAGATACATACAGGGAAAATGACCTGTGAAAGCTTCTTTTAACAAGCAGACCAAAACACACCTAGGATCAAGCTTCCTTAATTTATTTATTTTATTTTTCAAATTTTTATTTTATTTTATTTATATTTCTTTTTGACCTCCAAAATGATGAGACAGGGGAATTCACCCAAAAAGAAGAACAGGAAGAAATTATGGCCAGATATTTAATCAATACAAATATAAGTAAGATGCCTAAGCTAGAATTTAAAACAACAATTAGGGGTACCTGGGTGGCTCAGTTGGTTGAGCATCCAACTCTTGATTTCAGCTCATGTCATGATACCAGGATTGTGAGATCAAGCCCCACACTGAACTCCACTCTGAGCATGGAGCCTGTTTGAGATTCTCTCTCTCCCTCTCCCATTTGTATACTCCCTCTCTCTAAAATAAATAAATAAATAAAATAAAATAATAAAACAACAATTATAAGGATACTATCTGGGCTTGAAAAAAGCATAGAGAACACTAGAGAATCCCTTACTGCAGAGATTTTTAAGAAGTAAAATATAGTCACATAGAAATTAAAAATGCTATAACCAAGATGCAAACTTGAATGAGGGTCATAACAACAGGAACAGATGAAACAGAGGAATGAATCGGTGGTAAAGAAGACAAAATTATGGAAAATAATGAAGCTGAAAAGAGAGAAATAAAGGCTATGGATCACAAAGGTAGAATTAGGGAAATCAGTGACTTCTTAAAATGCAGTAACATTAGTATCATAGGAGTCCCAGATGATGTAGAGAGAGGAAAAAGGGCAGAAGGTTTATTTCAGCAAATTATAGATGAAAACTTTCCTAATCTGGGGAAGGACACACACATCAACATTCAGGAAAAACTCCATTAAATTCAATAAAAGTCATCGCTATGGCATTTAATAGTCAAATTCAAAAAAATACACAGACAAAGAAAGAATCCTGAAAGCAGCAAAAGGAAAGTAAGTCCTTAACCTACAAGGGAAGACAGATTAGGTTTGCAGCACATCTGTCCACAAAAACTTAGCAGGCCATAAGGGAATATCAGTATATATACAACGTGCTGAATGGGAAAAATATCCAGCCAAGAATACTTTATCAAGCAAGGCTGTCATTCAGAATAGAAGGGGAAATAAGGAGTTTCCAAAAAAAACCAAAAACTAAAGGAGTTCATGACTACTATACCAGCTCTGCAAGAAATATTAAAGGGGAGTCATTGAATGGGGGAAAAAAAAGACCAAGAGCAACAAAGGCTAGAAAGGAATAGAGAATATCACCAGAAACATCAACCATAAAGGTAACACAATGGCACTACATTCAACTCTATCAATAATCACTCTGAATGTAAATGGCCTAAATACTCCAATCAAAAGACAAAGGGTGTCAGGATAGATTTTAAAAAGCCAAGACCCATCTATATGTTGCCTACAAGAGACTCATTTCAGACCTAAAGACTCTTGCAGATTGAATGTGAAGGGATAGAGAACCATCTATCATGCTAACGGAAGTCAAAAGAAAGCCAGAGTAGCCATATTTATATCAGAAAAACTAGATTTTAGGGGCGTCTGGGTGGCTTAGTTGGTTAAGCATCTGACTTTCACTTAGGTCATGATCTCGCGGTTTGTGGGTTCGAGCCCCGTGTCGGGCTCTGTGCTGACTGCCAGCTCAGAGCCTGGAGCCTGTTTCAGTCTGTGACTCCCTCTCTCTCTGACCCTCCCCTGCTCACGCTGTCTGTCTCTCTCTCTCTCTTTAGAAAGAAATAAAAAAACATTAAAAAAAAAACTAGATTTTAAAATAAAAACAATAATAAGACACGAAGAAGGGCATTATATTATAATTAAGGAGTCTATCCATCAAGAACATCTAAGAATTTTAAGAATTTAGCCCATCTTGGAGAACTCAAACTTATAAATAAATTAAAAAAAAAGAAACACATTGATAATAATACAATACAATACAAGTACAGTACTCACAGCAATGCACAGATCATCTAAGCAGAATATCAACAAGGAAAAAAAAAGGTTTTGAATGACCCACTGGACTGGATGGACTTAACAGATATATACAGAAAATTTGTGCTAATGCAGCAGAATACACATTCTTTTCAAGTGTACATGGAACATTCACCAGAATAGATCACATATTGAGTCAAAATCATCCCTCAAGAAATATAAAGAATTCAAGATCATACCATGCATATTTTTGAACCACAACATTATGAAACTCGATGTCAACCACAAGAGAAAAATTTGAAAAGACCACAAATACATGAAGCTTAAAAAAAAATCCTACTAAAGACTGAATGGGTCAACAAGAAAATTAAAGAAGAAATAAAAAAGGACATTGAAGAAATGAAAATGAAAATGCGACAGTCCAAAACCATTGGGATGTAGCAAAGGCAGTCCTAAGAGGGGACTATACTGCAATAAAGGCCTACCTCATTAAGGAAAAAAGAACTCAAATACACAACCTAACCTTACACTAAGAAGAGTCAGAAAAGGAACAGCAAATAAAGACTAAAGCCAGAAGATGAAGGGGAATAATAAAGATTAGAGCAGAAATAAATGATATAAAAACAACAACAACAACAACAAGCAGTAAGAGAGATCAATGAAACTAAGAGCTGGTTTTTTGAAAGAATTAATAAAATTTATAACCCCCAGACCAGACTTATCAAAAAGAAAAGAGTAAAGAACCAAATAAATAAAATCATGAATAAAAGAGCAAAAATCACCCCTAACACCACAGGAATACAAACAATTATAAGAGAATATAATGGAAAACTATATGCCAATAAACTGGGCAATTTGGAAGAAGTGCACAAATTTCCTAGAAAATGCAAACTACCAAAACTGACCCAGGAAGAAATAGAAAATTTGAACATACTCATAAAGAAATACTCAGCAAAGAAATCAATCAGTAATCAAAAATCTCCCAACAAACAAAAGTCCAGGGCCAGATGGCTTCCCAGAGGAATTCTATAACATTTGAAGAAGAGTTAATACCCATTTTTCTCAAAGTATTTCAAAAAACAGTAATGGAAGAAAAACTTCCAAACTCATTCTACAAGGCTAGCATTACCTTGATTTCAAAACCAGACAAAGACTCCACTAAAAACAAGAATTACAGGCCAATATCCCTAATGAACATAGATGCAAAAATTCTCAACAAGATAATAGCAAATTGAATTCAACAGTACATTAAAAGATCCCACTGATTAAATGGGATCTATTCCTGCACTATAAGGCTGGTTTGAAATTCACAAATCAATGAATGTGATACACTACATTAATAAAAGAAAGGATACGAATCATATGATCCTCTCATAATGGATGCAGAAAAGGCATTTGACAAAATACAGCTTCTATTCTTGATTAAAAAAAAAAAGCTATCCCTCAACAAAGTAGGAATAATTAGAACATACCCCAACATCATAAAGGTCGTATACACAAGACACACAGCTAATATCATTTTCAGTGGGGAAAAACTGAGAGCCTTTCTCCTACAGTTAGGAACAAGACAGAAATTTTCACTCTCACCATGACTATTTAGTCATGACTATAATAGACATATAGTATTGGAAATCCTAACTTCAGTAATCAGAAAACAAAAAGAAATAAAAGGAATCCAAATGGGCAAGGAAGAAGTCAAAGTTTAACTCTTCAGATGACATGATACTCTATGTAGAAAAACTGAAACATTCTGTCCAAAACTTGATAGAACTAATACATGAATTCAGCAAAGTCAAAGGATATATAATCAATGTACAGAAACCTGTTGCATTTCTACACACCAATAACAAATCTACAGAAAAAGAAATCAAGGAATTGATCCCATTTGCAATTGTACCAAAAACCATAAGATACGTAGGAATAAAGCTTACCAAAGAGGTGAAAGATCTGTACTCTGAAAACTATAGAACATTTGTGAAAGAAATTCAAGAAGACATAAAGAAACGGAAAAGAATTCCATGCTCATGGGTTGGAAGAACAAACATTGTTAAAATGTCTATACCCAGGGGCGCCTGGGTGGCTTAGTCGGTTAAGCGTCCGACTTTCGCTTAGGTCATGATCTCGCGGTTCGTGGGTTCGAGCCCCGCGTCGGGCTCTGTGCTGACTGCCAGCTCAGAGCCTGGAGCCTGTTTCAGTCTGTGACTCCCTCTCTCTCTGACCCTCCCCTGCTCGCGCTGTCTCTCTCTCTCTCTCTCCTAAAAATAAATAAAACATTAAAAAAAAATTTTTTTTTAATAAAATAAAATGTCTATACCGAAAACAATCTACACATTTAATGCAATCCCTATTAAAATACCAACAGCATTTTTCACAGAGCTAGGACAATCTTAAAATTTGTATGGAACCGCAGAAGACTCCAAATAGCCAAAGCAATCCTGATAAAGAAAAACAAAGCTGGAGGCATCGAAAGTCCAGATTTCAAAATATATTACAAAGCCACAGTCATCAAACAATATGGTACTGACACAAAAACAGACACATAGATCAATAGGACAGAATAGAGGACCCAGAAATGGACCCACAACTATATGGCCAATTAATCTTTGACAAAGCAGGAAAGAATATTCAATGGAAAAAAGACAGTCTCTTCAGTAAATAGTGCTGGGAAAACTGGACAGTGACATACTGAAGAATGAAACTGGACCACTTCCTAACACAAAAATAAATTCAAAATGGATGACAAACCTAAATGTGAGACAAGAAACCATCAAAATCCTAAAGGAGAACATAGGAAACAACCTCTCTGAAGTTGGCCATGGCAACTACCTATTAGACACATCACCAGAGGCAAGGGAAATAAAAGCAAAATTGAACTATTGGAGCTTCATCAAGATAAAAAAGCTTCTGCACAGAGAAGGAAACAATCAACAAAAGTAAAAGACAGCATACAGAAAGGGAGAAGATATTTGCAAATGACATATCAGATAAAGGATTAATATTCAAGATCTATAAAGACTTAGCAAACTCAACACCCAAAGAAACAAATAATCCAGTTTAAAAAATGGGCAGAAGACATGAATAGACACTTTTTAAAAGAAGACATCTGGGTGGTTAACAGACACATGGTGACGTGTCACTCATCATCAGAGAAATACAAATCAAAACCACAATAAGCTATCACCTCATACCTGTTAGAATGGCTAAAATTAACAACACAAGAAACGACAGGTGTTGGTGAAGATGTGGAGAAAGGGGAACCCTTTTAAACTGTTGCTGGGAATGCAAACCAGTAAACTACTCTGAAAAATAGTATGGAGTTTCCTCAAAAGCTAAAAATAGAACTTCCCTATCATCCAGCAATTGCACTAGTAGCCATTTACTCAAAGGATACAAAATACAGATTGGGGTATGTGCACTCCAAGTTTATAGAAGCATCATAAACAATAGCCAAACTATGGAGAGATCCCAAATGTCCACTGACTAATGAATGGATAAAGATATGGTGAGTGTGTACACACACACATGATGGAATACTACTCAACCATTAAAAAGAATGGTATGTTGCCATTTGCAACAATATAGATGGAGCTAAAATGTATTATGCTAAGCAAAGTCAATCAGTCAGAGATAGAAAAATACCATATGATTTCACTCATATGTGGAATTTAATGAGACAGATGAACATATGAGAAGAGGAAAAAAGAAAAGAGATGGAAACAAATCATGACAGTCTCTTAACAACAAAAGAAACAGGGTTGATGGAGCAAGGTAGGTGGAGCATGGGCTAAATGGTTGATGGGTATTACAAAGGGCATTGATTGCAATGAGCACTGAGTGTTGTTTGTAAGTGATGAACCACTAAATTCTACTCCTGAAACCAATATTGCACTGTTAGCTAACCAGAATTTTAAAAAAATTAAAAAGGAAAATAAACACCAAGTTAGGAAATATGTCTGTAAGTAAATCTGCACAACATTCTTTCTTGTGGTGATAGCTGCAAACATCTCAAATAAAATGCTAGGAGGAGGAGGAAGAAGAAGAAGAATAGGAAGAAGAGGAAGAGGAAAAAGAGGAAGAGGAGGAGGAGGAAGGAAGAGAAAGAAGAGGGAGTGGAGAAGGAAGAGGTAGAGAAGGGGGAGGTGGGGGAAGAGGGGGTGAAGAAGAACAAGAGAAGGAGGAGGAGGAAGAAGAAGAAACAATAGCAGAAAACTTCCCTACTTGAAGTAAAGAAACACATATCCAGATCCAGGAAGCACACAGAATTCTCATCAAAATCAGCAAAAACAGGTCAACATCAAGACATAGTGTAACTAAATTTGAAAAATATAGTGATACAGAAAAAAATCTTAAAAGCAGCAAGACAAAAGTAGTCCTTATCTTACAAGGGAAAACTCATAATGCTAGCTGGAGTTTTCTCAACAGAAACTTGGCAAGCCAGAAGGGAGTGACATGATAGATTCAAAGTGATGATGGGGAAAATCTGCAGTCACGAATATTCTATCATTCAAAACAGAAGGACAGATAAAGAGTTTCCTAGAGAAATAAAAACTAAAGGAGTTTGTGACCACTAAACCAGGTCTGCAAGAAACATTAAAGGGAATTCTCTGAGTGCAAAGGAGACACCAAAGTGACAAATACAAGAAAGAATTAGAGAAAATATCTGAAAGAACAAAACAAGTACTAAAGCAGCAATAAATACATATCTACCAATAATTACTTTGAATGTAAATAGACCAATGTTCCAATCAAAAGACATACAGTGTCAGAATGAATACAAAAAAACAAGACCCATCTGCATGTTGCCTACAAGAGACTCATTTAGACCTAAATATATAAAGACCATGTTAGACCATTTAGACATGCCAATTGGAAGTGAGAGGGTGGAGAAACATTTAACATGCAATAAATGCCAAAAGAGAGCTGGAATAGCAATACTTATATTGGACAAACTAGACTTTAAAACAAAGACTCTAAAAAGAGATAAATAAAGGTATTATGTAATTATCCAGCAAGAAGATATAATAATTGTAAATATTTATGCACACAAGAAATAAATAAAACATGGAAGAACTAATTGATATATATAACATGACATATAAATATAAATATATATGTACATATATATAACTTGAAAGAACTAATTGACAATAACATAATAATATTAGAGGACTGTAACACCCCACTTATATCAATGAACAGATCATCTAAACAGAAAATCAATACTATGGTTTTGAATGACACACTGGGCCAGATAGACTTAACAGATACATTCTGAACATTCCATCCGAAAACAGCAGAATACACATTCTTTTCAAGTGCACATTGACCATTCTCCAGAATAGATTACATATTAGGTGACAAAACAAGACTCAACAAATACGAAATGAAAGAAATAACACTATATATCTTTTCTGACCACAACTCTATGAAACTAGAAGTCAACCACATGAAAGAATCTGGAAAGATCACAGAAACATAGAAGTTAAATAACACGCTTTGAAATAATGAGTGAGTCAACCAGGAAATCAAAGAAGAAATAAAAATTTATATGAAAACAAATGAAAATGAAAACACAACAGTTCAAAATCTATGGAATGTTCAAAATCAAAAGTTGTTCTAAGAGGCAAGGTTATATAGCAAGGAATACAGGTCTCCCTCTAGAATAAAATTCTTAGATAAACAACCTAACCTTACATGCATAGGTGCTAGAAAACAACAACAACAACAACAAACAAAACCTAAAACCAGGAGAAGGAAGGAAATAATAAAGATTAGAGAAGAAAGAAATGATACAGAAACCAAAAGAACAATAGAACAGATCAATGAAACAAGGAGCTGGTTTTTTTTTTTGAAAAAAATCAATAAAGTGGTTAAACTTCTGGCCAGACATATCAAGAAAAAAAAAGAGAAAGGACCCAAATAAATAAAAAACAAATAAGTGGAGAGAAATAACAACAAACACTGCAGAAATACAATTATAAGAGAATATTGTGAAAAATGATACGCCGTCAAATTGGACAACTAGAAAAAAATGGATAAATTCCTACAGACATATAAACAACCAAAACTGAAACAGAAAGAAATAGAAAATTTGAACAGACCAGGAAGGCAAATGAATCAGAGTAATTAAAAAACTTCCTACAAGGCCACTTGTTGGGATGAGCATTGGATGTTATATGTAAACCAACTTGACAATAAACTATAAAAGAAAAAAAAAAACTTCCTACAAGCAAAAGTCTAGGGCCAGATGGCTTCGGGCAAATTCTACCAATTATTTAAAGAAGAGTTAATATCTATTCTTCTCAAACCATTCCAAAAAAATAGAAAAGGAAAGAAAATTTCCAAATTTATACTATGAGGCAGCATTACCCTGATACCAAAAACAGATAAAGACACCACAAAAAAAGAGAAATACAGGCCAATTAACTCTGATTAACATAGTTGCAAAAATCTTCAATAAAATACTACCAAAGTGAATCCAACAATATATTTTTTAAAAAATCATTCACCACGATCAAGTGGGATGTATTTCTAGGATGCCAGGATGTTCAATACTTGCAAATCAATCAATGTGATACATTCCATCAAGATAAAGGATAAGAACCATATGATCATTTCCATAGATGTAGAAAGAACATTTGACAAAGTACATCTACTTATGATAAAAACCCTCAATGAAGAAAGTTTAGAGGAACATACCTGAACATGATGAACACCTTCTATGAAAAACCAACAGCTAACATCATCCTCAATGTGGTAAAACTGAGAACTTTCCTCTGCAGTGGACAGTGATGTCCACTCTTACTACTGTTGTTTAACTTAGTACTGGAATTCCCAGACACAGCAATTAGACAAAAAAAAAAAAAAGAAATAAAAGGCTTCCAAATAGGCAAGGAAGAATTTAAACTTTCACTATTTGCAGATGACATGATACTCTATATAAAAACCCAAAAGACTCCACAAAAAAAAACAACCCTACTAGAACCGATAAATTAATTCAGTAAAGTCACAGGATACAAATCAATATCCATAAATCTGTTGCATTTCCATACACCAATAATGAAGGAGAGTAAAGAGAAATCAAGGAATTGATCCCATAAACAATTGCACCAAACTCATAAGATAATTAGGAATAAACCTAGTCAAAGAGGTAAAAGATCTGTACTCTGAAAACTATAACATACTGATGAAATAAATTGAAGAGGACACAAAGAAATGGAAAAGCATCTGATATTCATGGATTGGAAGAACAAATACTGTTAAAATATCTATGCTACTCAAAGTAATCTATGCATTTGATGCAATCCCTATCAAAATACCACTAGCATTTTTCACAGAGCTAAAACAAACAATCCCAAAATTTGTATGGAGCCACAAAAGACTCTAAATTGCCAAAGCAACCTTGAAAAAGAAAAGAAAAGCAGGAGGCATCACAATTCTGGACTTCAAGCTATATTACAAAGCTGTAGTAATGAGGGGCTCCTGGGTAGTACAGCTGGTTAGGAGTCAACTCTTGATTTCAGCTCAGGTCACGATCCCACATTTCTTGAGATGGAGCCCTCTGTTAGGCTCCATGCTGACAACAGAGCCTGCTTGGGATTCTTTCTTCATCTCTCTCTGCCCCTCCCATACTCACACGTGAGCACACTCATGTTTTCTCTCTCTCTCAAAATAAATAAATAAACTTTAGGAAAAAAAGCTGTAGTGACCAAAATAGTATGGTACTAGCACAAAAACAGACACATGGATCAAAAGAACACAATAAAAATCCCAGAACTGTATGTCCAATTAATCTTTGACAAAGCAGAAAAGAATTTCCAATGGGAAAAAGACAATTTATTCTACAAATGATGTTGAGAAAACTGAAAAACAACATGCAAAAGAGTGAAACTGGATTACTTTCTTACATCCAACACAAAAGCAAATTCAAAATGAATTAAAGACCTAAATGTAACACCTGAAACCATAAAAATTCTAGAGAATATAGACAGTAACCTCTTTGACATTGGCCATAGTAACTTCCTTCTAGATAGGTTTCCTGAGTCAAGAGGAACAAAAGCAAAAATAAACTATTGGGACCTCATGAAAATAAAAAGCTTTTGCACAGTGAAGAAAATCAACAAAACTAAAAGGCAACCTATGGAATGGGAGAAGATATTTGAAAGTGACCTATCTGATTAAGGTTAGTATCCAAAATATATAAAGAACTTATAAAACCCAACACTCCATAAAAACAAAGAATCCAATTAAAAAATGGCCAGAAGACATGAACTGACATTTTTCCAAAGAAGACATCCAAATGGCCAAGAGACATATGGAAAGGCGCTCAACATGATTCATCATCAGGGAAATACAAATCAAAACTACCATGAGATATCACCTCCTACCTGTCAGAATGACCAAAATTAACAAAACAAGAAACAACAGGTATTGGCAAGGATATGGAGCAAGGAGACCCTCATGCACTGTCGGTGGGAATGCAAAGTAGTTCAGCCACTCCAGAAAACCGTATGGAGCCTCCTCAAAAATTTAAAAATAGAATTGGGGTGCCTGGGTGGCTCAGTTGGTTAATTGTCAGGTCATGATCTCATGGTTCGTAAGTCTGAGCCCCGCGTGAGGCTCTGTGCTGACAGCTAGCTCAGAGCCTGGAGCCTGTTTCAGATTCTGTGTCTCCTTTTCTCTCTGACCCTCCCCTGTTCACGCTGTCTCTCTCTCTCTCTCTCTCTCTCTCTCAGAAATAAAGTAAAAAAAAAAAAATTTTTTTTAAATTAAAAAAAAATTAAAAATAGAACTACCCTATGATCTAGTAATTGGGTAAATATCTAGTAATACTAGTATTACTAGATATTTACCCAAAGAATATTTACCCAAAGAATACAAAAATACTAATTCAAATGGATACATACACCCAATGCTCATAGCAGCATTATTTACAATAGTCAAATTATGGAAACAGTTCAAGTGTCCCTGACTGATAAATGGATAAAGAGGATACGGAATATATATATAATGGAATATTACTCAGCCAAAAAAAAAATGAATGAAATCTTACCATTTGCAATGACTTAGATGGAGCTAGAGAGTATTATGCTAAGCGAAATGTGTCAGCGAGAGAAAGACAAACACCGTATGATTTCATTTATATGTGGAATTTAAGAAACAAAACAAGCAAAGAGAAAAAAGAGAGAGAGAGGCAAACCAAGAAACAGACTCTTAACTCTAGAGAAGAAACTGATGCTTACCAGAGGGGATGTGGGTGGGGGAATGGGTGAAATAGGTGATGGGGATTAAAGAGTACATTTGTTGTGATGAGCACAGAGTGACATATGTAAGTGTTGAATCACTATATTGTACACCTAAAACTAATATAATGTTGTATGTTAACTGGAATTTAAATAAAATCTTAAAAAATATAAATGTATAAAACACCTAGACAGTGTAAAGTTGAGCTCCAAATGAATGTGAAGCTGGGCCCGTATTCACAAATTCTCAGAGAAAAATTATGCTACCCCAACTCCTAGCTCCGGCTAATACAGGTAAGTTGCTTAATCAGCATTCTGTGTCAATGCATAGATATTTTTCTACTTCACTCTCGACCTATCCACTGGTGTTGCAACTCTTCAGTAGTTTCTCATTTTATTTTCTATTTCATTTTCAAGCCCCTGACTCATATGGATCCACAGCATCATTTTCTGTCCCCACAGGGCCATTAAATTCCAGTTCTTGATGACAGCGATGGAATCAACCCCACTCCCACTTTCCTAGGTAGCCACATCAACTTTTGCACTGGGGTTGTGTTTCCTAATCATTTAGCTCCCTGGGGATTTTCTAAAATTTTCTATGAGCGTTTAAATGAATGGTTATGTTTTATCTAGTATTTCTAGGTTTTTAAAACCTAAATGCTATTCTGGTTATATAATCCTCACTATCCAGCACACAAAGCTCTTTAAGTTGTTTTAACGTGAATCAATGTTGGATATTATATTTAATATTCAATGATAAAGAAGACAATTTATTACTACTAAAAATGAAACCAAAATCTGTCACATATGAGAAATCCTTATATTAATGTCACATTCAAAATGGGTTTAGCAATTTCCTAGCTCTTTTTAAAAAAATGTTTTTGAATATTTATTTATTTTTGAGAAAGAGTGTGAGCAGGGGAGGGACAGAGAGAGAGGGAGACACAGAATCTGAAACAGGCTCCAGGCCCTGAGCTCTCAGCACAGAACCCTACACAGGGCTCAAACCCACAAACTGTGAGATCACGACCTGAGCAAAAGTCGGACGCTTAACCGACTGAGCAATCCAGGTGCCCCTCCTAGCTATTTTTAAAGCTCTTTTGTTGAAGCCAAAGATGAAGAATCTGGTTACTTTCAAAGTTCTATTATTTAGCTCGCATAATTTATTAATTATGAATACAAATTATGATTAACTAATTTATCCAACTCATCTTACATTTTCTTGATTTGTATTGGGATACTCTGTGTCAGGATCCATAAAAATTCAGTGTCAGTTCAGATATTTTGCCAAGTTTTCCCACTATTCCTCTATACCTAGTCTATGCCACAATTAAAGAAACCTGGAGGGCATTTTCCATCCATATGTGAAATATTTTTCTGCCTCTCAGCTGTTGCTATGCCTTAAACTACACATATGTTCTTATTCCCCACTCCTCAAATCCAACTCTCAAACCTATGCATGCTTCAAGGCTAAGGCCCTACTTATAGGTCTGTTATCTTCACAGAAGCCCTCTTTATCACCCCAAATATGCTCTCCAGTCTCTTTCTGCATTACTCTTGTGGTCCTTATATTCTATCATGGTTTATCGCTTTATCAGAGTTTTAAATTTTGTTTTACCCTAGAAAATAGAAGTATCTTTTTTTATTATATTCCATGAATCACTTTGAGAATTTATAGAAAATCAATAAATATTTCTTGAGTTTCAAGATTAAACAAAAACTCCTTTGCAATTCAGATAGCTTTACGAAATTATAATGTCATTATTTATTTTTAAAATATAAACCCTGAAAGGGAAGATTTAAAAATCTTACATACTATATAAAACTTGTGACAATATGTGGAATTAACCTCTCTGAATTCCTACACAAAAAAAGGAAGGTTTAGACTAAACGACTTATCAGGTTTCTTCTACCTCTAATATGCTAATATTCTTTACCAACTTCACATATGTTTTCATGTATATTTCAGTCATAGGGCATAGCATTTGTGTTGGCAGTGAGGTAATCACCCAGTTAGGGCCAGAAATACAAGTTTACCAAGGGAATGGGTCCTCTGGAAGCACAGCTAGAGTGGAGTGTGACTGTATGCTCCCCTCCCTCCATGCATGGAAGTCACACAGGAGAAGCAAATAAAAGACAAGCAGCAAACACTAGACTACAGAAGGAGAAAAACCTTCCCTCCTATAATTCTCCATTATCTTAACACTATGCTTCCTGAAAATGAGAAATGATTATAGGATGCAGTAGAACCAAATAAGACATACAGAAAGCACTAACACACTAAAATATTTTCCTCCTGCAGTGTCTCTCCACTGCCCTCTGTTGTCTTCACTTAACACTACCCTTGTTGAAAATAAGTGATTACAGGATCCAGCTCCATATCACGGAGCAGGCAATGAAGAATGGGTTTGAGTGGCAATGAATTGAATACTGGCAAAATAAGGAATATAAATTTCATTGCATACATGTTATACTCAATTTAAGAGCACATTTCCTAACATTTAAAAGATAGTTCATATTATTATATGAGGAGGTAAATTTGGATTTAAATAATTATATAATTCTTTCAAACACCAAAGTACTGTTAACAAACTACAATTTCGGTATATTAAATTGTAGCAGAGCAGCTCAGTGCATTATATGATTTCAACTTACTCTCTAATTTTGCAATTGAAGAATATATTTCATCTTTCCAAACTCATTCCTATTTGATATCAAAGTCTATTTTTAATAAATATAGGCTACACATTGGGAGAAAAAAAGATTTATGATTTAAAAGAGAATCTAGTGGTTGGTATAATACAATAAACCTTTGACTCGAATCTCTAGGAGCTTATTTGAATTAAGAGATAATATGATAGCATTAAAATATCATGTGCCTCAAATTACAGAATAAATATCTTCTCCACTATGATTTCCTTGGATCTCACCATTTGCTTATTTAAAAAAAAACTTTCTATTATATTTAATAAATGGAAAACTGCCTTGTAAAACTTAGGCATCATGCCATAGTAGTTAAAAGCATGGGCTTTGAAAGTAGACTTGAATCTTGGCTCTCACATTCATGCAACTTCGGGCAAGATTAACCACTCTCTTTCTCAGTTTTGTCATTTGTAAAATGGGGATAAAATGTCTGCCACATATGATTTTGTGTGTATTAAATGAGCTAATAGAAATAAAGTGCTTAATAAATGTCAAATAAAAGTTCACTATTTTTATTTTCCTTTTATCTATATCTTTTGATTATGGTGACTGACTATGTGAAGAAGAAACAACTGATTTTCCCTAAAATTCTCTCAAAATCACCACATTAGAGAATAGAGAGAGAAATTTAAAGCGAACACTTTCTCCTCTTAGAATTCCAGGACTACTTAACTGTTTCTTTAAAGTGGGACCAAACATACATATTTTTTTACTTTTCCTAACACTTTGTTAGGTGTTAGTAATGATTTGATTAATCCTTATGATTCAAGGTTGTGACCTGTCAATATGAATTGTATTATATCTGTTTACATTTATATATTTCCCACCCAACTCATGCTCAGAAAAAAAAGATCTATTAAGCCCTGGGATAAGATTCCTTAAGTTTTTTACTCTAAAGCTTGTTAAATTTCCTGCTGAAAGCCATGGATAGCAATACTAAAGAAGTTATTCATAGTAAGTTACTTTAAAAAAATAAACTGGTCCTAAGAATTTGCTATTGAGCAGAACATATACATATTGAGTAGAACATAGTAGAACATTTTTTTCCTGCCAGTCTCAATACAATCATGTATCCAGTAGTTCAATTCATAATAATTTAATAAAGTGAACATTTGTAATCTTAAACATTAAGAAAGAAACAGGCTATTAAAAGTTAAAACCCTACTTGCATTTAGCTACATTTAAAAAAAAAAAATCCCAGGAATATTGTAATGAGGTCTAGGTTTGGGAGCAAGCATTGTGCAAGTTAATGTAAGTAATGAACCTTTCATGTGAAATGATGTAGTGTCACAACTCATTTGCATCCCACTTAAAGTGTAATTAAGTTTCTCTGACAGCATGGCTTATGGCTGAAAGAACAGACCTGGCTGTTAAATTAATCCAGAGTCCCTCAGTTAATAACACTCAGCAAAGAAAACTTTACATACTCTTTCATTTAAAGCTCCCAAACTCCCATTTGCAGAAGTATATGACAAGGCAACCATACAGAGAAACCCCTGCCTAAAATTGATGGCCTTTCACCAGACTGATTTAATCATCAAAATACCTGAAAACTAGACTTTGATGAATCAGAACATCAGAATACACTGTTTTCATTCCAGCTAGGATAGCTATTAGTCTAGAGGGGATGATTTCACACTTAAATTTCACTGAACCACATATTTATAGTATGTTTTCAAACTTCCATCTGAAGTGTTGGTAATTTTAAGATTTATAGCAGAACTGGCTTACCAGAAGTCCTCAGAAATAATGGAATTTATTTTTTTTATTCATTCTTTCAAACTTGAATGTTTCATATAAGTTTCCAAGTGAAGTTGTTATCCAATAAATTCTGTTAAGGGTCTTGTGTGTTAGTTTGCCATTGTCATTGTGTATATATTTTGTTAAGAATATTTAGTTTCGCAATCCCCAGAACTGATTATGATGTTGCACAAAATTAGAAGTACACTGTGTTATTTAGAACACATTTTAACTAAAGAAGGATTCAATTTATAAGTAATCTGAACTGTTTTCAGAGAGGCAGCAAGAGGGCAAAGTTTTCAGAACCAGATTGCATTTCTTTCTAGGGCAATGTAAGAATCTTTGCCCAACAATTATGCATGGCTACCATTTACTGCTATTATCCTGTTTTTCTCTTTCTGGCTTCCCCAATTCAAAGGCTAATGTCGAAAAAAATACTCTATCTTTAAATTAATAGCTTCAAAAATCAATTATTATTGCCACCATAACCTGGCTTCTCAGAAAGTCAATTAAAGTTTTGGCAGCTGAAGAGAGATTTCTAGGTATATCTTTAACATACAAGATATTTCTGAATCCTACAAGTGCCCAATAATATAATCATATAATGCCTATTGGACTTACTCCAGTCCCCTAAACCTGTTTTGCTCAGGGTCTTTCAGGTTAAGTGAGCATTCGTTCTGACAGATGACCTGCATGCCATCCCTACCAAGAAAATTGCCATATTTAGGAATTATATAATATGTTAAAGTGTAATATTGAGTACAAGTTATAATATTCACCTCCATGTGTTTGCACAATACTGACAGGTCCGTAGGGCAAAATTTGCAGCAGCTCATTTTTCTACATCAGGTCTCAGTACTATGCAATGTATCACTGGCATTTTCACAGAAACATTGCATTCTTTTTTCTGATTTTCCAAAGATCTATTTCAGGGAACAGAAAACTTGCCAGGAAGGTTGAGTTGATAGGGAAGAAGTACCACAACAATTATTTTCTCTTACCATTCATTAAAAAGAACCATTATATAGTAAAATGTAAAGAATAAAAATCATGTTCAATTAAATGATTTATTTGGGGCATGTTCTTAGAACATTTACAGTGGTATGAAACAAAGATTTTTTTTTTACTTCAGCTATCCAACTGAGGCCAAAAAGTGAGTTCTACTTATTATATGCTTTTCTTTATGAGTGATTACCTGTGTTGTCAAAAGAATCATAGCAAAGATCCCTCCACACAGCTCTTGAGTCTGGATGCTTCCAGTTGTCTCCCATAATCCACTTCATTTTTTTTAGACTTTTTTTTTTTTAACACATTCATTTTTTGAGAGAGAGAGAGACAGAGCATTAATGCGGGAGGGACAGAGAGAGAGGGAGACACAGAATCCGAAGCAGGCTCCAGGCTCTGAGCTGTCAGCATAGAGCCTGATGTGGGACTCGAACTCACAGACTGTGAGATCATAACCTGAGCCGAAGTTGGACGCTTAACCGACTGAAGTACCCAGGTGCCCTCCCATAATCCACTTCAAATTGAAAGGTTGAAAATATGCTTCTGGTCACAGTGAAATAAAAAATTCAAATTTTAAGTATTGAATATACAACTGTGTCTTTATTCATTAAAAACAATGAAATTTTAAAAGAAAAATATATGATATATGTGCTTAGAAATGTGTATTAATATGTTACTTTTAAATTATATTTATATAAACATTATGTATTATATACTTTTTAACATACATATGCAATTTTTCTTGTGCATAAGTATACAGACCTTTCTAAAATATTTATGGAAGAGTGAGAAACCAGGGGCACCTGAGTGGCTCGGTATGTTAAGCGTCTGACTCTTGATTTCTGTTCAGATCATAATCTCACAGGTTTGTGAGATCGAGCCCTTGTTGGGCTCTATGCTAACATTGCAGAGCTTGATTGGGATCTCTGCCTGTTGCCAACATGTGCATGCATTCTGTCTCTCTCAAAATAAATAAATAAACTTTTTTGAGAAAAGAGAAATCATTCTTTCTATGCTAGTGATTAGCACTATATATGGCATATTTCTTAATTCAAATCACACCTAAAAGAGTTTGTATGAGCAGATTGTTGAATTTGCATTTTAAGACATGTCAAGATCGTTCAAATCTAAGGTTCACTATCCAAAAATAAAGATATCTATCATGTCCTATTGATAATTTCTGTTAGTCCCTGATTATTACAAAATACATAGACTCAATTCACAAAGAGTACTGTATATTAATTACTTTCATTCCTGAAACAGTCTTATAAGTTTTGCCTATAGATTATCAAAGTACACAAACTTTCATTACCAGCAGCAATGTTACTACTACTATTCTTAAAAGCAAACAGAAATCATACAGTCCCATATAGCACCTAGCACAGCCTGAAGGATATTGACCCAAATTGACTACTGTATTGATTCATTTCCAATTAAATGGAAGTTGATTCAAATAATAGAGCTGTTAAAATATAAAAGTATATAAAAAGTAATTCAAACAAATATGCTGAAAATAATTCACCTGTGCTATAAAGAATATAAAAATAGTATGTGTATATAATATATATACTTACATATTTATAATTTTATATGTACATATATTTCTTAATTTAAGAAACTGTGAACAAAATTATGAATGCTTAAAGTAGTTTCCAAAAAAAAGTACAGTATCTGAAATGAGCAGGTACCAAACCAAAAAATTCAAATATTCATAAAATGTAACATAAGAAATATTTGTAAAAGGTAAACCATATTTGGATTTTTGGAGTTATGGAAAATTGAGAAAATAATATAAATATGCAAGAAAGATTACATAGTATATTTAATTTTATATTTTAAAGTTTAAATAATTTACAATTGTCCCTTGGCATTTTTCATTTCCTATTAGCTCATATAGTACAAACAGAAAATATTGTAGAATACATTTGGTTAAAATCTCACTTATTTATGAATGGAGCCTCTTATTCTCATTATCAGAAATACAATGAAGACCTTTTTTGGATATTAAAAAACTTAAGGAGTTGTTATTAAAGCTCTTATTTTCCTCTCATAACCCATTGTAGCTAAAAGACAAAAGTAAACATGTAATCAAATTATTATTCCCTGCTCACCTTGTCAGACCTCAGTTTCTTCATATAGTATTGAATAAAGGGCTTCATAAATTCATCCAATCCCCAATCCATGAATTGTATACGAGTTCATTACATCAATATCAAGTGGCAAATATTCCCAATGAAGAATGAAGAAAAGCAATTCCCATTCTACTGATTCCAGGTAATGTTAACTTTAAATTGTAAGCTCAGCAATTTTTTTTCATAGTTAGGAGGAAATAATCAAAATGGTATAATTTTAAAGTTGGCAAATTTAATGTGTAAACAAATAAAGCCAAGGTATAAATTAAACAAAAATTATATAATTATTTTATAGGCAAGCTGTCAGTAATGGTCCCTAGGTTGAAAATCCATTAATAATGCCATTGACTATTTACCCCATTCATAGTTTTATTATTTATAAAGTTAAAAGTACTTATGGTCTGCTATAAAACACATAAAATGTCAGATTCAAGTTCTGCAAATGGCTACTTTTTAAAAGTCATATTGACACTGCTGAGCTAAGCATTGGTTCTTACAGTTTAAAGCTCTAAGGAAGGCAAATAAAGCTGTTGTTTGCTTATTAGCCCAAACTTTACTGTAGTTGTTAAGTCTATGCTGATCCCTGACAGGCAAATCTCGACTCTAGAGACCTGATAAGCAGCCACCTTAGCCCAAGGAAACTGACCTTACTTATATGCACCTACCTGCTTGGGCTAATCATTTTACTCTTTCTCATGATTTCAGAAGCTGATAATATTTATTATATTGATCTTTTTCACTCAATCAACAATAATTATTTTACTAATTTATCATTTTGTTATATTTTGGTAATTTTATTTTGCTGGTATCAATTTCTACCTTTTTAAACTGTTCATCTCTTTATTAGTGCTTATTAACTATATCTTTTAATAGGCATAAGGCATAAAAGGGATAGGTTTTGGAAACAATCCATATACCAAACAGAGAATATTGGATTCCTTTTTTATTCAGATTGTCACCCCATAGACTTTCTTACCCTGTTCCCAAAGCAGATCCTGTCAACTCTAATGAAGAATCTAATATTAACTGGAGTCAACCAAAATCATTGACAATCCCATTCTAAGAATCACCCATTTGGAAAACTGTGGTGATCGAAAGCCAAATTACCTTCTCTGCTCTTCCAACTTCAGTCCCTCAGAGATCAAGACAACTTAATTGTAAAAAACTGTTCAGGAAACTGCTGTAACAATGTTATACACAGAACGTTAACAATTTCTAAGAAGAGACCCAGAAATTAAAATCTATTGTCTCTGATAAACACAATCCATTGAATATAGTCATTTTCCCTAGCCATCTATTCTGCATCTAGAGAAGAAAGTATGTGAGGAATTTTATCCAAGGAAGTTCAGAGCTCACTCTGGTATAACTCCATAAAGCTTCCAAAAGTTGTTTTCCTTTTTGAAGATTTTAAATAAAGAATTTATCATCAAATAATCTGAATCCTATATACTACCCTGCTACCAGAAGAAACTTGAGTAACTTGCTTGACCTCCTTTAAAAACAGGAATTCATAAAAGTACTTCATCTTAGCTAGAATTGTTTTTTGGGACTATAATTTATTTGTTTTAAGATGGTAAGTGTGTCATAAGAGCCAAGCATTAATTGTTTCTGATGTTATTTTTCCAAAAATAGTTTTCATAAAAAATATTTTTATAAAGATCAGACACTATCAAGCTCTAACAAATGTTAGGATCTAAATATAACACCATTATTCCTCTCCTCATTTCACTTACTTCTGTAACAAGAAACTTACATTAATTCTTAACTATATCAAGCTCTGGATTGTCATTCAACAAGAATTTATCAAGTATTGCCACATGGTAAACACTTTTCAAACTGGGCAAAAGTAGTCAACAAAATAAAGTCCTCGTCCTCATGGATCTTATATTCTAGCTACATTTATAGAAGAGATTCTTGAGTATCGGCAGACATCTAAGGCAAGCACCTTAAATTCCTTTGCACATTTACCAAGAGAAGAACTGGATGCCATTTTTGATTTGCTGAAAGCACTGCAGAAAAAAAATGATTAATGTTCAGAACTCAGGCAATAGCAATAAATTATTATCCAGCTGAATAACCTTTTTATTCATCTTCTGCTATTTCCTTCTGCCTTAGAAGAATATAATTTTAAGAGGTCAAAGATGATGTCTACCTTGTACACTAGCATGCCTCCATTGTCTAGCACACTTAACAAATGTTGACTAATGAGCAACCAGTGGAATAATGAATGAATAAATGAATGTCACTGAAGTACCTATTCATAGGCAACCCTATAACTGTGGTTGATGAACACCCTTAGTTGTTCACAGTATCATCCTTCTTGCTTCTCAAAATGACTCTGTCAAGTGACCTTCCTGTCATATTAGGAAGCAGGAAGAATCTTAAGAAAATTTGTATGGGGAGCCTGGATGGCTCAGTCGGTTGAGCATCTGACTTTGGCTCGGGTCATGATCTCGCAGTTCACGGGTTTGAGCCCCAAGTAGGGCTCTGTGCTGACACCTAGCTCAGAGCCTGGAGCCTGTTTTGGATTCTGTGTCTCCCTCTCTCTCTCTAACCTCCCCGGCTCATGCCCTCTCTTCTCTCTCTCAGAAATAAATAAAAACATTAAAAATTAAAAAAAAAAGAAAATTAGTAAATGTACT
This sequence comes from Proteles cristata cristata, assembly GCA_017311185.1. Lineage (NCBI taxonomy): Eukaryota > Metazoa > Chordata > Mammalia > Carnivora > Hyaenidae > Proteles > Proteles cristata. Next base: position 1,177,199 of record JAESUZ010001412.1, on the reverse strand, counting down.
AGCCACAGATTGAGGTAGCTATTTCTGTGTTCCTCACCCTCATCCATTCCTGCCTCCGAACATTTGGATATTCTACTGCTAAATTCTTTATATTTTCTCTGAGTGGTGAGGTAAAAGAAGCCATATAGAAGCTACAGGAGGGAACCAATGTGCTATTTATGTATTATCACAAGGCGGAGGTCCCTTGTTTACCAAAACGGCAGCATCTTCAGCCTGCTGCCTACTCTCTCAAACCCTAATCCAGTTTCTCCTACTAAATTGAACCTTTTTTTTTTTTTCAATTAAAAATTAAACATGGTCCAGGAGCCACATTACAGTCAGGCTCCCCAAAATATTCCAGACCAAAATCTTCCAAGCTTATGGTGAGTACTTCTATATTTTCAAGTAAGTGCTTAGTTAAGTACAGTTGCTTTTTTAGAAAAAAGCTTCAGCTCTAACCAAGGCATTCCAGCACAGTTTCCTTTTAGGTAGGTTGGATTTCACGTTAACAAAAAAATAAGTCAGGCTCTTCAGTGTTTCCCTGAAAAACCATTTTGGTCATCAGTCTGTCTGACTATGATCACAATAGTCTTCTATCAATCAGCTATACATAATAGAAGGCATCATCATTGTATGCTTGCTGTTGCTTCCCTCTGTGAAGTTTTAGCTACATAGCTCTTGTTACAAAGCCAGTTAAGATCATTTACATTCAAAATAAATTAATTAAAGTGGTCGTTTCAAAATATTTTCTTTATTTTTTTCTTTTGAGAGGGTGGCCAGAGGGCAGAGACAGAGGAAGAGAGAGAATCCCAGGAAGGCTCTGCACTGTCAGCACAAAGCCCAACACAGGGCTTGATCCCCCAAACTATGAGATCATGACCTGAGCCTAAATCATTCAGATATAAGGAGAGATAATTTCCCAGAAAAACAAACCTAAAGAAGTTCATGACCACTAAACCAGCCCTACAAAAAATATTAAAGGGGATTCTGTGAGTGGAAAAGAAAGACCAAAAGTAATAGAATGAAGGTAGGAAACACACAAGCAGTAAAAATGAATATTTCTGTAAAAAAATAAGTCAAGGAACTCACAAAATGAAAGGATGCAAAATATGACACCATACACTTAAAACATGAGGAGGACAGGAGTAAAGAATGGGTTCAAACTTAAATGACAATATACTGCTACACGCAGATGTTGTATACAAACCTAACAGTAACAATATATTAAAAACCACTAATATAATGGACTAAATGCTCAAAAGACATAAGGTGATAGAATAAAAAATAACAACAAAAACCCAGAGTCATATATATACTGCCTATCAAAGACTCATTTTGACTTAAAGATATTTGCAGATTGAAAGTGGGGGGATGAAGAAACTTCTGTCATGCAAACGAATGTCAAAAGAAAGCCAGAGCAGTACTTATATAGGACAAAACGGACATTAATTCAAAGACTTTGGGGCACCTGGGTGGCTCAGTTGGTTAAGTGTTCGACTTCAGCTCAGGTCATGATCCCACGGTTCATGAATTTGAGCCCTACATCAGGCTCTGTGCTGACAGCTCAGAGCCTGGAGCCTTCTTCAGATTCTGTGTCTTCCTCTCTTTCTGCTCATCCCCCACTTGTGCTCTGTCTCTCTCTCTCCCTCTCTCAAAAATGAATAAACATTAAAAAAAAAGACTGTAACAAAAGACAAAGACACTATTTTTAATAAAAAGGGGACAATCCAAAAAAAAACATAAAACAACTGTAATATTATTATACATCAACATGTAACATATTATGGACCTAACATGGAAGTACTCAAATACACAGAACAGTTAATAACAAATATAAAGGACTAATCAATAATGCAATAATAGTGGGGGACCATAACATCCCACTTACATGAATGGACATATCATCTAAACAGAAATTCAGCAAGCAAACAATGGCTTTGAATGACACACTAGACCAGATGGAGTTAACAAATATATTCAGAACATTCCATCTTAAAACAGCAGAATATACATTCCATCCTAAAAGAGAAGAATACACATTCTTTTCAAGTGCATATGGAACATTCTTACAGAACTAGAACAATCTTAAAATTTGCATGAAATCACAAAAGACCCCAAATAGCCAAAGCAATCTTGCTGATAGCATGAAACATGCTTGGGATTCTCTCTTTCCTCTTTGTCCGCTTCTACCTGCATGCATGCTCTCTCTCTCTCAAAATAAATAAATAAACTTTAAAAAATAAACCTTGGAAATGTGAATCAAAACTCCAATGAGGGGCACCTGGGTGGCTCAGTTGGTTAAGTATCTGACTCTTGATTTCAACTCAGGTCATGATATCATGGGTCATGAATTCAAGCCCTACATCAGACTGCACTGTGTGTGAAGCTTGCTTGAGATTCTGTCCCTGTCCCTCCCCCTTCTCAAAAGTAAATAAACTTAAAAACAAATACAATGAGTTTTCACCTCACACCTGTCAAAATGGCTACAATAAACAACACAAGAAATAATAGATACTGGCCATAATGTGGAGTAAAGGAACCCTCTTAAACTTTTGATTGGAATGCAAACTGATGCAGCCACTCTGGAAAACAGTATGCAAGTTCCTCAAAGAGTTAAAAATAGAACCACCTTATAATCCAGGAAACACATTACTGGGTACTTACCCAAAGAATATAAAAACACTAATTCAAAAGGATGCATGCACCCCTATGTTTATTATAGCATAATTTACAATGGCCAAATTATGCAAAGAGCCCAAATGTCCACTGACCAAATGAATGAATAAAGAAGTAGTAGTACACACACACACACACACACACACACACACACACACACACACAGAGAGAATCACACAGACACACACACTGGAATATTACTTTGTCATAAAAAATGAAATCTTCCAATTTGCAGTGACATGGTTGGATCTACAGAGTATAATGCTAAGTGAAAAAAAAAATGCTAAGTGAAATAAGTCAGTCAGTGAAAGATAAATACCATATGATTTCATTCATATGTGGAATTTAAGAAACAAAACAATAAGCCAAAGGAAAAAAGGAGAAAGAAACAAACCAGGAAACAAGCTCTTAACTATAGAAAACAAATTAACAGTTACCAGAGGGAAGGTGGGTAGAGAATAAAGGAGTGCACTTGTCATGATGAGCACCAGGTGATTAAAATAAAAACTAAACAAAACAAAACAAAACAAAATCCCTGGCCTCCATTTAAGATTCCTGAATATGAATATTAAGGGAAGATCCAGTGTCTACAACAGTGCCTTGCACATTAGTAGATGCATGCTAAGGATCAGTTAAATGAGTAAATGTGTGAGTTACTGACTTCTATACTGAATGCTTCATTTCCTGAAGACAGATAGTTAATTCATTTTGTGGGACAGAATCATTAGGATTTTGCCCACCTGCATCTATTGCTAGTCTAGAGTTTCCCTGGAATGTGAGCTCCTTGAGAGAAGTTTTGACTGTCTTATTCATGTATTTAACCCCAGTCATGAGAATAATACCAAACACATGGTAAGTGCTCACAAAATATTTATTGAATAAATGAATCAGTCTATAAATCTCATATTTATCAAGTCCTATACATAATGCCAAGAGTGTTTAATCAGAGTAGAACTTATAATATTAAATACAGAGATATCTGAGCCAGAAAAGTTGAAGTTGACATTAACGATCTCAATCTATTTTAATAGCCTATTCTCTTTCTTCAACAATAATGTTTACAAGGCAGGAATATAATGGCTATCATTTAGAGATCAAATTCTTATTTAAGCCTGTATAATAATGTCCAATAGAACTATATGCCTATTATATGCCTAACGCTTAAAATGTGAAAGGTATTTGTTTGTCAACATTATGGCAGATTTTATAGATGGCACAAATATTTCAATGAACTTCTAATCCAAAGAACCATCCTAGGAGAAAACTAACATTCCTCAAGATACAAGGATTTTTTTCTTCCTTTCAGAGAAAAGGAGATTTCCTTATTTTGTAAATTCCCAGTATAGTTTATTTTTTGGTGTTGTTTGTTTTTTTATTTTGCTTCTCTTTTTGTTTTTTAGGCAGAAATACTTAAAACAGATATAAAGAAAACATATACTAAAAAATTCATATAAAACTTGTAATAAATCCAATATTAACTAAATAAACAAAACATTTGAAAAAGTAATACATATCATTAGAGTGAAAGCTCCAGGAGAAGAGAGGTGACATATTATTTGATTCTGTATCCTCTGGCCCTAACACAGGGCTAGGCCCATAAAAGGTACTCAGTGAAACTTTGATTAACTAATGAAAGAATACATGAATGAATTCATTTCTGCCTAATAAATATACTTAAGTCACTAATTTTGTTTCATTAATCAAACCCATTTTTTTAACAAACCACTTTCAGTAGCAATTTGCCTGATACTCAAGTACATATACTGTTTCTACATATTAAAATAAAACTGTGCTCCAATCTTCAGTGTTGATTATGCTAGATATTACAGTATGACAGAGACAAACCATTTCAAGAATTCAGCAAAACACTTCACTCTATTTGTCACTTAAATAGACAACAGTATTAAATCCATCACCTTGTTTCTGTTACCTCCACTACTGGGATTTTAATCCATTTGGCATCCACTTAACACCTGATATACTCACAGTTCTCAATTTTCATTTTTCCCCTTCTATGAAATAGAAAATCAAATGGTAAAGCTTAATAGAGCTGTAAAAACGCAGTACCAAATATGTTTTAATGGCAGTGTGAGTGTCATTTAGGACAGCTGCTCTCTGAATAAATAGATTCGGGGCCTAATAACTACAGAGAAAAGCATGGCAGATGTCCATTGCTTGGGCCCGAAGACGTGTAAGCTGATCACTGCCCAGTTAGGATTACTGGTCTCAGCTGCAGTTTCCCTATAGCTCAAAAAACTGTCTGATTTTGTATGCAGGGGTTCCTAGATCAATTTCGTACTGGAATAGATTCCTCACAAACAAGGATAATCCTTTATTTGAGATGTAGTCACTTGAATTCTTCTCTGTATTCTTCACTGTCAGGCTTTGCAATTTTTATTTGTTCTTGGTAGAATGCACTTACTATTGTAGTTATGGCACTTTTCACTCTAAGCCCTTCTTTTCAGGGCCTTCAAGAAAGAAAGGCCTTTAGCTAGAAATTTCTCATGCTTGTTGACAGTCTAGAAGTGATTTATTTTAGAAAAGAATAGAGGTGAAAGGAGTAGGAAGAAGATCATTTATTCTACCATTTTTGAGATCGTGATTATCAGTTAATCACAAGTTTATTGTTAAATGAAACGTGATGGCTTTCAACCTTTAATTTTATTGCTTTTATCTTTGTTAAGAAGTAACACCAAACTATTTTAAAATCTCCAGAATAGGGGTGCCTGGGTGGCTTAGTTGGTTAAGCATCCGACTTTCGCTTAGGTCATGATCTCACGTTCGTGGGTTCGAGCCCCGCATCGGGCTCTTTGCTGACTGCCAGCTCAGAGCCTGGAGCCTGTTTCAGTCTGTGACTCCCTCTCTCTCTGACCCTCCCCTGCTCATGCTGTCTCTCTCTCTCTGTCTCCTAGAAATAAATAAAACATTTAAAAATAAAATAAAATAAAATAAAATCTCCTGAATAGAGAAAACCTAGGTTAAAAATATTCCCTGGGGCTAAAGTAATTTTAATTTATTCTCTTCCACATTAATATAGTAAAATGGATTACTATAACACTAGACAATGAAAAACACGATTTAATCTTATGTATATACTTACAAATACATTTACAATATATTTATTCATATGGATCTATATATAAACCAATATTTATTTATTCTGTAGGTGTCCTTTCCAATGTTTTTAAACAGTAGCTTCTTCCACACATGAAAGAGCTCATAGTAATCAGAATTGTCACTCTCTACAACCTCTACTTAATATTCTATTAAGTCCATTCTTTCCAAAGCTTTATCCCCATAAGAATTATTCCATATAGGGGTGCCTGGGTGGCTCAGTCAGTTAAATGTGGGACCTGGGATCAGGTCACAATCTCACAGTTCATGCATTTGAGCCCAGAGTCGAGCTCGGCTCAACCCCAGAGCCTGGAGCCTTCTTTGGATTCTCCCTCTCTCTCTCTGTCTCTCCCCCATTTGCACTCTGTCTCTCTCTTTCAAAATTAAATAAACATTAAAAAAATTTAAAGAATTACTGCATATATACTTAGGACTAAATCATAAAATGGTGGGCCACCTGGGTGGCTCAGCTGATTGAATGTCTGACTCTTGATTTGGGCTCAGGTCATAATCCCAGGGTCATGAGATCGAGACTTGTGTTGGGCTCTGCGTTAAGCATTGATTCATTCTCTCTCTCTCTCTCTCTCTCTCTGTCTCTCCCTCTCACTCTGCCCCTTTCTCCTGTTCACACTCTCTCTATATGTAAAATAAAAAATAAAATTTAAAATGGTCACTGAAACAATTATTTAACAGCATTTCAAAATGTATCAAACTCACTATGGAATGCTCTGATTTTGCTACATAAAATATTTAGACTAATTTTTTTAGAGAATAGCAAAATTCAAGGCAATTAACAGATTGCCTTTTGTCTCTTCTTATTCTAATAAAAGAAATTATTCAAAGTAAGTTCTCACTAATTACTTACAAGTTCATCCAGGGAGAGGAAAAGAAAGAATAGTGACTATATTTGCTTAAAAGACTGTTATTTTGACTTTCCAAATGTGAAATCTTCAATATAAATTAGTAAATAGTACAGAGACTATAGTTGAGTATATACAAAGACTAGATGTAACTATTAAGAATATAAAGGAGGGGCACCTGTGTGGCTCAGTCAGTTAAGCATCCAACTCTTGAGTTCAGCTCAGGTCATGATCTCACAGTTCGTGGGTTCAAGCCCTGCATTGGGCTCTGTCCTGGCAGTTCAGTCTGCTTAGGTTTTCTCTCTCCTTTCCTCTCTCTCCACTCCTTCCCTGCTTGGATGAATGCTCTCTCTCCCTCTGAAAATAAACAAACATTAAAAAAAGGAATTTAAAGAAAACTTGTCACTGCCTTAATTAGATGTGAAAGCATGCTGTTAATGAAAGTCAAGCCCATACTAATTTCTGATTTCTTATTCTAACTGTATGCTATCCTGGAAGGCTCTACAATGTATAAAACCCACCAAAATATTGAATCCACATACAGATAATGATTTCTCAAAACCAAGTTTATATACCAGAATCAGAAATAGGAAGAAGTATACATAAAAATATAAAGTTATATATTGTGTTTATTATTATATTTTTATTATTAGAGCTCTGGAACTTGACTTTGTCTCATTTTTGTAGCTCCAAATGTAAAATTAAACTAAATAATCTGCTTTTTTTTTTTCATGTTTGAATTAGGGCAAGGCTAAGGGTAAGCTATTACTAAATTTAAATTCCCTTCTCCTCTTAAGGTAGGACCAATAAGTAAGAGGTAAGTCAGGTATGAGTACTGTACATCAGGAATTCCCCCAAAAGGACATACCATATCCAGGACAGAACTCAACGTGTTATCAAAACAGTGCACTGAAGCACTCATATGGACTACACTTGTCTTAGCTATTGCTCCAGGGAGCATAAATAGGCATATAAGGTAAAAACATAAGGAATGATTCTCTCTTTTCCTCCATATACAGAATGATACATTGAATCAACTTCGTGGGTACAAGGAGACAAGCAGAAGTGACTGCTGCTCAACTTCCCAATACTGAAAACTATTATGCTCACTTGAAAATTTTTTTTTTCTAGCACAAAAGCATTACTTCTCACAAATTCTTTTTTTCTCTTTATAATTTCTTTAATAGCTCCTAAATTTTTTCTTTATTTTTTACAAATAGTTTATTGTCAAATTAGTTTCCACATAACACTCAGTGCTCATCCCCACAAGTGTCCTCCTCCATGCCCATCCCCCTCCCCCCACATCCATCAGTCCTCAGTTTTTGTCAGCATTCAAGAGTCTCTCATGGTTTGCCTCTCTCCCTTTCCCCCACCATTTCTGCCCTTCTTCCTCATCAGGGAAATATAAATCAAAACCACACTGAGATACCACCTCACGCCAGTCAGAGTGGCTAAAATGAGCAAATCACAGAACTCTAGATGCTGGCAAGGATGTGGAGAAACGGGCACCCTCCTACACTGTTGGTGGGAATGTAAACTGGTACAGCCCCTCTGGAAAACAGTGTGGAGGTTCCTAAGGAAACTAACAATAGAACTCCCCTATGACCCAGCAATAGCACTGCTAGGAATTTACCCAAGGGATACAGAAATGCTGAGGCATAGGAGCACATGGACCCCAATGTTCATAGCAGCACTCTCCACAATAGCTAAACCATGGAAAGAGCCTAAGTGTCCATCAACAGATGAATGGATCAAGAAGATGTGGTTTATCTATACCATGGAATACTACATGGCAATGAGAAAGAATGAAATCTGGTCATGTGTAGCAACATGGATGGACCTTGAGGGTGTTATGCTGAGTGAAATAAGTCAGGCAGAGAAGGACAAATATCACAAATTCTTAAATAGCATGAAATTTTGTGCCCAATCGAATACTATTATTACTGTTTATGGACCACATTAGGACCATCCGGAAGGCATATTATTTCGGGTCAAATCCCAACCTGTGTTAAAAAAAAAAAAAAGTACTATATAAAATGTTCAGTTAGATGTTAAATGGTACCCAGAGTTCAAAATGAAAACATGCATGAGCCATTCAGAACTTATGAATAAATGAAAATGGAAAGGTCAGTAATGGTCTTTCTTCCTTACTGTTACTAAGCCTTTGAAATAAGCTCAGGAAATGTATGCAGGTGGTTTTTTGATTAATTTGATAGAGGTACATCCATGGAACCAATTTACAAGTGATTTGCAGGCAGGCTGGCATTACTGAAATAAACGGTGCTATTACTATGATTTATGCTACTATTTCTAACAGAAATGATAAAGCAAAATTTACAGTCCTTAATTACCACCATGAAAAATTGGGAGGGAGAGAAAATAGCAAAGATTGGCAATTTGCAAACTTGTCATTAAGGCAGGACACAAAAATCCATTTGCTTTACTTAAATAATAATAATAATAATAATAATAATAATAATTAAAGATACTGCACAAATAGGCCTTACTATATTGTTATCAATCCACTGGGGAGAAGGAGGGACTTCAAAAACAAGATAAGATAAGAACTTGATAAGAAGTTGACCTTGAGATGCCAGGAAGTGTGGTTGAGGAAAGCAGCTAACAAAATGTAGCCTCTCTAGTTATAAAAAGCAGGAAAGTGACAAAATACAACACTATTCTACACATCATTCTGGGCCTCTCATAAGACTCAGTTTGTTCTTCAAATTATTTCTTTTGTATTCTATTTTTCTTTTCTATTCTACTTTTCACATGTTTTATAGCAGGAAGAAAACAAATTAAAGAAATCATATCTTCATTTTTAACTAAATGTGTTTCTCTTGCTCCATTTATATCCAAAGAAACTGGAAGTCTGCTAGGATATTCAGAGATATTTACAAAGGTGTTTCTATCCACAGAACTCTAAATGCAAAGCAATGCAGACAATTCAGTCTGAGAGATGTGACTCAAGCTCTGCAGTTGTCAAGAGATTGCGTATAATGTGAATGCCCATTGCCTAGGCCATGGCTCTTTCCTCTCTCCATCTTTAATCACTTCCTATTTTAATAATCCAGCCAGGCATAGGGAGCCTGGATGGCTTAGTTAGTTGAGCATCCCACTCGATTTCAGCTCATATCATGACCCCAGGATCACAGGAGCCCTGCATAAGGCTCTGCACTAAGTGTGGATCCTGCTTAAGATTCTCTCTCTCTCCCTCTGCCCCTGTTCTCACTAATGTCCTCTCTCTCTCTCTAACCACCACCATCACCACCACCACCACCACCACCACCATCATCATCATCATCATCATCATCATCATCCAGCCACGCTTTATTTTCAATACTCACACCCTTGTGTGACTGACCAGGGAATGAATGACAAGAGATGTCTAATGAATCTGCTTATTACTATTTGCTAAGTTTGGTTCAACAAATAGTCAGAACATTGAGTGTCATTCACACTGCATCACAGAATGGTTGATGGCAAAACTGAAAAGTTACAAAGCATAGCAACTAATTATATATGAGGAGTAAGGGAGATAGGACAAACATAGCAGAAGTTTCTTGTCTGCCTGATTTAGAAAATAATGGTGCAATTTTAGATGGCACAACCAAAACCTGGGAATTGATAGGTTAGTTTCAGAAATATCAAGTTTGAGTTGCAAATGTCCAGTAAACATTACTAGGAATATAAGACTAAAGCTCCAGAGATAACTTAGGCCCAGATATATAGATGTTGGAGAAATCTGGATAGAAATGAAGGTGAAGGCATGAAAGAGGATCAGATGGCCATCATGGAGAATGTAAAGCCAAGAGACCTGACAGCAAAAAACAAAGAGAAGACACATTTGGAAAAGTGAGAGGAAAGAAAAGAATGAGATCACAAAGGACTACTCAGAGAGAAAAAAGGAAAATCTTGAAAAGAATCTCAAGAAGAAATAAATGATCATCAATGTCACATGCTGCATAGAAATCAAGAAGAATAAGATCCCATTAACTAATTTCTTTTTTTTTAAATGTCTTTATTTTTTATTTTTTGAGAGACAGAGACAGAGAGCGAGTGGAGGAAGGTCAGAGAGAGAGGGAAACACAGAATCTGAAGCAGGCTCCAGGCTCTGAGCTGTCAGCACAGAGCCCGATGCAGGGTTCAAACCCACAGACTGTGAGATCATGACCTGAGCCAAAGTCAGACGCTTAACCAACTGAGCCACCCAGGCGCCCCCCATTAACTAATTTCAATGAGCGAATACCAACATAAAAGAATTTAAGAAATAAATACATTTGAGAAAAAGGAGCTGCAAGTGTAGAGTTTTTCTATTAGAAATCAAACAGGAAAAGATTAAGGGGAACACTTCAGAGATGGGTTAATAGGCTTTCTAAATAATACATATACAGCAGATATAAGTATCTCATTGATTTCTAATTTCTTGCCACTTCTTGAAAGTTTCTTCTTTCATGTACATAAAAAGCATTCAGAGAAGTCTTTGATGGAGTTTATCTCTTTTGTACGTGGGACCCCAGTGATCATGATGGATTATTTTATCTTTCCTTGTTCCCAGAAAGCCAAAGAGCATTTGGGCATTCTCCCACGAAGCAGTTTCTCCATTCCTACTTCTCATCAACTCAAGCTTTATTCCCAATCAATAAAACTTCATTTTTTTAAGCAGCATTTTCTCCATTTTAATCATCTTCCCCTTGAGATTTTATTTTATTTATTTTTAATTTTTTTATTATTTATTTTTTTGAAAGACAGAGAGAAACAGAGCAAGAGCAGAGGAGGAGCAGAGAGAGGTAGACACAGAATCCCAAGCAGGCTCCAGGCTCTGAGCTGTCTGCACAGAGCCCAACACAGGGCTTGAACTCATGAACTGTGAGATCATGACCTGAACCAAAGTTGGATGCTTAATGGACTGAGCCACCCAGGCACCATCCCCCACCAAGAGTTTAAATTACAATAAAATTTTCACATCTTCTTTAATAACCTCCTTCATAAATTTCATACTTTTCCCTCAGGAAATGACTATACCTCCACTTATCTGTATATGGATATCTTTTTCATAAGCATTTTCTAAGTCATATTTTCATCACAATACTGAAATATACCACATGGCATTTGCAATGCTCTGAAACAGAAAATTCTGGTTCTTCTAACATAAATATTTTCATCAATACTTAATGTTAACTAGCTTTTGAGGGCTTATTTTACATATCAAACATTTTGTATAGTGCCTGATATTCATTATCTCATTTCATCATCCCCAAAGCCCTTTTTTTTTTTTTAAGTTTATTTATTTATTTTGAGAGAGGGAGAGAGCACACACATGCATCAACAGGGGAGGTGCAGAGACAGAGAGAGAAAGAATCCCAAGCAGGCTCCATGCTGTCAATGCACAGCCAATACAGGGCTCAACCCCACAAACCTTGAGATCATGCCCGGAATCGAAATAAAGAGTTGGACAATTAACTGACTGAGCCTCCAAGCCCTTTAAAATGTTTTTATTCATTCTAATTCACTGACAAGGAAACTTTTAAGTGTTAGAAAGATTAGGTCACTCATCCAAAGTCACATAAGTAAGCAACAAAGCAGAATTTGAACGTACATCCATTTCACTCCAATGTTCATCATCTATCTTGTGGAAAATTCTATTTCAATCCTTTTGTAGTCTTACTTTATAAGAACATCAATCATTCATTAATACCTTTTCATTATTGGACTGCTACACAAAACAAATTCTCATTACTGAATGCAGATATCCGTCAATTCTGGCTCATCCTAATGCAAAATACTGAAAAGGATACAATTCAAGAAATGTTTTGTTCCTTCTTCTAGCCTCTTCACAATTTTACCAAGCAGCATCCTGCCTCCCAAGAGACCCCTGAGTTGTTTTAATGGGTCTTTGTCCTCTGTCATTCTCTCTGTTCTTTTCTCTATCCTAATGACTCTGATTGCATCTTTATTGATAGATAGTGTGAATATGCATAAGAGCACAATTTGAAATTAATCCTTAATTTTCAGCAAGATTATGATACATCTTCGGGGCGCCTGGGTGGCTTAGTCGGTTAAGCGTCCGACTTTCGCTTAGGTCATGATCTCGCGGTTCGTGGGTTCGAGCCCCGCGTCAGGCTCTGTGCTGACCGCCAGCTCAGAGCCTGGAGCCTGCTTCAGTCTGTGACTCCCTCTCTCTCTGACCCTCCCCTGCTCACGCTGTCTCTCTCTCTCCTAGAAAACAAAAAGATTATGATACATCTTTTAGGGTTGACTTTAGTATATATATATTATTTCTTATCAAATATAATCTATGTCATGTACCTTTATACTATTTAATGGTTTTAAATTAGTAGCATATGCTGGGAATTTACCCAAGGGATATAGGAGTGCTGATGCATAGGAGCACATCTACCCCAATGTTCATAGCAGCACTCTCAACAATAACCAAAACATGGAAAGAACCTAAGTGTCCATCAACAGATGAATGGATCAAGAAGATGTGGTTTATCTATACAATGGAATACTACATGGCAATGAGAAAGAATGAAATCTGGCCATGTGTAGCAACATGGATGGACCTTGAGGGTGTTATGCTGAGTGAAATAAGTCAGGCAGAGAAGGACAAATACCATATGTTTGCACATTAAGGAGGATTAGGAGGAAGTTAACAGAGGACCATGGGGGAGGAGAAGGGCGGAAATAGTGTGGGAAAGGGAGAGAGGCAAACCATGAGAGACTCTTGAATGCTGAGAACAAACTGAGGACTGATGGGTGTGGGGAGGAGGGGGGAGATGGGCATGGAGGAGGGCACTTGTGGGGATGAGCACTGGGTGTTATATGGAAACCAACTTGACAATAAACTCTTTGTAAAAAAAATAAATAAATAAATAAAATAAAGTAAAATAAAATACATAAACATTGCAAAGCAAAAAATAAATAAATAAATTAGTAGCATAAATTACTATCTAATGGTATTAAGTTAGTAGCATATGTTCACGTTCTATAGCTTTGTGTGAATATGTTAAATTTTTTATTTTTATCATACTGTATACATTTACACATATATATGTAATTTGATGATATTAAACCAGCAGCATATTTTATATAAGTAGCTCTCAGACAATGCACATATTGGTTCTGTATTACATTCCCTTTATAATTTTTTATCCTTCCTACTTTCACAACTGAAATACAAGTTATATTTATATCTTCTCAAAAACATTAAAAACTGAACAACACAAATATATTTATAAGAAGAAGATGCCATGTTTATATGTGATACTTTCTCTAAAATTTCACTGTCCAATATTTTAGCCATTAGCCACATCTGGCAATTTAAATTTAAATTAATTAAAATTAAATAATAGATTTTATTTTCCCAGTTACAATAGCCACATTTCAAGTGCTCAAAAGACACATGAGGCTAGTGGCTCCTATTGTGGATTGACATACACGGAACATTTTCCACCATCACAGAAATTTCTATTAACAGTACTGATTTACAATTTTCATAGATAAGTCAATCTGTATATGTTTTGTGTTACTTCTCTTATTACTCTCTAAGAATGAATAAAGAAAATATAGTATATGCATATAATAGAATATTACTCAGATTTTTAAAAGAGAAGTAAATTCTGCAATATGTGACAACATGGGTGAGTCTGAAAGACATGACACTAAGTGAAATAAGTATCTAGTCACAGAAAGACAAATACTGTATGATTCCATTTATATGATGTATCTAAAACAGTCAAATTCATAGAATCAGAGTGGAATGGTGTTTGCCAGGGTCTACAGGAATATAATAGGGAGGTACTGATCAAGTAGACATCAAATTTTAGTCTAGGAAGATGAATTAGCTCTAGAGATCTACTATTACAACACTGAACCTATAGTCAACAAAATTGTATTTTACACTTAAAAATTTAAGAGGGTAGGTCTCCTGTATTTTGTTCCTAACACAATAAAATACTTAAAAAAAGAACCAAGGCTATACTGGGCATGGTTCAGAGGGGGAAAAAAAAAGAATAGATAATAAATTACTCTTTTACCATTGGAAAAAAGTTATTATCTTCCTTCCTATATCTTTCTTTTTTATATCACCAATACATAACCCTTATAAATTTTTCTACTTATTACCACTTTGAAATAATAGTCTTGGAACTACTTTACAATGTAATACCAATAATGCAAATGTCCTTCAAATCAAAAAGTCTTCCAAAACTTTTTCTTAAACAAAATAGCCAATAGGCTCTGAGTAATTTCTTTATCTCCCCTTGTTCCAAAACTTAAATAACAAAACACAGTAAAATGAGTCTTCCTAATAGAGTGTGGGACCTTTTGAAAATTCCAGTAATATTCCTATTGGTGGTTCCTTGCTGAGAATTTTGTTTCTAGAGTTGGAAAAGAATTCCCCAATACTTTGTTATGATTTCTATGGACAGGTTATTATTTCAGCTCTTAAGTCCTATATTTCTACCACTGTCAGCAAATTTATAATAGGCATCTGGCTTTTTCCTGTTTCTCTATTTTCTGAAAAGTTTGAAATCAACAGACTACACATATGAAAAGCTGACAAAAGTTAGTAGTGTAGTCTACACTTACGGAACACACAAAAAGGATAACTGGCCAACATATACACCAAACTTCTAATATTGGCCTTCTTGTCAATATACTCTTTAAGATATCCTTATCATAAAGTTTCTATCTTAATGCATTTATTATTAGAAAAAAAAAAGCTACATCATACTATTGTGTCTTCTTAATGATTAAAAAGAACCACCAAAATACAAACCAGGTACTTTAAATATGGAAGCAAGAAAAGACAGCTAAAATTTTTTTAAAATTTTTTTTTCTTCATTTATTTTTGAGAAAGAGAGAGTACCAGCAGGAGAGGTAGACACAGAAACTGAAGCAGTCTCCAGGCTCTGAGCTGTCAGCACAGAGCTTGATGTGGGGCTCAAACCCACAAACCCCGAGATCATGACCTGAGCCCACCATCAGACGCTCAACTGACTGAGCCACCCAGGTGCCCCAAGACAGCTAAAAGTCTTTTTTTTTTTTTTTTTTTTTGCCACAATGGAGTTCTTGTTTATTAATTTAATTAGACCTAAAATCCATCACTAACATAACTGAGTCATTAGTCACAGACTTTACTATAATTATTACTATTAATTTTATTTTATGGAAAATTTCAACTATATGCAAAAGTGGGAAGGATACTATAATAAATACCATTACCAGTTGACTCATTAGCAAGTTTCAAAATTACCAACATTCTGCCATTTTTACCTCACTCATCACAAGCACATACTTTTTTTTTTTTTTTACAAATAGTTTATTGTCAAGTTGGTTTCCATATAACACCCAGTGCTCATCCCCACAAGTGCCCTCCTCCATGCCCATCTCTCCCCACCCCCTCACACCCATCAGTCCTCAGTTTGTTCTCAGCATTCAAGAGTCTCTCATGGTTTGCCTCTCTCCCTCTCCCCCACTATTTCCCCCCTTCTTCTCCCCCATGGTCCTCAGTTAAGTTCCTCCTAATCCTCCTATACGTGCAAACATATGATATTTGTCCTTCTCTGCCTGACTTATTTCGCTCAGCATAACACCCTCAAGGTCCATCCATGGCCATCCACACATGGCCAGATTTCATTCTTTCTCATTGCCATGTAGTATTCCATCATATAGATAAACCACATCTTCTTGATCCATTTGTCCGTTGATGGACACTTAGGATCTTTCCATGTTTTGGCTATTGTGGAGAGTGCTGCTATGAACATTGGGCTACATGTGCTCCTATGCATCAGCACTCCTATATCCCTTGGGTAAATTCCCAGCAGGGCTATTGCTGGGTCATAGGGGAGTTCTATTGTTAATTTTTTGAGGAACCTCCACACTGTTTTCCAGAGGGTCTGCATCAGTTTACATTCCCACCAACGGTGTAGGAGGGTGCCCGTTTCTCCACATCCTCGCCAGCATGTAAGACAGCTAAAATTCTTAAAAGCACTTGAGTTTTAGGAATAAGGCTAGAGCAAAGAATAATGGGGCAAAGGAATACTGTATTTAGTCTTAAAAACCCTTCAGGTGATTTTTAAACCATGTAAATTTAACAAATATCTTTTTAAAATAATAAACATTTTTTAAAATCTGTGGAAACAATTCGATTGTCCATCAGGTGAGGAACCTAGGAATTTTATGTATTAGAATAAAATGTAGCACTTAAAATACAAATCAAAACCACACTGAGATACCACCTCACGCCAGTCAGAGTGGCTAAAATGAGCAAATCACAGAATGCTAGATGCTGGCGAGGATGTGGAGAAACGGGCACCCTCCTACACTGTTGGTGAGAATGTAAACTGGTACAGCCCCTCTGGAAAACAGTGTGGAGGTTCCTCAGGAAACTAACAATAGAACTCCCCTAGGACCCAGCAATAGCACTGCTAGGAATTTACCCAAGGGATACAGAAATGCTGAGGCATAGGAGCACATGTACCCCAATATTCATAGCAGCACTCTCCACAATAGCTAAAACATGGAGCCTAAGTGTCCATCAACAGATGAATGGATCAAGAAGATGTGGTTTATCTATATGATGGAGTCCTACATGGCAATGAGAAAGAATGAAATCTGGCCATGTGTAGCAACATGGATGGACCTTGAGGGTGTTATGCTGAGTGACATAAGTCAGGCAGAGAAGGACAAATATCATATGTTTGCATGTATAGGAGGATTAGGAGGAACTTAACTGAGGACCATGGGGGAGAAGGAGGGGGGAAATGCTTGGGGTAAGGGAGAGAGGCAAACCATGAGAGACTCTTGAATGCTGACAAAAACTGAGGACTGATGGAT
This sequence comes from Proteles cristata cristata, assembly GCA_017311185.1. Classification (NCBI taxonomy): domain Eukaryota; kingdom Metazoa; phylum Chordata; class Mammalia; order Carnivora; family Hyaenidae; genus Proteles; species Proteles cristata. Next base: position 1,159,728 of record JAESUZ010001412.1, on the reverse strand, counting down.
GTGGGGGGGAGGGGGATGGGCATGGAGGAGGACACTTGTGGGGATGAGCACTGGGTGTTATGTGGAAACTAATTTGACAATAAACTATTTGTATAAAAATAAATAAATAAATAAATAAACATTAGAAAAAAAATGAGTGAACACCAAAAAAAAGTGAACCAATGGAAAATATATGACTTTGCAAAATATTTGACTTTTGCCCTATGTATGTATGTGTATCTGCCCTAGATTGTTATTTACAAAAACATCTTAGTTAATAGCTCTTCCCAATTATTAAAAGGAATATATCACTTCATAACTTTTTTTAAATATACAAAATATAACAGTTTAATGGATACACACATGTTTAAAAAGAAAATACTATGGAAATGATATAGACCAATTTTTAAAGAGTGAAAATTGAAAAAACTAGAAAAGGTAAGAAGAGGAAAGGAGTAAGGGAAAGTAAAGGCATAAGAAACAGGCATTGAGTCTGTCTATAACGCTTTACTTTTCAATATCTTGAAAAGTCTAGATGGTAATGTTAAATCTAGATGGTGGGTGTCATTATTTCCTGTACTTTTCGGTTGTTTGGAAATATTTCACTTTAAAAAAAGAAACTCTGCTTCTTTATTGCTGAAAGTGTCCTTAGTTTACATAAGATTTTCCAACTAAGTACGCACTATTGTCTACCATTCCTTTAAGGGAGCTGATTAGAAATTCTGTTTCCAGAAGAGCAGTTATCATTATTAAATCCAATGTGCAAGGGCACGTGTAAAAAACAAGCCTTATTAATGACCTACCCATAAACTATCCAAACCAGTGATTCATTAAAAAAAAAAGAAAAGAAAATAGCCTCATGTACATCAGCCCTACTCAAGCCCTTAAAATTTATTTTGCTTTCTTCTCCAATAACTTCAAAGAAGATAAAAGTTAAACACTAAGTATATAAATATTCAAATTTCTAAAAACATTTAAACCTGCCTTTAAAGATACAGTCATTTTAAAACAAAGGTCAAACTGATTGAATAGAAATCTGTCGTACTCACTGCAAATGCATCACCATTGGAAAGCAGTAGGACTAGGTGCTGTCCAGGTCTAAGTGAATAAAAAGAGAATTATAATGATAAAGTTGAAATTAGGCCCAATAATTCAGGCATTTTCAAATTAAAATGTCATCTAATTTTCATTTGTATCTAATCTTATTCATGATTTTCCAGTAGTTCATTCTCAGAAAACTGCAGGCGACTTAACTGATTGAAGCTACGAACAAGTGATGGTGGGGACACAGAGTACTTGCATTTACAGTTAAGGGAAGAGGTTTGTTTTTTCCTCTTGTATAGATTATATAAATCTCTTCAACTTATAAAAAAAAAAACACTACTAAACACTGTCCATAAATTTAAACCTTATCTAAATTTTCAACTCTATTTCTATTAACAGCAGAAGCTAATTGCCAGATAAAAAGAACATCAATTTCAGGACGAGCTGTTTGGATTCATGTTAATAATGTTCTGCACACTGTACATGATATGCGAAAGTATTCCACTCACAAAATAATCAGAGATGGCAATGTAACAGCATCTACCCAATCCAGTCAATTTATTGCCTTCATATAAGAGATATGTATATTTCAACCATAGTCTGCATTAAGTACATACTTGCCCAATGGTCTATTTAACAAGTTCAGAAGCTAAACTTGCCTCATCAAAAATCTTAAGGAATGAATATCTTGGAGGTATCTCTTAAGACTTCAGATCCCCCAAAAAAAGAATTCAGATTCCGAGTCATGATGTTTTTAAAATTAAAATTAGATTAGTAGTGTTCAAAGTTGGTAACATAAGCTAATTAAATTGAAGAATTTTTAATTTTTATTTCTTAACATTTAATTACTAACATGCTTAGATCATTTGTAATAATGGATAAAAAATAATGTCACTCAATTTAACCCTGTTTGACCCAAAATTTTAAATTTCTTGCAATGATGTATACTATTACATATTTCATTTTCTATAAATTATGATGTTTTTACATCTTAAAAAAAAATTTGTTTGGAGAGAGATTGCCTCTCTCTGAGCTAGCCAATTCTTAGAGATAGCCAAGGGCTCAGCTGGGAACATGCCTTTGATATGTACACTAATCCACAGATATACCTCCTCTATCTGGCCATACAACTCAGGAGGAAATATTCTTATGCCTTAATCATACCTGGGTCATGTACTAGAGAACTAGGGACCACTCTCAGAGCTTAGAGCTCACCAAAGGTATTCAAACTAATCAATCCTGAACTGTTTTCCTTGTTCTGCCTTGCTCTTCTCTGAGAGACTCCAATTAAGGCAGTGACTTGGATGTTCCTTTACCTCTTGCCCCTTCAGCATCCCAATCCATGTTAGTGTTTTCCCATGTAGCCCTTCATGGCATGTCATGCTTCCTGTTTCTAGGACCTATGCATATAATAAACTTATTTTTCCTGAGCTTATCCTGTGTCTCCTCTTGTGGCCACAGCTGACTGATCATCACATAAAAGAACATAGAACATGATGTTTCACTTGTTTTCCACATGCAGCATTACTGATGACTGTCAAGAGATACCATTGGGTTTATCTGACCTGCAATTTCCTGGCTGGCAGAGACATTTCCCAGCATTCCCTGAAGCTAGATATAGCCCAGGTGGCTAGGTTTTTGGCCAATCTTAACATATAGATAAGAAATAAAAATTTTTGTTAATCTGAAAAGCAAAACTAGGAACAACATCTAGCAAATATATAGAGGTGAGTTTCAATTAAATATAGAAAATTATTTTCTAATATTGGCTCTCTTTAGAAACTACTGCACTTCCAACACTAGATCTGCTTTTCCTTCTTTTTATTATCATTATATTTTGTTTTGAGAGAGAAACCGTGCACACACACACTCAAACACACATGAGTGGAGGAGGAGCAGAGGGAGAGGCAAAAGAGAAAATCTTAAGCAGCCTCCATGCCCAGTGTGGATTCCCACATGAGCTCAGTCTCACAACTGTGAGATCATGATCTGAGCCAAAATCAAGAATCAGACACTCAACCGAGTCATCCAGGTGCCCCATAAATGTGGTTTTCAAACAAAGGTTGGATAATGTTCTCCACCAACAAATGGAAGGAGACACTTCTGAACTGAATAAAAGTTTTGAATAGATGGCTCTTAAAGTTTCCAGCCTAATATACTACAATTCTATGTCAGGTAGGAAAAGAAAAGTTGGGAGGAGGATGAGAAAATGGGAGGCAAGATAAAAGGTCTGGAGGGCGCCTTGAGTGGCTCAGTGGGTTAAGGATCCGACTTAGGCTCAAGTCATGATCTTGTGGTTCATGAGTTCAAGGCTAGCACTGGGCTGTGTGCTGACAGATCAGAGCCTGGAGCCTGCTTCATTCTTTTTTTTTTTTTTTTATAGGTAGAATCATATCATTAGAGGTTTTTTTTTTACAAATAGTTTATTGTCAAATTAGTTTCCACATAACACCCAGTGCTCATCCTCACAAGTGCCCTCCTCCATGCCCACCCCTCCTCCCCCCACATCCACCAGTCCTCAGTTTTTGTCAGCATTCAAGAGTCTCTCATGGTTTGCCTCTCCCCCTTTCCCCCACCATTTCCGCCCTTCTTCTCCCCCTTGGTCCTCTGTTAAGCTCCTCCTAATCCTCCTATACGTGCACACATATGATATTTGTCTTTCTCTGCCTGACTTATTTCGCTCAGCATAACACCTTCAAGGTCCATCCATGTTGCTACACATGACCAGATTTCATTGTTTCTCATTGCCATGTAGTATTCCATGGTATAGATAAACCACATCTTCTTGATCCATTCATCTGTTGATGGACACTTAGGCTCTTTCCAGGTTTTAGCTATTGTGGAGAGTGCTGCTATGAACATTGGGGTACATGTGCTCCTATGCATCAACATTTCTGTATCCCTTGGGTAAATTCCTAGCAGTGCTATTGCTGGGTCATAGGGGAGTTCTATTGTTAGTTTCCTTAGGAATCTCCACACTGTTTTCCAGAGAGATCCAGCAAAAAAAGAGAACTACGAGCCTGCTTCATTCTTAATCTCCTCTCTCCGCCTCTTCCTGCTCACAGTGTCTCTTTCTCTCTCTCTCAAAAATAAAACATCTCTCTTTCTCTCAAAAATAAAACATTAAAAAAATTTAATTTATAACCAAGGAACAGGTTCCTGTGGAATATATCTGAATGAATAGAAAAAAATTACTTTAATTATCATTTTTATACAATACCAAGTTTCACATGTCTCTCCCCTCCCCTCCAAACAAAGAACAACCACAACATCTTTCAAACAAATATGTTTGAAAATCTAGAGGGCAAGCTCCAGATTCAGAGTATAGGTATAAAATTATATCTCATGGTTTTGAAATTAATTTGACTGGAATTGAAAATTCCTCTCATTCACATTTATGGTAGCAGTTTTAGACTGCTTGATTGATTCATGTTACAATCACGGAGTAACTTACTAAATTTACAAGACAATGTCTGTTGAGTTTTGCTGCACTTATATTTATATCTCCTCTAGATTCTGTCACTTTACAAACATCATATTTAATGGCTTCCTCCAATTTATTAATAATTAAAGCAAATAATATAAATTACTATGTCATGCCATCTTTGCACTGTCTCTACTGCTTCACACAATGCCATTGTTTAAGGGGGCCTCAGAAATACTTTTATCCAATGATCATTTATCGAGGCCCTACTCTACCTGCCAATGCTCTGGGTACTGGAGATGATATGTACTGTGGTTAAAAGTGCAGGCTTCTAGGTTTAATGAAGCTGGGTTTGAATTCTTGCTCTGCCACTTAGTCTATGTCAGTTTCTTATAGCTCAGTTTCCTCACCTGTGAAATGGGCAAAATAATAATACTTCCTTCCCAGCTGAAAACTGAATAATATATGTAATGTGATTAGTATTGTCTAGCATATGGTAAAACCTCGATAAATGTTATTTACAAGTCAATCACATAGTATCTATAAATAATATAACCATTCATATTGTAATCTATATAATTCATTGGATAACAGTCCCTGAAGAAAGGACTTTTTGCCTGTTTTAAATAAATTAATCAGTAATTAACACATTTTTTTACATTAAAACAATTTCATTTTCTTTCTTACAGAGATTTATTTGAAGAATTAGAAAGTATATGGAAGAATGTTCTATTAAGATTAAATAGAGTTATGACTTCTAACATATCAAGATAATCTAATTCCTTCCAGGATCCTGTCTTAAAAGATAAGATCTATTATATAGGCAATAACTACTTAAAGCAAAAATCAACAATACAAGAAACAACAGGTCTTGCCGAGAATATGGAGAAAAAGGAACCCTCTTGCACTGTTGGGGGGAATGCAAATTGTGCAGCCACTCTGGAAAATAGTATGGAGGTTCCTCAAGAAGTCAAAAATAGAACTACCCTGGGGACCTGGATGGGTCAGCTGGTTGAGGTCCGACTCTTGATTTCAGCTTAGGTCAAGATCCCAGGGTCATGGGAACAAGGCTCACATGGGGCTCTGCCCTGAGTGTGGAGCCTGCTTAAGATGCTCTCTCTCTTCCCTGTCCCCCACTCTCTCTCTTTTTCTAAAATAAAAAAAAAAAATAGAACTACCCTAAATAATCCAGCAATCACACTACTGCATTTTTACCCAAAAAATACAAAACATTAATTCAAAGGGATACATGCACCCTTGTTTATTGCTCTATTATTTACAATAGCCAAATTATGGAAGCAATCCAAATGTCCACTGACTGATGAGTGGATGAAGTGGTGTATGTGTGTGTGTATATGTATATATAATTCAATATTACTCAGCCATAAAAAAGAATGAACCTTTGCCATTTGCAATGACATGGATGGAGCTAGAGAGTATTATGCTAAGCGAAATATGTCAGTCAGAGAAAGACAATATCATATGATTTCATTCATGAAGAATTTAAGAAAACAAAACAAATGAGCAAAGGGAAACAGAGACAGAGAGACAGAGAGAGAGAGAGAGAAACAAACCAAGAAACAGACTCTTAATTATACAAACTGATGGTCACCAGAGGGAAGATGGTGGTGGGGGAGGGGAGGGGAGGTAGGGGATGCAGAATGGATGGAATAGGTGATGGGGATTAAGGAGTATACCTGCCGTGATGAGTACTGCATGATGTATGGAATTGTTGAATCACTACACTGTGTATCTAAAGCTAATATAACACTGTATGTTAACTAACTGGAATTAAAATACTTTTTAAAAAACTGCTTACAGTAAAATACCTACCTCTCTATATAATCTAAATAAAATCTTTAAATTGGCAATAAATTGATGAATTAATTAAACATACTTGTTAGATACTCAGAGAAGTCTTAAACACATAAAAACTTGGAAAACCCAAAATGGTAAACTTGTGATTTTCTTATTAATCTTGGGACAACATAAAACAAATGCTTTTAACAGAAGAAATTAAAATATTAATGATTCCAATCTTATCTCCCAATGGCAATATTTTGGTAGTTCTTGCTGTATGGCAAAATGACTTATGCACATTTGTTTTTCATCCAGTATTCTAGAAAAATTTGTGAAAATTCAGGGTTGCAGATAGAAGAGAAGAAAGAAACCACGAAGAACTTAAATAATTCACAAGGATTTATATTTAGGAATTATATAATGACGGGAGGGTCAAGATGGCGGAGAAGTAGGGAACTCTGTACATTGCCCTTGCCCCCATATCTCGCATGGAGAAGATCTGAAGCCATAGGAACCCTTACAGAATCCAGGAGTTTGGGAGGAAAAGGAGACAGAGTCCACTGAGAAATTCTCACATGAGTGCAAACTGGGGAAGATAAAATTGGGCCGGGACCAGAGACACAGAGGGACGGGGGCGATTCCCCTCTGTGGGGAGTGAGAGGGGAAAGAAGGAGGCTGAAACTGCTCAAGACATGGTCCCTGTCGCTGGGGAACAGAAAAACCTCTGCCCGGGACACAGAGGGACCCAGTCTCCAGCTCGCCAGCTGACCCCAGGCGGGACACAGTTGTCCCAGACAATCCCCGGGAAAATAACTCCCTGCGCGCCAACTCCCCACGCACCAACTCCCTGCACGCGCCAACTCGACCTGGAGGGGCAGTGCAGCGACTGTGTCTTTGTGCTTCTGGCCTGGGTGGATCCCTAGAAGGGAGACGAAGGGCTTAAAACTGGGAGATTTGCCCACAAGTTTGTGTTTCAGGTAACGAGACACAGAGGGACCCGGTTTCCCCACTCTCCAGCTGAGCCTAGGCAGGACACACTCGTCCCAGGCAACCCCCGTCCTTGCTTGCCAACCTGACCTGGAGGAGATGGGAGCAGCGTCTTCCGGCTCAATCCCCAGGGGTTAGGCAAGAGGATTGAAACTGCCCTGAGGGGATCGGCTGCGAGTTTGTGTCTACAGCAATTTCAGTGGGGCGCACAGACTGGGATTTGGAAACAACACCTGGCCTGGGATATTGAGTGTGACCCACCTTGGCTGCGCCCCCAGCATGGGGAGTTTACACACCCAAAAAAGTGAGATGCAGTGCTTGGTTCAAGAAGGGACTGGAGCACCACCACTCTTCTCCCCGCAACCACCAAGGATGAACTCCCATCTGATGCACTGGATCAAACCACGCCCATCACTACTAGAGAACTCCCCCCACCCACGCTCTTTTTTTATTTTTATGAGAGCACTGCCCTGGTTAATTCTGGTCACTGACTTACTTAAACAGTCACATTTAATCCATTCTCTAGATGTAAATTCTACACCTACCTACCTTTTCATCTCTTTCTCTCAGGAGTAATCAGACTATATAGTTTGTCTGGATAACACCAGCGTCTTTCTCTCACCTCTTCAACTATATTCCACCCTTTCGCTCTTTGAAAAAACCTTCTTATCACTTCTGCCCATTCATTTCATTTCCAATTTTGCCTCATCCCTGCCCTGTCATCTCTCTCTTACTCTATGCTATTCAACCAGCACTGCATACACCCGGCTATTTAATTGTAGCTGGGAAATCCGGTTATATGCTTTAAACTGTTCTTTGTCTATTGGCTTTCTTCTTTTTTCCTTTCTTTTTCTTCTTTTTGACATTTTAATGTATTTTTATTTTCTACTATTCGCCTTCTCTCCTCCGTCTTTCCTCTTTACTTTTTCGTTTTCCCTTTCGGTTTGCGTGTTGGTTGGATTTGTCTGTGCATTTGCGTGCCTTTGTTCCCTGTGTGTTTGTCTGTTTTCTTCTCCAGGGCTACCTCAAGAAACAAGCCAAAGTACACATGGTGGAAAGTCCCAAATACTACTACGAGTAGGAAAATAAAATAACCAAGGTCTCAACAAGGGAGACCAAAGGATACCATTCAAATAACACTTTCTGAAAAGATAGGCCCTGGACAGTCAAAGCCTTCTTGGGTACTGCATGGCTCACAGGTGCAGAGAGCATAACAAGTTTTTAAAACTAACAAGAGATAGAAAGCTAACCAAAATGACGAAATGAAAGAGCTCTCCTCCAAAGAAATTTCAGGAAGAAATGACAGCTAATGAACTGCTCAAAACAGATATAAGCAGCATAACTGAACAAGATTTTGGAACAATAATCATAAAATTAAACGCTGGGCTTGAAAAAAGCATGGAGAACATCAAAGAAACTATGGCTACAAACAACATGGAGCTTAAAAATAGGTATGATGAATTTAAAAATGCGATAAATGAGATACATAAGAAATTAGAGGCCTCCAATGCACGGACTGAAGAGGCAGAAAGGAGAATAAGTGATTTAGAAGACACCATTCTAGAAAAACAAGAAGCTAACAAAAAAAGAGACAAACTGATCCAGGAACAGGAAAGAAGAATTCGAGAGCTCAGCGATACGGTCAAACACAATAATATCCGTATCATAGGAATCCCAGAAGACGAAGAGAGAGGGAAAGGTGCTGACGGAGTCCTGGAACAAATTATAGCAGAGAACTTCCCCGACCTGGGGAAGGAAGTAAATGTGGAAATACAAGAGGCTCAGAGGACTCCCATCAGACGTAATTTGAATCGATCTTCTGCACGGCATATCATAGTAAAAATGGCAACATACAAGGACAAAGAGAGAATTTTGAAAGCAGCTAGGGAGAAAAGGGCTCTCACATACAAAGGGAAACCTATCAGAGTGGTGACAGACCTATCTACTGCAATGTGGCAGGCCAGAAAGGAATGGCAGGAGATCTTCAATGTGATGAACAGTAAAAATATGCAGCCAAGAATCCTCTACCCAGCAAGCCTGTCATTCAAAATAGAAGGAGAGCGGGGCGCCTGGGTGGCTTAGTCGGTTAAGTGTCCGACTTTCGCTTAGGTCATGATCTTGCAGTTCGTGGGTTCGAGCCCCGCGTCGGGCTCTGTGCTGACTGCCAGCTCAGAGCCTGGAGCCTGTTTCAGCCTGTGACTTCCTCTCTCTCTGACTCCCCCTGCTCATGCTGTCTCTCTCTCTCTATCTCCTAAAAATAAATAAAACATTAAAAAAAAAATAGAAGGAGAGCTAAAAACCTTTCCAAATAAACAGAAATTGAAAGAATTTGTCACCACTAAACCAGCCATACAAGAAATCCTGAGGGGGATGCTCTGAAGGAAAGGTTGCAAGGAACAAAGACACCACAGACACCACCACAAACATGAACCCTACAAAACATACAAAGACTCTAAACCCCCATATTTCAATAATAACACTGAATGTCAATGGGCTGAATGCTCCAATCAATACATAGGGTAACAGAATGGATAAAAAAACAAAATCCATCTATATGCTGTCTACAAGAAACTCATTTTAGACGGGAAGATACCTTCAGATTAAAAGTAAGGGGATGGAGAAATATATATCATGCTACAGGAAATCAAAAGAAAGCCGGAGTAGCGATACTTCTATCAGACAAACTGGACTTTAAATTAAAGACAATAACAAGAGATGAGGAAGGGCACTACATAATAATTACAGGGTCCATCCATCAGGAAGAACTAACAATCATAAATGTCTACGCACCGAATATGGGAGCACCTAAATATCTAAAACAATTAATCACAAACAGAAACAATCTTATAGATAAGAATGTGCTAATAGCAGGGGACTTTAATACTCCACTTACAGCAATGGATAGGTCAACCAGACATAAAATCACTAAAGAAATAATGGACCTGAAAGACACATTGGACCAGATGGATCTGACAGATATATTTAGAACTTTACATCCTGAGGCCAGGGAATTTGCTTTCTTCTCAAGTGCGCATGGCACATTCTCCAAGATAGATCACATACTAAGACATAAGGCAGCCCTCAATAAATATAAAAGAATAGAGATCATACCAGGCACACTGTCAGATCACAATGCTTTGAAACTTGAAATCAATTACAGGAAGAAGTCTGGAAAACCTCCAAAAACATGGAGGTTAAAGAATGAATGGGCCAATCAGGCAGTTAGAGATGAAATTAAAAAATATATGGAAACAAATGAAAATGAAAACACAACAATTCAAAATCTATGGGATGCGGCAAAGGCAGTCCTAAGAGGAAAGGACATTGCTCTCCAGGCCTATTTCAAGAGATTAGAAAAAGCACAAGTCCAAAATCTAACAGCTCACCTAAAGGAACTTGAGGCAGAGCAACAAGAATGCCCTAAACCCAGTAGAAGAAGAGAAATAGTAAAAATTAGAGCAGAAATAAACAACATAGAGACCAAAGAAACAATTGAACACATCCATGAAACCAAGAGTTGGATTTTTGAAAAAGTAAACAAAATTGACAAACCTCTAGCCAGACTTATCAAAAAGAGAGAGCACCCAAATAGACAAAATTATGAATGAAAATGGACTTATTACAACCAACCCCTCAGAAATACAAGCAATTATCAGGGAATACTATGAAAAATTATATGCCAACAAATTGGACAATTTAGAAGAAATGGACAAATTCCTAAACACACACTCACTACCAAAATTCACATGGGAAGAAATAGAAAACCTGAACAGACCCAAGACGAGTGAAGAAATTGAATCAGTGATCAAAAATCTCCCAACAAATAACAGCCCTGGACCTGATGGCTTCCCTGGGGAATTCTACCAGACATTTAAAACAGAATTAACCCCAATTCTTCTCAAGCTATTCCAAAAAATAGAAATCGAAGGAAAACTCCCAGACGCATTTTATGAAGCCAGCATCACTCTGATTCCCAGGTCAGACAGAGATCCAGCAAAAAAGAGAACTATAGGCCAATATCCTTGATGAATACGGATGCAAAAATTCTCAACAAGATCCTTGCAAATCGAATCCAGCAGCACATAAAAAGAATCATCCACCAAGATCAAGTGGGATTCATTCCTGGATTACAGGGCTGGTTCAACATTTGCAAATCAATCAAAGTGATACATCATATCAATAAAAGAAAAGATAAAAACCATATGATCCTGTCAATAGATGCAGAAAAAGCATTTGACAAAATACAGCATCCCTTCTTAATAAAGACTCTCGAGAAAGTTGGGATAGAAGGAACCTACTTAAACATCATCAAAGCCATCTATGAGAAGCCTTCAGCTAACATCATCCTCAACGGGGAAAAACTCAGAGCTTTCCCCCTGAGATCAGGAACACGACAGGGATGCCCACTCTCACCACTGCTGTTTAACATAGTGCTGGAAGTCCTAGCATCAGCCATCAGACACCAAAAGGAAATCAAAGGCATCAGAATCGGCAAAGAGGAAGTCAAACTTTCACTCTTCACAGATGACATGATACTCTACATAGAAAACCCGACAGACTCCACCAGAAACCTACTGGAACTGATCCAAGAATTGAGCCAAGTTGCAGGGTACAAAATCAACGTACAGAAATCGGTTGCATTTTTATACACCAACAATGAAGCAACAGAAAGAGAAATCAAGAAACTGATCCCATTCACAATTGCACAAAAAAAACCATAAAATACCTTGGAATAAACCTAACCAAGGATACAAGAGATCTGTATGATAAAAACTATAGAAAACTTATGAAGGAAATTGAAGAAGACATAAAGAAATGGAAAAACATTCCATGCTCATGGATGGGAAGAATAAATATAGTTAAGATGTCATTACTACCCAAAGCAATCTACACATTCAATGCAATCCAAATCAAAATTGCACCAGCATACTTCTCAAAACTAGAACAAACTATCTTAAAAGTTGTATGGAACCACAAAAGACCCCGAATAGCCAAAGTAATCCTGAAAAATAAATCCAAAATGGGAGGTAATACCATCCCAGATTTTAGCCTCTACTACAAAGCTGTCATCATCAAGACAGTATGGTATTGGCACAAAAACAGACACATAGACCAATGGAACAGAATTGAGAACTCAGAAGTGGATCCAAAAGTATACAGCCAACTGATCTTTGACAAAGCAGGAAAGAATATCCAATGGAAAAAGACAGCCTTTTTAACAGATGGTGTTGCGAGAATTGGACAGCAACATGCAGAAGAATGAAACTAGATCATTTTCTCACACCATGCACAAAAATAAACTCAAAATGGATAAAGGACCTGAACGTGAGACAGGAAACTATCAACACCCTAGAGGAGAAAGCAGGAAACAACCTCCTTGACCTCCACCGCAGCAACTTCTTACTGGACACATCCCCAAAAGCAAGGGAATCAAGAGGAAAAATAAATGATTGGGACCTCATCAAGATTAAAAGCTTCTGCACAGCCAAGGAAACAACCCAGAAAACTAATAGGCAACCAACGGAATGGGAAAAGATAGTTGCAAATGACATATCAGATAAAGGGTTAATATCCAGAATCTATAAGGAACTCACCAAACTACACGCCCGAAAAACAAACAACCCAGTGAAGAAATGGGCAGAAGATATGAACAGACACTTCTCCAAAGAGGACATCCAGATGGCCAACAGACACATGAAACGATGCTCAGCATCGCTCCTCATCAGGGAAATACAAATCAAAACCACACTGAGATACCACCTCACGCCAGTCAGAGTGGCTAAAATGAGCAAATCAGAGAACGCGAGATGCTGGCGAGGATGTGGAGAAACGGGCACCCTCCTACACTGTTGGTGGGAATGTAAACTGGTACAGCCCTCTGGAAAACAGTGTGGAGGTTCCTAAGGAAACTAACAATAGAACTCCCTATGACCCAGCAATAGCACTGCTAGGAATTTACCCAAGGGATACAGAAATGTTAATGCATAGGAGCACATGTACCCCAATGTTCATAGCAGCACTCTCCACAATAGCTAAAACATGGAAAGAGCCTTAGTGTCCATCAACAGATGAATGGATCAAGAAGATGTGGTTTATCTATACCATGGAATACTACATGGCAATGAGAAACAATGAAATCTGGCCATGTGTAGCAACATGGATGGACCTTGAGGGTGTTATGCTGAGCGAAATAAGTCAGGCAGAGAAGGACAAATATCATATGTGTGCACGTATAGGAGGATTAGGAGGAACTTAACAGAGGACCAAGGGGAGAAGAAGGGCGGAAATGGTGGGGGAAAGGGAGAGAGGCAAACCATGAGAGACTCTTGAATGCTGACAAAAACTGAGGACTGATGGATGTGGGGGGGAGGGTGGGATGGGCATGGAGTAGGACACTTGTGGGGATGAGCACTGAGTGATATTTGGAAACTAATTTGACAATAAACTATTTGTAAAAAAAAAAAAAAAAAACCCAAAACAGCAGTATAGAGGAAATAATAAAGATTATAGCAGATATCAGTGCTATCAAAACCAAAGAAACATTAGAATTGATCAATGAAACCAGAAGCTGGTTCTTTGAAAGAAATAATAAAATTAATCAACTCCTAGACAGTTTAATAGAAAAGAAAAAGGAAAGGGCCCAAATAAATAAAGTCAAGAATGAAAGAGGAGAGATCACAACCAATACAGGAGACATACGAACAATAAGAGAATATTATGAGCAATTATATGTCAATAAAATGGTCAATCTGGAAGAAATGGGCACATTCCTAGAAACATAAACTACCAACAGTGAAATAGGAAGAAGTAGAAAATTTGAACAGACCCATAACCAGTAAAGAAATAAAATTAGTAATCAAAAATTTCCCAAAAAACAAGAGTCCAGGGCCAGATGGCTTTCCATGGGAATTCTGACAATCATTTAAGGAAGAGTTAACACCCATTCTCTGGAAGCTGTTCCAAAAAAATAGAAATGGAAGGAAGACTTCCAAACTCTATGAAGCCAGGATTACCTTGATTCTAAAACCAGACAAAGTCCCCACTAAAAAGGAGAACTTTAGACCAATTTCCCTGATAAACATGGACACAAAAATCCTCAAAAAGATACTAGCCAACTAGATCCAACAATACATTTAAAAAAGTATTCACTACGACCAAGTGGGATTTATACCTGGGATGCAGGGCTGGTTCAATATCTGCAAAACAATCAATGTGATTCATCATGTTAATAAAAGAAAGGAGAAGAACCACATGATCTTCTCAATAGACACAGAGAAAGCCTTTGACAAAATACAGGATCCTTTCATGACAAAAACCCTCAAGAAAGTAGGGATAGAGGATCATACCTCGAGATAATGAAAGATCCAATGCTAATATCATCCTCCATGGGGAAAATCTGAGAGCCTTGCCCCTAAGGTCAGGAACAACAAGGGATGTCCACTCTCACCACTGTAATTAAACATAGTATTGGAAGTCTTAGCTTCAGTAATCAGACAACACAAAGAAATAAAAGCCTTACAAATTGGCCAGGAGGAGGTCAACTTTCACTCTTCGCAGATGTCATGATATTCTATATGGAAAACCCAAAAGACTCCACCAAAAAACTACTAGAACTGATCCATGAATTCAGCAAAGTTGCAGGATATAAAATCAATGCACAGAAATCAGTTGCATTCCTATATATCAATAATGAAGCAACAGAAAGAAAAATCAAGAAACTGATCCCATTTACAATTGCACCTAAAACCATAAAATACCTAGGAATAAATCTAACCAAGGAGGTGAAAAATCTATACACTGAAAACTATAGAAAGCTTATGAAAGAAACTGAAGAAGACACAAAAATGGGGAAAATATTCCATGCTCCTGGAAAGGAAGAACAAATATTGTTAAAATGTCAATACTACCCAAAGCAGTCTACATATTCAATGCAATATCTATCAAAATAACACCAGCATTCTTCACAGAGGTAGAACAAACAATCCTAAAATTTGTATGGAACCAGAAAAGATCCTGAATAAAAGATCCTGAATAGCCAAAGCTATCTTGATAAAGAAAACCAAAGCTGGAGGCATCACAATCCTGGACTTCAAGCTGTATTACAAAGCTGTAATTATCAAGACAGTATGGTACTGGCATAAAAACAGACACTTAGATCAATGGAACAGAATAGAGAGCCCAGAAATGGAACCACAAATGTATGGCCAACTAATCTCTGACACAGCAGGAAAGAATATCCAATGGAATAAAGACAGACTCTTCAGCAAGTGGGCTGGGGAAATGGATAGCAACATGCAGAAAAATGAACCTGAACCACTTACTTACACCATACACAAACATAAACTCAAAATGGATGAAAGACCTAAACATAAGACTAGAAGCCATCAAAACCCTCAAGGAGAAAGCAGGTCAAACCCTCTTTGGCCTCAGCCACAACAACTTCTTACTCAACACATCTCCAGAGGGCAGGGAAACAAAAGCAAAACTAAACTATTGGGACCTCATCAAAATAAAAACTTCTGCACAGCAAAGGAAACAATCAGCAAAACTAAAAGGCAATTGATGGAATGGGAGAAGATATTTGCAAACTACATATCAGACAAAATCTATAAAGAACTTGTCAAACTCAACACCCAGAAAATCAAATAATCCAGTGGAAAAATGAGCAAAAGAGATGATAGATACTTCTCCAAAGAAGACATCCAGATAGCCACCAACACATGAAAAGATTCTTAATATCACTCATCATCAGGGAAATACAGATCAAAACCATAATGAGATACCACCTCACACCAGTCAGAATGGCTAATATTAACAACTCAGGCAACAACAGATGTTTGCGGGGATGTGGAGAAAGAGAATCTCTTTTGCACTGCTGGTGGGAATGCAAACTGGTGCAGCCACTCTGGAAAACAGTATGGAGGGTCCTCAAAAAATTAAAATTAGAACTACCCTACGACCCAGCAATTGCACTACTGTGCATTTATCCAAGGGATACAGATGCTATTTCGAAGGGACACATGCACCCCAATGTTTATAGCAGCACTATTAACAGTAGCCAAAGTATGGAAAGACCCCAACCGTCCATCAACAAATGAGTGGATAAAGAAGATGTGTTATATGTATACATAAATGGAATATTTAGGCAATCAAAAAGAATGAAATCTTGCCATTTGCAACTATGTGGATGGAACTAGAGGGTATTATGCTAAGCAAAATTAGTCAGAGAAAGACAAATATCATATGACTTCACTCATATGAGGATTTTAAGATGTAAAACAGATGAACATAAGGGAAGGGAAGCAAAAATAATATAAAAATAGGGAGAGGGTCAAAACATAAGAGACTCTTAAATATGGAGAACAAACAGAGGGTTACTGGAAAGGTTGTGGGAGGGGAGATGGGCCTAATGGATAAGGGGCATTAAGGAATCTACTCCTGAAATCATTGTTTCACTATATGCTAACTTAGATGTAAATGAAATAAACAAATAAATAAAGTATTACTGATCATGCTAAAAAAATAAAAAAGAATAACATGGTGGTTCCCTTTATCACCTACCTTTTTCTCTAACAAAGAGGAATGCAATGGAAAGCATATTATCTTACTGGGAATTTGGGACTTGAGACTGAAAATCTAACGCCGATGCTTCTGCTTATTTCCTACAACAATACTATAATGTGCTTTTTAAAATGCTTCACTATGATTCTAGAGATCACATGCTCACATATGTGGAGAACCAAACATGTAACCATAAGGAACACTGTGAGTTTTGTAAATTGTAAAAACACATTATAAGTTTAAAAAAAATCTTCTGGTTGGGGTGCCTGGGTGCTCAATCGGTAAAGTGTCCGATTTCAGCTCAGGTCATGATCTCACAGTTCTCTGGTTCCAGCCCTGCATAGAGTTCTGTGCTGGCAGCTTGGAGCCTGGAGCCTGCTTCAGATTCTGTATCTCCCTTTCTCCGTCTCTGTCCCTCCCCTTCTCATGTTCTCTCTCTCTTTCTCTCAAAAATAAATAAACATTAAAAAATTTTTAAAAATCTACTGGCTATATTCAGCCATTAGGATGTGTGGTTATATATCCAAAAGTGAATAGTGACTTTATCTGGATAGTAATATTATAGATAACTTTTATTTCTGTACTTTTTATTATTTCCTAAGTATTATACAATGTATATAATTTTCTTTTATCATCAAAGGAGAAAAATACACAAAATATGTGATCTTTTTAGAAAAATTATAGGTTCATGACTTAGCTCCATGTAACTGAATTTGCTAATTTCTTGCATTTAAGAAATTGTAAAATAAGCCTTAGGAGAAGAACACAGCATAAATAAGCACTTCAAGCAAAAACTTTACCAAAAGATAAATCTGTGAGTAAGATTAATTTTAGGAGGTGAAGAACATCCTTAGATGATTGGCTGTCAACTGAGAAAAGTCCAGTATAGCATTTTCAACATGCAGAATGTGAAGTGATTCAAATAGACTGGATGTGGTAAGTGCTTTTTCAGTGTGGTAAAATTGTATTTAATTATCCAAAATGACTATCTAAAGAAATTTTTCTTCAAAGCTAGAGCCATGCAATGAATCTCTAAACCATACTTCTTGACTGAACATCTTTATAGACATCAATATTCTTTGTCCAGCACAGTTAGGGCCAGAAGAATCCATATACCTTCGTAATGACTTTGTATAGAAGCAAGTGATCCCCTGGACAGAGATTTTATAATTTTAAGTTTATAATTTTAAAGTTTAAAACAAAGGCTCTGGAGCTCGGAATTCATCTCATTAGGAAATTAGCTTCTAAATTTTGTTTGCTTTTTGACTTAAAGTCTATAAAGCATGGGGGAGGTATAGAATTTATTTAGTGAAATTGAATTAGTATTCTAATAATAATATCCTAAAAAAAAAAAAACAGAGGGTAATATGACTATTTAGAAGCTCTCTACAGTTTTCAGCTCTATGAGACTGGTTTCATGAAAAGCCACCTGTCCTGATGAATTTATATCAGGAAATGGGTCACCCTTAGGAAATACCATAATCCCTGTTACCTGTGTGATTTTGCATTTCAGAGAAATTGCACAGTCTGCTTTAATGCTTCTAGCTGTAGTGATATCCACAATAATAATTATGGGTGGGATTCATCTATATTTTATAAACCAAACAGAATGCTGGATAATTTAATGATTTTTAAAAATTTTTTTAATGTTTATTTATTTTTGAGGGAGAGAAAGACAGTGAGAACAGGGAAGGAGCAAAGAGGGAAGGAGACACAGAATCTGAAGCAGGCTCCAACTCTGAGCTGTCAGCATAGAGCCTGATGTGGGGCTAGAACTCGTGAGATCAAGATGCAAGCCAGCTGACCTGACCTGAGCTGAAGTCGGATGCTTAAGAGACTGAGCCATCCAGGCGCCCCAAGAATTTAACAGTTTTTTAAAAACTACTTGGAAAGCCACCCTAAAGCAATAAGCAGCTTTAGTATGCATGAAAAGAGAATTCACCAGCAGAGTTCCACGTTGAGGTACCGTTTCTTCTTGTTTTACAGAAAAAACAAAACAACATTTAAAGGCACTACACCTAGCAGTCCAATAGACCTGTCTCTTGCTTCAACAGTGTTTGAACCAATCAGACCCAAAGATGCCCCTTCTTCCAGCCTCAGACCACCTTCCAACTTCTTTTCCAGTTGCAATCTTTAGAACCATCTTCTCAGCCATCCTCTGCCACTGGCAATGAGCCAACATCATATTTTGAGCTTAGGTCCTTACTGGCAACCAACCATCAGCTCCCACATTCGTCAGAATTATTCCATCAGGGTGGAGGCTACCCTCAATCTCCTAATCAACACACATCTTCAGGCCTTCTACCTATCTCTAGGTTTCTATTTTGACTGTGACAATGTGGCTATGGAGGGTATAGACAGCTTCTCAGAGACTTGGCTGGACTTGGTTGAGGAGAAGCTCGAGGGCAATAGTGTCTCTTTTGACTTTTTTTTAACATTTATTTATTTGGAGATAAAGAATGTGCAAGCAGAGGAGGGTCAGAGAGAGAGGGAGGGGGAGAGGGAGAGAGAGAGAGAGGGAGGGAGGGAGGGAGAGAGAGAATGCTATGTAGGCTCTGTACTCACAGCACAGAACCCAATGTGGAACTCATACTCAACCATGAGATCATGACCTGAGCCAAATCAAGAGTCAGACGCTGAACTAACTGAGCCACCCAAACATCCCAGTGTCTCTTGATGCAAGCCAGCTCAGCAGCCGTGCCCTCTTCCAGGATATGCAGAAGCCATCCCAGGATGAGTGAGGTAAAACCCTGGAAGACATGGAAGCTACCAGGGTCTAGAGAAAACCCTGAATCAGGCTGTTTTGTATCTGCATGCATGGCATTCCAGACCTGCATCCCTGTAACTTCCCAGAGAACCATTTCCTGGATGAGGGGGTGAAGCTTATTAAGAAGATGGCAACCACTTGACTGACTTCCCAGGCTGGATGATTGCTAGGCTGGGCTGTGCCAATATGTCCTGGAAAAGCACACTCTCAAGCAGGCTAGGAGCCTCCAGAGCCCAGTGGCCCTTGAGGGGCCTTTCTGGCATCCCTCTCCTATAGGGCTTCTGCCTGAGCCTCTCTCTATAGCTACTAGGTAGCTTTTTTTTTTTTTAATGTTTTATTTATTTCTAGGAGAGAGAGAGAGAGACAGCGTGAGCAGGGGAGGGTCAGAGAGAGAGGGAGTCACAGACTAGAACAGGCTCCAGGCTCTGAGCTGGCAGTCAGCACAGAGCCCGACGTGGGGCTCAAACCCACAAACCGTGAGATTCTGACCTAAGCGAAAGTCGGACACTTAACCGACTAAGCCACCCAGGCGCCCCACTAGGTAGCTTTTTAACCACCCTAAGGCCCTCTCCCAAGCCAGGGACCAAGTGGAAACAATTACGGTTTTTGCAGAAATAAAAAAAGATTCAACAACTACAAGTAAAAAACAATAATCATATTGAGACATCCAGAAAGAGTCAAGAAAGTAAACACTGTAAAAAGTCACATTCTGGAGAAGGAAAATCTAGAACCTTAAAAAATAAAAGTTTTATATTCAACATTACTGCAAACTATTTTTAGAAAATTCCCTGTAACTTAACATTTAAAAAATTTTAAAATACAATGTAACATTCTCATTAGCTGGTGAAATTAAATGTTAAAGCAATTTATCTGTTGTCTATACAAAATATTATATATTATATATTTATTCCTATATATTTGTTCCAATTGTTTCCCAGAATGATTTCACTAAAATTTAATTCCACAGAATTTTTATAGATAGTAATTATTAAATGTGGGAGGCAGCTTAGAATAGTAGTTGAGTTAAAATTGTGCCTACTCCATTTACATGATCTCGGGAAAATTTCTTAACTGCCTTATGTCTCAGCTTCCTAATCTATGAAACGGAGATAAAAATGATTTCTGGGTCATAGGACTAATGCATGAAATGTTTAGCATAGTGTCTGGCACATAGTAAATACTCAGTAAGTAGTAGTTTCCATTGTTACTGATATTGTTGCTAGGTAAAAAAAAAAAAAAACAAAAACACAGTAGACAAATATGTGATAGTTTGGGTTAATATAAAACAGATTTCTCAGGGAGCCTGGGTGGCTCAGTAGATTAAGTGTCTGACTGTGGCTCAGGTCATGGTCTGGGGTTTCTGAGTTTTAGCCCCATGCCAGCATCTGCTGTCAGCACAGATTCTGGTTCAAATCCTCTCTCCTCTCCCCCTCTCGCTGGCTCTCCCCCAATCATTCTCTGTCTCTCTCAAAATAAATAAGGAAACTTTAAAAAATTTCTAAAACGTCAAAACAAATTAAACAGATTTCTAAAGAATTTTTGAGTTACTAATATGCTAATAATCATAGTGACTCTCTAAGAGACAGAGTTTGAAGAGCTTTTCAAACTTTTCTCACTAGAACCTTTCCTCTGCCCTCAGCATATTTTTCAAAACTAATATCAATGAACAGACCTGAAGGATGTAATTTAAAAAAAAATAAAGAGGATTTCAACAAGAATTTTTTAAAAAAGATAATGCAAACAAATCTGTCTACTATGATCACTTCAGTAAGGCATTTTAAAAATTCTAGTTCTAAAATCAGACCTGGCTTTGAATACCTGCTCCACTACTTATGTATTATGTGATCTTAGGCAACATAATGAAATTCTCTGAGCCTCTGCTTCCTCACTTGTAAAATGATGATAGTAACCATACCTTTCTCACAGGATTGCTGTGAGGATTAAATGGAACAATATTTGGGAAGTACTTGCCAGAATGCTGTCAAACTGGGAACAAAGATTCTGCTTGGAACAGCCTGTGCACTGAAGTGTGTCCATTCCCCTACCCCACCCAAACGAGGCTATGACCCTCTAATGCTGAGTATGACTTGAGAAGCAGGAGAATTCAGGTATCTCCAAATATTACTGGCTAAGGACCCATTATTGCTAGTATAAGATTTTTTAAAATATATTTTTATTTATTTCTAGGAGAGAGAGAGAGAGAGAGACAGTGTGAGCAGGGGAGGGTCAGAGAGAGAGGGAATCACAGACTCTGAAACAGGCTCCAGGCTCTGAGCTGACAGTCAACACAGGGCCCGACGCGGGGCTCGAACCCACGAACCGCGAGATCATGACCTAAGCGAAAGTCGGACGCTTAACCGACTAAGCCACCCAGGCGCCCCAAGATTTTTTTTTAATAATAACATCAATCCCAACCATAAAAGAACTATGGGATAACAAATGATTCAGCTTCATGACGGCCCTGCTGAGACCATGTCACTACCACTCTTAGGGAGGCCAAAGGAAGCTGCTCAGAGAGATTCTATATTTTCTCCTGCTTTGTGTGTGATTGCTTCTGCTAGAATTTTCTGTTTGTTATTATTATAAATTGGAGAGTAAATACAATTAATTATACTGGAGTTTGGGTGGGATGGAGGGGAAGTTCTTTCTATCTGTAGCTAAGCATAAATACTATAGCAAAACAGTGCCTTATCATGAACATACAATAAATGTTCCCATTCAGGGTTGGATTCAGGGTTTGTGAGGCAAAAATTTATACCATTTGGGAGGACTATGTCTGAAAAATAAAAACGAATATAAAATTAGACTCAGGACCTTAGAAGGAGCCCGTGCAAGGGGCCCTGAAGCATAAGCTTTATTGGCTTTATAGTAAATCCACTCAGAGGACAGAAAATGTATATTCCTGCCTTCAAGAAGTTTTAAAGGAAATAAGATAGTACTTAAGAGTTTAAAGAGCAGTGTAAATTATTAAGAGAAAATTCAATATAGCAATGTATAAAGGTCACAAAGCAATACACGATAAATCTGTAAATGAATGACGTAGTTAATATATATTACAGGAGTTTAAAACATAGGCTGATCACCATGAACTGGATTACCCTAGAAGGCTTCACAGGGGAGGTAACATTTTAGTCATGTTGAAGCGGGAGGATAAGAGTAGACAGAAAGAAAGGACAATTCTGTGTGTTCAAAGGTTCGAATCATTTAAGTTAAAATTACAGACCCGCTTGGTTGAGGAAGAGGTTTCTGGAAGACAGAAATTGAACACAATTTCGGAGCAGCCAATTAAAGACTCTGAATAGCAGTCTAGTAATTTGGGGCTTAACCTTGCAAGCAAAATGGAGCTACTAATCTTAAAAATAATAAAGTGGCATTTTAGGACCACCAGCCACGTCACTGTGTATGGGATAAGCAGGATCAGAGAGACACTGGCAGCAGGAACACTATCTGAAAGCATATTGTAATAGTCTAATGGTGCAAGAAGTAATGTTGAGGATGGAAATGACGGGACATATTCATGTGATATCCCCAAAGAAGAATCAACAGGATTTGATAACTAGTGGGCAGAGGACATGGGGTAAAATGGCCAGTTATGACACAAGGATGTCATCTCAAACTTAACCAAAACTGGAAAGTCAGAAATAAAAGTAATTTTGTCATGATGATAAGTTAAGATTTAGGTATGAAATTTCGATTTAAAAAAATATTCAAGTTTTCATGTCTATACCAAAGTTATAAATTCGGTTTCAAGAGAAATTTCAGAGAAAGAATTTCTCCTCATCAAATACTAGTAGCTTAAGAAATGAATTTTGTTTTTTCAGCAGAACAATAGTATATATTGAAAGGTACTGGATTTGGAGTCAAGAGGCTCTAGATGCAGACACAGGTATGTTTAAAGTAGCTAGACTACTGGATCCCTCACAGAGTTCCAATAAACTATGATTCCATGACAAGGTCACCTTATTTTTTCAAAGTATTCAATTAAATCTATACAACAACATAAAATATATGGATGAAAAATCATTTTCAAAATATGTTGCTAAATTTTTAGAAGTATCACAATACTACTGTAAAATTAAAAAAGGTGTGCCACTTTAATTTATAGTTCCTAGAGCTTAGAGAACACTGTCAATTTAAATTCAATGATGCATCCTTCACAAATACCACTCAACACCTGAAATAAAGTAATTATCTATGTGTATTACTTGGACTAACATTTTCACAGGCCTTGCTGATTATTACTGTTTCACAGATAACTTTAAGTGCCTATGAGAAATACAGTGTTCACTCCAAAATCTTCATTCCAAGTAATACAATGTTTTGACCCCAGCTTTCCATGTCATTGAATTTTCAGATTCTCAGGTTAAGTAGCATGAGGTATCTGTAAACTCTGAGAGAAGGAATAGATATATAAAAGAGCACTGCCACATATAGTATGTGTTCTCTATTTCTCTCAGCTTTGGTATACTCAGAAAAGCTTAACCTTCAGACTCCCAGAGTCCATCAAAAGGCTGCCTTACTCTAGTGATGAAGGGAGAAAGCATTTACTTCTATCAATAAGCCTTGAATCTCAAGTTACAACTTGAGAGTCACAGGCCTGTGCAACACTGGTAAATTTTCCCATGTAGTTAATTCTTTAGTCCAACTGTCAAAAAGACACAGAAGAGCAAATACTATGATATATATATAAAGCAATGTGTTTCTTGCTCCCAAGTCTTCGTCAAATTAAACTTACATAACATTTTTTACTAATATCCTCAAGGTAATCAACACCCCCACTACATTGTAAAGAATTCTATTAATTGCAGTAAAATGTTTTTGTATGATATTCACCAGTAGCAAAATTTGCACAAAATAATATTTTGAGGAATTGCTTTCTGTGACTTAATACATAGGTACATGTATTTATGTAGTATTTACAATGCTTAGTGATATGAATTTGCTTTTATTCATTCCACAAGTAATTTCTGAGAACATACATACTATGTGCACAGCTTCTCACTAAGTCTTGCTGAGAAAATTCAAAGAAATCAAAGATGTAATCCCTGACCCAAAAGAACATATAATCTTTATAATCAGAAAGCAAAGAGAAAAATGTGCATCTACAAACTAATGAATTGTTCAAGGGAACATAGATTTAGAACCAGATTGAATTACACAGAAAAGTAACAGAAACATGGAGGTAAATGTGAAGTTGTAGTAGTCAGAAAATTCCTCCGGAACTTAAACTTCACAAGAAAGCAAAACACATATGTTGAATATAACTATCTTAGAGAGTTTATTTTGGATGTTTATTTTGCCTACTTTAATTTCAAGCTTTTCAAAAACTGAAAATAATGACATCAGTTGGTCAGCATTTATTGTTCACATTTCATGCTAGGTGCTAACTTCTAGTATTCCCCTAAAATCTATTTGAATGTTGTTCTTGCTTAGTTATACATTAAATGTTCATTAGTGCTAACCCTTTAATGAAACAAACATTTCTTGTGTAACCATCATCTGCCTTTTCTGTGCTAGGTGTTAAACCTACAAAAAACAAGACATTTCCCTTGCCCTCAGGTGACTCCCAATCTAGTAGAAATGAAAACTGTAAATAATATGTGAGAAAACTGAAAAAGTGCTTTAATTGTAGTTTGGGAACACAGAGCAGGAGCCTCTGGTTCTGATGGTGGGAACTGGAAGAATGGGAATTTCTCAAAGACTTGACAGAATTAGAGTTAAAGATGTATAGGAACAGAAGAGGGAAGGAAACCAGTGTATTACAAATGGGAACACAGCGTGAAGAAAGGCACAGAGCATGTGAAAGCCAAAGAAGAGATGGGAGAGCAGATATAAAGGGAGCATATGTGCACGGCAGGAGGTAGCTGGGTGGGGGGTGGGGAGTGGGAAGTGATACGATGAGAGAAATGATGCTGGTAGAAGGGGTGCAGATACCCAGGGAGCTAACATTAGGGGTTCACGCTGAAACCCTGTGGAGCCAAAGCAGGGTTTTAAGCAGAGAATTTACTGACAAGGTTCCTGTTTTGGAAGAATCATTTGGAGGATGTATACAAGAACAAAAATACTCTAAGAAATTTTGAAGTCTTACCTAAAATGTATTTTTCTATCCCAGCTTCCCCTAATGATACTTGTAAGCTTTCATTTTCAAAGTTAGATTTGAAATGATTCTTTTGAATGTCTGAAGAGAAAACTATCTTAAAGAATTGAACTCAATTCAATAACAATGGAGCTCTTTATTCCCTCTCTACAACATACTTCTTGAATGTTCCAGTGCTAGATACACTCATGTCTTCTCAAATATTTATTTCTCATTATATAAAGAAAATTAACCAACGCTATTCTGACTGAAGGAAGAAAGCAAAATTTAGAGCCAAGAATAATTACTATAAGCATTAAATGCTATAGGTTTAAACAGCCATTTAGAAAACTATCCCATCATACATGGCAATGAGAAACAATGAAATCTGGCCATGTGTAGCAACATGGATAGACCTTGAGGGTGTTATGCTGAGCGAAATAAGTCAGGCAGAGAAGGACAAATATCATATGTGTGCACGTATAGGAGGATTAGGAGGAACTTAACAGAGGACCAAGGGGGAGAAGAAGGGCGGAAATGGTGGGGGAAAGGGAGAGAGGCAAACCATGAGAGACTCTTGAATGCTGACAAAAACTGAGGACTGATGGATGTGGGGGGGAGGAGGGATGGGCA
Source organism: Proteles cristata cristata (assembly GCA_017311185.1). Lineage (NCBI taxonomy): Eukaryota > Metazoa > Chordata > Mammalia > Carnivora > Hyaenidae > Proteles > Proteles cristata. The sequence continues at coordinate 1,133,457 of JAESUZ010001412.1, read as the reverse complement.
TAGAGGAGGACACTTGTGGGGATGAGCACTGGGTGTTATGTGGAAACTAATTTGACAATAAACTATTTGTGAAAAAAAAAGAAAAAAAAAGAAAACTATCCCATCATAAAAGCAAAAGAAAATTATCTGTGCAAAAGTTTAAAACTCCATATATTCAATGGTATTATTGTTCTTTTGCCCCTAAATATTCTTAAATTATGTCTAGCTTTGAGTTACTTTTGTGTAGAAAAAGAGTTGGAACAATTTTTAAAATGTATTATGGCGATGGGTTTTTTTTTTCCTTTCTTTATAAATAGATTATGTTCAAATATCTCAAAATGGTCAAAGACATTCTTCTGGCAGCTTGCAAATATCAGTAAAAACATCACCTCTAGCAAAAATTAAAAATGTCAAGTAATCTAAATTTTGTACTAAAAGTTAGTTGTTTTGTTTTATAGTTTAGAAATAGCAAATGCCAACAAGAAAATTTATGGAACAAAATAAAATTAATATGTATAGACAGAAAGCACATTTTTTTATTCTAGTATTCAAATGCTCTCTGGTATGAAACTTCACACTTATATATAAAGAAAAGCTTAAATGAAAAAATAAAAGAAAAACCTCACAACATTATATGTAGCAGTTTTAGGTATCCTAATGCTCAATGCTGGTACAATTATGACATCAACCCCCTTCTAAAATACCTTGATGTTTACCAAATTCTCACTGCTTAAAGACAGCTTTCTAATAAATTTGTGAAATTCCCATTTGATGCCAGCACTTCATAGAACAGAATTTGGCCTATGAAGTTTGGGTTTTATTTTATTTTAAATAAAATTTTCCCAAAGGAATAATACATCATCTGTAGTAACAGAGACATTATTTGGCCAAAAGTGCTATGACTCCTGAAAGGCAACTGAAATTTTTCTAAACTGCATAAACTTCTAAAAGTCAATAAAAGAGCAGAAACACTCTAATACACATGTTTTGTTTAGCTCTATAACCTTTTACTGACTTCTCATTTTTTAAAAAATTAAGGTAAAATTGACATATATTAATTTCAGATGTACAACAAAAATCCTTTGATATTTGTATGCATGTGAAGTGATCATCACAATCAGAATCGTTACCATCTTTCACCATTCAAAGTAAAAAATTCTTCTTTTCTATCCTGTGATGAGAACTTTTATGAGTTCTCTCAGCAACTTTCACACTTGCAATGCAATATTATTTGCTATAAAAACCATGCTGTATATTATGTTCCCATGATGATTCATTTATTTCATATCTGTAGATAGGTACCTCTTGACTCCATTTACCCACTTCTTCCATCCCTAACTCCTTTCCCCACTCACAACCGCCAATCTATTCTTTGTATCTATGAGTTTTGTTTTCTTTTGTTTACATTCCACATATAAGTAAAATCATTTATTATTTGTTATTCTTTTTCTGACTTATTTTACCTAGCATAATGCCCTCAAGGTCCACCCATGTTGTTGCAGTTGGAACAATTTTTCTTTTTTATGGATGAGTAGTATTCCATCGTATATGTACACCAGTTTTTAATCCATTCATCCACCCAGGAACACGTAGGTTTACATATCTTGGCTATTGAAAATAATGCTGCATTGAACATAGGGGAGCATATATCTTTGAATTAGTGCTATTCCTGGATCATATGGTAGCTCTATTTTTAATTTTTTTGAGGAGACTCCATACTGTTTTCCAGTGTCTGCACCAATTTACATTCCCACCAACAGTGCACAAGAATTCCCTTTTCTCCACATTCTTGCCAACATTTCTTATTTCTTGTCTTTTTGATACTAACCATCCTAACATGTATGAGATAATATCTCATTGTGGCTTTGATTTCCATTTCCCTGATAATTAGTGAAGCTGAGCATTTTTTTATGTGTCTTGTTTGGGAAATTGTCTGTTTAGTTTCTCTGCTCATGATTTAATCAGACTGATTTTTTTGTTATTGAGTTGTAGAAGTTCCTCATATATTTTGGATACTAACCACCTACTGAATATATAATTTGCAAATATTTTCTCCCATTTAGTAGATTGTCTATTCATTTTGTTGGTTTCCTTGGCTGTGCAGAACCTTTTTTAGTTTGATGTAGTCCCACTTAATGACTTTGCTTTTGTTACCTTTCTTTAGGGGTCAAATCCAAATTAAATTTAGTGCTCCTGGTTTAATTGAGCTGTTCTATTTTTTTTTTTTTTTAGTTTCTATATCATTTATTTCTGTTTTAATTTTTATTACTTCCTTCCTTGGAACTGGCTTTAGGCTTTGTTTGCTGTTCTTTTTCGAGATCCTTTGGTATAAGATTAGGTTGTTTCTTTGAGAGTTTTCCTGCATCTTGAGGTAGGCCTTAATTGCTATGATCTCTCTTAGAACAGCTTTTGCTGCATCCCAAAGATTTTGAGCTGTTGTGTTTTCATTTTATTCGGGCCTCATGTATTTTTTATTTCCTCTTTAATTTCTTGGTTAACTCATTTATTGTTTAGTAGCATGTCATTTAACCCCCACATATTCATATTTTTTTCTAGATTTTTTCTGGTGTTTGATTTCTAGTTTTGTTGTGCCCGAATCACGAGTCCCCAGTGACCTCAGAAGCCAATACAGATGCAAGAACAGAAGGGTCTTTATTACAAGCTCGAGCAGGGTCTCATCCACCTACCGACACAGCAGCAGCAGCAGCGGGGGGTGGGGGTGGGGGGCCCGAACAATAGTGAGCAGGGTTTTTAAGGGGTAAGGGATGGGGGTGTTACAGTACACATGTAGTACTCCAATCACATTTGTATAATACCCTTGGCAACAGTTTTGAACATTCAGTACCTGTGAGGTGTCCGTTACTTTTGGCGGAGCCAATTATAGCCTTTTGAGACTCCTTTGAAAATGACCAATTATGAGGTGAGTTAGGCACGGGGGAGCAGCCCTTGTCTCAGCCCACAGGAATGTTTTTAACCTCCTCTCATTGGCTAATTGGGGAGGGGTTTCAGCCTTGAACAATATGCAGTTTTTTTCTGAGACTGCTGCTATGTGCAGCCCGAGGTTGCTTTTAATGGGGGTCTTAATTTTAAAATGGTGTTATTTAGGCTCTTTAGTTTCATACCATTGTGATCAGAAAAGATGCATGATATGATTGCAATTTTTTAAAATTCATTGATTCTTTTTTTTTAAATGTTTTACTTATTTCTAGGAGAGAGAGAGAGAGAGAGAGAGAGAGACAGTGTGAGCAGGGGAGGGTCAGAGAGAGAGGGAGACACAGACTGAAACAGGCTCCAGGCTCTGAACTGGCAGTCAGCACAGAGCCCAACGCGGGGCTCGAACCCACTAACCGCGAGATCATGACCTAAGCGAAAGTCGGACACTTAACGACTAAGCCACCCAGGTGCCCCTCATTGATTCTTATTTTGTGACCAAACATGATCTATTCTGGAGAATATTCCATGTGCACTTGAAAAGAACATGAATTCCACTCTTTTAGGATGAAATGTACTGACCATATCAATTAGGTCCACCTAATCCAAATGCCATTCAAAATCAGTCTTGTATGTCCTTACATCTAACGTGAATGTTTTGTAGGCAGCATGTAGATGGGTCTTGTTTTTATATCCATTCAGCCACTCTTTGTCTTTTGATTGGAGAATTTAGTCCATTGACATTTAAAGGAACTATTAATAGGTATGTACTTATTTCCATTTTGTTAATTGCTTTCTGATTGTCTTTATAGTTCTCTCTTCCTTTCTTCTCTTGCTCTCTTCCCTTGTAATATGATGACTTTCATTAGTGTTATGTTTAGATTTTTTTTTTCATTATCATTTGTTTGTGTACTATTGGTCTTTGTATTGTAACCACAATGAAGATTACACACAGCAGGGTCACATATAACAGGATATATTTATTAAAATCTATTTTAACTTGATAGCAATTTAAGTTTAACACATTCTAAAACTCTGTATTCCCATCAATGTTATGTGTTAGACATAGATTTATAAAGAATAAATCAGAATAACATTATATATATGTTATGTATATAAATATAAATATATGTTATGTATATAAATTAAATTTTTATCCTTTTAAGTGTAAATGCTTTGTATTTTTGATGTCACATTTTACATTTTTTTATTTTGTGTCATCTCTTAGTTATTATAAATATAGTTAATTTTCCTACTTTTTTGTCTTTACTTTTTTTCTTTTTAATTTTTTTAACGTTTATTTTTGAGAGAGAGAGAGAGAGAGAATGACAAAGCATGAGAGGGGGAGGGTCAGAGAGAGGGAGACACAGTATCCAAAGCATGTTCCATGCTCTGAGCTGTCAGCACAGAGCCTGACGCAGGGCTCAAACTCACAAACTGTGAGATCATGACCTTAGTTGAAGTCAGACGCTTAACTGACTGAGCTGCCCAGGTGCTCATCTTTTAGCCTTCATACTAACGTCATGAGTAGTTAATCCACTACCTTTACTATACAGTAACCTCTAAAGGTGAAATTTTTACTTCCCCAACTTTCTTATTCCCAATTAATCCATTTTCTTTTCAGCTTAAGGAAGTGCCTCTAACATTTCCTGTAAATCCAAGTTAGTAGTAATGAACTCCTTTAGCTGTTGCTGAAAAATTATTTTTCCTTCAATTTTGAATGATAATCTTGCCAGGTAGAGTATTCTTGGTTGGATCTTATTTTTCCTCTTCAATACTTTGAATATATCATGCCACTCCCTTCTGGCTTGAAAAGTTTCTGCTGAAAAATCTGTTGATAGTCTTACAGGGGTGTTTTTGTATGTAGCAAGTTTTTCTCTTGCTACTTTTAAGAGTCTCTATCTTTAATTTTAATATGTCTTGGTGTAGATATGTTTGTGTCCACCTTATTTAGAATGCTGTGTGCTTCCTGGACTTGGATGTCTGTTTACTTCTCCAGATTAGGGAAGTTTTAGCCATTATTTCTTCAAATAAGTTTTCTGCCCCTTTCTCTCTTCACCTCCTGGACCCCTATAATGCAAATGTTATTCTGTTTGATGTTTTCCCATCAGTCTTTTAAGCTATCCTCACTTTTTTAAAATTATTTTTTTCTTATTTCTGCTCTGTTTGGATGAATTCCACTACCCTGTCTTCTAGATTGCTGATCTGTTCTTTTGCTTCGTGTTGTCTGCTGTTGAACCAGTCTAGTGTATTTTTCACTTCAGACAGTGTCTCCTGTCTAGGTTCCCTGAGAGGACTTCCATAGCCTGTAGATGTATGGCAAATCTGAAGCCTATATCTCAGACTGAAACCCCAGGCCAAGTGAAATGTCCTCAGAGGAAGACTGGGGATGTGCTTCATTCTACTGTCTGTGCAGTGGCCTGGGATGACAGCCTGCTGAGAACTAGCTTTTTGACTACTATAGTCTTGTGGCACCCATGCCCAAGTCTTCCTGGCCACCAGGGGCAGGTGATCAGGGGGCATCTTCTGTGTGGACTACATGTAACCCCTGGCTTTAGTAAGGCAGCAGAAGAGTGTTGAGGCTAGGGCACACCCTCTGGCTTCAGCTAGGCAGTGAAGAGCACTGGGGGTGGCAGAGCACATATGTTGGCTTTAGCAAGGCAGTGGTAGACTGCTTTGTATACATCTCCTAGCCTTAGTGAGGTAGCAGTGTTGTGCTTTTGTGCTTGTGACCATTTGTACTAGCAAGGGAGATGGAGAGAGCAAAAGTGGTATCAGCTAGTGCCTCCATTATTGGAGTCCCAACTGTCCCCTGACACTCTGGCAGATGCTTTATTTTTTATTTTATTTTTTTAATTTAGGGACACTGCGAGCAGGGGAGGCACAGGGACAGAGGAGGACAGAAGATCTAAAGCAGGCTCTGTGCTAACAGCAGCAAGCCTGAATCAGGGCTTGAATTCACAAACTGTGAGATCATTATCTGAAGTCAGACACTCAACTGACTGAGCCACCAAAGTATCCCCTTGTAGATTCTTTAAGATTGGCAAAAGAATCTCCTTCACATATAATCTAGATATTTTTCAAACTGTTGCTTTTGTGCTGAGACCTGGGGCAAGTGAGTCCACATGCATGCCCTTTAAAAGGATTATCCCTACAGCATTTTGGTTCCCTTGAACATTAGCCTCATTGGTTTTTAAACCTAGACATTTTAGGGGCTTGTCTCTCTAACGCAGATCCCAAGGGTTGGGGTGCCTGATGTGGGCATACAACCCTACTCAGAAAGATGTTCCAGACTTATCAGATCCCTTCCAATTGTTAATCACAGCACTAGGGGTGGGGTTTTGGCAAGACTACATCTCCGCTTCACCTATGGTCTCAGTGTAGCCCTTTTATCTTTTGTTGCAGAAGAGCTGTTCTGCTAGTTTTCAGAGGGAATTGCCCCATATGTAGTTAGTTGTCGATTTGGCATGTCTGTGTGAGGAGATGAGTTCAGGATCTTCCTGTGCTGCCTTCTCGCTGATAGTTTTCCGTTTAAAAAGCCATTATAGAAAATCCATCAATGATTATCAAGTGATAATAACTGGAAACCAAGCTGCATTAAAGTTGGGTCTGAGCTATATCAAATTAGAGAATTTTATTTCTAGGTTTTTCTACCTGCATCTATAAGGGTAAAAAGTTACTAGGAGTTATGCAATTATGATGAATTGATAGACTCAACACAGTCTAAGTAATTAAACTAAAAACTCCTTGCTATATAATTTCTTCAATTATAGGGTATACAATTTTTGTCCAGCTTTCAAATAACTACCTCTATTCACTATCTTGCTTATGTAGACACCACCCTTTGAAAAAGCCAATAATTTATGTAGGCTTTTATAGCCATTTTTATCCTTCTGATAGGTATATTTGAAGTAATATTTTTCATATTTAATATTAGTATTGAGTTACAAATACTTTTTTAAGATTTTAATTATAGATGGGCAGAGAAATTATAAAAATCAAACTAATGTCATTCTCCCTGTAGAAGGATTAGCTTGTTTCTACAAGTGTATAAAGTATCAGCAAAATAAAAATTATTAGCTTCCACCTAAAACATGGCTAATAATTTATTTGCATTAAAATCACTGGGATTACTACTTTAAATTCAAGAATATAGACACATATGCGCGATTGATACAAAGTTACTTTATAGAATAAAATGGTTAAGCTATTTATAATCTGAATTCATTCATTTGAAATTATAAATGTATAAAAGTATATACACACATATGTATTCTAGGTAATCCAGTAATCCTATGTATTATCATACATGTATCAAATTTAAATAGGATTTAATGAGTAACATTTTTATTCCCATTAAGATATAAAATGATATTTACTTTTTAGTTTTCATTAAGCCTTACCTGTTAGGAATGCATAGAACAAAACAGGGAAATAAGTTTTAAAATTATATATAAGGGTCTCCTACATACATTTCCAGTAACTAAAATTAGTGATGAACTGATACAAATAATATGATACGAGTAATATAGAATATGAATTTGGGGAAAAAGTTACAAGATCCACATTGAACTATACAAAAATATAATACCATAAAGTTTGTCCCACTATAGAACAAGGTGATCTCTGAAATTACAAGTCAGTGAATTCAGAACCATAAAAAGGAAATATTACTTCATAACCTTTAGTTAACCTGTAGCTAGGAGGTCATAAAATCAAATTGTGTGGTTGGATTTAAAAGCTGGATAATTTTATAGCCACTCATAATATCAGGGTTCAAGCTCATTGCCTTCAGTGGCTGGAATAGAATTCTTTGATCATTCATATCAATAGGCTACTAGGTATAAAAGTATGTGGCACTGTTTTGCCTTAAAGGTTAAGTATTGAAATAACTTCTTGGGATTCAAATGATACTGTTTACCACGCTGGCCTCCTTTCTAGCATGTGTTAGAGTGGTGAAGAATGGAAGCCAGAGGAAGCTGCCTTCAGAAGTCAGAATTTATCATTCTATTATGACAGAGTCTTCCCATCAATTTACAGGCCCACATTATACAGTAAACCTATGTTTGATAAAACACTGGCATCAGAAGGGTTCTAGTCCCTAATTTCAGGTTATTTCATTTACTGATCTTCTGTTTCTAAACTGAAACTTCACTTTTCCAGAATGCCCACTCTTCTCTACATGGTACTTTAGCTGGTGAAGATATTTTCTATATCTATCACCTGCTTAAAGAATACAAATTACAATGCATTATCTATGCAAACATTTAAATTGCTTTTTAAAATGTACTGCTCTTTCATCTTTAAACATTTTTTAAGCTGTTATTTCTTGCCTCTGTGCCTTTGCTCATTTCCGACTCTATCACTGAAATGCCTCTCCCACTTCAAAAGGATCTATTTTCGTTTCAGTTTCTTCTGCATCTAAAGAATCCAGGTCTCCTCTCTATCCACTCTGCATGTCCAAAATATTGCATCTATATTTCTAATATTTATCCATTTCTATCTTATTCTAAATGTGTGCATAAAGAATATGCCTTACCTCTTGATTAGCTCTCTTGTAGAATATAAAAATATTATAGACTTATAAAAATCTTATAAGTCATATCTTACGAGTTTCTCAGCACCTAGTCTAGAGTCTACAGCGCATCAATTACTCTGTAAGTATCTGTGGCACAAAAGAATAATTAAATGAACGCAGTTTGATGTTTATCTGGGTGCGTGCTTCCTTGGACAATAATGTATGTGAACATTACTTTGTGGCATACTTGCTACCGGTATCCTTATATAATTCTTACCTCTCCTCTGCTAGCTGGCAATTATTTTCTTTTTTGGTTACTTTTGAAAATTCTAATACTTTAAAATAATAAAAATAAAACTGACCAGTACAAAAAGGAAAAGAGAAAGTTTCAAAAAAAAATTCTTAAATCCAGTATTCACATGAAAAGAAATGCTGTACTAAAACTGGACAGATAAAAGAATGCTGAGACTGTCATTATCTTAAAAACAGTCTTGTGGTTGTTTCTGTGTAGAATTAAATGAAGTACCAAAAATATCATTTTGTTAACCTACTTCTTCCATCTAGTGGCAAAAAGCAGTAAGAAAAAAATGTCCTAGAAAAACACCATGATGAAATGGTTCTAAATGCCATTTCAGGAACTACTGATGGTGAAGAGTTCAACAACCACGGTTTAAGTTATAAGCATATTTAAAAAGTATATAAAGTATATAAAAAATAATTCTAGCAAATTGAAAGTGTTCAGCTAGGATAACTGAGTTATGCAATTATGTTGCATATGTGTATTTGCACATTTTAACAAAGAATTCTGGTACATATATAAATGCATATATCACCCTGTACTAAATCAGGATGAATTTGTTTGAGTATACAGTTATATTTCTGGAACAAATTTTGGGTAATTATTTTGAATTCTATTATTCCTTGACTATAGGCACAGGGCTACTGTGCTGTTATAAGCTTCAAGAAATATATTTGAGAACCACTGTAATTGACCTATCACATTGGAATTACTAGTCAAAATACTTCTGTATAATAGGCAGTAAACTACTTCATGACCTGAGACATAGGGTCAAGTGTAGGGGAGGGAAAGTGACGAACTTTAAAGAAGGCACAACCATTTGGTCTGCAATGTTAGAGCTGCTTCAAAAACATTAGTGAAAAATAACATGCAATGCATAGCACAATTGTACATTCTCTGCCACCAGCTTATCCCTAATACATGAGGTTTGACTGTCCTTCTATCACTTTGTTTGCCTCACTGCAAATGTAATTAATATTTTAGAAGTTAAATGTTGGGTTATGCTGAAATGGAAAAAATCTTCTGTAAGACAGCAAGCTTTTCCCCTTCCCCTATTTAAGTGAGCCAGTTAACTGTATAATGATAATAAAAATTAAGAGTTTGTTAGGGTACCTGGCTGGCTCAGTTAGTGGAGTGTAAGACTCTTGATCTTGGGGTTGTGGGTGCAAGCTCCACATTGCATGTGGAGATATCTTAAAAATAAAATCTTTTTTAATGATAAAAATAAATAAATATAAACAATAAAAGTAAAAACTAAATTAAGTTTTTCAAAATTTAAAAATATATTAAGACTACATGGGAAATGAAAAAATTAGTGAATATCACAATTATTTCAAATTAATTATTTTTTATTTAAAGGCTTTTTGTTTGTTTCTTAATTTTTAAGAACAAAGAAATCCTCCTTAATACTCCCAACCCCAAAAGCAAATTTGAGTATAGGAGGATTGGCTGTAATAAAATAAAGCATAAGATCAGAAAATGGAAAAAACTCATTCCAAAGCACCCAATCAATTTTTCTGCCCCTGCATAATCTAAGTTGGAGTGAGGTGATTATCTGGCAAAAATTTCTTGTAAAAGTGCATTTAGAGAACAGAGACATATTTTCATATTTGGATAGAACACATTAATACTAAAGCCTATTCAAGATTTGAAACTTTATAGACCGTCATGATTTGCATACAAATCCATCTATTATATCCACTCACTCTTGTTTACTTTTCTGAAGCCAACTTGTAATTATTAGTTGATCAACTTTAATATTCAAAATATTTCTGAAGGACTCACAAGATTACAAAAAAAACCCTCACAAGATAACTTTAAAATATTTTAGGCTTCTAAGTTAAATGCTTTTTCTTTCTGAGTCTGCACATTGTTTTAAATAAAATCAGAAGTTATAGATGTGCCACAATTTTGACTCAATCAACTGGACTTTAACATAGAATTTTACAGTAAACATCAAACCTCTCTGAATTACCCACACCAATCTATACGTCCCATGAAACATAAGGTTTGATGCTGAACATTCTTTAAGCATTCCAAATTGTTCTAACTATTCACTAGCAAAAGGCCCTCCGGCATACAGCTTTCTTTCTCATCATCTCAAATACAATTCTTAAAGAAGTTTCTACAGGTGCTCCTGAAAAAAAGTTACCCCAATTTGACAACTGCTTAAATGTAATCCTTTCACAATAAAACTTTATTTATCTGAAACTCTAATAATTAGGAATATTTACCAGTATAACCAATGTCTTATTTCTCTATAAGAAGTTTTAGTACACTGGGGCACTTGGGTAGTTCAGTGAGTTAAGCATCCAACTCTTGATTTCAGCTGAGGTCATGATCTTACAGTTTGTGACACTGAGTCCCACGTCGGGTCCTGTGCTGACAGTGTGGAGCCTGCTTGGGATTCTCTCTCTCCCTCATTCTCTCTCTGTACCTCCCTCAAATAAATAAAATTTAAAAAAAATTACTACACATGGGTGAAAAATAAAAAAAATACTCAAGAAAAAATTTTCATTGGACAGGAAAAACTGTGACCTCCCTAACAAATAGTCACTTCCCTGCAGGACTGAAAACTGATAAAAATGAGTCAAATACTTCTTTGGTAAAGATAAGCATGCAGGACCTCCACAGCCTGCTGCAATACGAGTTAGGATTAGGATTGCCTTCACTTTTGAAATGGGCAGAAAACATGAATCTGTCCATTCGTTTCCAAAGAAGACATCCAGATGGCCAACAGACACAAGAAAATATGCTCAATAACACTCATCATCAGAGAAATACAGATCAAAACCACAATGAGATACCACCTCACACCTGTCAGAATGGCTAACATTAACAACTCAGGCAACAGCAGATGTTGGGGAGGATGTGGAGAAAGGAGAACACTTTTGCACTGCTGGTGGAAATGCAAACTGGTAAAGCCACTCTGGAAAATAGGTTCCTCAAAAAATTAAAAATAGAACTACCCTATGACCCAGCAATTGTACTACTAGGTATCTATATAAGGGATACAGGTGTGCTGTTTCAGCACACTCACCCCAATGTTTATAGCAGCACTACTGAAATAGCCAAAGTATGGAAAGAGCCCAAATGTCCATCGATGGATAAATGGATAAAGAAGGTGTGTGTGTGTATACACACACATATATATTATATATATAATATATAAATTTATATATAAATGCTATACACACACAGTGAAGTATTACTTGGCAATAAAAAAGAATGAAATCTTGCTATTTACAACTATGTGGATGGAACTAGAGGGTATTATGCTAAGCAAAATTAGTCAGAGAAAGACAAATATCATATGATTTCACTCATATGAGGACTTTAAGATACAAAACAGATGAACAGAAGGAAAGGGATGAAAAAATAATATAAAAACAGGGATAGAGACAAAACATAAGAGACTCTTAAATACGGATAAAAATAGATGATTACTGGAGGGTTTGGGAGGGTGGTGGGCTAAATGGGTAAGGGGCATTAAGGAATCTATTCCTGAAATCATTGTTGCACTATATGCTAACTTGAATGTAAATTTTTAAAAAATAAATTAAATTAAAAAAATAATAACCAATGTAGACAGAAGAACATAGGACCCTTCCATAAATATTCTGCAGTAAGTAAAACTCTTAGAACTCTTAAAACATCCTAGGAAGAGTGAAAAGACTTTTGATTATAATTACTACTGAGTTTCCTGCCAGGATGCAGGTGTGGTCTCTTAAAAAATTTTAAAATAAGTAAAATTTAAAACTTATAATATTTCTTTACCCATATTATAAAAGCAAAATTCGTATCTGCTACATATTCACTTATTCAACAAATGTATGTCCAGTTCCTACTGTGTGTCAAGAATGGCTCTGGGAAATATCTCACTTGGAGCTTATAGTCTAGTCAAGGGAACCTACATACAATAAGTAAATATTTAATATGCCACGTGGTGATAAGCACTATTAATGAAAATAAATCAGAGTAAGTAAAACAAAGAATGAACAAAAAGGAACTTGTTATTTATATGACATAATCAGGGAAAGCCCATGTGATAAACAACATCTAGGCAGAGGTTTAAATTCAAATGAGAAAATTAGTCCCAGTGGTATCTGGGGAATATGTGTTCTAGACAGAGTTAACAGCAAGAGGAAAGACCTTGTGGCAGGACTCTCCTAGGTATATTTAAGGAGCAGTGGAGTTGATGAAGTTGAAATGGATATGTATAAGAAGAAAACTAGTTATACATGAGGTAAGAGTGATAAATGGGGCCAATGATTGAGATAACAAGCCACTGGCCTTGCTGAGCAGAGGTGTGGCATGATCTAATATTATAAAACATAGTCTCTGAACTTCTGCTGTACCTATGAAAAGATAATTGCTATGGGAATCTTATATGGGGCTTGCTATGGGACTTGCCATAAACTGGATAAAACATATGAACGAAAAACTGAATAAAATATATGAACCCCCTATGTTATATATTAGACAACATGCAGTACAAGAAAAGGGAAACAAAGTTAACCCATAACTACTCTTGATATTAATCTGGAAGCAATTTCCAGAACTCAGCAGACAGCTTTAAAAAGACTCAAAAGGATCAATATGGAAGAGTAATGGCATATCACTTCTGATAGTAGGTTATAAAAGATTACAGTTTTTGTATTAGGTGCACACACTTGCCCTATTACTCTCTTAGATTGCTTGTTCTGGGAGAAGTCAGCAGCCATGTCCAGAGGCAGCCTTGTGGAGAGGCCTAAATGGTGTAGAATTGAGTGTGAACAGCCAGTTGAGTAAGCTGGGAAACAGAGCCTTCTCCAGTTAAGCCTTCTGATGAGACTGCAGTCTCAGTCAGTTGCTTAACCATAATCTCATAAGAGACCTTGAGTGAGAACCACCCAGTTTTAAGTCATTTCCCAAATTCCTAACACATAGGAATTGTGAGATAATAAATATTGTTTTAAGATGCTAATTTTGGGAGTCATTTTATATGCATCAATAGGTACCTACTACAATACCTGAAATGAAAATTTAACCTGATAGGATTGGCAGTGGGTTCAGCAGTGTAAATGACAGGTTCAGGGGCGCCTGGGTGGCTTAGTCGGTTAAGCGTTCGACTTTCGCTTAGGTCATGATCTCACGATTCGTGGGTTCGAGCCCTGCGTTGAGCTCTGTGCTGACTGCCAGCTCAGAGCCTGGAGCCTGTTTCAGAGTCTGTGACTCCCTCTCTCTCTGACCCTCCCCTGCTCACGCTCTCTCTCTCTCTCTCTCTCTCTCTCCTAGAAATAAATAAAACATTAAAAAAATTTTTTTAAAAAATGACAGGTTCAGTGAACATGAAAACAAAATAATAACTCTCCAAACTAAAAGCATAGAGAAAAAAGACGGGGGTAATAAATGAATAGAATCTCAATGACCGATGTGAACAAATAAGGCAGTCTTGATTAAGGAGAGGAAGGCACAGGAAAGTGTTTTTAAAATTAATGGTGAGGCACCTGTGTGGCTCAGGTGGCTGAGTGCCCAACTCTTGATTTCGGTTCAGGTCATGGTCTTGTATTTCATGGGATTGAGTCCCATGTTGGACTCTGTGCTGACAGCATGGAGCCTGCTTAGGATTCACTCTCTCCCTCTCTCTCTGCCCTTTCCCCACTCATGTACTCAATCTTTCTCTCAAAATAAATAAACTTAAAAAAATTAATGACTAAAATCTTTCCAAATTTTATTAAAACTATAAACCAGAGATCCAAGAAAATCAACAAAACACCAATTAAGATAAATACCAAGAAATCCATGCCATAGCAAATCATAAACAAATTCCCAAAATCCAGTGATAGAAGGAAAATCACAAAATTAAGTGACCGAATTAAAAAGACACATTATAAACAAAAGGAAAAAAAGGTAGCATACTTTATCAGAAACTACACAAAAAAGAAGGCAATGGAATTACATCTTTATCATACGGAAAGAAAAAGCCAACCTAGAATTCCATGCTCAGTGAAATTATCTTTCAAAAGTTGAAATAAAAACTTTACAGACCATTAAATTCTGAGAGAATTCCTTGCAGCAGACCTACCTATATCTTAGTAAATATTAAAGGAAGTTCTTTAGGCAGAAAAAAATGATGACAGATGAAAAAGAAACTTGGATTTCAAAGGAATGAAGAGTGCTAGAAATAGTAAATATGTAGGTAGACATACAAAAAAAACCTTTTTCTCATTTCTAATTTTTTTAATTTTAATTTTAAATTTTTTATTTAAAAAAATTTTTTAACATTTTATTTATTTCTGAGAGAGAGAGAGACAGCGTGAGAAGGGGAAGGTCAAAGAGAGAGGGAGACACAGAATCTAAAGCAGGCTCCAGGCTCTGAGTTAGCTGTCAGCACAGAGCTCAACATGGGGCTCGAACTCACGAACCGTGAGATCATGACCTGAGCTGAGGTCGGCCGCCCAACTGACTAAGCCACCTAGGCACCCCAGAATTTTTTTAATTTAAAAAAAATTTTAAATTTAACTGACTAATTCAGAAAAAATAAAAATATTGTACTGTGGATAGAAGGGTAAAGAATGTACACTAGCAGTAAATTGTATTGTGAATTCAAGGAGTAGACATTACAATACATTTAAGAACATTAAAACACAAGCCAAGCCATAGACTGGAGAAAATATGTGCAATACATAAATTTGTCTAGGGACTTATATTCAGAATATATTTTTCAAACAGCTCAATAATAATAAAAACAGAAATGAGCAAAATATTTGGATGGACACTTCATAAAAGAAAATATATGAATGGCCAATAGGCACATGAAAAGATAATCAAAATTACTGGTCAGTCAAGAACTACAGATTAAAACCACATTGAGAACTCAGCACACCCACACTCGAAGTTCTAAAATTTAAAAATTGACAACATCAAGGTTGGTGGGAATGTGGAACAATAAGAACCTTCATGAATGTTGGTACTATACGACAGTAAAACCACTTTGCAAATAATTTATCATTTTCTTAGATGCTAAATACACTATTACCATATAATCCAGTTCTCTCATTTACTGAAGAGAAACAAAAATTTATGTTTGCAAAAATACTTGTCCATAAATGTTGGTAGCTGCATTCTACCCAGAAACTGGAAGCAACCAGAATTTCCATCAACAGGTGAATTAATTAATAAATTGTAGTACATCTACATAATGGCATAGTACTGAGCAATAAAAAGGAATAAACTACTGATCCATGCAACAACATGGATAAATTTCAAAAACATCATGTCAATGATATCCCAGACATGAATAGTTGGGATCATAGTGCATGATTATAATCATATAAAACTTTTAAAAAAGGAAAAACTGGGAACAAAAAAATAAATTAGCTGTTGCCTGAGTATGAGGATGAGAGTAGAGACTAGTGATAGGAAGGAGCAGGGGATATTTTCAAGCAATTGAATAGTACATTTAAATGAGTACATTTATGTTAAGTTAATTTCACCCTGATAATACTGCTTTTAAAAAGGAAATTCTGGCTTCTGTGTAGAGAATAGACTTGGGTAGGGGCAGTGAGCAGAGCAAGGGAAGAAGCTGAGCGATCAGTTAAAAAACTTCTGCAATAATCCAGGGTTGCAGTAATCCAGGGAAAGTGATATTGGGTGGGACCAGAGTGACAGTAATGAAGGTGTTAAGAAGTTGTGAGATTCCAGATATACTTCAAATGTGGAGCCTGGAAAAAATGGACTAGATATGGGTCAAGTGAGAAAGAAATTTTTGTCCTGAACTACAAGACTTGCCATTTAAGATGATATAAACTTGTGGCATATCAAGTACAGTAGCTGAAAAGAGTTCAGTTTGGGACATGCAAATATAAAATGCTCATCAGATAACTTAGTGGCAATATCAAGAGGTGTTTATATTCAGGCACACATTAAGAGGATAAAGATACACATTTGGGAATCATAAGCACATACAGTAAGACCTTGGGTTGCAAGTAACTTGTTCTGTGAATATTCTGTAAGACGAGCAAACATTTTTAATGAATTTTAACTTGATAAACAAGTGATGTCTTGCAATACAAGTAATACGTGATGCCGAATGTCACATGATCACAACTGAGCCAATGGTTTCTCTCTCTCTCTCTCTCTCCTCTCTCTTTTTCTTGCTGCAGGATTGTGGGTGATCATCTCACATGCTTGGATGCTTGGTCTTAGGCTACAGTGTTTGGCAGAAATCAATGATTTTTTAGAACGTTGGAGATTGGCCACAACTGACACTAGTGTATTTTTTGTCACTTCAAAGTATCTATGGATAGCCCTTTGTTTTCCCATACAAGAGTAAGCATAACAAGATAGATTCCTTGTTAAATTTGCAGGAAAAGATAAAGATTCCATTGAGCCAACAGATAGCAATAATTTCATTAGTGATAGTGAAAGTCATCCTACACAATAACCCTCTTCTCGCTCATCCCCCTCACACTACCCACGAAGGTTTGCAAAGGTAAGTGCAGATTAATTTGTTTATTTTCTTCATTATTTTTGTATTCTATTACAATATTGTAATCATTTTTATATGAATATTTTTGGGTTGTGGTATGAATCATCTGAGTTTCCTTTATTTCTTATGGGGAAAATCACTTTGGTATACAAGTGCTTTGGATTACAAGCATGTTTCTGGAATGAATTATGCTCACAAACCACAGTTTTACTGTCTATTATATTTTAATTCACAATATTGACTGAGGTGACCAAGAGAGGGAATATACAGAAAGTAGAGTTCTAAAGATTGAGTCTTGGCAAATTCCATTTTTAAAGTTTGCAAGGAGAAGGAACTAACCAAGAATTAGAAGAAGGTGAACTGAGAAAATGATATTCCCAAGACAAATGAGGGATATCTAGAAGGGAATATGCAACACTGTCAAATTCTGTTATATGAGCAAGACGATGTCTAACAAAATACAGTAAGGTAAATGCAAATTAACATAACATTTCTCAACTATCAGGACAGCAAAATCTTGAATGTGTGATAACATACTCCATTGAGGATGGCGTGGGATAACAGAAACTATCATACTTTGATGGTGGAAATGCAAAATTCCCTAGAAAGCATAATTTTGTACTTTCTAGTAAAATTGTATATGCATTTGCCCTTTGACTCAGGAAATACCTTTCCTAGGAATTTATTTCAAAAATATTTGGACAAAAATAGACAAGTCTTTATAGAACAGCAATCTATTGCTTCTTCTATACGGAAATGTCCTAAGTAAAAATCAAGTGATCAAATCAAATCTTGTAAGCTAGATCATAACAAATCTGGCACTCTAACAATATATGCTAGCAGGAGATTCCTTATCTAATGAATGCTTTTAGCAAGATGTATTTGGTTGATTTAAGATTGCTTATGATAAACAAACAAACCAACCTAGATTTAGGCTTATGAGGTATGGATCCTTGGAAAATATCATATAAGCAGTGTAATAATTTGAATATAAAATGGAGATGGCTATTGACTAAAATATAGCCCCCTTTGGTGTTAAGTCCTATAGGTGAAAACATGAAGCATGTTGCCTTTGCCCTTTTTATAGTGGATATTGACTAAGTCCTCCCTTCACCCAAATTTCATTGGGTGTTTACAGTAGTAAACATTAAGCAATACAAAATTCTAGGAGGACAACAACAGATGCTTGTTCTAATTAAGGAAATTGTTGAGATGGAAGTCTTGATTACCATTATTTCCCTTTTGTAGCAGTCCTAGCTAACATATAAAACAGAAAGTTCCATCACTTCTCAGCCATTTGGCTAAGATCAAGTGTAAAACATAAAGTTCCAAGGGGTGCCTGGCTGGCTCAGTCGGTAAAGCATGAGGCTCCTGATCGTGGGTCATGAGTTCATGCCCCCGTTGAGCCTAGAGCTTAAAAACCAAATCCAAAAAAAAAAAAAAAAACCCAAAACAAAAAACCCCAGAAGGTTCCAGAAGGTTCCTAAAGGTAAGCAATAGACTGTCAAAGATCAAACAAAGTAATTCCTTAGATTAATTTAGTTACATCTAATATGATAAAGATTATATAGGAAGTATAACAGGCCAAGAAGGCCCAGTATGCCAATTATGCCAATATATATCTAATTAATAATGCCTTCTTTTCAATCCCAAATTCAGAATCCTGCCAGACAGAGTATGCCTTTCATGTAAATGTGTAATGGAAATCAATGTAAATTTACTGCATTGCCACAGCAATATATAACTTTCCTGGCATATTACCACAATCTAGTGACTCAGTACTTGGACTTAACCATTAACAGCACATTTTTAAGTGCACCACGTGTATGCTACTAAGCTAATTGGCTCCTTAAAGAAAGAAGGTCAAGAGGAGTAAAAAAACATGGTCCGCTTTATGACTGAGGATGGCTAATAAGTCCAGCTAAAATTCAAGTCCAGTCCAATCTGAGAGATTCCTGGAGCAACCAGAGATATTCCTCAAACTGTAAGAAATAAGTTATTGTCTTTTAACAGACCCTTCCAACAAGCAAGAAACTCATAGCTTGAAGGGCTATTTGAGTTCTGGCAAAATCACATCGCTTCTATAAAAATACTGTTAGCCCTTATCACAAAGTCATAAAAAATAAGTCTTATTTCAAGTGGGGCCCTAGGAAGAAACAAGCATTAAAAGATTCACAGAGGATGACGTCACAGGGAACCATCATGATCCAACTGATTATGTAAGAATATCCATCTCCTAGAATATTTGCAGCTGTGAAGCCTTTGGGAAAAGTCAAACAGTGCTACTCAGCAAAGATCTCTTGGATTTAGATTTGAAAACTAGCTGAGATAATTGATCATTAAAGTCCATTCGAAAGACAGTTGCTAACTCATTGCTGGATATTGGTCAAAGCTGCCCCACATCAGAAGGACATTACATAATTCTAAGACTAAATATCAGTCATATCTTGGAAATGTCAGAAAGACATCAAATAGGGAAAAGGCAGCATAGCAGAGCTCAGTGACCTAGAATAAATGCTATATGGTAGAATACCCTGAGGTGGGAAGTTCAGCGGGAGTACACTGAATACATAAGCAAGCTTCTCACAGCTCCAATGAGAGAGTCCTCCAAGAATCCCCCTTACTCTGACAAAGTAGCCAACTGGTTCACTAATAGTAGTTCCTGGCTTGAGAGCCATGTTCCTGTTTGGAAATTGGCAGCTATGTGTCATATTGAGAGAAACAAAACAAAACAAAACAAAACAACCTTGAGGAGAGAAGGAACAGGCAAGTCTGCAAATTTGGCAGAGTTGAGAACTGCTAATTTAGCAGTGTGAGAAGAATTAGCCTCCTGATCTCAGAGGAGCATTTGGATATTTATAGACTCTGGGTTGTAGTCAACAGCAAATGGGTCCTAGATCACTAATAGAGTACCCTATGTGGCACTCAATTAAGTAAATCTCTTTACGAATTAAGAAGAATTAAAAGGGGTCATGTGGGTGTTAACAACAACAACAAAACAAAAATCAAAACAAAACAAAACAAAAAATCCAGTTTCCAGCTTAGAAAGGAGATTGAAACACTAAGGCAGATGCCTTAATCAGATTCCTGAGCTAACTGACTATCTAGTAAGTATGCATGTTCAGATACAGTAGCAATCTATTTCTTCCTTACCAGGGGTATATGTTATAGGACACTTGTAAAAACTGTACAACATCTGGAACAAACCAAATAGGATCCAGAATTTATTGAACAATGAATTCTAGTCACCACCCTTATAATGGGGAATGTGGTATATGAGAAGTCCTTTCTTCGGGGAGAAATTGAATAATCCCGTAATATTAACTGATACATAGTATGTCAAACATTATTTTAACCACTCTTCTATAGCTGTCTGGTGTAACAAAGGATTTGTAAGCTTACTTACACAATTAAATAAAAAGCAAAAAACAAGATATATGTAAGCAATGATTCTCCAGGATGAAGCTGCATTATAAACCCCAAAAGATGGAATACTTACAAAAACTGATTAGCAGAGAAGGCAGTGAATTTGGCCTTAGAAGAAATATAGACTTAAGTTAAATGCTTCCATCAACACATTATTATTATATCCAAATAACTGTGGATGAAAGGAGGAAAAAAGGTAACTGAGTTAGTAAAAGAAATTTGAAAGGCCTATGAAGCCGGATGGTCATCATTAAGGTATTTTGTGGAGTGACTTTACACAGCAGCTGCTGGCCTGTGATGTGTTTCTCTCTGATTACCAAAGGAACATTCTCTGGGAAAGAAGAAAAGATAAGTGTCCTAGTCTGACCTTCTTGTAAACATGCTGACAACTGACTGCCTTAAGCTAAAGACATTTGCTAGGAGGAGTGTTTTTAACTATTGAATTCTCTTAGTAAGACTGTTCCTAACGCATGGCTCCTGGGGAAATGTCACTAAAACCCTTTTCCAGTCTAAATATAAAATGAAGATGTTTCATAACTTAAATAACCCCCCTCTTGTTATGTGAGGTCAGTCATAAACTTCATTTAAATTCCTCATCTATTACTGGCCAGAGAAGGTATCCAATGCAGAAGGGAAGGGCCAAGGTAGCCACAGAGGGTGAACTAGATTTCTCTCTGATTTGCCTGAGCCTTTCAATTATTTATATCTTCAAACATATTAGTAAATCTGGGTAAGACTCCTTATTCATGTATGTCTAATTTGACAATGCAATTTTTTCCTGTTAGCTCCAGTATGCTAATATTTACATTTAAGTTAGAAGAAGAAAATATGGCTATTTATACATGTTTGTTTATATTTAAAGATGTATAAATTTTGTTAATGGTTATCTATAAAGAGAGAAAGGTAATAGGTTAGAGGGAGCTAGAATAGAGGCCAGACTTTTCTGAGTATATCCTGATTTGTAGATTTGAAATTGGAAACCAAATATTTTAAATTATTTTTAAAATTCCCCCAAAGTGAAAGGGGAAGGAAACCAATGAACCTAACAATGTATTGAGTTCAGTGTCATAACAAAATGACAGAAATGTTTTCAACTGACTTTAAATACAGTAATTTACTATCTAGCCTTGCTGGGATATACACTATGGTCAAAAACACTAGCAAAAACAAAAATAATATACCCTTTAAACTTTTTCCAGTATCCATATTGTTGTTGACAGTGTTATCTTATTCAGAGTCTGTGGTGTGTATTGTGGGAAAAAGCAAATGAGAAATTACGTTGAAATCACTGAAAACCTGTTTGGGTCATATTAGAAGGGAAACCGATGTAAGATGCCTGAGATTAAGTAGGAAGTATCAATATGAAATCATAATGTATTTACTCTTTAAAAGGCCCAGAAAAATATGCCCAATCATTAGCAATGGGCACTTCTAAATACAAATAGTGGTCTCTAAATATCATTTTCCACTAAGAGAAACCCAGAATTACTGGAACAACAGCTAAGTCTATGTCTATAGCAAGCAATGCACAAGATGAGCTTTGAATATCTTGCCATACCAGAAAGTAAATAAGTCATTAAAGACTACTAAGGTCATGTCAAAAGACTTAGAAGTCAACTTAAAGATATTCCCATTGGCCAAAGATGGAAAACACAGATCATATATGAGAAATCTGCAATGGATTAATACACATAAATTATTATTAAGATGGTTGTAGCTCTCTCTACTTGTGTACGTATTCATTTACTTATTCTTACATATTCATGCATACATGCATGCATTCATTCATTCATTCATTCATTTGTTCATTCATTCATTTTAAGTAAGCGCTGCACCAAACATGGGCTTGAACTAATGATACTGAGCTCAAGAGTCACACACTCTACTAACTGAGCTCATCAGCTACCCCATATATAAACTACTTTTTAAATGTTTATTTATTTTGAGAGAGAGTAGGGGAGGGGCAGAGAGAGAGGAAGAGAGAAAATCCCAAGCAGTCTCTGTGTTGTCAGCAGGGAGCCTGATGTGGGGCTCGGTTTCATGACCATGAGATCATGACCTGAGCTGATATCAAGAGTTGAACGCTTAACCAACAGAGCCACCCAGGTGCCCCTATAAACTATTTTTAAATCCATGAGTTCTGAGGGATTTTATAAAATTCCAATAGAACTAATATACCATGTTATATTAGTTTCAAATGTACAACATAGTGCTTCAATAATTATGCACATTATTCAGTACTCATCATAAGTGTACTCTTAATCCCTTTCACCTATTTCACCCATCCTACACCGCCATAATAATCATGTTTGTTTACTATGGTTAAGAGTCTGTTTTCCAGTTTGTCTTTTTTCATTGTTCATTTGTTTTGTTTCTTAAATTCTTCATATGAATGAAATCATATGTTATTCATCCTTCTCTAACTCATTTATTTCACTTGGGATTGTATCCTCTAGTTTATTTCATGCTGTGGAAAATGCCAAGATTTCTTATTTTTGTGTGTGGAAGAGTAGTATTCTATTTTTTATTATATATATATATATATATATATATATATATGTATATATATATAAATAAAACATTCACACACCCACCACATGGGATGAATATATCTTTTCACTTGGGTAAATATCCAGTAGTGAAATTACTGAATCATAATGATAATTCTATTTTTAAGTTTTTAAGGAAATTCCATGCTGTTTTCCACAGTAGTGTACCAGTCTCCTTTCCCCCCAACAGTGCACATAGGTTCCTTTTCCTTCATATCTTCATCAACACTTGTTTCTTATGTTTTTCATTTTAGCCATTCTGACAGGTGTGAGGCAATATCTCATTGTATTGATTTGCATTTCCCTGATGATAAATGATGCTGAGCATCTTTTCAGGTATCTGTTGGCCATGTTTTCTTTGGAGAAATGTCTATTGGCCATATCTTCTTTGGAGAAATGTCTTTTCATGTCATCTACCCATTTTTAATTGAATTATTTGGGTTTCTTGGTGTTGAGTTGTAGAAGTTCTTCATATATCTTGGATACTAACCATCAGATATGACGTTTGCTAATATCTTCTCCTATACTATGGGCTGTCTTTTATTTTTGTTGTTCCCTTTACCATGCTAGTTTTTATTTTGATGTAGTCCTAATAGTTTATTTTCCATTTGTTTCCCTTACCTTAGTAGCCATATCTAGAAAAATGTTGTTACAGCCAATGTCAGAGAAATTACTGCCTGTGCTCTCTTCTGAGACTTTTATGGTTTCGGGTCTCATGTTTAGGTCTTTGATCCATTTTAAATTTATCTTTGTGTATAGTTTAAGAAAGTGGATCTGGTTTCATTCTTTTCCAAGTAGCTATTCAGTTTTCCCAACACTATTTGTTGAAAAGACTTTTTCCCATTGCATAGTCTTGCCTACTTTGCTGTTGATTAATTGACCATATATATGTGGATTTATTTCTGGGCTCTCTATTTTGTTCTATTGATCTCTGTGTTTGTTTTCATGCCGGTATGATAGTGTTTTGCTCACTAGAGCTTTGTAGTATAGTTTGAAATCTGGGATTGTGATGCATCCAGCTTTGTTCTTCTTTCTCAAGATTGCTTGGGCTATTCTTTTGTGGTTATACTCAAATCTAAGGATTATTTGTTCCCATTCTGTGAAAAATGTTGTTGATGTTTTGATAAGAATGACATTAAATATATAGACTGCTTTGGGTACTGTGAACATTTTAACATTATTTGTTCTCCTAATCCATGAGCATGGGATATCTTTTCATTTGTTTGTGTCATCTTCAATATCTTTCATCAGGGTTTTATAATTTACAGAGTATAGGTCTTTCACCCATTTCATTAAGTTTATTCCTAGGTATTTTATTATTTTTGATGTAACTAAATGAGATTGTTTTCTTAATTTCCATTTCTGCTGCTTCATTATTGGTACATAGAAATGCAACAGATTTCTATACATTAATTTTATATCCTATGAGATTCATTTATGAGTTCTAATAGTGTTTTGATGGAGTCTTTCAGATTTTCTACATATAGTATCACGCCATCTTCAAATAGTGAGTTTTATATCTTCTGTTCTGATTTGATAGTTTTACTTCTTTTTTGTTGTCTGATTCCTGTGGCTAGGACTTCCTGGACCATGTTGAATAAAACTGGTGAGAGTGGACATCCTTCTCTTGTTCCTGACCTTAGAGGAAAGGCTCTCAGTATTTCCCCATTGAGAACAATGTTAGCTGTGGATTTTTCATATATGGCTTTTATTAGGTTGAGGTATGCTTCCTCTAAACTTACTTAGTTGAGGCCTTTTCTTATAAATGAATATTATACTTTATCAAATGTTTTTCTTTTCTTTTTTAAGTCCAGTCAAGGTTAATGTCAATTAATGCTCTGAACTTTTTAAATAATTTTTAAAGATGTATTTTATTTTTGAGAGAGCGAGAGCATGACCTGGGGAGGGCAGAGAGAGAGAGAGAGGGGGATGGAGGATCTGATGAAGGCTCTGTATTGACAGCAGAGATCCTGTCCTCCCAATGATTTAGGTATGTCATACTTTACATCCTTTTATTGTGTGAATCCTTTCACTGATTTTTCTGGATATACTTAATTTTATTGTTTTTGTACTTCCTTACTCTTGCTTGTGATTTTTCCTTTCCACTCACAGAGTTCTCTTTATCATTTCTTTTAAGGCTGGTTTAGTGATGATAAACTCCTTTAACTTATGTTTATCTGGGAAACTCTTTCTCCTTCCATTCCCAATGATAGCCTTGCTGGATAGAGTACTCTTGGTTGCAGGTTTTTTTCTTTCAGCACTTGGATTAATTGTGTTGGGGATCCTCTGTGCCTCCTGGATCTGGATATTTGTTTCTTTCCCTATATTCGGGAAATTTTCAGCTATTATTTCTTCAAATAAATTTTTTGCCCCCTTTTCTCTCTCTTCTCCTTCTAGCATCCCTACAAAGCAAATGTTACTGTTCTTGACTGTGTCACTGAGTTCTCTTAAACTATTTCCTTTTTTTATTATTTTATTTCCTCTCTCCTGTTTACCTTGATGGTCTTCCATTACTCTGTTCGCCAGGTCACTGATCCGCTCCTCTCTTCCTTTTAAGTCCACTATTTATTCCATCTAGGGTATTTTTAATTTCAGCTGAGTTCTTCATCTCTGATTGGTTCTTTTTTATGTTATCTATCTCTTTGTTAGGGGTCTCTCTGAGGTCTTCCACTCTTTTCTCAACTCCGGTGAGTATCTTTTTGACCATTACTTTTAATTCTCTATCAGGCATATTGGTTATCTCTGTTTTGCTTAGCTATCCTGCTATGATTTTGTCCTATTCTTTCACTTGGAACATATTCCTTTGTCTCCTCATTTTGTCTGTCTGTGTCTGTTTTTATGTGTCAGGAATGTCAGCTGTGCCTCTTGCTCTTAAAAGCAGTGGCCTTGTGGAGAAGTTTCTGTAGTGTCCTGTAGTACAGTGTCCCACATTCACCAGAACCTGGCACTTCAGACGCGCCTCCAATGTGTGTTGCACACACCCTACTATTATGGCTAAGCCATCTTTGCCTTCAGTCCAGTTGTTTACAATGGCTCTTTTTACCTGTTGAGGGCAGTGTTTGGTTCCTGTGTTGTTAAGAGAGTCAGTATAAGGCTGCCTTGGGCTTGAATTGAATAATAAAACAGGTGTTTTCCAGAGCTGTAATAGCACTAAACTGTAGGGTGTGCTCCCTGTGTTGTCCTCTGGGAAGCTTTCGTTGGTGGGCAGGGCCAGAATTCAGACCAGATGTCTGCTCCCAGCCACTGCTGAAGCCATAATCAGACTGCTGTGTGTGGTTAACTTCTCCTCTTCCTGGGGCAGGAGTCACTTTGGGGTGGTGCTGGCCCCTATTGGGGCTGTTTGCACACTGCCAGGCTTATAGCATCATTTTGGATGAACTTCTGCCAAAGGTATGTTGGAGGGTGTGTCTGCAGGAGGAGAAGGGGTTGGAACACTTGGTGTCAGCACGGTCTGCACAGATCTGCACAGGTGCAGAGGGGACCTGCAACTACCCAGGAAAACTTCTGCAGAAGCTGGTTTGTTTGGAGGGGGTGGATCTGAAGAAGCATGTGCAACAGGATGTGCTATTAGTAAGCTAGGCGGAGGGTGTTTTCAGAGCACTGATTCCTACAGGTGTCTATGTGGGGGCTAGGGCTCAGGGGAGGGAAATGGCATATGGCATATGCCATTTGCTCTTGGAGAAGTCTCCCAAAGCTCCCTGCCCCTCCAGCACATGCTCTGAGATCATTAAATAAATCTTCTGGCATATCCCAGGTATTTTTCAAATTGATGCTTTTGTGCTGTATCAGTGAGGCTGTTTGTTGTGCTCTTTAAGGGCAGAGACTTCCCAGAGCACAACCTACTGATTTTTAAAGTTCCATGTATTGGGACCCATTGATTGTAAAAACTCATGAAGCTAGGCCCCTCTGGTTTCCAAAGCCAAATGTTATGGGGATTCATCTTCCCAGTGCAGGTCTTTGTGCCTAGTGTGATTATCAGGGGGCTTGCTCCTCTCCCTTCTCCATGCCCCATGGCATTCTTCCCTCCTCTGGACAGTCCTACAGGTCTGTTTGGCTCCCAAATGTCTCTCTCCCCTTTCTATCCTCTTTGAAGTGGCTTCTCTACATCTAGCTGTGGAGAGTCTGTTCCACCAGTCTTTGGGTTGTTTTCTATTTGCGCTGGTTAGGGAGTGTTATCTAGTTGTGTCTGTGGGACAGGTGAGCCCAGGATCATCCTACTCCATCATTTGCCCTGGAAGTCTGAGAGAGAATTTTAAAAATCTCATTGGTCATCTTTGGAGATTGCTATAGAACTCATTATTCTGGGGCGCCTGGGTGGCTTAGTCGGTTAAGCGTCCGACTTTCGCTTAGGTCATGATCTCGCGGTTCGTGGGTTCGAGCCCCGCGTCGGGCTCTGTGCTGACTGCCAGCTCAGAGCCTGGAGCCTGTTTCAGTCTGTGACTCCCTCTCTCTCTGACCCTCCCCTGCTCACGCTGTCTCTCTCTCTCTCTCCTAGAAATAAATAAAATAAAAAAATAAAAAAAAAAAAAAAGAACCCATTATTCATAAAACAATCAAGTATTTATCCTGTAATAAACAGTGATTCTTGGTATCTTATAGTTGAATTGGGATCATTTTTCTTAATAGAAGTATTACGGCTAAGAAATATGTAATAATGAAAGAATTGTATTATCAACATTTTATAAGCCCTAATGAATTCATGAATTTAGGCAATGCTCACCTGGTGGCTTCTAATATCACAAAATGGAGACAACCAGTCATTATGCATCTCCTTACAGAAGAATACAACACAATCTCTGAGATATTCCTACCAGAAATTGAACCTGAATGTAATCAAGCTTCTACCTGTAATTCACAGAAAATTTAGGAGGCAGAAGAAAGCATGGGAGTATAATTACCAAATCTAGGTTGCAGAAAACTCTGTAATTTCTAAAATATGAGGATAATGTGTAGAATAGTATCAAAAATCATTGAGTATTTTCTCTTGCACTAGATTTTGTAGTTTGTCATTGTGTGACCTGTAATACCCAGAGTCATTTCATATACAAAAAGAATCTGTCTTTAGATGATGACCTAGAATATGGGAGAGCAAGAAAACCTCATATAAAAGGAGCTGGAAATCTTATTTCACACTGCAATTATCAACCTCTACATCAAACTGTGGATTCCACCACATCTCCTTTTACTGTTTAAGCTGGTTTGAGCTGAAGTTACTTCTACTTGTAACCAAAGCATCTTAATTTATAGATTAGAAAAGGAGCTACAGACTGAGAAGGAACCACTTCCAATACATATATTTATAATTTGAGGCTCTATATATGCAAGTCCCATCTATCTACTCATCAATGTTTTTTTTTTTTTCAAATTATAAACAAAATCAAATTGAAGAGTAAAGTAGAAGGTTGTTTTTCTTTTCTTAGCTTTTAAGCTGAACTTTGAAGTGTCACTTTTAAGTGTAAGGTTCCCCTCTAAATCTTCTCTAGTCACTAATCATTGAAAATATTTTAAATATTAACTAGTTACCCAAAAGATAAAACTGTGAAAAACCAAAGTGTTTGAAGCTAGTGTTCTGTAAACACTCTAAATTGATGGATCTTGAACATTTGTGCCTAGATCCTAAGTAAGAATAAACTCTTTTTTTTTTTAATTTTTTTTTTTTATGTTTTATTTATTTCTAGGAGAGAGAGAGACAGCGTGAGCAGGGGAGGGTCAGAGAGAGAGGGAGTCACAGACCGAAAGAGGCTCCAGGCTCTGAGCTGGCAGTCAGCACAGAGCCCGACGCGGGGCTCAAACCCACAAACCGCGAGATCATGACCCAAGCGAAAGTCGGACACTTAACCGACTAAGCCACCCAGGCGCCCCACTAAGTAAGAATAAACTCTTAAAACAATGTATACATGTAATAAATGGTGACAGGGCCACTATGGCCGAACTGCTGCAATATTCACTCTTGCTCCTGGGAATGACCTCTGGGTGGGAGGTGGACATACTGGACGTACTATGAGATGTTCTTAGCCAAGATTCCCTTGATCATCTGGTCTCATGTCCCATTCTACTGGAGGGCCATAATGGCAATTCAGGTCCCTTACTATCAGTGTCAACTTAGTCACTGAATTTACTTTATTCAGCAATCTCAAAAGTCTTAGTTGTCACCTTTCTTCAGACTACAGTTATTTGGTTAAATGTCCATATTTATCTCCCTGGGGAAGATTTAGGAGGATATTTATAATATATTCTTGGAGTAATTTTTCTGTGTGTGTATGTGTGTGTGTGTGTGTGTGTGTGTGTGTGTGTGTAACAAGATTCAGCTTTTCTTTCAGTCAATAGGCCCTGAGTTTGAAAACTGGATTAAAGGGTAACAAATCAGAATGATCTATTTCAAGAGCTGAAAATAGCCTACTCCTCACCAGCTCTCAATTTTTTTTTCTAGCATATAAGTCAAGTTAGCTTGCTACCCATATCACTCTTAGGTATACTTTAGACTGTTAGCTAAAGTAATGGATATATGATGTTAATGCACCCTGACTGCCACCTCCAGCCCTGCTGCTCATTACAGCAATTACAATTGCATGGCTTCTATTAATTAGTGTCTCCCTAGGAATCTGATATTCTGGAAATTTATCATACCCATCAACACTAAACATCTCAGTTCTATGGCAACACTGCCTACTCAGTCCTGGGCTGCAGAGGCTACTTACTGTTATCAAGATCACAACTGCGTTTCTCAAGAATGATAGGGCTCGAGGCGCCTGGGTGGCTTAGTCGGTTAATTGTCCGACTTTCGCTTAGGTCATGATCTCGCGGTTCGTGTGTTCGAGCCCCGCGTCGGGCTCTGTGCTGACTGCCAGCTCGGAGCCTGGAGCCTGTTTCAGTCTGTGACACCCTCTCTCTCCGGCCCTCCCCTGCTCACGCTGTCTCTCTCTCTCTCTCTCTCTCCTAGAAATAAATAAAACATTAAAAAAAATTAAAAAAAAAAAAAGAATGATAGGGCTCTTCTCTATAGTTTCTTCTATTCTATTCCCCTCGAGGTAAACATAGTCAGATGATGGGTTCTCCGGCCTCATATAACCATCTACATGTATAGTCTGATATTATAACATTATCATTTTTCCAAGTCTTTGACCTTTCCTTAATACTCCACCAAGGCCAAGTTTAGCATTTCTCCTTCATGTTCTACAAGACACCATTTCATCCAACTTCAAGAATTCAGGTCAGCAAGCAGCATGTTAAGACAAGTTCCAAGTGTTCTTGTTAAGATGTAAAGACCCCAATTTAACAACTCATGTCAATATACATTTTCCCTTTCCAGCCACAAATATTAACTTTTCTAGATACACTCCAACATGTGCTCCCCCGGTTCCAGGTCCTGTATCCTTTCAGTATGCACAGTATTTCTCACAGCATGTACTTATTTCTACCACCCCTTGGGAAGTGCTGTAATTTGACCCTCGTTTTAAGTCTCGTGAAGAGATGGCATAGTTTGAGAACAAGGATTATTTACAAGGCACTTGTTTCAGGTGTTGACAATAGGCAAGTTGACAATAATTGCCTCTAACAAGGTTAAAGGAGCTGCTTCTGCCAGCCTAGAGAGTGAAGAAAAATCTGGTATTCAAGGTACACCAGAACAGGCTCATCCACACAAATGTCCCCACTGCAAGTCATGGATCCCACTCTTTCCATTAGAGATCCTCATTTCAAAATAGGAGACCTGTCAAGGCTCAGTATTTAGGAGTGTAGCTATCATTACCATTAACCCTGAGTTTGAGTTTCCATAGTGTTTTCGCTCTAGCTGCTGTGAATAGGGCTTTTCAAACACTGAGGTACATTTTTCTGATGCTCACAGTGTACCTTGAGTTTGTAGTTGCTTATTTTTCTTCTCAAGTCATCTAAAGACTTTATCAAAAAAACCAGTCAAGTCCACCTTGAGAATTCAGAATTAAAAAAAAAAAGTTTTATCAGATAGTTCTGTGAAAGCAAGTGTTGTCTAGGTGGGGAAAGAGATTTCCTGGTGCTTCTTATTCTACCATCTTCCCAGAATCCTCTCCAAATTCCAAGATGTTTTTATTAATGGAGAAATACCAAATAAAATTATTTCAATGTTAGAATTATTTTAATAGAAAAGAAAATAACCCACGAACTTCACAGTCTTTAATATTGCCACTGTCTTTATGCCAAGTGCTACCTATCGCTTATACTGATGTTTGAACTTCACCAGCTCCTCAAGGCAGTCTACCACTGAAGAAAATCTTAGTAACTGTGATGTTACACCAGAATCAACACCACCACCAATGGTGTCCCTATCACTGAATTGCCCCAAGAGTGATTCAGATCTGATTCCCATCCTGACAGGCTCCTTTCTAGGACCATTTCAGATAACAACTGACTTGGCCTAGATTCCCCATAAAATGGACCTGGGACGAGAGCTTGCATGTAGGTTGATTTTAGCAAAGTAATTCAAACAGGAGTAGGTAAGTAGGAAGAGTTGCCCCAGGTGGTGTTAGCTACCTCACACAGCCAGGGCAGTTTATGTGTGAGAATGGCTACATGGGTTCCTGCACATGTTCCATGAAGCTAAGGCAACAGCAAAGCCCTGCACAGGAAGGAGCACCACTGGCTGCTGGAGTAAAAATGTTAGGCTTAGAGGATAAAAGTTGGGCCAGAAGAACTTTCATAGTAGGGTAAGTGCTCTAATAAAGCAATGTTAAAATACTATGGAAATTTATATGGAAAAAAAGCAGATGATCCTTTGGTTTTGAAGCATGACTTCAAAAGCATGGCTCTTTGGGGCACCTGGGTGGCTCACAGTTGGTTAGGCGTCCAACTTTGGCTCTGGTCATGATCTCACAGTCCGGGGGTTTGAGCCTTGCATCAGGCGCTGTGCTGATAGCTCAGAACCTGGAGCCTGCTTTGGATTCTGTCTCTTCTGCTCTCTCTGCTCTTCCCTCACTTGAGTCTGTCTTTCTCTCTCAAAAAATAAATATTAAAAAAGATTTAAAAAAAAAAGCATGGCTCTTCATGACTGGAAGAGCTGAAGGCTTATAGTAACTGCTTTACCATTTGTATCCTTTCTTCTTCCTTTTTAAATATAAGATTAATTATATTATCTTCTGCCCCTAAAGCCTAATGTTTTAAAAAGGAGAAACAGAAGAAAAGATTAAATACTGTTATAGTGGCAAAAATTTTTTAATGTAAAAAAAAATGCAACTGGCTAAAAATACAAAGTATTCGGTAGTCCTTCCCCCACCTTATCTGTGGAGCATATGTCACAGGACCCCCAATGAATGCCTGAAACCATGGATAGTACCAAACCCTATATATTTTTTACTATACATACATGGTTTTTACTCTACATACGTGCCTAAAACTAGGATCAGTGAGGGATCAGTGACAATAAAACCAACATGAATTTCTTTTTTCATTCTTCACAATTTCACAGATAGAAGATTTGTTCTTACTACAGATCTCAGCAACCTCAGCATGTGATTTTTTTCTTTCCCTATTTAGCTGAGAATTTTCAACTTTGCACTTCAAGGAAGCACTTTCAGACATTTCTTTGGCATCTTTGAATTGCCAGTATCACTACTCTTGAGCTTTTGGGACCATTACTAAGTAAAATAAGGGTTACCTGAACACAAGCACTGCCATACTGTGACAGCTGATCTGATAACTCAGAAGGCTAAGTGACTAATGGGTGGGTAGAGCATATACAGTGTGGATACATTGCACAAGGGGATGATTCCATTCCTAGACAGGACAGTGGGAGATTTCATCAGAATACTCAACATGGTGTGCAATTTAAAATTTATGAATTGTTTCTTTCTGGAATTTTCCATTTCATACTTTTGGACCACGGTTGACTGGAGATAACTGAAACCACTGAAAGCAAATCTACAGATGGGGGTGGAGGGACTACTGTATTTCCTCCTGAACTGTGACTTACACTTTACTGGAGCTGTAAAAAAGCATGAGAAAACACCTGAATAAATGCATGCACTGTGTAATCTATTTAGGTGGTGAGAAGAGAGAATTTGCATGATACTGTAGTAAACAATTCAGAACACAGCAAGGAAATGGATTTATACATATGTTAAATAAAAGAATGGTTATTCTGTCATGGTCCTGAAGTTGAAAAGCAAATTTGAAACAGTGATTACAAACAACACTCCTAAATACTAAGTTTCTATAGGGTGCATTGTTTGTATCTTACTAATGGACACATTTTCTAAAATTCTGTGGTTGAACTGCATGTTCCTTTCAAAAGAAAATGGTTACATAAGGTGCTTTTGCTTGCTTGGTATTGGAAGAAGGAAAATGCGTCTTATCTAGAGAGAAGAAAAGTTAAAAGATATTTTAAAGACGCCTAAACAGAAAAAAGAGGATACATATCGGGTTTTAGAAAGTTCACAAACCACAATATTCAAATTCAATATTTTACATGGTTATGATTATATATAAAATATTAGTACTTTGCTTTCCCCCGTATTATAAACAGCTATGCTTTATATCTGAACCTGTGATTCAGAATAATTGATTCACGTCTCACATCAGGACACACTAAATATATCTTTTTTTGGGGGGGATAGTTTTTTATGCATTTGTAAGACTGCTTCAGGTAATTTATAAGTAACGCACTATGCATTATTTAAAAAAATGTTTTAAATGTTCAGTCATTTTTTGAATGAGCAAGGGAGAGAGAGAGAGACAGACAGACACAGACAGAGAGCAAGAGCAGGGAAGGGGCAGAGAGAGATGGAGATACAGAATCTAAAGCAGGCTCCAGGCTCCAAGATGTTAGCACAGAGTACAATGCAGGGGGGCTCAAACTCATGAACTGTGAGATCACGACCTGGTCGGAGTCTGACACTTAACTGACTGAGCCACCCAGGCACCCCAAATAGGCCTTTTCTATCAGAAACTGGCATATTGTTGCCATACCAAATTAGTTGCTACTGTTGATTTTAAAAAATATTTTCTGAATTTATCTAGGATGCCTAACACTGACAACATGATATGTAGTTATGAAGACACTTACAGCCTTTTGTAAAAGTCAGTATTCATCTTATACTTTTCAGAACAGAAAACATACTTAATAACTGAAAAAGTTAATAAGCCACATCCAACTAGCACTAGCGATTGTTCAATGAGACAATATACAGTAGAAATTAACACCATTTGGGGCACCTGGGTAGCTTAGTCCGTTAAGCGTCCGACTTTTGCTTAGGTCATGAACTCGCGGTTCGTGGGTTCGGGCCCTGCGTCGGGCTCTGTGCTGACTGCCAGCTCAGAGCCTGGAGCCTGTTTCAGTCTGTGACTCCCTCTCTCTCTGACCCTCCCCTGCTCACGCTGTCTCTCTCTCTCTATCCTAGAAATAAATAAAACATTAAAAAAAAAATTAAAAAAAAAATTAACACCATTTAATTTACAGTTTATTTTATAATCGTATTTTATTAAAGTATAATTCACAAATAGTAAAATCATATATCTTAAATATACAATTTGGGGAATGTTGACAAACATATGCAACTATATGACTGTCAGCCAGATCAATATACAAAACATTTCAACCCACCCCCCTCAAATTTCCAGGTCCCTTTTCCAGCCAATTTGAATGCTCTGCCCTCACCCAGAGCAACAGGTGTTCTGAGACCCATCACTACAGCTTAGTTTAGCCTTCATATAATTAGTTATACAGAATTTTCTGTCTGGTTTACTTTGCTCAATGTAATGCTTTAGAGACTCATGTATGTTATTACATTCATCAGTAGTCCATTCTTTTTCACAAGTAGTATTCCATTGTCTGACTAGTTCACAGTTTGTCTATCCATTCTCCTGTGGATAGACACTTGATTGTTTATGTTTTGCGTTATGAATAAAACTTTCATAAACATTCACTTTTCTTGAGTATGTACCTTGGCATGAAACTGCTGAAACACAGGGTGTATATTTAACTTTCAAAATTTCCAGTTTCCAAAGTAATTCCTGTCCATACTGTATGAAAGTTCCAGGTACTTCACATTCTCATTATTGCATGATATTGCCAGTCTTGTTTAGTTTTAGCCATTTAACCAGTGTGTATATTTTGTAATTTTAGTCATTTAGTGGTATCTTGTGGTTTTAATTTGCATTTCCTGGATGATAAGTGATGTTTATTGGCCTTTTGTATATATATATATATTTTTTGTGAAGTGTCTGAGTCTCCTTAACTGGCTTCTCATTTTATTACTGGTTTGTAGGAGTTCTTGATATATTCTGGGTAAGAGTCCTTTGTCAGATATGAGTATTTTGAATATTTTCTCCCAATCCGTATCTTGTTTCTTTACTTTCTTAATGGAAGCTTTTGATGAACAGAAAGTTTTGATTTTGATGAAGTCCAATTTCTCTTTCTTTTAAGTCAGTGCTTTTTATGTCCTATTTGAAAAGAAATGTTTCTCTACTTCAGATTATGAAGATTTTTCTGCTAGATTTTTTTTCATTTCACCAGTCACATATAAGTAAATTTTTCTGAAGTTTAAGTAGGGGTCAAGGTTTTGTTTTTACGCTTTTTTCAGTTATCCCAATATCATTTGTTGAAAAGCTATCCTTTCCCTTTTTAAATCAATTGGTAACTTTGTCAAAAAAAAAATCAACTGACTGCATATTGTTCTCTCTCTGGTTTCTCTGTTACTTTGACATATTTGTCTAAATCTATGCCAATGTCACACTGTCTTCATTGAAGCTTAATAGTAAGTCTTGAAGTCAGGTCATAGAAGTCCTCAACCTCTGTTCTTTTTCAAAATTGTTTTGGCTATTTGAGGTCTTTTGCATTTTCAGATAAAGTTTTAATGTTTGTCAATTTAGACCCCAAAAAAGGCTTCTGGGATTTTTATCTAGGATTGTATTAAATCTATAGATCAACTTGGGAAAACAAATTAGGCAGCTTCTTTTCTCCTGCAGAAAGAGGTCAATAGGTCCAGATATGGTATGTTACTCTACTGCACTGTTTATAACCCAGGATCCTTTGTCTTGCTGTTCAGCTCTCCCTGGATTTTCTCCTCATGGATATAATATAGCTAGTAGGTTACCTCAGGTTCCAATTATGCAATTCAGGAAAAAGGAAAGGGGAAGGCAAAGTACAAAAAGTGTATGACAGCTCAATCTTTCAAGTCATCTTTCTTTAAAGTTCCACCTGACACTTATATCTCATTAACTTATATCTTATACTTATATCTCATTAACCTGAGCTGTCTTACCATGCCATTTCTATCTTCAAAGAAATCCAGAAAAATGTTTTAGAGCATGACTCTAAAAATTCAAGCTCTATTAGTAAAAAAGAAGAGAATAAAGTATATTGTTGGGTGTTCTGCACAAGTTATAAAAGGCTGCTAATCTCTGAGTTAAGAATACTAGTGGAAGATCACTAGTGGAAAAGTTCATAGATAATCTACTAAGATGGCTTCAAACTCTGAACTATTTTATAAGCACAAAATTTGAAAATTCTAGACCAGGAGTATTTGATGTTCACAAGGCATTTTGACATCTGGTTTAATAGCATTAAGAAAGTGTCATCTGTTTGTAAATGAGTGTAGAATCTGCTGTCCAAATTCAAGGCCATTTCATTCCATTTCCTTCTACAGACAAAAAAGAGCCTCCAAGACAGGAAAAACAGCTGGTTAAATACATATGTATCTTAACAATGCCTTAACAGATGTGGATCTCCTTCTCAACTGAAATAGTTCATTGTTTTCAACCCACTTCAAGAATGCACAGAAGATTCTGAGTAAAGAATTACTGTACACTACATGGAATTAAAACATGTGCAAATAAGATGTTCCAGTCTCAGGCCAACTGAGGTTTAGGGAAGTGGGAAGAGAAATAATATTGGTTGACCGAGTCAGGGATATTTGGGGTGACAGTGGTACAAGGCAGACAGCAAACTCATTGACATGGTCACTTCTGGACTAAATGACTCTGGGGAACATGGTAACTTCCTAGATAAACTCATCTACAACCCTTCTATTTTCTTGTTAACTCATATACAACTTGCCCCAGAGACAATATATTTTCAATGACTTCTATGAAAATATTTGTTGTTGAAATGTGCTACTTGTATTATGATTAAAAGAGATTATACTTATTATTGGTTTACCTTAAAAGATACAGAGAGGAAATGATTGATATGATCATCAACCATACTCCTATATATTAGGTTTGTCCATAAGCCACAGCTCTGATTCTGGTTGTTTCCATTCTTCTCCAAGTAGTGTGTTAAAACGGAAAGGTTTGAAATATTCCAGACGATGGCTAAACACAAAGAAAAAGAAGGTGGGAATTGAAATGAATTCTGCATTTGTGAAATAGATGTCCTCAAGGGCTATTTATTTTGTCACATTTGTGACAGAACAGCATTCTATTTTAAAAATACCAAAGGTAAGATGTATTCTATGTGTACAACTTTCTTATTCTTTCTATGAAACATTCGGCTCTGAAATTCAGCCACATCTCAAAGCACTCTCAATTCTGCAAAAGCTCCCTCATGGCCAAGGGGAGAAATAAAAATCAACCCTCAAAACCTGACTCATTCTATCTTCCCTTAAATAAATATTACACTCTTATAGATGTTTTTACAGTTAAAGTTTTATATGCTTTATATGCCACATAGATAATTGTTTTTAAAGTCTCAGTTCCATAGACTAGAGAATAGACTATTTTGCCAAAGCAAGGGAGGTTAATGTAAAAGAGATTTAATCCCAGTTCTTTCCTTTCCAGAAAAACCATTTAACTATTGTGGCTTAATGAGGAGAGAAAGGCTTCACTAACATGTTATAGTGGATCTCAGATGTTCAGGAAATCACTTTGCCCTAACTCCACCTTGGCCAATGGTATGATCATACTTTAATCTAGGGTAAAACTCTAATAACTTCTAAACGAGGAGACTGAATACAGAAAGGCATTAGCTGGTGAAGAACCAAACAAACAAGCTATCTTGATACGGAGCCCTGAGTGAGTTGCATGTGGATTCCTGTCCCATTCTGTCCCCCTGGCCAGGCGGAACCTGGTTTAGAGTCATGTCATCAATGCAGGATTGAGAAGTTAAGGAAACTTCCAGTTACAAAATGAATAAATCATGGGGATACAAAGTACAGCCTATCTACTCAATATAGCCCAGGAAATGTATTGTAATGGCATTCGTTGTACAGAGACTGATGGTTGCTACACTTGTGAGCGTAGCATAATGTACAGACTTATTGAATCACTAAGTTGTACACCTGAAACTAATGTAACAGTGTGTATCAACTATACTTCAATTTTTAAAATTTTTAAAATTAAAAAAAAAGAGGTTAGGAAAACAACAGTGAAGGATAAGAGAAAGGGTCAGGACTAGGAACAAAAGAAAAGGGAAGAAGGAAAAGTGTTTCAGGCAGAATAAAGGCAAGTGGCTAGAAAAGATAAAGGTGAAGTGAGTAAAGTAAGAGTGTGACAGGAAGATGAAAGCTAAGGGAGAGGAACGGCAACATAGCCCTTTCTAAAGGTAAAAAGGCAAGAAAGTCAGTCTACCATGGTGCAAAGCCCACCAGGATATCTCTGTTAGGCTATTCTAAACATGCAATCTCAGCAGACAATCTTGGCTACACTAGGGACACACAGAAAGACACAGAGTAGGAATCTCAGCTTGCCTCAGAACAGCATGTGCCTTTCCTCCCTAAGGAAGCAGTGTTTACAGCAGTCCATGAAGCATTTATTAGTCTGGGCAGGAACTATATTCTCCTTAAGTGACAGGTTCAGGTGCAAAGAAGTAAGCCTCAAAATGAGAAAATGTAGGAGATACCTTAGCTTACATGCCTCTGCTGCCCCACAGGAGCCAAATATCTTGCAATAATAACTTCATAGGCATAGTTTCTTACATCCCCACAAGGAATGATACCGTTAAGGGGAAATCTCAAAGCCATACCGCCCCTATCAGGTATTCATAGTTTATTCATAATTCCTCTCAGATAAGAATCAATTTACCAATTAACGGCCATTATTATGACAAGCAATGTTGCCTAAAAATATATCTGACATTTTTATCATTCAGGGGAAGACAGCTAGAAAGGTGACTGAAGATCACATTCTCAAACAGCAAGGGAAAAGATTTATTAACCTTTCACTCACATCAGGAAACATGGATGCTTCTGGTCATTTGGCTCTGAAAGTGATCATAAATTAATTTGGAACCATATTTTTATACTAGCCCCTGCAATACTCACTAAGCAAGACTTTCCTCATACTGCTTATGGAAATGTAAGTGCTCTACTGACAGCAGTAAGTAGACTGCCCAAAGTCAGTCTGTCAAGTATTTACTGAGGACTGTCACTGGATGTAAGACTCTACTAGGTATTTGTACACATGCCTCCTTTGAGTGAAAAATGTTACTACTGTTCTGCCACAAATTAATTTCCAAAAAACTCAGAATCAGAACACATCTTCATTTATTTTCTACTTACAAATCAGGTTTTTGTCCTTGTTGCACTTCATGTTGAGGTACAGGGTAAAGAGCTTCATAATTTCTTTTCTCTTTTGATCCATGAATTGCAAATGAATTGAATTTTGTCACATTTGGTGGAAAATAACTCCAAGGAAGATAAGCTCTACCTTTCCATTTTGTCTCTTCTCTGGACACTTCGAACGAGAGAGCAAGTTCCTGCTGTAGAAACAACATATGAAACACAAAAGGTAAATTTAGATTTATACTTGAAACATTTTATATAAGACATACACACACACACACACACACACACACACACACACACCTACATATCTTAAGGATTAAAGGATTTTGTCTAGTATTTTTATTTACTTACTTTCCACACACTTCTTCTTCCAGAGAGTAAAAGCACCAAATGTTGTCCATGACTGTCAAAATTAAAATTCCTCATGAGTGTTTGAAAGAAACACATGTTCTTTTACTTTCTTTCATACCTGCAGTGTGTATGCTTATAATCAAATTTCTAAATAATTAAAAGGTGCAATATGAATATTGGATAATTATAGGGAGAACCAGTGTGCTCAGTTACTTAGAAATGTGTCGTCAAGCTTACCATTTTTCATACCATTGCAGTCAAATGCAAAAAGCTACATGTGTCAGATGAGGCAAAGTATGAAAAAGGGATGGGGGTGGTGCCTTGGTGGCTCTGTCAGTTAAGTGTCTCATTTCAGTTCAGATCATGATCTCAGTTTGTGAGTTCAAGTCCCGCATTGGGCTCTGTGCTGACAGCTCAGAGCCTAGAGCCTGCTTTAGATTCTGTGTCTCCCTCTCTCTCTGCCCCACCCCTGCTTGCACTCTGTCTCTGTCTCTCAAAAATGAATGTTAAAAAATTTTTTTAAAAAAGACAGAAAAGGGGAAGGGGGAATACCATAGTATCTGGTGGTCATAATAAAACCCATCCTGAAAACTAAAACACCCTAAGGGAAGCTTGCACGAATACCTACATCTGAATCCAACAACTTTACTAAAGGTTGTTTCTATTAAAAAAAAAAAAAAACTCTCTTGAAGCTCATCAGGAAGATAGAAAATAAAAACATAGATTGTCTAACACAAGTCAATAGGCTGAAGATTTTAACTGTATCTCTTCTTTCACACAATTCTCCTCCATCTGTCTGACTCTCGTTTTCCTGTTGTTTGTGTGTGTGTGTGTGTGTGTGTGTGTGTGTGTGTACCATTAGCTCAGACACTGACGTCACATTTTCAAAGATAAACAAAATATATCCTCAGAAGGAATTCTATTAAGAGAGCATAATTAGGATGAGCCAGGTCAGTAAGAATCAAAGGATTTCAGGTAGTTACATGAAACAAATTTACTGTCTCTGGAAAACACTAAACATTTCTCCTCAGATGGTCTGTTGTAAGCTTTTCAGGGAGGATTTCCTTCAGTAAACTATTCTAACAAGTATTATTTTTCATTTAAAAGTTCTCTGCTTATTTGTATTATTATTCAACCTTAAGAATATCCCAAGAGGAGTAAAAGTCCTTGCAAATTAAAACAACAACATTTTTTGTGTTGCTTTCCTAGAGGCTAATTAACTGTCATAGGAGTTGATTGCCTGAAGCGAAACCATGATTCTTGATTAGTAACTGTCCTGGAATATATGAAACAAAACTACTCTATGGATTTTTTTAACTTTTAGAATTAATTTTATGCATAATAGTTGCTATATTATTTAAAAACAAAAGAGAATCTAATTATCCTGTTCATTTACTGAGGCAATATTTTATGAAAATCAACTGATAGTATCATCTGATGAAATTAAAAGGATAAAACTTTATATTTCTAGCATATCGAAGTTCTTAACTGCTTTCTAGACAAGTAATAAGCCTATTTGCCTTAGCTTTCTCTCTTCTATAATGGAAATAATCACACAACAGTTGAAGTTTTATTTCCTTGCATGACAGTTTAATTGTATTTTCCAACAAAACATTCTGGTGTGTTAGTTAAAAGGTACACACAAATATATATGATTGTTTTCAAAAATATAATTGTGAACAGCTATATTTTCCACATTAGAATTAGCAAAAAATCAAAATAAGGGAAAAGAAAATAGTATCTAAAATCTCATTTAGAACCACTATTTGGGACTCTGCCCATCCTATAAAGGGAGAGAGGCTATTGGATTTAGATACTAAGACATATTTAAAAGGGGTGCCTGGGTGGCTGAGTCAGTATGGCATCTGACTTCAGCTCAGGTCATGATCTCACAACTTGTGGGTTCTAGCCCCACTTTGGGCTCTGTGTTGACAGC
Organism: Proteles cristata cristata; assembly: GCA_017311185.1. NCBI lineage: Eukaryota > Metazoa > Chordata > Mammalia > Carnivora > Hyaenidae > Proteles > Proteles cristata. The sequence goes on along the minus strand of JAESUZ010001412.1, from coordinate 1,091,527 downwards.
TCAGAGCCTGGAGCTTGCTTCAGATTCTGTGTTTTCCTCTCTCTCTACCCCTCCCCTGCTTACCCTTTCTCTCTCTCTCTCTCTCAAAAATAAACATTAAAAATTAAAAAAAAAATAAAGCTCATTTAAAATGGATAATGGCAATATAAAGAAATATTTCATTACTAAATGTTTTACTAATTTAAAATTTTAGATGAAAGGTAGGCATAAATTTACTTTTTCACACATTTAGGAAAAACTGCCAACTAGGTAAAGAGGGTTCCCAAAGGACTGGTTAAATTTGAACAAAAGAGTCCAAGGTTAATTTTTTTAATAAGACTAAAAAAAGCTATGTGTGATTTAACTTTTATCCCTGGCATTGAACACAAAGCGACATAGTTTACACTCAATAATTGAATATGAATAAAGGAAGGAATACATAATTATGTAATATATCAAATTCAAATATAATATAGTCATTTTAAAAACTCCCTAAAAGAAACTAGTTCAATTCATTGTATCTTATCTCCTTTTATTTCTGAATAGCTAACATATATTAATGCAAATTTTAAAATATATAATGAGAGGGAGTTTGTTATTTATAATGATTTTTCATTTTACAAAAAATGGTTTAATTAGAAAACCAGCCACTTTAGTGAATTGAAAATAATATCATCAGGGGCGCCTGGGTGGCTCAGTTGGTTAAGCATCCAACTTTGGCTCAGGTCATGATCACATGGTTTGTGGGTTCGAGCTCCGTGTCAGGCTTTGTGCTGACAGCTAGCTCAGAGCCTGGAGTCTGTCTTTGGATTCTGTCTCTCTCTCTCTCTGACCCTCCCCTGCTCATGCTGTCTCTCTCTCACTCAAAAATAAATAAAACATTTAAAAAATTTAATTAAAAAAATAAAATAAAGAAAATAATATCAACATAATATTTTCAAAAATTTATAACATATGTTACACATTAACTTGAAAATAAAGAATTATACATAATTCTGATTAGTTCAGATTAGCATTCTTATTAGTTGAGCTTTTCCATGACAATATAACTTATAATGAGAAAATAACTGTATTCAAATTATGAAGTAATGAGTTAGAAAAAAATGTTATACTTACGGACAAAGTTCAACCTCTAAATACTGTTCAGTTATGTCATTCAAGAAAAATGCTTCCACAACTTTTGAAAACAGAGATAAGACATACTGAGAAACTTGATTTTGCTTCAGTAATAAATACTTCAGTTTTAAGAATATAAAATTAATTAACTCATTATTTTTAACTATAATTCTATCCTCAATAGGAAAAAGAAAAAATAAAAATAAACATTGCCTCAAAGAAGAAATACATAGAAAATAAATTATCATTTTTTTCCTACATCAGATTGTCATGAATTAAAAATACTAATCAAGCCTAGGGGTGGGTGAGTTTCTAAAACAATGAACATTATTACAGAAACTTTTAGCCAGTTATCTACTTTTCTAGGAATTTATCTTAAGGAAATAATCAGACAATTGAGAAAAGAAATAAATATAATGCCAGTCATCAAAGTATTGCTCAAAAATTTAGAATGATCTAAATAGTAATCTCCTATTATATAAATGAAACTCCTGTTATACAAGAGAGCTGTTAAATAAATTATGAAACTTATATATTCAGTGCAAAAATACATAATGCAGTAACTACAATCAAATTATACAGTTAAATATTTTGTATATGGGAAGATATCCATGAATGTGATAAAGCAGGCTACAGAACAAAAATAAAATGTACATGAAATAAGAACAGACTCCAAAAGTGCATATACCAATTCCTTAAAATAAATCCCTCTCTTTACACAGACACAGACACACAGACACACAGACACACAGACACACAGACACACACACACACACACACTGTATCTCTCGGTCTTGTTTCTCTGAAGGACTCTAATATATCTTCTTCTAATTATTATTTTTCATAATCCTCTTAAAATCATTTTTGCATCTTCTCTGTATTAAACCTTGTATCAGATTCTGGAAATACTTTCATTAGCTTACAACCTAATCAGACAGGAAAGTGGGTACTTTTAATAAAAATATCAAAAGGAAAAGAGGTATAGGTGGCAACTACAGGAAAAAAAATATAAGATCCTTAGCTCCAAAAAGTAGTTTAGGGAAGGATTCCTGGAGAAGGTGTTACCTAAGCTCCATCTTGAAAGATGAGTTGGAATTGGGTGGAATGAAGAAGAATGATGAAAAGGGCATTGCAGGGTGAAAGAGAAGTGTAATCTAATGTACATGATTAGAAAATATTTTCCCTTAAAGAACTACAAGCAGTTCAGTCTTTCTAGGCAAACACTGAAGTGCACAAAGAAGCAATGCTGCAAAGAGAACAAGGGGCTAGGTCATGGAAAATCTTACATAAAGAGCATAATAAGAAAGATGAAACTATCCTGAGAGGACAGGGAGCCTGAAAGGATTTGTAAAGACCTGAACTATGAGTTTGAATTTTCAGTTTAGATAGATCACTCTGGCTTCTAAGTAAAGAATAAACCCAAGGGCAAAAGGACAAGTAAGGAGGCTTTGACTGGTCCAGGTAAAAGATCAGAAAGGCCTAACCTATGGCAGGGATGGTGGGGATGAAGAAACACTTAGGAGGTAAAGCTGATAGAACTCAATAAGTAAGTCCAAATGTGGAGAGTGAGAGAGAAGGATATATTGGAAAGATTTCATATTTCTGTATTTGTTGAATTGGTGTATTAAGTAATTGGGCAATTGGGGAAAGAAGCAGGTTTATGACAGAGGTAGATGAGTTTGAGCTCTTGAGTTCGGTGTCTGTAGCACCTCCGGCAGTTAAATCACATTGGTGTCTACACCAATAGGTAGGTGGTATATACAAGTTCAGTATAACATATGTTTAACATGATAAGTTAACACTGAAAAATGCATGCTATACAAATGCTATACAGATGTATGAACTATAAGAGTCATCAAAGGTCTCTTTAAAGAAATGAAACCTGTATTAGACTTTAGAACTAAGTGCATTAGAGCTGGGGGTAATAGAATGAGGAAAGGTACATGGGTGAGAATATGCATGGATAGTTAAGACCATTAGCCTTTCAGAAGTCAAGAGCTTTTAGTTGACATATGATTCCACTTATATATGGAATCTAAAAAAACAAAACAAATGAGTAAACAAAAAGCAAAAAAGACCTATAAATACAGAGAACAAACTTACAGGTGCTGGAGGGGGACAGACAACATGGGTGAAAGGCAGTGGGAGATAGAGACTTCCAGTTTTAGAATGAATAAGTCACAGGTATAGGGAATCTAATCGATGATACTGTAATACACCCTATAGAGACGGACAGCAACTACACTTGTGGGGAGCATAGTATAATATTCAGACTTGTCAGATCATTATGCTGTATACCTGAAACTAATGTAACATAATGTTTCAACGATACTTTAATTTTTTTTTTTTTTAAAAAGAGCTTTTGGTTGAATATGATACCCCAGACTATAAGTACTCTGAAATCTTACAGGAGGGGTTTGAACTTTATTTCAGGGACAGTTATGATTTGTGATCTGAAGAATGGAATCATAAAGACTATTTCAGAAAGATAAACTTGGTTGCTTAATAAGGATACATTAGAAGGGGATCATATAGCAAACCTGGCATAATATAATTTCATGGCATGTCTTTTAGCCTTCATGTGATGTGCGAGATTGTCAGTATAAAATAAAAACTAAATTTCATATTAAAGTTGATAGGGTTTCTATAATAAGTAACACATCCCTAAACTTCCATAAAGAAGGTTTATAAGATTAAAGTGGCAATCTGAAGATACTTAAAGACAAAACAGAAATGCTGAACTCTTCCTAAAAGAGGTATCAGAAGTAAAGGAAAGAAATATGGCAACAATTTAAAAATCTGGATTTGTAATTGCCATTTTTCACTCTTCTAGTTATATAGCTGAAGTCACGTAGGTGATGGTGAAAAAGTCAGAATGAGAGATTGGGAGGGAATGGAAGAAACTGCACATGTCAGCTGCTCAGAAGAGCATCCACTTCCTTACAACAAGATAAAATAATAGGTTTAGGAGAGGGTATTATAAAAAGATTTATGTTTGCAATAAAATATAGTACTTCCACTTACCTTCATAATCCCACAGTTCATTGAAAGGTTTTCCTGGTTCTCCAAGTGGGGCTGGAGGATCATTGAAAAATGGGGCACTAACTTCCATCACCACTCCTCCATCACCTGGATTCAGCCTGACAAACACTGGCTCGTGCTTCACAGGAAAACCATCCCAAGTGTATTCAATTTTAAAATCCATCTGGAAGAAAAAAAATAAGACAAACTCTTTAACAATATACAAATATTTCCTACAGTTAGAAATGAAAAGGAAATGTCAGTGCCAGATAGCAGGCAGGAAGGCAGCAGAGGGGCAGTAACACCCTTTTGAGAGTAAAAAGGTCATTTGTGTTATGGGAAACTACAGACATGAGTTCTACTGTAAAATAGGGAATTGGATTCGAAAAGCTTTAAGACTAAGTCTAGATGCAGCTCAAGTTACCTTGTAAAGAATATATCGAAATCATTTTTAAAAACTGAAGTCCACTGAAGAAACTGTTCACATACTTAATGACTATAAACACTATGAGTTTCTATGTCACCCTTTGTATTTTATTCTAAAATGTGCAGGTGTCTACATTATTGGACCCCCTTTGGAAATCATGATCTTTATAATAAAATCTGATTTGATAAAAAAAAAATAACCATTGATTAGCAGAAGCACTGCTGTTAACACTTGTTGTCTTAGCTAAAACCCTTTTCTCTTTGGGGTAGGAGTTGCGGGAAGGGGGTGCTCCAATTGTTTGAAGGTTAGTAGAGTTTAATATTGTCTTCTTTGGTCTCAGGGTATAGATTTTTCTGAACCTTCTCAATTGTTGATATTTCAAGTGTTAAACGACACATGTTTGGTTAATCCCTTCTTTCTAACTGAAAAATGGGAACAGAATTTATCATTTTAAACTTTGAAATAGACTAAATACTTTTGTCACAAGCAGTATTTGCATTTTAAATAGTTTCTCTAAGAATTAAATGCAAAGAGCATTATATTAATAAAATTACATTTTTATTTAAACACTATGAATCAGGCATTTTATAAATTTTATCTCATTTAATTTCACAACATACGTGCAGAGGATCTATTTTTATCCTTATTACAAATGAAGAAACAGATGTGTCCAAAGTCACATGGCTAGCAAATCATAAAACTGAACCAATGTAAGCCCTGTTTTCCCAAATGAAAATATATCAGGAATCTGCAAGGAGCTGAAAACCTTATTTTAAAAGTGGTAGACTCCCCAAATTATAGGTTCTTATGTCATATTCAGAAGATAATCTTGATTAGTAATATTTCCAGACTTTAATTTTCCTTATCTGAAATCTTTGAACGCAATTCCTTGCTTCATATGTTTTTACTGCAAATAATAAAATTATTAAGTTTTGAATAAATTTACTTCAGTGGATACATACTGAGTACCTACTATGTACCAATCATTGGGAGATCCAAATATATAAGCTCTGTGGCCCACAGGAATCCAAAATCTCTGAAAACCTTTTTCTAAAGTATGTAGCTCTTCCTAATTTTCACTACATTCTAACAAATCTTAAATGATAACCTCTAGAATTAAAATAAAATAATTCTGATATTAGAACCTATTTGCAACTTACAGTACTTAAGAAGAGGATATGCTCAGCAATTTATGCTCTTCATTATTAAAATAAGCTCAGAGTGATAAGTCTGCATAAATTGATGATTTTTGTAGAATTTAATACTGATTTATATGAAATACCACAATCATAAATTTACTATCTTTAGTTGAAATATCAAGGCATATTCTTTATATATAAATGAATAAATCTCTATCCCAAATTTTGGTACAAGTTAAGTACCATCTTGAAGCATATAGGAAGAAATAAGAACAAATCAAAATGTTAGAAATCATGATTAAATCAGATTCTGGTACCAATATGCCAAGAGAATATGCTATTCTTGTAACCTGGAGCTCTACAATCCTGGCAAAATATAACTTAGCGACTACAAAGTTTTGGCAGATTCACTCATTCTCCATAGAACAATCATATCTACAAAAATACTACACATGTTAAAAGGATCTCTATCCTAACCAGTGGGTTTCCACTGGAGAAATCTCAGCTCCTATCTCCTTCAGGCAATTATCTCTATGTCTAAGTGGAATTAAATCACCTGCAGTGATTTGCTCCTAAAAAGTGACCTGTCACTTCTGTGCACACATGGTGTGTCTTTTGGTCAGAGTTACATGTCCTTTATAGTTCAAATTACAATTACTCTAGAATTTCAAATTACAAAATGTAGTCTTACTTGGAAGTTCAGAAGAAATTAAATATAAAAGTAGAGCTACTTTTGTTGAGAGTATAAAGTACTGGAACCTCAAGAACTTCTACTAGCCTTTCCCCCTGATTTCTTTGAGCAGTGCTTGAAATTACTGCAAGAAATATTGACTAGACTTCCACTAGCAGGGAGGAGTGTCATGGCTGAAATGTCCAAGGGTAGCATATAAGTTTGGCTTTAATTGCATAAATGACTTTAGTTTCCTATTAGAATGACAAATTTGTTAATTTTGCTTAAAGTGCACTCATGTTAATCTAAATGTGCATGATATTTATAACAAAATTAACCTAAAAATATAGTCAAGCCCACTAGTTTACAATGTAATCTAAAGATAACAGGGACCCAGACAAAAACAATGGATTCTCCTTTCAACTTCCCTGGGATACTTAGAACTGTTTCCTGAAAGTTAACTCTCATTACCTCTCAAATTTTTTGTTTGCACATGTGCTCATGTGACGTAAAAACAATTCAACTGTCCTTGTCCTTTGTGACCTGTGCTAGTGTGGACCCCTGCAGCACTCCACTTCTTGTTACTCTTTACTGTCTGTTCATGGCTCCATTTTGATTCACACTATTACATCACATGACATATTTGTTTAACTGTCTCCTGATTCCCAACTGGAATACCTGTAAGTAATAGGAACTCATTATTTAGTTGTCAAGTAAATAATCATTCTAGTCTCTGGATCCAAAATTTCATGATTCTAAGGTTTTGTGTAATAGAAATCAACTGTGTTTGTGGTATCATTTCTCTTTCATCCAAAACAGTGGTAAGTAACTAAGATAATATATCATACCCGGAAACTTCCTTTCTATTGAGTTTATCATTGGCTTATTGGGGTGCCTGAGAAGCTCAGTTGGTTAAGTATCCGACTTTGGCTTAGGTCATGATCTCATGGTCTGTGAGTTCAAGCCCCACATCAGCTCAGAGCTTGGGGCCTGCTTCAGATTCTGCATCTCCCCTTCTCTCTGTCCCTTCCCCACTCACACTCAGTCTCTCAAAAATGAATAAATGTTAACAACTTAAAAAAAAATTATTAACTACTCACTTTGTTTCAGGTGACATACCAAGTGCTTAGGAAATAAATTTAAGTCTATAGAGAGTTAGGGATGATTCTCATAGCTAACCAACCAAGACTTATGTAGCTAAACCAAACACGTCTATTATCAATTGGTTCATTTTGCAGTCCAATTCAATAATGATGGATCCCTACACCAAACTATAGTTTATAAATACAGCATAATTAAATGGTATTATATAGTATATTTAAAGAATATATAAAATTATGTAAATTCAAATATAATTTGGTATATTATATTCAAATTTAAATGAATCAAAGATTTAAATATAAAACCATATTTAAAAAAATCTTATAGTAGACAAAGTCATTTAAAATATAACCACGGGGGCACCTGCATGGCCCAGTTGGTAGAGCGTCAAAACCTGGCTCAGGTCATGATCCCCTAGTTTGTGAGTTTTGAGTCCCGCATCAAGCTCACTGCTGTTAGCATGGAGCCCACTTCAGATTTCTGTCTCCTTTTCTCTCAAAAATAAATAAACTTAAAAAAATTAATAAATGAAATATAATCCCAAACCCAAAAGACATAAAAGAGTGATACATTTGGCTGCATAAAAATAACAAAAGCAAAAGGAGAAGTTTGCCTATATCCACCAATAAAAAGCCCACCATTACAAGGGTACTTGAGTGGCTCAGTTGGTTAAGCATCTGACTCTTGATTTTGGCTCAGGTCATGATTGTGACATCGAGTCCCATGTCAGGATCTATATCAGACTCAGTGCTGGGCATGGAACCTGCTTAAGATTATCTTTCTTGCTCTGCTTCTTCCCTGGCTCATGCATGCTCTCTAAAGAAAGAAATAGAAAAAAGAAAAGAAAAGAAAAGAAAAGAAAAAAGCCCATTTTTTCAGGATAAAAATACCTGAAACTCATGTTTCAGACAAATACCTAACTTCTTGGATGTTTGAAGGGCTCCTAGAAATCATTAAGGAAAAGATCAATATCCCAACAGCAAAATAGGAAAACACAGTTGACACAAAGCCGATGAAAAATGTTCAACCTCAGAAGAGGCCAAGATGGCAGAACAGCATGGAAGTTCATTTTGCATCTCAGGTCCATGTAATACAGCCAGATCAACACTAAACCATCCTGTACATCTAGAAAACTGATTTGAGGATGAAGACAACAATCTGCACAACCTGAACCACAGAACTACGTGGTGAGGAGTAGTGAACTGAAGGAGACAGAAGCCACGGAGGGCAGGGAGCTGTTTTTGCTTGTGAAGAGGATGGAGATGGGGGGAGAGTATGGGAAAAGCACCCCCTGCAAAAGCAGCTAGAGAATATGGAAAAGTGGAAACAGCCACAGGGACTTAACTAAAAAGGGAGAAAGGAGAAGGTTTAAATTCCAATAAAACGCTATAAACAGGGAGCACAGAGTCTAAACTCTACAGCTTGATACCTGGAGGTGCCCTGGCGGGAAGGGTGAATCACCAGAAGCAGAGTAAGGTCTAGGGAGTCCTTGGGCCACATGGGGAGAGGTGGTTCTCCTGCTGGGAGGACATTTGGTAGAGAATGTGACCACACCACAGGCAAAGGTCCCAGTGGACCCTGGAGAACAACCACATTCGCTGGTGCTGGAAAAAAGACATTAAGGGTGAAGCCTGGTGCCAGATGTGTGTTGTGATTTTCCATAATCCCTGCTATACAATTGTGTGAACTTTTTCTGGGGTGGGCTGGCATCCTGCCATTGCTTGGTGAGATCCTCCCCCAGAAGGTCTGAGTGGGTCAAAGATGCAGTCTCTAAGAAATGAAGGGTTGGGAACTACAGTTGCATCTGAGATAAAACTCAGGAGGGAGGTACCACCTGGCAACCTGACAGCTTGGTCATGGACAATGTAAAAGCAGAGAGCAGATGGAGCCAGAGACAAAAGATGGGTGTGCAATTGCTGATTGCAGAGTACAGGGTTCCGATACTAGAGACTGGATAGTTGGGGGATACCATTTCCACAACCCCTGCACATGTGCATATACATCTATAAGCGCCACAACAATCCACTCCAATAAGGTAAGCATCACCATCTAGTGGAGAGTGGAGCCATTACACTAAGTTCCGCTCAACTGGGCCAACCTGGCGTTTTAGGAACATAGCAAGTCTCTCTGCCTACTTAGTTTACAGACTATAAAGTGCTTCATAGTTTGACTTCTAGGGGAAAATGATGTATTCAATCGTACTTCAGTCTGTTCACTGCTCTATCTATTGAACTTTTTTTCTTTCTCATTTCTTTTCTTTTTCTTGAATAAAGAAAAAAATTATTTTTTTCAATTTTTATTAAAAATATTTTTCGTTAATTTTTTATTTTACTATATTCTTTACTTTTTTGTAAGTTTTTCAAATTTTATTTTACTTCCATCATTTTATTTTATTTTACTTAATTGTATTCATTTTTTTCAAATTTTCAAATGTTTTCCTTTTTTTTCTCACCCCCCCCAACCCGCTTTTCTCTAATCTATCAAGCTACTTTCAACAACCAGACCAAAACACAACTAGGATCTAGCATCATTTATTTGATTTTGTGTGTGTGTGTGTGTGTGTGTGTGTGTGTGTGTGTGTGTGTTGTTTTAGCAGGAAGAAACTAAAGTCAGGGACTTAATCAACACAGATACAAGCAAAAGGTCTGAACCAGAATTTAGTATCATGATAATAAGAATACTATCTGGGGTTGAAAATAGATTAGAATCCCTTCTGTGGAGATAAAAGAAGTAAAAAAGCTAGTCAGAATGAAATAAATGCTATAACAATTTCAAATGGATGCCATGGCAGCAAGGATGTTTGAGGCAGAGCTGCAAATTAGTGATACAGAGGACAAAGTTATGGAGAATAATGAAACAAAAACAGAGGGAGATTAAGACAAAAAGAGCACAATTTAAGAATTAGAGAAATCAGTGACTCATTAAAAAGGAACAACATCAGAATCATAGGGGTCTCAGAAGATGAAAAGAGAGAAAAACGGGTAGAAGGGTTATGTGAGCAAATTAGGAAAGAAAACTTTCCTAACCTGGGGAAAGGCACAGATCTCAAAATCCAGGAAGCACAGAGGACTCCCATTAGATTCAACAAAAACTGACCATCAACAAGGCATATCATAGTCAAATTCACAAAATACTCAGGCAAGGAAAGAATCATGAAAGGCGCAAGGAAAGAAAGTCCTTAACCTACAAGGGAAGACAGATCAGGTTTGTAGCAGACCTATCCACAGAAACTTGGCAGGCCAGAAAGGAGTGAAAGGATACAGTCAATGTGCTGAATTGGAAAAATATGCAACGAAGAATTCTTCATCCAGCAAAGTTGTCATTCAAAATAAAAGGAGAGATTCAAAGTTTCCCAGACAAACAAAAATTAAAGGAATTCATGACCACTAAACCAGCTCTGCAAGAAACTTTAAGAGGGACTCTCTGAGGGGAGAAAAGTCACCAAAAAAAAAAAAAAAAGACCAAAAGGCACAAAGACTACAAAGACTAGAAAGGAGAACACCACCAGAAACTCCAACTCTACAGGTTACATACTGGCAATAAATTCATATCTTTCATTACTCACTCTAAACATCAATGGAACAATGCTCCAATTAAAAGACATAAGGTAACAAAATGGATAAGAAAACAAGGTCTATCTATCTGCTGTTTACAAGAGACCACTTTAGACCTAAACACATCTTCAGGTTGAAAGTAAGGAGATGGAGAACCATCTATCATGCTAATGGTCAACAAAAGAAAGCCAGAGTAGCCATACTTATATCAGACTATCTAGACTTTAATATAAAGATGATAACAAAAGATGCAGAAGGGCATTATTACATAATTAAGGGGTCTATCCACCAAGAAGAACTAACAATTGTACACGTTTATCTCCGAATGTGGAAACACCCAACTATATAAATCAATTAATCACAAATGTAAAGAAACTCATTGAATATAATACCATTATAATAAGAGACATCAACACCCCACTTACAGCAATGGACACATTGTCTAAACAGAAAATCAACAAAGAAACAATGGCTTTGAATAACACTGGACCAGATGGACTTAACAGATATATTCAGAACATTTCATCCTAAAGCAGCAGAATATATATTCTTCTCCAGTGCACATGAAATGTTCTCCAGAATAGATCACATACTAGAACAAAAATCAGCCTTCAACAAGTACAAAAAGACTGAGTTCATACTGTGCATATTTTCAGACTACAAGGCTATAAAATTCAAAATCAACCATAAGAAAAAATTTGGAAAGATAACAAATACATGAAGACTAAAGAACACCCTACTAAAGAATGAATGGGCTTACCAAGAAGTTAAAGAGGAAATTAAAATGTACATGCAAGCCAATGAAAATGATAACACCACAGCACAAAACCTCTGGGACACAGCAAAGGTGGTCAGATGAGGGAAGTTATAGCAATTCAGGCCTTCCTAAAGAAGGAAGAAAGGGCTCAGATACACAACCTAAACTTACACTGTAAAGAGCTAGAAAAAGAACAGCAAATAAAACCCCAAACCAGCAGAAGACATGAAATAATAAAGGTTAGAGCAGATATCAATGCTATCAAAAGCAAATAAATAAATAAATAAAAACAGATCAATAAAACCAGAAGCTGGTTCTTTGAAAGAAATAAGAAAATTGGTAAACCTTTAGCCATTTTGATCAAAAAGAAAAAGTGCTCAGGTAAATAAAGTCGATGAAAGAGGAGAGATCACAACCAACATAGTAGAAATAAAAACAATAATAAGAGAATATTATGAGCAATTATATGCAATAAAATGAGCAATCTGGAAGAAATGGTCAAATTCCTAGAAACATATAAACTACCAAAGTGAAATAGGAAAAAAATATAAAATTTGAACAGACCCATAATCAGTAATCGAATTAGTAATCAAAAATCTCCCAAAAAACAAGAGTCCTGGGCCAGATGGCTTTCCATGGGAATTCTACCAAACATTTAAAGAGTTAACACCTATTCTCTTGAAGCCGTTCCAAAAACTAGAAAAGGAAGGAAAACCTCCAAACTCTTTCTATGAAGCCAGCATTACCTTGATTCCAAAACCAGACAAAACCCCCACTAAAAAGGAGAACTATAGACCAATTTCCCTGATAAACATGGATGCAAAAATACTCAACAAGCTATGAGCCAACCGAATACAATACATTAAAAAAACTATTCACCACGACCAAGTGGGATTTATACTTGGGATGCAGGACTGGTTCACTATTCGCAAAACAATCAGTGTGATTCATCACATCAATAAAAGAAAGGACAAGAACCATAAGATTCTCTCGTTAGATGCAGAGAAATCATTTGACAAAACACAGGATAAAAACCCTCAAGAAAGTAGGGACAGAAGGATCATACCTCGAGATCATAAAAGCTATATATGAAAGATCTAACACTAATATCATCCTCCACGGGGAAAATCTGAGAGCCATTCCCCTAAGGTCAGAAACAATACAGGATGCCCACTATCACTACTGTTATTCAACACAGTATTGGAAACTTCAGCAATCAGATAACACAAAGAAATAAAAGTCATCCAAATTGGCCAGGAGGAGGTCAAACCTTTACTCTTGTAGAAGACATGATACTGTATATGGAAAACTCAAAAGATTCACCAAAAAATGGCTAGAACTGCTCCATAAATTCAGCAAAGTTGCAGGATATAAAATCAATGGACAGAAATCAGCTGCATTCCTATACATCAATAATGATGCAAAAGAAAGAGAAATCAAGGAACTGATCCCATTTACAATTGCACCAAAAACTATAAAATACCTAGGAATAAATCTAACCAAAGGGGTAAAAAATCTATACACTGAAAACTATAGAATGCTTATGAAAGAAATTGAATAAGACACCAAAAGATGGAAAAATATTCCATGCTCATGGGTTGGAAGAACAAATATTGTTAAAATGTTGAAACTACCCAAAGCAATCTACATATTCAATACACTACCTATCAAAATACACCAGCATTCTTCACAGAGTTAGAACAAACTATTTTAAATTTTGTATGGAACCAGAAAAGACCCTGAATAGCCAAAGCAATCTTGAAAAAGAAAACCAGGGAAACCTGGGTGGCTCAGTTGGTTGGGCGTCAGATTTCAGCTCAGGTCATGATCTTTAAATTTTTTTTTAATTTTTTTTATTTTTTAATGTTTTTATTTATTTTTAGGAGAGAGAGAGAGACAGCGTGAGCAGGGAGGGTCAGAGAGAGAGGGAGTCACAGACTGAAACAGGCTCCAGGCTCTGAGCTGGCAGTCAGCACAGAGCCCGACGTGGGGCTCAAACCCACGAACCGCGAGATCATGACCTAAGCGAAAGTCGAACGCTTAACCGACTAAGCCACCCAGGCGCCCCAGCTCAGGTCATGATCTTGAGATTTATGAGACTGAGACTTGCGTCAGGCTCTGTGGTGACAGCTCAGAGCCTGGAACCTGCTTCGGATTCTGTGTCTCCCTCTCTCTCTCTGCTCCTTCCCCATTCACCCTCTGTCTCTCTCAAAAATAAATATTTTTTAAAAAGAGAGAGAAAAAGAAAGCCAAAGCTGGAGGCATAACAATTCCAGACTTCAAGCTATATTACAAAGCTGTAATCATCAAGACAGTATGGTACTGGCACAAAAACAGACACTCAGATCAATGGATCAGAATAGAGAAGCCAGAAATGGACCCACAAATATATGGCCAAACTAATCTTTGACAAACCAAGAAAGAATATCCAATGGAATAAGGACAGTCTCTTCAGCAAGTGGTGCTGGGAAAACAGGACAGCGACATGCAGAAAAATGAACTTGGGCCACTTTCTTACACCATACACAAACATAAACTCAAAATGGATGAAAGACCTAAATGTAAGACAGGAAGCCATCAAAATCCTTGAGGAGAAAGCAGGCAAAAACTTCTTTGACCTCTACTGCAGCAACTTCTTAGTCAACACATCTCTGGAGACAAGGGAAACCAAAGCCAAAATGAACTATTGGCACCTTATCAAAATAAGAAGCTTCTGCACAGCAAAACTAAAAGGCAATCGACAGGATGGGAAAAGATATTTACAAATGACATATCAGATAAAGGGTTAGTATCCAAAACCTATAAAGAACGTATCAAACTCTATACCCCAAAAAAACAAATAATCCAGTGAAGAAATGGGCGAAAGACATGAATAGACACTTCTCCAAAGAAGATATGCAGATGGCTAACAGACACATGAAAAAATGCTCAACATCACTCATCATCAGGGAAATACAAATCAAAACCACAATGAGATAGTAGCTCACACCTGTCAGAATGGCTAACATTAACAACTCAGGCAACAACAGATGTTGGCAAAGATGTGGAGAAAGGAGAACACCTTTGCATTGCTGTGGGAATGCAAACTGGTGCAGCCACTCTGGAAAACAGCTTGGACGTTCCTCAAAAAATTAAAAATAGTAGTACCCTAGGACCCAGCAATTACACTACTAGGTATTTATTCAAGGGATAGAGATATACTGTTTTGAAGGGGCACATGCACCCAAATGTTTACAGTAGCACTACTGACAATAGTCAGGCTATGGAAAGAGACAAATGCCCATCAATGGATGAATGGATAAGGAAGATGTGGTGAAGCATTACTTGGCAACCAAAAACAATGAAATCTTGCCATTTGCAGCTATGTGGATGGAACTAGAGGGTATTATGCTAAACAAAATTAGTCAGTCAGAGAAAGACAAATATCATATGACTTCACTCATATGAGGACTTTAAGGTACAAAGTAGAGGAATATAAGGGAAGGAAAGCAAAAATAATATAGAAACAGGTGGGGCACAAAACATAAAGACAAATATGGAGAACAAACAGAAGGTTACTGGAGGGGTTGTGGGAAGAGGGATGGGCTAAATAGGTAAGGGGCACTGAAGAATCAATTCCTGAAATCATTGTTGCACTTTATGCTAACTAACTTGGATGTAAATTAAAAAAAGAAATTAAAAAATAAGTAAATAAAAGCAGTTTCATTTAATGTTAGAAAAGATACTTTACTTTGAATGCATATTGAATGTGTCACATTGTTGGGTTTCTTTCTTCACTTATAAAAATAATTCTATTGCTTTTCTCCTTTAATTTGTTCATACAGTTAAATAAATTGATTTTTAAATGCTGAAAAAAATGTTCAACCTCACTTATGGTTGAAATGCAAATTAAAACAACAATAAATTGCTATTTCATGGATCAAAAAGTTTGATAACATGCTATGATGATAAGGACATTGAGAAGCAATCACATATTATTGTTGGGGCATAACTGGCACAGCATCAGTGAAGAGCAATCCCTCAGTATCTATCAAAACAATAAAATGCAAATATCCTTTGACTCAACAATTCTAGTTCTAGGAGTTATTATATCTTCACATATTCAAAATCACATAAGTATACGTAAGTATAAAGATATTCACTGCAACATTGTTCACAATAACAAAATATCAAATATCATAAATACCCTTCAGTAGAGGACTGGTGAAGAAATTATAGTACTATTATGGAATAAAATACTAGTTAGGGCTGTTAAAAGTGAGGCAGCTCTACATATATCTAAAATTTATTAAGTGATAAAAAGCAAAGTGCAAAAAGTGTAAATTTATTTCGTTACAAAAGAAGGCAATTTGCATATATGCTTGTGAATGCATACACTATTTTAAAAAGCATATACAAGAAACCAGTGATGACAGTGGTTACCTCTTTAGAGAGAACTAACCGGCTGAGACAAGAGAGGAAAGGAGGTTTACTTGCAACCACTTTCACTTTTTTTTAAACTACCTGAATTTTATACTATGATAGACACACATTACAACTAACAAATAAGTAATCATTTGAACATATTTTTTAAAGTCCCTTTTATGGCTGGATCTCTCAATTAGTATGTTGACCACCTCTTCTCAATAGATGCTTCTCTATCTCTACATATGCTGAACACTTGAAAAAAGTCAGAATGAATACTGGGAATATTATTGAAGGAATATATTCATTCAAGGTGATGCCGAGCCTGTGATCAAATTTCAATGTTGGCTATTTAAAGTTTCTTAAAAGAATCTTTGTTAATTTGTGTTTTTCCACATTTTAACCTCTATGTTCAAATTACTCTTTCATCAAAAAAGTCACAATTGTTAAATTATTTTCATGCTTTATCTGTACTATGGAAAGCTCTTTAAAAGGAAATGAAGGGAAAGGAGAGAGAACCCCAGAACATAAGTGCCTGGAAGATAGAAAAACACTCTGCAAAGGTTAAGTATAGAAAAGGTGTTTTCTCAACAGAATGTTTTACAAGGAAAATTTCCAATTTTTCCCTCTTTTCACAAAATTCTCTGTAGTTTCCCACAACAGTTATTTTTCAGTCTGCATTCTGCTTCCACATGCACCCCTGCCCATTTATAAAAGAAATGGAGAAATAAAGTCAGCCCGAAAGTGGGAGTAAACTGTGTCAGCAGAAGCAGCTGAAAAATAAATTACCAGACAAAAAGCTAACAAGACTATGCGAAGGTGCCAGTAAATGACAGAAGGAACAACGCATAACAAGGAAAGACCACAGACCGGGAAGTTCGTGGCAGCCACACTCAGCTTGCTTCTTTCTGTGGGACTCACTGGAAGAGAGCTCAACCTTAGGCTCCGCCCTGCTGCCTACACTTTCTGTGGGTGGTGGTTGGAGGACTGTGGCCGAGATGCCTGATTTTTGCAGGGGAAAAAAAAATGTTGAAAGACTAGTGAACATCTGAAATTTTAATCATTCCACAGAAGTTTGAGCAGTCTAGATGGAGAATGAAGGGTAATTCAGCAATATAAACACTGTGCAACAATCTGAAAGTGGATTATAAATCATTAAGATTACAATAGAACAAGGGCTCTTAGGTGACTCAGTCAGTTCAGTGCCAACTTTGGCTGAGGTCATGTTCTCACCATTCATAGATCCGAGTTCCACATGGAGCACAGAGGCTGCTGTGGATCCTCTTGCCCCTCCCTCTCTCTCTCTCTGCCCCTTCCTGCATCTCTCTCTCCCTCTCAAAAATAAACATTTAAAAAACTACAATAGAACACATAGAGCAATAATTCACTTAACGTAACTAAAAGCTAACTGGTCATGAGCAAAAACTGTAAATTAATTATATTACGTTCATTATAAATAATATTACCCTAAATGTAAATTATAATACACTACTGGGAGGCATATACATAGTGGTCAAAGATTCTGTCACTGGAACCAGACTACCCAGGTTCAAATTCCAATTCATGAACCTTTCCAACTGTAATCATCAGCAAGTTACTGTAAAAAGGATTTTAAAACAGGATCTAGCTTCAAAGGTTTTTGTGAGTGGAGATATATACATCCATATACATGTATGTATTTAGCACAGTGCCTAGCATGTATGTAGTAAATATAAGGGATTAGCTGTATTAAAGTATATAGGTTTATTTAAGAAAATATTTTTCTGTTGAAATCATTAAAATTACATCTTTCTTAAGTGGTTTTCCTTTAAAAAACTAGACTATGAAACAGGAGAATCTAACTGACCCTTGAGATCATAAAATATGGTTAAGTGTTCTAGAGATATTCATCATCATTCTGGTTGGTTCAGTCTTAACTATCCTAGCATTTATCAATCTATTTTCCTTCATTTAGTGTCTCTTTCACCCAAAACAGTGTGAGCTAATTATTTCTATACAGGATTAGATGCAAACTCATAACATAATCATGTAAACTTTTAAACTTCTCAAGAAAAGATAATAATTTACAGAACTACAATACTTCCAAATAATAGAATCACTCTGTACGTTGGTTGCTGAAAGTTACCAAAATGTCTATAGGATCTGTGGGTTTAATTTACCAGGGAGTCACTGCACCTGAACTTCATAGCTACTCTGAGAATACTGTGCATATGCTACACATTTAAGTCAAGTCACCAACATTTTCTCCTGCTCTGCTAGGGCAGACATTTGTGTGTAGCCATTACTCAAAAATCTCAGAAAATCGCAATTTCACATGGTTCAGCCTAAACTTATTTTGCTTATAACATACTTTTTTTTATAATATTTTTTATTTATTTCTAGGAGAGAGAGAGAGACAGCGTGAGCAGGGGAGGGTCAGAGAGAGAGGGAGACACAGACTCTGAAATTGGCTCCCGGCTCTTAGCTGGCAGTCAGCGCAGAGCCCGACGCGGGGCTCGAACCCATGAACTACGAGATCATGACCCAAGCGAAAGTCGGACGCTTAACCGACTAAGCCACCCAGGCGCCCCGCTTATAACATACTTTTAAAAACCTCTTTGGGGAAAACAGCTTTTGTATTTGTTTTACCACACTATTATTTTTGTTTTAGAAAAATCACTTTGGGAAGGGGAAAACAGCTTTTGTATTTGTTTTACCACACTATTATTTTTGTTTTAGAAAAATCACTTTGGGTGGGAGAGGGAAATGAGGAGTTATTGTTCAATACAGTTTGAGTCAGGCAAGATGAAAGAATTCTAGAGATCCTCTGTACAGCAACGTGCATATAGTTAACACTACTATACCATACACTTAAAAATTTGAGAGATTTCATATCATTTTTATTACATAATAATAATAATAATAAAAACAAGCTTAAAGTAGAGCTCCCAATTTCCAGGCCATGCTTCTCTTGGCTGATTAAAATAAACATAATTGTTAAGAGCTTCTTAAAACTCATTTTATGGCATTTAATTATACCAGAGAATGTTTCATACAGTTTTCACCCCAGCTTAGAGTTCCAACTTTGTATTCTTTATGATGCTTTCCATTTAGTACTGGGTGCTCAATGTCAATTTATTAAATAAGTTAATGTTAGTAAAAGCTATCAATTTTCAAGGGTTTTCTTTATTGAGGAAATAGATCTAGGGCTAGAGAATGGTTAAACACATACTAGGTACTTTTTTCTCTCACTTCTCATTCCTTGTACTCAAATTACATTGATACATTCCACGCACAGCCACTGAATTCTTTAAATTAATTCCTTCTTCACATATTTATTCAACCTTTATTATGTTCCAGGCACTATGATGGAGCCTGGAGGCAAATTAGAAAACAATGCATGAAGCATTGGATAGAGAACACAAGGGAACCCTTAAAATCAAGCAACACTAGAGGCAATACTTTAAGGGTAAGTGGAATCATCACAATTTCATTTCATAAGGATGAAAAATATTTTTAAAAACTCCAATGAAATTCAAAAATTCAACTAGCTGAGTTTTGTAAACAAGCCCCCAAGACAATCCCCAAATCCCAAAACTACAGGCTGTATTGAATTTGACCATTTAAGCCAAATAGTTCAAGTACAGAGATAAAAATTTCAACTTCAGATAATTTACTTAATGCAATGCCACGACCATTCATCATTTACAACCAGAAGGTACTCTTTCCCAACACTAATATATATTATCAACTTCTAGTGTAAATTAAACCGCAATATGACAAAATACAGGTTAAAATGTAGAACTTAAAAACAAGTGCTTGGGCAGTTAGTGAAAGGTTCATGAAGAAAAATCATACATGACCTTCAAAAGAGTTGAAACTTCCCCACTCAATCTCTTTCAGTAAATGTTGGGGTTAATTTCATGGCTACCAAAACCAGATCAAGTTTAATCTTCATTGACACAAAGCTAAATTAAACTTTTTTAATAGTTATTAGATATACCTCCATATTTAACAGCAGCCTTTAGAGGAAGGGCCCACCTCATGCTCTTAATAGTGAATATGGAGAAAGCTTCATGATTTCAAATACCTAACTGGACACAGTCAGATAAGTTTTTTTTTTAATTCCTCAATACATTCTGCTAACATTATTTCCTTTATATATCATTATGAGTACAGGACAACAAAACTTACACTGTTAAAGAGAAAGCCAAATGGAGCTACATCTTGACATATCTAGTAAAACTACTTCAATAAAACCGTATTTGGTAGAACCACTAATCCATTAGAAAGCACTGAAACTAGTGGCTAGCTTCAAGTTAACATTTTTATTGCTAGTGTTGCAATTTCCTCAGCAGGCTTATATCCAGACAAAATCAATTTTTAATACTGGTAACTGTAATTTATCCCGAAATATAAAGTTTTCTCTAATTTTTTCTTGCAACACAATATAACTTTTTTCTTCCTTTTGAGGAAGCAAAGTTAGCTCTAAAGAAATAACTGCTGAATTTGCAAGATCTTTGGAGTACTTGTAACTACATGCCTTATTGACACATTTATATATTTAAAGAGGTATTTCCTTTCTCTAAAGACCCAGAAGGGCAGTACCGTACTTAGTTTCTGTAAATCATCAAGTCCATACTCAAAAATCCTGCAGGTCAGCCTTGGTGGCGGACTCTGAAGCCGCCAGCATGGGTTCCGCCTCCAGCTGCAGAAATTTACTTACTTTCCACCCACTCCTTTTGGCCAGCACGTTCTCCCAGTCCAGAAGTGCTACGTATCAAGATTCTGGGAACATTTAAAATATGCATTTGACGCCCTACCTACGTTTACAACTTGGGAGTTTTCTTTACAAACACACATAAACACACACACGCAAACACCGTGCTCCACCACAGGAAGACTGAAATCAGCGACTTTGCCCGCTGCCACGCTAGCGGCTCAATCCATTGTTATCCAGGTTATCGCAGCTCCGCCTGTAGCTTGACAAACAGCCAATAGAGTGTACGGACTCTAGGAGCGCGATGACGTAAGCGTTGACGTTCACGTAATGACGCAGATGGCGTTACCGTCTCCAAGGAGCGGTCCGGGGCACCGGTTTCAAAGTCGCCCGGCGGGCCGGGTGCACTTCCGCTGTGGCCCCGGGTTTCCCAGCGGTCCTGGAGTCAGCGCCCCCACCCCGAACGCTCCTTCAAGGACGCCGCCACCCGGCCTGCTGCTGGCTTCTTTTGCTCTCTCCTAAGTGGCCGGACGCGACCCCGAGTGACCTGCGGGAGGTCTGTATCCACCCGCGTCTCCTTTTTACCCGGCGGGGATTCGAATGAACGTGGAACCAAATTCCCTTGGCGGGTCCCCAGCAAACCTGAAATCTGAAGTCTGTCGTCTGAGTGAGGGGCTTGGCTGGGACTCTGGGAAAGAAGGCGCGGCGGGGCTGTTGACGCCGCGTGAGTAGGATGCTGATTATACTGCTGAGTGCTTGACAACCTCCGGAGCGTTGCTTTAGTTTTGTTTTCCCAGACAGCGAGTTCTCTGGGGGTTTTTGTTTTTGTTTTTGTTTTTTAAGAAAGTGAACGTGGCGAAAGCTCCAAACTGAAATTATATCGAAATGGCCACAGAAATCGACTTTCTTGGGGATGAGAGTAAGTTCCATGTCCCTTTATTGAGAATTCTTACATGTTTAATGTCGTCATCGCTAACCAACTAACATTTTTCGAATGTCTGTTCGGTGCATGGAAATTTGTAAGTTAGCTTTACAAAAAGCTTGGTGGTATGTATGAGAATGTGTATGTACTTAAGCAACCGTTTGGCAAATCCTTGTAGGTTCCTTTACTTACATGGGACTCTACTAGACACTAAACATGGTTGTTATGCTTCTCGCATAACTGGGAAAATTACAGGGCTGATGTCCAGGAAGAGTTTCCAAGTTTGCCATTAGAATCTAGAGGCACAGTTCTGGCCATTTGTAAATAGATTTTTATTGCACTTCTCCCGTTTCAGTTATGTGCCAGGCTTTGTACAGACATAGCTGTTGCTGCAAAGATGAGGAAAGGAAGACAGTTCTACCTTCCAAGAATTTAATTTGAGAAAAGAAATCTATAAATTCCACAAATACACTAAAGTGGCAGCAAGCACTCTTTTGCCTCAGAGTCTCTACAGGGTTGTTGAAATGATTACATGAGTATTAAATATGTAAAGGATTTAGAATACTATCTGACACATCGTGGCTAAACAAATATTGATTTACAGGATTATTATCAGCCGTGCTCAAGGAAGGTGCTACTTGGGGTGAAACTTGAAGTCCCATAATGAAGTCCTAATGAATTTACTCGATAAAGAAGTGTGTAGTTATCCCAAAGAGAATAGTATTGCAGCTTTGAGGGAATTAGGAATATATTTTGTTAAAGACTTGCAACAAGGTTGGCTTGTACGGAATGTGGTTTATATAGGCAAATAGCAAGTAGACCTGAAGGGGAAGAATGGCTCTGTCTTCTGTGTGTTGAGTTTGGACCATAGCACAGGTTATCGGAACCAGGGAGAGGAATTCCCTTGAGAGTAACAGGATCAAATTGTGATTTGGAAAGCCTGATGTGGCTGCTATGAGTAACATGCCTTTTAGCAGAGTGCAAGTTAGGTGACTACTGTTACCCTTCACCTGAGCAGTGAACCAAGGTAGTACAGTGAGATTGATATTAGGGAATTTGAGAGAAAGAGGTTGAGGGCAACTGAGATTTTTGTGTTAAGGAGCAGGTAAGGTAGGGGAAAAAAAAAGCAGTAAGTTCCATTTTGAAAGGTTTATAAATCAGTGGTTAAAAACTCAACCTCTAGGCTAAATCTGCCTAGGTTCATTTCGTGGCTTTTTCTTTTTTCAGATCTTTGACTTTTGGCAAGTTCCTTAGCTTCTCTGTGCCTCAGTTTTCTCATTTCTAAAATGGGTATAAATAGCATAGTAACCCTCATGGGGTTGTAAGGATTAAATGAGACGATGTAAATAAAGCAAATAAAGCTTTGAAGTGGGAATATCTGCCACTCCTAAGGAAGACTAGCTGGCCACTATCTGATTGGTGTGGGATAAAAACTGGGTGATTAGTTTAGTTGGGGTGGGGAGGGTACCTGAGTTAGCCAGAAACAGTGAGTTTTAGAGGAATGAGCCAGCCATTTTTTTCCTTTTAACTAGACCTAGTGTGCCAGTTACAGCTGGGTGGGTTGCCCGTTAGACAAAATTCCTGGACACCACCTGAGGTAAATATAGATGACTTGACAGTCTCCCATCTACTCTGACCTTCTCTGCATTAACTTCTGTTGGTCTTGATTGTCTCTTTTCATTTGTTCCATTTGGATTTGTTAGCCTAGCTCAAGATAGTTTGATTTGGCTTTTCTCAACTGGCAACCCCTGTGATAAAGCATTAGCTTTACAACTACCTACAGGCAATTCCAAACCTAACCATCATCCTAATAAACTAGCATTTTTGTAGTTCACCATTCTTCACCTCCATCTGAGAAGGGAAATCTGATAGTCCTTAGAGACCTGTTCAAAGAGATACTTGTTTGACAAGCTAAGGAATGAAAAAAATCATTCTTGTAGTAGGGATTTGAGAAGTGAAGATTAACTTTTTTTTTTGTTCATTCCCTTAAGTGTTCTTCACAGAGCAGAAGTTTTTAATTTTGACGAAATTCTCAATTTGTTCTTTTCTGGGTGTCATATGTAGCAAAATTTGTTTAATCAAAGGCTGCAAACATTTTCATCTATGTTTTCTTCTAGAAATTTTGTACTTTTAGATTTATAATCCATTTGACTTAAATTTTGTATAAGGTGCAAAATAGGGGTCAAATTTCAGATTTTTGCCTATGGATACAGTTGAAAAGACTATCTTTGCACCTTTGCTAAAAATCAGTTGCTCTTATTTGTGTCGATCTGTTTCTGAACTCTATTCTGTTCCATTCATTTATCTACTTGAGTACCGGTATCCCAGTGTTTTGATTATTGCAGCTTTTTAGGAAGTCATAAAATCAGATGCTGTTAGGCTTTCAAATTTGCTTGTTTTCCGTTATTTTGGCTATCTTAGGTACTTTGCACTTCATATGAATTTTAGAATCAGTTTGTCAATTTCTTCAAAAAAGATGCTGAGATTTTGAGAGGCATTGCATTGAATCTATTCATCAATATATGTAGAAATCATATCTAATGGTACTGAATCCTCTTACCAATGAAAAGGTATATTCTCTACATTGATGTAGCTATTTTATTTCAGCAGTATTTTGCAATGTTTAGTATATAGGTTTGCATATCTTTTATCAAACTTATTCCATTGTATTATATTTTTGATACTATTGTAAATGGTATTGTTCTTTTACTTTCAGTTTCTGATTTATCATTACTAATATACAGAAATACATTTTTTAAAAAATTTTATCCTGCAACCTTTTTAAATCCAGTTCTAGTAGGTTTCTTTAGAGTTCATCAGATTTTCTGGATAGACCATCTTTTCATCTGTCAGTACAGTTTTACTTCTTCCTTTCCAACTGGATGCCTTTCAATTCATTTTCTTGCTTTATTGTACTGGCTAGAACTTCTGGTATTTAGTGCTGAACACAGTGGTTACAATGGGCAACCTTGTCTTTTTCCTAATCTTATGATATAAGCATGTGTCTTTTAGAATTATATATGATTCTAACTAGATTTTTCATAGATGTTTTTAAAGAGTTGAGGATATTTCTATTCCTAGTTTTCTGAGAGTTTTATTTATGTTTATTTACTTTTGTGTTTGAGCGAGAGAAAGAATGAGTAGGGGAGGGACAGAGAGAGAGGGGGGAACAGAGGATCTAAAGCAAGCTCTGTACTGACAGCAGAGAGCCTGATGTGGGGCCCATACTCATGAACCATGAGATCATGACTTAAGCTGAAGTAGGACATTCAACTGACTGAGCCACCCAGGTGCCCCATCTGAGAGTTTTTAATCAGAATGGATGTTGATTTTTTTTCTAATGCACTTTCTACATTTATTGAGAGGATCATTTTTTTTTTTTTCACTTTCAGCTTAATAGGGTGACTTAACATTGATTAATTTTCAAATCTTAAGCCTACCTTACCTTTCTTTAGGGGATAAACTCCTTTTTATATGTTGTTAGATTTGTCCTTTTTATATGTTGTTAGATTTGATTTTCTTAAAGTTTATTTACAATTTAAATTTTCTATGTTCATAAAGCCTTTTTTCCCTCCTTCTAATGTCTTTGTCTGGTTTTGTCTGGTTTTTGCTTGCCTCAAAGAATTACTTGGAAAATATTCTGTTCTCTTTAATTTTCTGGAAGAGTTTACATAGAATTGACATTATTTCTTCCTTAAATGTTTGGTAAAGCCAGTTGTACCTAGAGTTTTCTTTGTGGAAAGATTCCAAACTATAAATTTAATTTCTTTAATAGATAAAGAGCTACTCAGTAGTTTGTGTACTATTGTATACAGAGACCCTCCACAGATTTCAGATATCCAGAGTTCTCTCTCCGTGTAGCCTTGTCTCTCATACTTTGTCCTACCAGTTCTAGTTCACTTGGTCTCCACCAGTTCTCAGCTGCATTTCCTCAACTCAGAGAGTCTTCTGAGTTATCCCTGCACTTTCCCTCTTTGTGCCATGGCCTGGAAAGTCTCTCAGGTCACTAAACTAGCGCAATCACAGGGCTCACTTCATTTGTTTTGCTTCTTTCATCATCATCGTCTAATGTCTAGTGAACCATAATTTCATTTATTTATTTGCTTTTGGTTCTGTTGAGTGAGAGGGTGGTCCTTCTTACTTCATCTTGAACATAAGCAAAAGTCTTATTCAATTTACCCTACTTTTGAAATCTTAAACATGAATTTCTTTCTTCCATTGTAACTGTTCTTTGACTTAATCAAGACTTCCATTCTTTGAAATCTTCATTTTCTTCTAAATCCTTAACTATTTCTCAGCTTTTTTTTTTTTATTATATAGCCTGTAACCATTGCCCATTAGTTCATCTGTTCTCTTGTCAGTAATTGTGATATGATTAGTTTCCTGCTTTTCTGAGGAGCACATATCAGATCTCTAGATCAGTTTTTTAGTTTGCCTTAACAATTCTCAGACCCAGCTGTTCAGTAACCATAGATAAAAAATCTCAGCTCTCTGGATAAGTGTCACCACAAACTCATGGTTGATTCATAACTAGAAAGTGACTGGGCTGGGATTTGAACACAGGCTGTCTAATATCAGTGTCTGTATTCTTAACTTCTACCCAACAAAGAGCCTTGCAAGAAAAAAAAAAAAAATAAACCTGTTTCACTAAGCACATGGAAATTAAAATCCTAAATAAAAAATAAATCCAGCAATGACTGTGTGTATATACATACATACATATATGTGTATATACTCATATAGTTGTCTTCATATTGGGTTCATCCCACCAATAGATAGTTGGCATTAAAAGTTTTGAATATAATAGAGTTAGGTTAATGGAGGAATTATTAACATATCAAATTTTGGATTAGAATATTCAATGTAATAAATATATCAGTTCTTCTACAGATTAATGGTTAGATTCAGTGCTTTCTGAAACTTAGCTTTGACAATGTGGTTCTAAAATCTAGGGAAGAGCTAAGAATAGCCAAGGGAGTTTTAAAGAATATTAAGGTGGGAAATTTTATTTGCCAACTATCAAAACGTCTTATAAATAGCTAATTATTTAAATCAATATTAGATTATCAGGTGATAAATCATAGATCAGTGGAATCAATTAGCACAGAAAAAGTCACATACATGAACACTTGTTATCTGAAAAAGAGCAAAAGATACAAATCAGTGGAAAAAGGATAGACTATTTAACAAATAGTGCTAGGATAATTGGCTATCCAAATAGGAAAGAAAAAATAATAAAGATGCCTTTTTCACATATATAGAAAAATCATCTGCAGGTTGATTGAAGAAGTAAATTTAAACTTTCAGAAAAAAGTTTAAGAGGGTGTCGTTATGATCTCAGGATAGGGAAAGATTTCTTCAACAGATATAAACACTTTTGACTAGAAGAAAAAACATACGATTAGAGTATATTAGATAGAAAAGTGTGGATATCATAAAAGACATCACCAATAAGTAACTTGCCCAGCTAAGGAAAGGCAGAATGTATTTACAGTAAAAAGGACTGAGAATTGATTAGCCCATCCAAAATCTAGAAAGCTCTTTCAGAAACAAAAATAAATTCATACTAATAGAAAAATGGTTAAAGACCAGGCCATTTACAAAAAATAAAATTTGAAGAACTATTAAAAAAAAGAAAAATGAATCTCCTCAATAGTCCAGAAAATGCAAATTAAACAGTGTGATAAGTACGTATTGAGTGAATGAAGGAAATAGTAGGTTTAAGTTAAAGGTAAAATTTTTTCCAGATTAAAGTCAATATCTGAGGATTGAATGTGTTTCCCTCAGTAATTCACAATTGACTTCTGAACCTATTTTAATCACTGGGAACTCAGATTTAGTATTTTTTCTTATTTGAAAACCCTGTGGGGAGTAGGGAGGAATGTGGTTTGTATTGGAATTACTGTATCCATGACCATAACTTCAGCCTCCTTTTAAGGTTCACAGAGAAGAAGAGTAATAGGCAGAAACTAGATCCTATATGGTGGTAAAATTGTAGTCCTGTATGTCAAGTAACTGTCTTAAAAGTTCAGTGGGTAACAATAAAACGTGTGGATAATTTCTTTTAAACTCAGTAAAAAGTTAAAAACCATTTACAGTGTCAGTACTCCATGATTACTTGTTTCTTTATCAGAGTCACATATGTTTGTCATATTTCTCCACTAAAGTATGTGTACTTTGGAGGAAGAAACTACTATCTGAAGTTCCCAACATGTTCCCAACATAGAATATGTAGTATATACTATGTATGTGCTTTATTATATATACATTTTTAAAACTTATGGAGTTTGAATTCCGTGTGTGTGTGTGCGCGCGCGCACACACTTTTGCATAAGAAAACAAACATAAAGCTAAGTGAATGATTACAAAGTTCAAAACTCCCATAACTGTAACTCAGGTCAAGAAATAGAACATTTCCAGGGCACCTGCGTGGCTCAGTCAGTTGAGTGTACGACTTCAGCTTGGGTTGTGGTCTCCCCGTCAGTGAGTTTGAGCCCCATTTCTGGCACTGTGCTGACAGCTCAGAACCTGGAGCCTGCTTCGGATTCTGTGTCTCCCTCTCTGTGCCCCTCCCCTGCACATATTCTGTCTCTGCTTCTCAAAAATGAATAAACATTAAAAATTTTTTTAAAAAATAGAACATTTCCAGGACCTCAGAACCTCCCTTGTAATTATAATCTCTCCCTTCTCCTCAAAGAGGATTATTGAAGATAATCAATATCTTTAATTTGCCTATAGATTTGCCTATGTTTGAGCTTTATATAAATGGAATCAAAAGCCATGTATTCTTTTTGGCTTCTTTAACATTAATTATGTCTTTGAGACTTAGTATGAGTGTTCTAATTATTTTACATTGTCATGTTTTCTAATGTTACAACATGTTTTCTAATTTTAGCTCTTTATTGTAATTTTAATTTGTATTTTCCTTATGACTAATGAGGTTGAACAGTTTTTCTGTGTTTATTGGTCCCCTGGGTAACTTTTATGTGAAGTGCCCACTCATGTCTTCTTACCAGTTTTCTATAGGGTTGTCTGCCTTTTAATTAATAGCTTTTGTGTATTCTAGATAAAAGGTTTTTGTCTCTTAGATGTGTTGGAAATATCTTCTCCGTGTTTGTGTCTTGTATTTTTACTCTTTTAAAAGTCTTTGAACAAAAGTTCTTAATTTTAATGTGGTTCAGTTTATCAGTTTTTCTGTTTATGGGTAGTGCTTTTTGTTTTCTAATTAAAAAAAAAATTCCCTACCCTAAGATCTTAAGATATTCTCTTTGTTCTTATCTAGAATTTGTTTTGACATTCATAGATCTTCATTTCACCTAGAATTGATTTTAATGTATAATGTTTTATTTTTTATGAGGATATCCAGTTGACTTAGAACCAATTTTTTTTAAAGCTGTGGCCACTTTTTTTTTTTTTTAATGTTTTACTTATTTCTAGGAGAGAGAGAGAGAGAGAGAGAGACAGTGTGAGCAGGGGAGGGTCAGAGAGAGAGGGAGTCACAGACTGAAACAGACTCCTGGCTCTGAGCTGGCAGTCAGCACAGAGCCCGACGTGGGGCTTGAACCCACGAACCGCGAGATCATGATCTAGGTGAAAGTCGGACGCTTAACCGACTAAGCCACCCAGGTGCCCCGACTTAGAACCAATTTTAAAAAGATTATTTTTTCCTTCTTATTGTAATTCAGGTGTTTTGTATGACATGAATATATTTTTGCATTGCTTGTTTTTTTCCACTGATCAATTTTATTATTATTATTATTATTTTATTTTGAGAGGGAGAGAGAAAGAGAGAGTGAGAGTGGATGAGCAGGGGAGAGCAGAGAGAGAGAGAGAGAGAGAGAATCCCAAGCAGGCCCTTCACTGCCAGCACAGGATCTGACATGGAACTTGAACTCATGAACCTTTAGATCATGACCTGAGATGAAATTGAGCTGAACACTCAACCAACTGAGCCACTAGGTGCCTCTGTTTAAATCTTTTAGATTTATTCCTAGCTATTGTATTTTTTTATAGTATTGTAAATGATATATTTTACTTTCTAACTTTGTTGCCAATATATAGATATATAATTAATTTTTTTATATTGACCTTGTATCCAGCAACCATGCTAAAGGTCATTATTCTCTCTCTCTCTTTTTTTTTTTAAACATTTATTTATTTATTTGAGTGAGAGAGAGCATGAGCATGAGCAGGCAAGCAAGCAGGGGAAAGTCAGAGAGAGAGTAGAGGAGAGAGAATCCCAAGCACTGCCAGTACAGAGCCTGATGCAGGGCTTGATCCCACAACCATGAGATCATGAGTTGAAATGAAGTAAAGAGTAAGTCGCTTAACTGACTGAGCCTCCCAGGCACCTCTAATGGCCATTATTCTAAGTATTTATCGATGTATTCTCTGGGATCCACCTATACCTACACACTCATAACTATGGATAATGACAGGTGGGATTTTTTTCCTTTTCTGTCTTTATACCTTTTATTTTTTACTTGCCTTAATAACTGTATAAACTTAGACCTCCAGTAGAGTGAGACTAAATATGAAGAGAATTTGTCATTTTGTTATTACCAATTTCCAAGGGAAATTTTTCAACATTCTTATTCTTAAGTACAATGTTTGCTGTGTGTTTATATAGGAATCTGTTAGTGTATTAAGGACATTAATGTCTATTCTTACATTCCTGAGACTTTATCATGAATTTGTCTTAAATTTCATTAGATACTTTTACTGTAACTTTTGAGATGATAGTATTTGTTGATCTTTTTTGTATGTTTATTTTCAATATCTTTGGGGTGGGCTTATCTTTATTATTTCCTTCACCTGATGCTCTTTGAGTTTCATTTGCTTTTCTTCTGACTTGGGATTGACTCATAGTTCATTGACTTAAGACATTTCTTTTCTAGTATATGCAACTGAAGCTATAGGTTTCTTTTTGAGCAAGTATATTTTCACTGTCACTCAGTTCAAAATACATTCAAATTTGTTTTGTAATTCCTCTTGTGACCCATGGGTTATTAAGTAATTTCTGTACTTCAAAATGTATTAAGATTTTCCCTTTATGTTTTAGCTTTTAATTCCAGCTTAATTATGTTATTGTCAGTTACATGCTCTTTGGCTTCAGCCTTTTTGAAAATTGAGATCTACTCTATTGACAGTAAATTATCAGTTTTAAATGGCCCATGTGATCTTGAAAGAATCAGTTTTGTATATTTTTACTGTGTTCTACTGTATGTTTTCTTGATGTGAATAAAAATCTTAATCACCTTGTGCTTTTTGAGAGCACTTGGCTTGATTCCAGCCCTTCATTTCTGTTGTCTCTTGCTCACTCCTGTTTAATTCAGAATCTGTCCTGCTGTTTCTCCTCCATGTAGAGATTTGTCCTAGAACAGAATTTCAGCCTGTTTTCACTATTCTAAAAATGAAGACTACAGTTTATCTTTTAGCTCTTTTCACTTCTAGTAGCAGGATTTCAAAAAAGTGGAGAGTATTTTTTTTACTTTTGCTAATATGAAAAGTAAGCCAGGAGAGACTGAAAATTAAAATTTATGAAATCAGGAGAGTTAGTTCTTTGCAGCTATTTTTTTTCCCATTGGCAGTGGTTGGTTGGGTTACGTGTAGAGAAAGGCCTTTTCCTAAATTCCAAAAACCTGTGCTGAAATTGATGCTTCATTTTGACAGTGGAGGCTAGCAGTTTTGCATTGGATATCTCAGATAATAACTACCTTAGTTGTAGTTTTTAAATATTGAACATTAGCCAATAAACTATATATTTTTTCTTATGTTTCAGATCAACAACTAAATGAAGTTCTCAGGCGATATCAAATGGAAAATTTTTCCAAATATTCATTAGTACAGGTATGTAAATTAGTTAAGATCTGGGTTCCAATTTGGTTGTAAATATATTTATATAAATAAATTCTTTTGAGGATTATTCTCATGCATGATTGCCTGCAGTTTGCGATTTTGCTTACAACTCTGATTCTTGTAAGGAGGAAAGCTGTTTTTGCTTAATGAATATAAATTCTTTAATGATAGAAATTGACTTTTTTTCCAGAGGTAGAGCTTACATATTATGTATAATGTTAAAATGTCTGAGTTCTAAAATGAGAATTCATTGACATTTTGAAACGTCCTAAAATCTTTTCTCAAGATACATTTAGTAATAAGGTTTAACTTGGAATTCTCATAAATTATGGCAAGGAAAATCTAATTAAAAACCATAAACAATATATGGCATTGTCTTTAATATTTTTTTTCCTTGGGTATATGTTCTTATTTAAATATTCTGTTAAAAAGCTTTTCTTTTTTGAGCAAGAAGGCATACTTCTAGTGCACTCTGAGTTACACAATATTAAAAGAAAAACAGTAGATCCTACATTAGTGATAGCTCCCTACTGAATTAATAAGTGTTATGCTTTTAACATAAATGAATCTTATAATTAAAACATATTGTTTTTAAGATACTAAAAAGGAAGTTGTGTTTAAGAACTTAAAAAGGAATAGTTTATCTGGTCGACTTGAGTATACTTATCCTTATAAATATTTCCTTTAGTGTATGGTCAACATTTAGCCTACTCTGTGTTTTTAGTTAGGAAGACCAGACTTAGAGTCCAGAGGATCTTAAAACTATCCATCTGCTATGTTAATAACTATATTCTGTTTCTTACGTTACTTCGTTATTCGTACTTAACTAGGAACTGTTACCATTTAGATGATAGAGAATCTTTCTTAATACAACAGCCTTTAAATTTTGCTCAGATTCTTAGGTTCTTTTTCTTCTGCTTAATGTCTCATAGAATATGCCTGAAAGAAGGATTGAAACAAAGATTGATTTTAAAGCCCTAGAGGATCTCTGGGCATGGCATTATATCTACTGCACACTGTGGCTAACTTGATTATGAAAGATGGTTTTACCAGATGAAACTAATGCTTGAGGTAGCCCTATTTAGATTCACCTGTCTTGTACATTGTGATTATAAGTAATTAAAACCTCATGAGAACATGCTAAGTATGGTAAAGTCTTATTTAAAAGTATACTCTTTGGTGAAATTATAGCTCCTTTAATTCTCTAAAAGTACATGTGCTTTTATGACTATTGTTCTTATAGTCACATAATCTAATCTTGATTCTTACCTCTTATTTTTGATGGTAGTATACTGTTACTGCCTAAGATTCTTCTGCAGTTCACCATCTCTTCAGAACATGTTGCTGTTGTTGTCTCAAAACACCAAACCCCATGGGTCTTTCACTACATAGTTTGCCTTTCACTACTTAGTTTGCAGTAATGAGAGTGTGAGAGGGAAATTAATTTGCTTTCTACGAGTATGGTCCATATCTTTGGCCATATGTAATACATTCTTTGGTTCTTCACCCCAGAAACATTTTTCTGGTTTGTGAAAAAAGTATTCGGGAAGAATTGTTTTCAGTTTTATTTTTTTCTATTTGTAGTAAAGGAAGACACAGAAGTAGGAGGAAACCATTATCAATGGTTATGTGAGACCCAGGAGCACTGGCTAAGATCTGTCGTCACTAACTTTAGTGATTGCCATTAGCAGCAGAAACCCTTCATAAATTTACATTTGCCCTTTTTGTCCAGCTGTATTCCTCAGGTGCCTAAAACAGTTCTTGTTAATAAATGCTCAATTCATAATTGTTGAATGAATTATGTTCATTCATATGACATGAATGAATGAACACTCATACAACATATGTTCCATTCATTCAATAATTATATCTTTCCTCCTACCTACTTACCTTCCAGCATCATTTGAGCACTATAGCCAAGTACAGTGAAAGTGGAATTGTAAAAAGCCATGATCAACTTGTGAAATACATAGTTCATGCTTTTTATTTCTGTATTTTCAAGATAAAATCCCAATGAAAAGCCTTCCTCCTTCCTCATGCTAGGTAAATTGCCAGGACTTTTGTTAAATGAACATATTTATGAAACTTTTCTAATATTGGAAAAGTAAAGCTACATGATCTTCATATTCATTGTATTTTAAGTTGGAATTTCAAACTTAATTTTCTGTAGAAACTATTATAAGTGATAGTTAAAATTTGTTAGTGCTGTCGTTATATAAGGATCATTTAGACTTCCTTTGGATCAAATAAGTTTTGTGAATAGCCTTAAGATTTTTCGTATAGTATTGTTTCTTAGGGAAATAAATAACAGTTTATTGAATGACATTTTCAGAGTTGTGAAATTTAGTTGTCTTCCTTTGATTATGTTGTTTTTTTTCTATATAAATAAAAAGTATTTCCAGCGGCATTGCTCTCTGAGAGTGTAGTAGTGGGTACTCGATGACAAATGTTAAAAAGATTTTATTCACGAAGGTGGAAAATATCCCTCTTTTCCCAGTGCTTTGTTCCTACTTTTTCCCCTCCTTAAATACTTGTCTTTCCTCACACATAAGCTAGTTTATTCCCCTTTATAATGTATGCCATACCAGTACATGTGTGTACTGAGGGATTAGTGTTTTAGGCCTCTTCATGGTTGCTAGAGGGACAAGATGGAATATAAAAAATAAGTTAATTTTCCCTGAAAACTCTGAAAATATCTTCCTTTTCTAGTTGAGCCGCATTCTACTTGAGCCAAAATTAAAGTTAAGTTGACATATAGTCTTGGTGGGAAAGAAATGGAACACAAATTGCAAAGAAGGAAGGCATAAACATTAAAGTATAGTGCCAAGAAGGTATGAGCAGATTTTAGAAGGGAAAAGCAGTCATCATGCAAATGTATTCATTGACTTAACAACCATTAATTTATTTTTTTAAGTTTATTATTTGAGAGTGAGCCCATGCACATGAGAGAGACAGGGAGAGAGAGAATCCCAAGCAGGCTCCATACTGTCTGCATGGACGGAGCCCAATGTGGGGCTTGAACTCACGAACTGCAGGATCATGACCTGAGACAAAGTCAAGAGTCGAACATTTAACTGAGCCCTCCAGGCACCCCAGCAAACATTAATTTATTAGTTCAAGAAATCTTGTATGCATGCATATGGTGGGTAAGCTTTGGGGATAGAGCTATGACTACAACAAAGCATCCTATTTCCTTGGAAGAGATATAAGTGAATAATTAAATAATTAAAATTGTTATATCCTATGAAAAAAATATGGTGCTAAAGTAGAAATTACCATGTATGCAATATAGTAGTGGTGTTTGTGGCTGAGATCTACTTTTGGTAGAAAGGTAAGAGCAGACTTCTCTATGGCCGTAGTATTCAAGTTGACACTGAAAGTTGAAGTAGGAGCCAGAGAAGTGGACCAAAAAGAGGCCCTAAAGCAGGAAAGAATTTGATTACGCTTGCATAATATATGGACAGTGGTCTCAACTATAATCAAATACTAGTTATTTGAAAGTACATTGAAAGAATGGCTACTCCTGTTGATCATGTGTTTAAAAATATAAGACTCAATAGATAAAATATAACAAACAACCTGTACTATTTGAATTGAGTCAACTCTCTTGGCTTTCTAGGCCAGCACTGTCTAATACAACTTACTGTTTTGATGGAAATGTATAGGCCTGTGATGTCCAAAATGGTAGCCACTGATCACATGGGCCTTTGGAGCACGTGAAATGAAGCTAATACAAATGACAGATGTTTCATTTCATTTTCATTTTTTTTTTTCTTTTTGAGAGAATGAGTGAGAGGCAGAGAAAGGACCCCACAAGGAGCAGAGAGGGAGAGAGAGAAGTGGGGCTCACCTGGGGCTCACATTTTACCTGAAACAGGGCTTGTGCTTAGCTATTGCAGAGAGGCTCAATGCTCACCTGAAGTGGAGCTTGAGCTAAGGAATAGTGAGGTCATGACCTAAGCTGAAGTCAGATGCTTAATGACTGAGCTACCCAGGCACCCTGTTTAATTTCCATTTTAAATACATAAAATTTAAATTTAATAGACATGTGTGGCTTGTGCCTATTTTATTAGACAATGCAGCTCTAGATTCTCCATCTGCTGAATTACTCAGGTTTAACACCTTGTTGATTTTTGATCATCCCGTGATAATTTTATGATATAGCATTTTAAAAAGAGCCAATTGTAAGAGTTTAACAATTTCTTGCACTTGATATTAACCTTCATTGATAAATGATGAAAATCAATCTTTTCATAATAAGAATGATACGTACAACACTCTAAAACATTCTTTTTTTAATGTTTTATTTATTTTTGAGAGAGAGAGATAGAGACAGTGTGAGCAGGTGAGGGTCAGAGAGAGAGGGAGACACAGAATCTGAAACCGCCTCCAGGCTCTGAGCTAGCTGTCAGCACAGAGCCTGACACGGGGCTTGAATCCATGATCCCATGATGCGTGAGATCATGACCTGAGCTGAAGTCATACGCTTAACCAAGTGAGCCAACAAGGCTCCCCTAATTAGAATATTTAGACAGCAGATCGTTTCCTCAGAGGAAGAAAAGTGTCCAGAAAATTTGTCTACCCAACTATAATTCATTATAACTGGCATTTCTTCTGTGATCTACTCTCACCATCATTTCAGTAAGTGATCTTGGGATAAAAATTAGTAGAAATTAGTTGTACGGTGTCCATTATTAAAGATTCAAGATATATAAAATTCTGTATATGTTGCTTTTATTTATAGTAATTTATTTAATTTTTGTTTACGGAATATAAAAAGCATATTTATAAATCCTTTATTTTTATGGTGAGCATAGCAATGTGTAGAATTGTCAGATCCCTCTGTTGTACATCTGAAACTAAACATGTCAATTATATTTCAAGTAATATCATATATAAATAACATGTATACATATAGTAATACATATACACATAAGTGCTTTTTTAAAAAAATATTTTATTTTTAAATAATTTCTCCATCTAGCATAGGGCTCAAATTTACAACCGTGAAATCAAGAGTCATACACTCCACTGGCTGAGGCAGTGGGTGCCCCTATGTAAATGCTTGTGTAGTGAATATCTGTCTTATCTTCCCAACTTGATTTTTTCCACTAGATCATGAGTTATTAAGTCATATATACTTTTATTCTAAAAGTTTCACTAGCAAGTGGGAATTACTGAGTCTATATTTTTTTAGAGTTTTTTATTTTTTTATTATGTTTATAATTACAATTTTTTTAAGTTTATTTAGTTTGAGAGAGAGAGAATGCGAGTGAGTCAGGACAGAGAGAGAGAAGGAGACAGAGAATCTCAAGCAGGCCTGACATGGGACTCATACTCATGAACTGTGAGATTATGATCTGAGCAAAAATCAAAAGTTGTACTCTTAACCAACTGAGCCACCCAGGTGCCCTTTGATCTTAATTTTTATGATTTGGATTATTGGTCATTTATTCTTATATTAGCATTTCATTAGTAACTATCATTAGAAAACAGTTTCAAAGCTGTGTCTTTATAAAATTCAGTTTAACCAATACATACTGAGCACCTCCTTTATGTAAGGCACTATGCCAGGAACTTTAGTGCTATGAAAATGTGTATAATAATATTACTATTCCTAAAAGGAACCTAAAGACTAATAAATATGGGTTTGAGACAAATGTTAAATAAATGAGGTAAAAGGTATATTATTCGTATCTTAGTCTTAAAGCCAAAATGAGTATCAGGGGGTAAAAGGTGATCATATATAGTTAGAGATTAGAAAGTTTCCTCGAGGATGTAGCATGTTTGATGGGTACTGAAAAATAGGTAAAATTTTAAAAGAACTTGAGTGGGAGCTAAAAGAAGGGATAGTGGAGAGCATTGCATGATGAGAAGCCAAAGGAGGTGAGAAAGAGTCGGATTTAGAAAGTAAAACATACTTCATTTTTTCAAATTGTGTTTGCTATATATGAGAGAAGTAACGGAAAATAACATTAGGAAGAATAGATTGTATTTACATTGTAGAGGGGCTTGAATGAGTTAAATTGAGGAGTTTGGACTTAATTTAGTAAACACTAGGAGATTACTAAATATTTAAAAGAATGGTAATGTGGAGTGAAACATGCTAAGAGTAACAATTAGGAAACTTATAATTGATGGGTGGAAGATTAATGAGAGCTTGAATTATTATTTTATAGAATGCCATCCATCTCTAGCTATTAGTCAAAATATTGCTAGTTGATTTGATTTTTATAAAAATTTCTAAGAAATATTTTTAGATTTGAACCACTTAGTCATCCCAAGAAGATTTTAGCTAACTTTTAAGAAAGTTAGCTAAACTAATAGAAAGTTAAAATATCCCTTGTCCCTTAATTAATTCCTTAATAAACACAATAACTATTTTTTAATAGTCTAGGATTGAATAAATCCCCTTCTGAAATCACATAGACTACTGGATGTGTTTATTCTTTAATCCATCAGGGTTCTTGCTGAAAGATTACCTTTTCTTTTTGTCTAATTCATCTTATAGTACTGGATCCATGTGAACATATCTGCTGAGGCTTTATATTTTGAGAGCTAATCCATCCCATGTTGGTCAAATGCTCATAACGTATGCCTTGGTTAGCCAATAGATTTTCCCCCATATTAAGAAAAAAGAAATTTAAAAAATAGCTAAGATTTATTAAGAGCTCTCTACATGTCAGGAATTATGCTGAATACTTTATGTAACATTATTCCTTGGTAAATTTACATATTTCCTATATATTCTTCAGTAAAGCTGATTTTTCAATAAAATTATAGCTTTTTTTGTTTTTTAGTCTCAAGTGTTACCCTTTGTTACAGTAGTAAAAAGGTATTATTTCTTTTTACATTTCCAAATTATTTCTGGCACTTGGGAAAGCTGTTCTGTTGATCTTCTATTGGGTAACTTACTGTATTGTCTTATTAGACCTAACAATTGGTGGATTATACATAGAGTTTTCTAGGTAATTCTAGTGCAATGTTGAATTTAGCAGTGATAGTGAGCAACCTTGTATTATACTCTATTTAATGCAGCACTTTTGATGTTTCACCACAGAAGATAATTGATATAGGTTTCTGATAGATATTCTTTGTCAAATTGAGAAAATTCTTCCTATTTTGAGTTTGCTAGGAGTTTTTTATTATGTATGGATGTTAAAATTTACCAAATACCTTTCAATATCAATTTAAATGATTACTTGTTTCTCTTCCTCTTTCCTAATTTTTTTAAATTGCATTAATAGATTTTTCTAAGTTTGTGAAATTTTTCACTGTATTTAATTTTAAGCTACTGTCATTTTGGGCTTCAATGATGTAAGAAAACATTTTAAGATGCAGTATTCTCTGTTATAGAAAACTGTCTTCAGAGGAGATGGAGATGACACATTAGAAAACACACCAATTGACCAGAGGTATGTTTGAGTTACCAGAAAAGTATTATTTTCTTAAATATATTTATTATTAAAATAAATCCTTTAATATTGGTATTGTTTATTTCTTGGTCTGCTATAATTAAATTTTAATGATCTGTCATTGAATATACAAGGGGGAAAAAGCCAACATTATAATCTATAAGAGTAGTTTTCAACTGGGGTGATTTTATCTTCCTCCTAATTTGCAATGTCCTCCAGAGCTTCCAGGTGTAATATAGGTGTAATCTGAAACTGGCCCCCATATGTGGAGGGCAGGGACAGACTGAGGGAAGAGGCAGACCACTCCAGATTGGTAGGTGGTAAATTTATGAAGCAATAGAACTATTTATGAGTTATCTTGTCTTGGGACACGGCATGACAACTAAATTTCCTCACCTGACTGCCATAATCTTAAAAGTTTGTGTAGAAGCTTTAACTGGGTTCAGTCACATATACAAGAGGCCTTAACTGGGTTCACTTACATCCCAGTACAGACACCCTCAGCATCACATTACTGTCTTAGGGCTGTATCCTTGGAGCTGCTTCTGGGTGTGAAGAAGACAAGGAGAGTACACATTCCAAGGACAAGGGAAGGTGGGGGAGAGGCCTCCAATTGCCCAGGTTCAGCTCAAGGGTCAACTGGCAGTTGTCTTGACCTTCTTCATTACTTCCCCTTCCCAGATTATTTGACAGTCTCTGAAATATTGAGCTAAGAGTGAGAACACAAAAAAGGCAAAATACTGATTTTATGGATACATTTAACATAAAATGTTGATGTTTTCTTTAATTCACATGTTACATATTAAAGTAGATTAAACAGAATATGATATTTTTGAAATTATGTATTTTTTCTTTAGTTTTTTAGCTCCTCTAATTATTGAGTCTGATAAGCATCTGGAAGAACTAAATGAGCAGCTGAATTATTACCAGGTATGAATTCACAGATTTCAAGTTTTTTATAATATTATAAAAAAGAAAAAAGTAAAATACTCTTTAAAAACATTGATGAGGAGTAACATATTTAGCTATAACTAAAAAATTCTTGGCTCTCAATAACATGGTGTGTGTGTATATTTAAAGATTTATCTTCAGTTTCTTTTTTTGATTTATTTACCTTGTTCTGAAGTTATTTAACATACAGTGTAGTCTTGGCTTCAGGAGTAGAACCCAGTGATTCACCTTTTACATAGGGTACCCAGTGCTCATCCTGAAAACTGCCTTCCTTAATGCCCATCACCCATTTAACCCACCTCTGTGCACCTATCCACTCCCTATCAGCCCTCAGTTTGTCTCTGATTTAAAAGTTGTCTATGGTTTGCCTCCCTCCTCTCTGTTTTAATCTTATTTTCCTTCCCTTTCTCTTTCTTCATCTGTTAAGTTTCTCACATTCTACATGTGGGTGAAATCATATATCTGTCTTTCTCTGACTTATTCCACTTAAAATAATACCCTCCACTTCCATCCACATTGTTGCAAATGTGGAGATTTCATTCTTTTTCCTTGCTAAGTAGTATTTCATTATATATACATAAAAACCACATTTTACTTTTCATTTTTGACAATGCTACAGATGGCTGAAATATTAGTAGGCAGTTACATTAGGGTATATGGTAAATCATGGTTGTTGAGCTTTTCCATAGAAAGTGGTGACATGTTAACTTCTTCCTTCTTTGAAGCCATGGGAGTGTGATTTACTGGCTAATTCAATGCAGTGTTTCTACAATGTAAAATAAATGTAACCTTACTTTTAAACTGTCCCCCAAATTGCTTTCTTACTCTGTTCATCAGTTCATAGACATCTGGGCTAGTTCCATAATTTGGCTATTGTTGACAGCACTGCTGTAAACATTGAGGTGCATGTGCCCCTTCGAATCAGCACTCTTTTCTCCTTTGGATAAATTCCTAGTAGTGCAATTGCTGTGTTGTAGGGTAATTCTATTTTTACTGAAAGAATACATGTGTTTATTCTTATGTTTATATCCTTTAAAAATAAATTTGGGTTTTCCATTGCATTTGAAATTATTTATACTTTCATCAAGATTAATCCTCTAATATATAAACTTACAAAGTGATCCTGTAGACCCAAATTTAACAAGCATTTCTCTAAATTGCAGTTCCTGTTTTATCATATGTTCAATAGATGTTTTCCTAGTCTTTACTATGTCCTTTTTTTTTTGAGCCTGTGTTTATTTAAATTTGAACCAACCATAGTAATGTCTTTTAATCTTTCTAATTAACAAAGAGTATCAGAAAGCTCTCTTCAGCACAAATGGCATTTTGCTTTTATTTTTAGTGAATTTAGAGTTTCTACTGAATTCACTCACAGAATTGCCCTAATGATATGTTATGTGGTTGGTTGGTTTTGGTTTGATTGTTATAAAATGGGATAGCTAGTTATCTTGAATTTAAGTTTTAAATTTTAATTTAAAATTAGCATTCTCAGTCTAAGGATGATTATAAAATTAATTACAAGAGAGAGGAAACTGTAGCAGAGAGCCCAAACAAAGGTCTGTAACAAGAGTAGTTGATACTTTTAGGGAGAAAAGATACTAGCAGCTACTTCTAAAAACAGTTGTTCATATAGATGTTACTCATTAGAACTATTTCTTAGGGTTTATTGACCCACTAAAAACAGTTTATTCTTATAAGCCAAAAAAGTTATCACTGTAATTCTCTATATGAAAATTTTTCTTTCAAGAATGTAATTAAGGGAAAATTTGCTGCCGCTGTGAGATTTTGTTTCCTTCCAACTATTATTTTAAAATATAGCAAAGGATGTTTAGAGTGATCATAACGATTTACCTTTAACCTTAGCTATTGGGTACATATTCTAATTATTTGGATAATTTAAGTAAATATTTTTTTAA
The DNA here is from genome assembly GCA_017311185.1 of Proteles cristata cristata. NCBI lineage: Eukaryota > Metazoa > Chordata > Mammalia > Carnivora > Hyaenidae > Proteles > Proteles cristata. The sequence goes on along the minus strand of JAESUZ010001412.1, from coordinate 1,049,598 downwards.
GATAAACCAACATTTTTGCAATGTTTAAAGATCTTGCAAGATTGTACAAGATCACTTTTTGTTAAAAATGACAAAATCAAAATAATTGCTAAATAAAATCCAAATCTATTAGCATGGCATTCAAGACCTACTGCCAGCCTTTCTAGTTTTCTTTCATTGCATATTGCTTAATGTATGGTCAGTTCTCAGTCATCTGGTAGTGAATTCATTCATTTTTGTTTAATTGTGATTCATTCACAGCAGAGACCTGGAAAGGTTCACCTTTCCCAAAGCCAGAATTATATTTAGAATTGGCTGTTACTGATTTCCGACACCAAGCTGCCTTGAGCTTCTTTGGTTGAGAGGGAGACAAAAAGGCTTAGAGCATTGCCTGTTCCAGCCTTCCCTTGCCAGGTTCACTCCAGGTTTGGGTCCTCTCCTTGAGCCTAGGATACCCAATCAAGATGAGTGGACATATCATGAGTTGATTGCAGTTTGTTTTAAGTGTGATTTTACATGGCCTCCTTCCTACTCTCCTCTTGCCCATTTACTCTCACTGAGAGCCAAGTACTGTTCCTGTGTTATCTAGTTTTTTTGCCTCTTTGCTTTGTAATGCCTTTCCTTCCTGTTAAAATTTTGCAATCCCTTTATCTCCTCAAAGAGAATTAATCATGCCAATCTCCTTCTGTTTACAATATTTTATTCTTGTATTTTAGTGATTTTTTTTTTTTTACCATTTTTCCCATTAAAGTATATGTTAGTGACCATACGAGTTTACCATAGCAACTTTGTATTGTGTGGAGAGTTTAGACAATTAATAAAAGTGATGAATAAGAGACTAAGTGAATTATTGCTAAAAAAAATCTCTATTTTCTTTTTCACTGTTAATGTTATACTTTTTCAAATATAAGCTTTGCTATGGGCTTTATTTAAAGTGAATTAAACTATATTCAGGGTATGGGGATCATCTGGCATCTGTTATAGTGACATACTGAGGAATATCTTTCATCTGTGTTTCTGTGAACATGTATAAACCATAGGGTTGCAGTTATAAATATTTCTGTCATAAATTTTTATATTTATTTCAAAATGAATGTTTTATTATGTTCCATGTGTCATTAAAATATCCATATTTACTAGTGGTTATTAGAGGTAAAGAATCATTGTTTCTTACCAGTATACTTGTGTTATACAGTCTTGACTGCTTGCATATGGATAGACAATAGAGAACTGTCTGCAAAATGTTTTGCTGTGACCATATTTTAATCTTTCAGAAACAGATGGGTGAGATGAAATTACAACTTCAAACTGTCATCAAGGAAAATGAAAGGTAGATGAATTAACTTGATTCTTTTATTGTTATCCTAGGTAATGTTTATTTTGTTATTTTATATTTTATTCATATAGTATACTGGTTATGAGTGCAGACCCTGCACCCTGATTTCCCGTTTGACTCCCAGGTCCATTACTTAGCTAGCTATGTGACTTTGGACAGTTACTTAACCTTTTTGTCCTTTAGTTTTCTCATCTATAAATTGGAGATAATAACCTATTTCATGAGACTGACTATAAGGGAAAATAGAGTATGTAATAAATATACATATTAGCAATCATTAACAGTACAGTTTATAATAATCATGTATCTTATGAAACATACTGATAAAAACCTTCAATCCACCATCCAGTTAAGAGCTAAAAAGGTTACCAATACTGGTACATCTATCCATGTTTTCCTTCTCTATCCCATTCCTCTCCTTCCCTTTGCCAGAAATTAACACTTTGTTGGATTTTGTGTTTATCATTACCTTGGTTTTTAAATTTTGTTGTAGGTGTCTGTATCCCTAACAGTATATTATTTAGTTGTGTGTTTTTTTTCAGCTATATTAAAATTGTATCATTTAGTCTTCTGGGACTTTTTTTTTCCTACTCAGTATCACGCACAATCAAGCACAAGAGTTTCAAGGGACAAAATTGCTGGGTCATAGATTATGTGAATATTCAGTTTTATGGTATACGCCAACTCAATTTCCAAAGTGGTTATGCCAATTTACATTCCCACCTGTGATATTTAGGAGTTCTTATTGATCTGTATCTTTTTATTAGCACTTAATCTTACCAGGTTTCTTAATTTTTATTATTTTGAGTCTTAGGTTGTTTTTCATTGTGGTTATAATTTAACATTTCCCTGAATATCAATATGGTTAACTACTTTGCATATGTTTATTTACCCATGTAGTCTTTTCTCATGAAATGCTTGTTCATTTCTTTTTTATATTTTCTGTTTATCTTTTCCTTATTAAATTGTCAAAGCACTTTATATAATCTGTATTCTGAATATTTGTTGGTATGCCAATCTGTGTCAATGTAATAACAATATTGTAAACCATAACCACTGTAGAAGTTTCAAACAGGAAGGGATTCAATCACTTACTTAAGTTTAAGTACTTCAAGATCACTAGTTTTAGGATTGTAACTTAGGGGCTGTGATCCTGAAGTCAGGAATTTTTGGTGCTGCTGCCATTTCTGTTGCGACTCCTACAGCATCATTTCCATAAAATGGGAGACTTGACATTGGAAAGTGAGGCACAGGGAATTGACTATAAGAGACCATCATGTCTATCCAGTTTTGGTTGCTATCTGTCTTACCAACAGAAAAATGTTCTCAGCTCACTTGCGTCTTCCATATCCCCCTAAAGTGCTTCTCCCTGGTGATACTTTAATCCCACCCATAGCTCCAGCTACAAGGACCTCTGAGAAATGTATTGGACTTTAGGCCTCCATGATAAAGGCTATATATGGGAAGGAAAGGGAATGAGTAATGTTGCCGCAGTACCATATAACATGGTAGACAATAGGTGTTTTCATAGATCTATTCCCAGGTTCTGATATGTTTGATGGACAGAATTTTCTGTTTTGTTTTTAATTTTAAGGTAGTTGAGTCTATTCATCTTTCTTCATACGGTTTTTCTTTGTGTCTCTAACAAATCTTCTCTCAGTCTATGATCATAAAGACCTTGTATTTTTGGCTAAAAATGTTTAAGTTTTATTCTGTCCTAAGTTTCTTAACTTCAACTTTTTAAAAAATTGTTTACTTATTTTTGAGAAAGAGAGAGACAGAGCATGAGCAGGGGAGGTGAAGAGAGAGAGGCAGAGACACAGAATCCAAAGCAGGCTCCAGGCTCTGAGCTGTCACCACAGAGCCTGACATGGGGCTTGAACTCACACACTGTGAGATGACCTGAGCTGAAGTCAGACACTTAACCAGTAGACACACCCAGGTGCCCCAGTAACTTTAACTTTTAAAGATCATGCAGTTAGGCTGAAATTTGATAGATATTTTGTTGCTGCCTGCATATCTAGACCAAAAAGTAAATAAGTGAAATTTTTTTAGTTCCAAATTCATTTGAAGCATGGGCTTTTTTAAAGTTAACATTCTTTTGTTTTGCATTTTGGTACCTTATATATTACTTTCCTTTTATTTATTTTAGTGTAAAACATGTTGCTCTCAAGAATAAACTAGAATTCCCATGGAATTCGTTTGTCTTATGACTATTTTGTCATCTTTTCCCTTCCATTTTAAAAAACACATTTTCACTATTTCTCCTCTCTAATTTCTGAAAGCATCATATGTTTGCTGAAGTATAACTTTTTAAATTGGGTTTTCAGTTTTTCTCATTTGTGTTTTTCCCCTAGAAATGTTTTTCTGACTTTAATTTTTTGTGGTTTACTATTCTCTCTCAAAAAAATTATTAAATAACCAATGCTGTTCCTCATTGCTAACATTTTTGAATCACTGATGTATGTAGATTAATCTTATATTTTAATGTATTTTGGGATAGAAAAGGTATATTAAATGCTTGAGATAATCCTTTTGTTTCCTATATTTGACTCAACATGTTTAACTTCCTTTCATATCCAGGTCTTTCTAAGCCAGTCTTTTAAAAATCTGCCTTTACCTATTTAACAGTAATGTGGTTGTGTCTTATGAATGTATTTATTCCTAGTACAATAGGAAAATGGGAAAAATGGATTCTGAGCTTATTAAAAAGGCACTTTTAGTAACTTGAAAATGTTGTCAAGATTTAAACTGATTTCTACTTATGTTTTTAGGGCAACATCCTACTTTTAATTATGTATTGCAGTTAAGGGCTGCAAACTCAAAAGAGTATATCACTGGGGCACCTGGGTGGCTCAGTTGGTTGGGTGTCTGACTTCAGCTCAGGTCACAATCTCACGGTTCGTGAATTCGAGCCCCCATGTCAGGCTCTGTGCTGGTAGTTCAGAGCCTGGAGCCTGTTTCAGATTCTGTATCTCCCTCTCTCTCTGCCCCTTACCCGCTCACTCTTTCTCTCTCTCAAAAATAAACATTTAAAAACTTAAAAAAAAGTTTATCACTTTTAAGAAAAATATTTAAGTACGTATTCATGGTCAGTTCTGAATAATGGAAGCTAGCGGTGACATGGATTGTATAATAGTATGCAATTTTATGTTACTGAGTTTTTGGAACATTTTAATATTTACATTTTTATATGGATGTATGTTATTTGGGAATTGACTACAAATAGGAAATAATGAAGTCATTTTAAATCAGGCTAAGGAAGAGGTGAAAAAATATTTTCTCTTCCTCCCTCTCATTTTTTAAGTCTATTCCTTGAAATTTAGTTCGTGTTGAGAATACAGTGTTGTTCGTTTTGTCCTCTTTTTTTCTCTAATCCCATCTTCTCTCCTCAAAACAGAGGAAGGAAATTGGGCAAGATAATTAAATGCAGAGATATATGTACAGCACTTTGACACTAAATGCTAATTTTTACTATTTGTTACTTTATTATTCAGGGTATGAAAGACTCATTTCTTGCCTCCATTAGAGCCATTTTTCTTCTTTCATTCATTTAACTCTGATTTTCTTCCACTATCATTGTGCTTAGATAAGATGAACTGCTTCCAAAATTTTAAGTGATATGTCTTTTATTTAAACCAGTTTGATTTTTTTTGCCAGGGATTGGTCTAGGAATATGTGACCCTACTTTTAACCAGTGGAGTATAAGGGAGTCTGTTTTAGAGCTTCTGGGAAAGAATTTTCTCCCTGATAAAAAGAAGCAGGCAAGAAGAAAGCTTTATCTCCTTCCTGTTGCTTGTTATTTTTGAAAGTGATATGTGAAGCTGGTATAGCCCTTTTTGTAATCATGGGGGTAGATATGAAGATTGGAAGAAGGGAAAGATGAGAAAACCTTTGGTCCTTATATTATTGAATTGCTAAAAGAAATATGGAACCACTTACCCTTCCAATTTAATATTAGATAAGGAAATAAAACATTCCCATTCATTGATTCACAAATTTTATTGAGTGCTTAGTAAGTACCAGGCACTAATCAAGTGAATACTTCAGTGTTAAAACAGACAAAAATGACAATCCTTATTTTTTGTTATGCATGTTGTTACTTATAGCCAAAATATACTAACTGATATAGAGACTTAATCCCTGCATTTGTCAGGGATTCACAAACTGTATCAGCCTATGGACCAAATTTGGCTTGCTATCTCTATTTGTAAATAAAAGCTTATTGGCTCATAGCCACACTCATTCATTGTGTCTGTGGTGACTTTTGCTCTGTGCTGTTGCAGTTAAATTGTTGAAACAGTAAATGGCGCTCAGAGCCTAGAACATTTACTATCTGGCCCTTTACAGAAAAGTTTGACTATCCTCTGGTACATGTTGTGATCTTCCACTGCAAAATCTTTAATGCAACAATCTTTTTTGATAAATGGTCTTTGTGGGATTTTTTAGGTATAAATGTAGCTTTAGAACTCAAAACTTTAACAGGAAGGAATATAAAGTTATTTAATAAATTAAAGCTAATGGTATTGAGCATATTATTTTACTGTTTTTATTTTCTGATTGATTTCTGTTTTTAAGATTATAATTATCAGTCTATGATGTAGAAGATTTCAGTAGCATTATAAAATGGAATTGTTTTTTATACTTATTTTCATCTATTCTCATAATTTGACTAATAATAATACATGACAGGTATGATTTTAAATTTGATTTCAACTTCCCTAATCTTATTCATGAATGTTGACAGGATCCTATGAACACATGTTAAATGTTTATTTGAAATTTCAGAAATTTGTATATGTTTATAAAAGCAATAATAAAGCCATTATTTTTCACTAATATCCAAAAAATGGTATTCTCAACCCCCAAACTTGGTTCATTTTTCTGATAGCAGAAGATGAACATATTTGATCTCTTTTTGAATGAGAGAACTCTCTGGGATTACATGGTAAGCACCGGTACTCTGGTGCTACTTGAGGCGCAGTAAGAAAGACCCTCCCCAAAGGTTTGCAAAACTCCTAAGAGTTTTCAATTTCAGTTTTGAATTTCATGTAAAGTCACCTGTGTCTCTGTTTTTTCTATGTCTGTGTTTATAACTGAGTTGTTTTTGTATATTTAGTTGTATGTGCATACACTCTAACCACAGTTCCCTTTGATTACTAATCTCTAGTCACACCAGCCTTCTTACTTAGCTTTCTGAAACCTGGCAGACCAGTTTCTGCCAGAACACCTTACCTGTTTCTTTTGCCTAGAATGCTCTTCTCCAGATCTGTATGGGACTGTCTCCTTCGCTTTGTTTAGATCTTGTATCAGGTAAACATTCCCTGGCCACATTATCTATGTTTCTAAACTCTTCCCTTTTCTTTTTTTTCTAATATAATTTTATTTTATTTATGGCATACATTGCTACTTGAAATTACTTATTTGCTTCCTTATTTTTTGTCTTAATCTACTAAAATGTATTCTTCACAACAGCAAGGCCCTTGTCTGTTCTTCTTACTACTGTATACATTGCACTGTTGAATAGTGCTTTATCATCTTTTATGCATAAATCATAAAATGTATTCTTTATAATTCCCAGTTCCAGTTTCTTTGAAGTGTAAAACCTTAGAGATCCTTTTGATCTTTTGATCTTCTGTGATTTTATTATTTTCCTGAGTTTTTGTAATTACTTACCCTTAATTCAATAGCAGTTATTTAATGACTTCTCTTCATTGAGCTTTTCATTTTCAGTTCAGGTTTCATAAAATTAAAATACTTTAGGGGCGCCTGGGTGGCTTAGTCGGTTGAGCGTCCGACTTTTGCTTAGGTCATGATCTCGCGGTTCGTGGGTTTGAGCCCCGCGTCGGGCTCTGTGCTGACTGCCAGCTCGAAGCCTGGAGCCTGTTTCAGATTCTGTGTCTCCCTCTCTCTCTGACCCTCCCCTGCTCACGCTGTCTCTCTATCCTAGAAATAAATAAAACATTTAAAAAAAAATTAAAATACTTTAATTTTATCACTTCGAGTCATATTTAATTAAATTGTGAAATCATAATAAGTAATGCAGCTATGATATAGTTTGGCTATTCCAACCTCTTTTAAGTAGGTCTTCCTGTGGGGCGCCTGGGTGGCTCAGTCGGTTGAGGTCCAACTTCAGGTCATGATCTCACAGTTCGTGGGTTTGAGCCCCACATCAGGCTCTGGGCTGACAGCTCAGAGTCTGGAGCCTGTCTTTGGATTCTGTGTCTCCCTCTTTCTCTGACCCTCCCTTGCTCACACTGTCTCTCTGTCTCTCAAAAATATATAAAACATTAAATATAAATATATGTCTTCCTGTACTGCAAGAGGCTGCAAAACTGAAACCTAGTTCAGGATATGAATTAGGTTCTGTTACCAATAAATACTTGTGAGAGACCTAAATTAGGAAATAAATAGTAAGAAAAGCAGTATTTGAGGGTCTGTTTTTGTGGTTGAGAACCTAACAAGTGTAGAGTAGCTCTAGAGTTAATAATTCTGGGCAGCTGCTTCTGTTGAAGCTAAGGCATGGTGTTCTGCAGGTTATTCTATTATGGCAGTAATCCTAATCCCAGGAGCTCCTCTAAGAAGGGGTGATCTTGGAACCAGCAGTAGATATAGTTACTTCTTGATTGTCCAGCTTCCTAACTAGCATATTTATCTGTTCCCTCAGCAAATCAGTTTCACAGCTCGCTAAACCTGTAAGAGTGGCTTTTTCTAGAAATTGCAGTAGAGATCAGCTAATCAGTGGTGACAGCATAAAAAGTGAATGCTACTAGTTATAAATAATAAGGAAAACATTGTTTACCTCCACAAAGCTTTGTGTGATTTCTTTTCATACAATCAAGCTGTCCAAAATAATGGAACTTTCTTCTTTTTATTTTCCCCAGGTTCTTATATTTTGACTTATTAAATATTAGAATAAATACAGTTAGAGCCAGAACTGTCTTTTACTATCATGTTTGTATTACCTCTTCAAATATTTGTTGAACATAATTAAATTATTGATATCTAACTTTCAAAAAACATAAAAAAGGATTACTTTGAAAAAGATTAATTCCCTAAATCTTTGTGGTAATTAGTTTTATTTTCTCAGCTGTATTTCTAATATACAAGGAGAATTAGATAAAATTCATATAAGTATTTACAAATATATTGTTATGTATATACTTCAAAGAAAATAAGAACAAAAATCTAATAAAGCATAAAAATAAGCATAAGGATATAGAGGAAAGAAAGAACAATAATAAGTTGAGTATGTGTATTTATGTTTTTATGCACTCATATCAGCCAACAAGAATACACTGTTGTTTCCAAAGGCCTATGAAATTTTTGTAAACATCGACGTGGATTGCAGATGTTCCTCACTGTGTACACACATAGGAATTTAAAAAGTCATAAAAAGGGGCGCCTGGGTGGCTTAGTCGGTTAAGTGTCGACTTTCGCTTGGTTCATGATCTCGCGGTTCGTGGGATCGAGCCCCGCGTCGGGCTCTGTGCTGACTGCCAGCTCAGAGCCTGGAGCCTGTTTTGGAGTCTGTGATTCCCTCTCTCTCTGACCCTCCCCTGCTCACGCTGTCTCTCTCTCTCTCCTAAGAAATAAATAAAAATATTTAAAAAAAAGAAAAAAAAATAAAAAATCATAAATAACACCTACAGTAAAGTTGTAAATAACAAAAAACAGGCACAAATAATTTTAACTACATTTTAATCCAACTCCTGAGATGAAAAGAATTGAAAACTAAAATTAAGAACTTAATTATTTTTTTAATGTAATTTATTGTCAAATCGGCTTCCATACAACACCCAGTGCTCATCCCAGCAAGTGCCCTCCTCAGTGCCCATTACCTACTTTACCCTCTCCCACACCCGCCATCAACCCTCAGTTCTCTGTATTTAACAGTCTCTTATAGTTTGCCTCCCTCCTTCTCTGTAACCATTTTTTCCCCTTCCCCTCCTTCCAGGTCTTCCGCCAAGTTTCTCAAGATCCACATATTAGTGAAAACATATGGTATATGTCTTTCTCTGACTATTTCACTTAGCTTAATACCCTCCAGTTCAATCCATATTGCAGTAAATGGCGAGATTTCATTTTCTCATTGCCAAGTAGTATTCCATTATATAAAATGGAATATATATATATTTTTTAATTTTTTTTTTTTTACAAATAGTTTATTGTCAAATTAGTTTCCACATAACACTCAGTGCTCATCCCCACAAGTGTCCTCCTCCATGCCGATTCCCCCCTGCCCGCCACATCCATCAGTCCTCAGTTTTTGTCAGCATTCAAGAGTCTCTCATGGTTTGCCTCTCTCCCTTTCCCTCACCATTTCCGCCCTTCTTCTCCCCCTTGTTCCTCTGTCAAGTTCCTCCTAATCCTCCTATATGTGCAGACATATGATATTTGTCCTTCTCTGCCTGACTTATTTCGCTCAGCATAACACCCTCAAGGTCCATCCATGTTGCTACACATGGCCAGATTTCATTCTTTCTCATTACCATGTAGTATTCCATGGTATAGATAAACCACATCTTCTTGATCCATTCATCTGTTGATGGACACTTAGGCTCTTTCCATGTTTTAGCTATTGTGGAGAGTGCTGCTATGAACATTGGGGTACATGTGCTCCTATGCATCAGCATTTCTGTATCCCTTGGGTAAATTCCTAGCAGTGCTATTGCTGGGTCATAGGGGAGTTCTATTGTTAGTTTCCTTAGGAACCTCCACACTGTTTTCCAGAGGGGCTGTACCAGTTTACATTCCCACCAACAGTGTAGGAGGGTTCCCGTTTCTCCACATCCTCGCCAGCCTCTAGAGTTCTCTGATTTGCTCATTTTAGCCACTCTAACTGGCGTGAGGTGGTATGTCATGAGTGTGGTTTTGATTTGTATTTCCCTGATGAGGATGGATGCTGAGCATCGTTTCATGTGTCTGTTGGCCATCTGGATGTCCTCTTGGGAGAAGTGTCTGTTCATGTCTTCTGCCCATTTCTTCACTGGGTTGTTTGTTTTTAGGGCGTGTAGTTTGGTGAGTACCTTGTAGATTCTGGATATTAACCCTTTATCTTATATGTCATTTGCAACTATCTTTTCCCATTCCGTTGGTTGCCTATTAATTTTCTGGGTTGTTTCCTTGGCTGTGCAGAAGCTATATATATTTTATATATGAACCACATCTTCTTTCTTACATATATATCAGATGATGGGCATTTAGGCTCTTTCCATAATTTGGCTGTTGTTGAAAGTGCTGCTATAAACATTGGGGAACATGTGCTTCTATGTATCAGCACTCTTGTATCACTTGGGTAACTTCCTAGCAGTGCTATTTCTGGGTCACAGAGTAGTTCTATTTTTAACTTTTTGAGGAACCTCCACACTATTTTCTAGAGCAGCTGCACCAGTTTGCATTCCCACCAACAGTGCAAGAGAGTTCCCATTTCTCCACATCGACACCAGTATCTCTAGTCTCCTGGTTTGTTGATTTTAGCCACTCTGATTGTCATGAGGTGGTACCTCACTGTGGCTTTGATTTGTATTTCCCTGATGATGAGTGACATTGAGCATCATTTCATGTGTCTGTTGGCCATCTGGATGTCTTCTTTGGAGAAGTGTCTATTCATGTCTTTTGCCCATTTCTTCACTGGATTGTTTGTGTTTTTGGGTGTGGAGTTTGGTGAGTTCTTCATAGATTTTAGATACTAGCCCTTTATCTGATACGTCATTTGCAACTATCTTTTCCCATTCTGTCAGTTGCCTATTAGTTTTGTTGATTGTTTCCTTTGCTGTGCAGAAGCTTTTTATCTTGATGAGGTCCCAATAGTTCATTTTTTGCTTTTAATTCCCTTGCCTTTGGGGATGTGTCAAGTAAGAAATTGCTGCGGCTGAGTTCAAGGAGATTGTTTCCTGCTTTCTCCTCTAGGGTTTTGATGGTTTCCTGTTTCATATTCAGGTCTTTCATCCATTTTGAGTTTATTTTTGTGTATGGTATAAGAAGGTTGATCTAGTTTCATTCTTCTGCATGTTGCTGTTTTGTTTTCCCAGCATTATTTGTTAAGGAGGCTGTCTTTTTTCCATTGGATGCTTTTTTCCTGCTTTGTCAAAGATTAATTAGCCATACATTTGTGGGTCCAATTCTGGGTTCTCTATTCCATTGGTCTGAGTGTCTGTTTTGTGCCAATACCATACTGTCTTGATGATGACAGTTTTGTAGTAGAGGCTAAAGTCTGGGATGGTGATGCCTCCCATTTTGGTTTTCTACTTCAATATTACCTTGGCTATTCGGGGTCTTTTGTGGTTCCATATAAATTTTGGGATTCTTTGTTCTAGCTTTGAGAAGAAGGCTGGTGCAATTTTCATTGGGATTACATTGAATGTGTAGATTGCTTTGGGTAGTATTGGCATTTTAACAATGTTTATTCTTCCAATCCAGGAGCATGGAATGTTTTTGCATTTCTTTGTATCTTCTTCAATTTCCTTCATAAGCTTTCTATAGTTTTCAGTATACAGACCTTTTATATCTTTGGTTAAGTTTATTCCTAAGTATTTTATTATGGTTCTTGCTGCAATTGTGAATGGGATCAATTTCTTTATTTCTCTTTCTTTTGCTTTATTATTGGTGTAAAAAATGCAAACGATTTCTGTATGTTGATTTTGTACCCTGCAACTTTGCTGAATTCATGGATCAGTCTAGCAGACTTTTGGTGGAGTCTGTTGGGTCTTCCATGTGGAGTATCATGTCATCTGTGAAAAGTGAAAATTTGACTTCCTTGGCATTTTTGATTCCTTTTATTTCATTTTGTTCTCTGATTGCTGATGCTAGGATTTCTAACACTATGTTAAACAACAGTGGTGAGAGTGGACATTCCTGTCATGTTCCTGATCTCAGGGGAAAAGCTCTCAGTTATTCCTGTTGAGGATGATATTAGTTGTGGGCTTTTCATGAACGTCTTTTATGATGTTTAATTATATTCTTTCTATCCTGACTTTCTTGAGGGTTTTTATTAAGAAAGAATGCTGTATTTTGTCACATGTTTTCTTCTGCATCTGTTGGCAGAATCATATGGTTCTTATCCTTTCTTTTATGAATGTGATGTATCACATCGATTTGTGAATATTTAAGTAGCCCTGCATCCCAGGAATGAATCCCACTTGATCATGATGAATAATTTTTTTTTATGTGCTATTGAATTCGATTAGCGAGTATCTTGTTGAGAATTTTTGCATCCGTATTCATTGGGGATATTGTCCTATAGTTCTCCTTTTTTGTTGGGTCTCTGTCTGGTTTGGGAATCAAAGTAATGCTGGCATCATAGAATGAGTCCAGAAGTTTTCCTTTTATTTGTATTTTTGGAATATCTTGAGAAGAATGGGTATGAACAGTGCTTTAAGTGTCTGGTAGAATTCCCCAGGGAAGCCGTCTGGCCCAGGGCTCTTATTTGTTGAGAGAGTTTTGATAACTGATTCACTTTCTTCACTAGTTATGGGTCTGCTTAAATTTTCTATTTCTTCCAGTTTGAGTTTTGGTAGTGTGTGGGTGTTCAGGAATTTGTCCATTTCTTCTAGGTTGTCCAGTTTGTTGGCATATAATTTTTCATAGTATTCCCTGATCATTGCTTGTATTTCTGAGAGATTGGTTGTAATAGATCCATTTTCATTTGTGATTTTATCTATTTGAGTCCTCTTTTTGAGAAACCTGGCTAGAGGTTTATCTATTTTATTTTTTTTTTAGAAAACCAACTCTTAGTTTCATTGATCTGTTTTACTGTTTTTTTTTCTTTTCCTTTTCTTTTTTTTTGGATTTTATATTGTTAATTTCTGCTCTGATCTTTGTTATTTCTCTTCTTCTGCTGGGTTGGGTCTTTGCTGTTCAGTTTCTAGTTCCTTTATGTATGCTGTTAGATTTTGTATGTGGGATTTTTCTTGTTTCTTGAGATTGCCTGGATTGCAATGTGTTGTCCTCTTAGGACTGCCCTTGCTTCGTCTCAAAGGGTTTAGATTGTTGTGTTTTCATTTTCATTTGTTTCCATATTTTTAAAAATTTCTTCTCTAATTGCCTGGTTGACCCATTCGTTCCTTCGTAGGGTGTTCTTTAACCTCCATGTTTTTGGAGGTTTTCCAAACTTTTTCCTGTGGTTGATTTCAAGTTTCATAGCATTGTGATCTGAAAGTATGCATGGTATGATCTCAACTCTCTTATATTTTGAGGGTTGCTTTGTGAACCAGTATGTAAAAACCTCTTAAAATGAACAACATATCAAGCTAGTGAGATGCAGCCAAACTAGTGCTCAGAACATTTATAATTATTTGAAAAGTAAGATTGAAAATAAGTGAACTAGAGATTTTTGTTTACAATGATGGCAGACTAGGTAATTAGACTCCTGACAAAAACTAGAAATTCTAGACAAAAACTAGAAAATTGGGACAAATATTTGACAACAATCAGATTTATTTAAATGAATTGAACTCATTGGAGAATTCTAGGGAAAGACCAGGAAAATAATGACATCCAGGGATACGAGGCTGCATTTGGAGCTGCCTTTGTTAGTATATCTCATTATCCTGGAGTAGGTAAAGACAAGTTGAAAAACTGAGCTTGAAACAAATTCACAGGGGTAGAGAGATTAAAATTGAAAGTCACAGCCCATCAGATTAGAGAGTGAGTGGCTCAGTAGCTTTCAGACTTTGGGTTGGGATACCCTAGGAGTAAGAGTGATCCCAAAAATATAGTAGTCCTAAAAACATCTGTAACACAGTTTGGAATTACCTGAATATCTGATCAGAGATTGATAATGCTCCTAGCCATGTGGAGGGAAAAAAAGAAAAGACCATTTTAGGCCTCAAAATATCTCCCCATGTAATATCTGGCTCATATCTTAAAGACAACATAGTTTTAAAAAATGGTAAGAAGTGATAGGCAATAGAAATCCACAGGGTGGTCTTTAAAATGAAATCCACAGGGTGGTCTTTAAAATAAGTATGCTTAATATGTTCAGTGAAAAAATACAGTTTTGAGAATGTTGATAAGAGAACAGGGAACTCTAAAAAAGGAACCAAACAAATTCTGGAACTGAAAAAAAAACAAAAAACGGTAATGAAGTAAGACATGACTGAAGAGAGAATTAATGGAATGAAGTCCAAGTCTGGCAGGAAATATTCAGAATGAATATCAAAGAGATGAGGGGATAGAAAAATACAGGAAATAATGTAAGAGACGTAGGGAAATAGTGAAGAGAACTATAAAGTAAGCCCCAGAAAGAGAGAACAGAGAGACCTCAATCTGCAGATTAAGGAAACACCATGTATCATAAGCTGATTGATACAAAAAACAAAAACCTGTAGATACATTACAATAAAATCAAATACAAAATCAAAGACCATTTTTAAAAATGTTGAAAGCAGAGAAATTATTTTCGAAGAAATAGTAGTAAGGCATAAACTAACTACTGAACAGAAATCATGGAAATTAAGAGGTAAAGCAACATCTTCAAAGTGCTGAAAGAAAAACTATTAACTTAGAATCATGTATCTAGTGAAATGTCTTTCTAGAAGTCAGATTAGTACATTTTCATATGAAAAGAAATTGAGAAAATTACCAGTAACTAAATTAAATGCTAAAAGGATATTCTACAAAAAGAGGGGAAAAGGTAACTATGGGAGAAAGTTTAATGAACATCATCACATCAATTATTCTGAAACAATAATGTCTCTAAAATATTTGTAGGGAAATAAAATACAAGGCAGCAATATCATAAATTTGGGGAAAGGATAGAGTTAAAGTATTTTCTGGTTCCAGCATTGCCCAAAAGATATAGAATACTAATTTACTTTATAGTTTTGTTCATTCTGTGTGTGTGTTTGAATCTCTAGGGTAGCCACTCAAAGTAAAGGATCATGTAACTGCCAAGCTAATAGAGTAGAAAAACAGAATAATAAAAAGTAACTCATATAAAACAACAGGAACTCTAAGTCATTGGTAGTGGGAAAGCAAAATGTACAGTCGCCTGGGAAGACTATTTTGTAGTTTCTTAAAATATGAAACAATCTTACTATAACAATTCAGCAGTCATACTCCTTGGTAGTTACCTAAGGGAATTGGAAACTTAGGTCTACACAAAAACTTGTACATGAATGTTTATAGCAGCTCTGTCAACAATTGCCAAAACTTGGAAACAACCAAGATGTCCTTCAGTAGGTGAATGGGTAAATAAACTGTAGTACATCCATCCTATGGAATATTTTTCAGCTATAATAAGACATAAGCTATCAAGCTATGAGAGGATATGGAGGAACCTAAAATGCATTTACTAAGTGAAAGCAGCCAGTCTGAAAAGGCTACATATTGTACGATTTCAACTATGTGACATTATGGAAAAGACAAAATTATGGAGGTGATAAAATGATCACTGGTTGCCAGGGTCTGTGGGGAGGGAGGGAGGGAAGAGAGGGATGAAAAGGCAGAGCACATAGGATTTTTAGGGCAGTGAAACTGTTCTGTAAGATTCTATAGTGATGGATACATGTCATTGTAGAATGTATACACTAAGAGTGAACCGTAATGTAAACTATAGACTTTGGGTAATTGTGTCAGTATAGGTTTACCAGTTGCAACAAAATGTACCACTCTGGTGGGGGATGTTGATAGTGGGGGAGGTCATGCCAAGGGGATGAAGGGATATATTAGGGAATCTCTATACTTCCTGCTCAATTTTTCTGTGAACCTAAAACTTCTCAAAAATTAAGTCCATTTTTTAAATAGAGCCACCTAAAATAAACACATTTTAAAAAATAAAAAGCATTAAAGAAAATAATAATATGCAGGGCATATTGGAAGCAAATACTAAAATAGTAGATATAAACCCAAATATACTAGTAATTATATTAAATTTCAATGTTTTGGGGTACCTGGGTTACTCAGTCTGTTAAGCGTCTGACTCTTGTTTTGGGCTTAGTTCGTAGTCTTGGGGTTTGCAAGATTGAGCCCAATATCGACCTCTGCTAAGTGTGGAGCCTTCTTGGGATTTTCTCACTCCTTCTTTCCCTCTGCCCCTCCCCTGCTCACACTCACTCTCTCTTTCTCTCTCAAAATAAATAAATAAATAAACTTAAAAGCGAAAAAAAAAAAAGAAAAAACGGGCAGAAGATACGAACAGATATTTCATCAAAAAAGACATACAGATGCTCAACATCTGAAGAGGTTCAATATCATCCATCATCAGGGAACTACAAATCAAAACCACAATGAGATATCACCTTATACCCATCAGAATGGCTAAAATCAAAAATACAAGAAACAAGGGTAGGCAATGATGTGGAGAAAAAGGAACCCTTGTGCACTGTTCGTGGGAATGCAAACTGGTGTGGTAACTGGAAAACTGTATGGAATTTCTCAAAAAAGTAAAAATAGAACTACTCTATGATCCAGTAATTATACTACTGGGTATTCACCCATAATATACAAAAACACTAATTCAGAAAGATAATATGTACTCTTATTTTTATTGCCGCATTTTTTTACAGTAGCCACATTATGGAAGCAGCCTGTGTCCATTCATAGATGAAGGGATTAAAAAAAGTCATAAATAAAAACAATGGAATATTATCGAGCCATAAAAAAAATGAAATTGTTCCATTTGCAATGACATGGATGGAGCTAGGTATTAATGCTAAGTGAAGTAAGTCAGAGAAGACAAATACCATATGATTTCACTCATGTGGAATTTAAGAAACAAAACAAATGAACCATTGGGGGGTTGGTGCAGGAAGATAAACCAAGAAACAGACACTTAACTATAGAGAACAAACTGATGGTTACCAGAGGGGAGATGGGTGGAGGGATAGGTGAAATAGAGGATGGGGATTAAGGACTGCACTTGTGATGAGAACTGACTGATGTATGCAGTTGTTAAATCACTATATTGTATACCTGAAACTAAAAATGGAATAAAATTGAAAAACATAAAAGTACTAGAAATATTTTAAAATATGAACCTTTGTGTAATTGATCATTCTAAGTACTTTTAAAATTTTCCTTAGGGAGTAATTTTTTGTTTTCCTGAAATTAATTATCCTGTGACTTTTATTGAGTTTGATGAACTTTGTTTTAAATAAATATATTCTAAAATTCTAAAAATTGAAGTATTCTAGTTTCAAAGGACATTTTTTAATATCAGGAGATAATTCTCTTTATTTTAAATAGGTGAATGCAGTTTCTTTGTGAATTTTCCCTTGAGATATATTTATTATAAATAACATTTCTGCTTATAACTGTATGAATCAAGTTTTTCTGATATTACCAAAATTATTTTCCTCTTAGGTTTTAAAATAAAACAATCAGTCTCTTTAGATGTACTTTTCTATAACCTTTTTTCTTTGGTAGCTGTTTAAAAGCATAAAATATCTGTAATTTACTGTTAACATTAAATTTGAATTTAAGCGTTTCAGATATATGGTCAAGCTGAAAACTGTGCTTCTATTAATAGTCTTGACTTCATAACCAGCAACAATTTTATTCTACTGTTTATTAACTGGATCTAGTAAGAAGTCAGCTGAATTTTATGAAACACACTGAAGAAAATAAATAATTCTACAAGATTTTATACCAAATTTCCTTTTAATTGACTAGATGAAACCACTGTGTATTTACATTTCTTTTCTGAATGGCTTTTTCATTGATTAATAGGGTTTAACATTTGAATTTTATGTTTTTGAAAAATTGAAATCTCCCTAAGACACTGAATTATGCTTGAATTATGACAAATTTAATTCATTTGAAATTACTATATTTTTACTCTTGTAGTGCAGTATTTAATGGTAATTAAAACTTGTAATTTTTGAGGACTACTTAAAAATTATTTTTATTTGAAGAACTTTTTTTTTAAAGAATAATTTTGACCCAAGTGTTTATTTAGTTGATCTTGAAGCACTGATTACCGTTAGTAAAATGAATTTATATGATTATCGTGTTAACTTTTTTCTGAAGGTTGCACAGTGAACTAAAAGATGCTGTTGAAAAGCAACTGGAAACCCTTCCCTTTGGCACAGACATGGAAAACAATATATACACAGATGATGAAACAGTCAGGAATCTTCAAGAACAATTACAATTAGCCAATCAAGTGAGTGACATATGTTTTTAAATTATATTCTGAATTAACAGAATTTTTAAATCTCTATTAATCATTATTTATGAATGATAATAGTGCAGTAGCAAAATTAATACTTACTGATTTTCTACAAGGTACAGTTAACAGTTAACAAAACTTGTGATATATACCATCCCTGTTGTTATAGTTAACCAAATATTTTTTTAATTGAATCATAAAGCTTTTGACTTGATTTTTATGTCTTATAAAAATATCTTAATGCCAAAGAAAATTTTTAGAGAAAAGATAATCAGTTATTCACTCACTTAAATTTACGTTTTTCATTTTTCTGTGTTCTTTTGGTACTGTGTTTTCTTCAATTTCCTAAGATTATAGAATTATACTTTTCCGAAATTATACTTCTCCAAATTACTTTCTCTCCTTTTGTTCTTCCTCATAGTAACTGATATATTTGAGAAGCTCTGTTATATATATTTCTTGTTTTCTACACTGAAATTTTTTTGTGATTATACGTAGAGGAATTTAATTTTCATTTACAATTTACTATCCTAGGCATCTCATAACTTTAATGGCTTTGAATCTCTTTCTTCTGCTTTCTAGTTAATATGCCTCAATTTCTTCATGCTTATAAATGGAGATTACAAATTCTTTATTGTGATTTTGATTTTATAGTTATCTATGAAATATCACTTTTTTGTATCTTAGACATTTGGTTTTAGAATTCGTATACTTATGAAATTGATAATTTAATCTGACAGGCTATATTTACCTTAATAAAGGAGCATGTATTTAACTCTGATTTTATTGTTTAATATATAAAGGGAAGGAACTTGAAAAAGTAGTAGAAGAACAAAATAAGGAGGAAAGCATTCTCTTTACTCTGTTCAAACTAATATTACCAGATAGGATATCTAAATGTTTATATAGAAATAAATGAAAATTAATGTAAGCTTATGAATGCTTTCTAACCAGGTTGCAAAAGCTGATGCGAAATATACATTTGTCAGTAGTCCATAAATAGATTGTGGTAGACCACATGTAAATGAACCCTCTGTTAAAATACCATAAGTATATACAATTATTATTTGTCAATCATACCTCAATAAAAATGAAAAACAATTAAAAGTAGAAAGAGGGGGAAAAGTTAAGAGAAATAGGGGGACTGGTATTTTCCTTGTCCCTCAAACAGCTGTATTGAGGTCAGATCACTTTGAACACCCAGGAAATCAATCTGGAGAGTGGCAGAAGGATCTCCATAGTCAGAGGAAGACACTGTGGCAGGATCAAAGTGCACGTATGTGAATTCAGGGGGATAAAAAGGCTAGGCATGAAGGGGAAAGGAACTCCTCCTTCATGGAGAGAAAAAAAGGAGAGAAAGAGAGAAAGGAGCTGTGAAATTCTGATGTCGAATTAGCAAACACGGAAAACCTCTCTGGACCACGGACTGGGGAACAACAAATATGGAGAGTGCCAATTTCTATTTTGTAAACAGCCTTAGGAGCTGAAACAAGGAGGTTTCAAAAGTGCACTACTTTCTGTGGAATGGATCCAGAAGCCTGGGCTCTCATTCCTGGGGAGGAGGGAGCCAGCCTGGAAGCACATAGCATGGTGTAGAATCTCAAGGGAGTACAGTCCCTTCTTGCAGTACTTTGTAAAGAGGGCATTACTTTGTAATGCCTCCCCAAGGAAAAGAGACCCTGCAAGTGCTGGCCAAAGGCCTTTCATCAGCAAGGTGGGTGGCTCTCCTCCAGAACAGGGAAAAGGAGCCCCACCAAACTGGGTCCTTTGAGACTTAGGGTTTTGAATCCCATCTGAGCACACAGAAGTGCAGGAACTATGGACCAGGGCAAGCTGACTGCCCTCACTATTCTATGAGGGCTATCTGAACAGCATGTGTTGAGATATGCTGTCCAGGAAGAAGAGACTGGGGGATTGCCATTTTTCTCCCCAACACCAAACACAGTGGACTTCAAGAACCCACAGTGGAACCCAGTAGAAGCAGGAACAGCTTGCAACAAACTCTGCCCATCCATGCATGGCAACTACTTAATGGAACAAGACTGACTGATACAAACGAGCTGGCAACTCCTCCAGATTAACACAGCCACTGGTCCCAGACACTGGTAGATAACCGTTTCTTTTTGTTTATTTGTTTGTTTTCCTTTATTCTTTTCTTTTTCTTCCCTTTTCTATTTTTCTTTTGGAAACAGGATCATAGTTTCTGATTTGATTTTGGTTAATTCTTATATATATAATGTGTGTGTGGGTGTATACATATATGTATATGAAGAATATATTATTTTTATGTGTTTTTTTAATCAGACATTTTTATTTTGTTCTTTTTACACCTCGTCTATTTTTTCTTTATTTTTCTCTCCCTAAATTTAAAGTTTTTCATCATATATTTGGGGTCCTTTACTCCCCTTTTACTTTTCTCTTTTTATGGGATCAGACTTCCACCCCCCTTTTCTTTTGAGGGAGACAGTAGGTGGGTTACTTCATCAAAAACAATAAAGCACATCTGGTTGAAGGCCAAAACACTCCAACACTTCAAGCAAGGAGGAACTCTGCACAGGACTGATGAGTGGCATGAGCAGCCAAAACCACTTACTGAAGCCCTGGATAGGGTATGACACCTTTTAATAGAGTAGTACAGGTACAGAACATAAAACAAGCTTTTAAAACACACAAAAGACCAAAACAGCCAAAATGCTAAAAGGGATGAATTCTCCTCAAAAGAAAGAGCAAGAAAAATTAAAGACCAGAGAATTGCTCAAAACAAATATAAATAATATATCTGAATAAGAATTTGGAAATAACAGAAGACTAAAAACTGGGATTGAAAAAAAGCATAGAGGACAACAGAGAAACTCTTGCTGCAGAGATCAAAGGCCTAAGAACTCATCATGATGAATTAAAAAAATTCTATTACTGAGATGCAAAATAAACTAGATACAGTGACAGCGAGGATGGAAGAAGCAGAGGAGAGAACAGGTGAAATAGAAGATAAAATTTTGGAAAATAAAGAAGCTGAAAAAATAAGAGGGCAAGGAAATTACTAGACACAAAGGGAGAATTGGAGACCCAAGTGATTCCATGAAATGAAACAATATCTACAACATAAGAGTTCTAGAAGAAGGAGAGTGAGAGAAAGTGGCAGAGGGTTTATCTGAACAGATGATAGCTGAGAATTTCCCTAATCTGGGGAAAGAAACAGGGATCCAAGTCCAGTAGGCACAGAGAACTCCCTTCAGAATCAACAAAAACAGGTCAACACCATGACACATTCTAGTGAAACTGGCAACATACAAAGACAAAGAGAGAATACTGAAAACAGCTAGGGACAAATGGTCCTTAACCTACAAGGGTAGTAGCAGAGACCTGTCTACTGACATTTGGCAGGCCAGAAGGGATTGACAGGAAGTACTCAATGTGCTGAATAGGAAAATTATGCAGCCAAGACTTCTTTACCCAGCAAGGCTGTCATTCAGAATAGAAGGGGAGAAAAAAAAGAATTTTCCAGACAGACAAAAAACTAAAGGAGTTTGTGATCACTAGACCAGGCCTGCAAGAGATCCTAAGGGGAACTCTGGGAGTAGAAAGCAGCAAAGACTACAAAAGGACCAGAGATAGCACCACAAACCTGAAATCAACAGCTAACACAATGGCACTAAATCCCTCTCTCTCAGTAATCACTCTGAATGTAAATGGACTAAATGTCCCAGTCAAAAGACATACAGTATCAGAATGGATAAATAACAAGATCCATTGATTTGCTGCCTACAAGAGACTCCTTGAAAGTGAGGGGATGGAGAACCATCTGTCATGCTAATGGACGCTGAAAGGAAGCCAGAGTAGCCAGACTTATATCAGACAAACTAGATTTTAAAAGAAAGACTGTTACAAGAAATCAGAAAGGGCATTGCATCATAATTAAGGGGTCTGTCCAGCAAGAAGACCTAACAATCATAAATATTTATGCCCCCAACATGAGAGCACCCACATATAAAGCAGTTATCACAAACAGAAGCAAATTTACTGATAAACACCATAATTGTAAGAGACTTTTATATGCCACTTACAGCAATGGACAGATCATCTAGGCAGAAATTCAGTAAGGGAACAGCGGCTCTGAATGACACACTGGACCAGATGGACTTAACAGATATATTCAGAATTTTTCATTGTACAGCAGCAGAATACACATTCTTCTCGAGCGTATGTGGAACATTCTCCAAAATAGATCACATACGGGTCACCACACAGCCCTCAACAGGTAGAAACAGGTTGAGATTGAGATCATACCATGCATATTTTCAGATCACAGCACTATGAAACTTGAATTCAACCAAAAGAAAAAATTTGGAAAGCCCCAAATACATGGAGGTTAAAGAACATCCTACTTAAGATTGAATGGGCTAAACGGGGAATTAAAGAAGAAATGTAAAAATACATTGAAGCAAATGAAAACCACAAGACTCCAAACCCTTTGGGATGAAGCA
Source organism: Proteles cristata cristata (assembly GCA_017311185.1). Taxonomy (NCBI): domain Eukaryota; kingdom Metazoa; phylum Chordata; class Mammalia; order Carnivora; family Hyaenidae; genus Proteles; species Proteles cristata. The sequence goes on along the minus strand of JAESUZ010001412.1, from coordinate 1,026,686 downwards.
AAGGCAGACCTAAGAGGAAATGCAATTCAGGCCTGTCTCAAGAAGCAAGAAAGGTCCCAAACACATAATCTAACCTTAACACCTAAAGGAGCTAGGAAAGCTACAGCAAATAAAGCCCAAAGCCAGCAGAAGGAGGGCAATAATAAACATCAGAGCAGAAGTAAGCGGTATAGAATCCAAGAGAAAACAGTAAGACTGATCAATGAAACAAAGAGCTGTTTTTTTAAAAGAACAAACAAAATGGATAAACCCCTAGCCAGACTTCTCAAAAAGAAAAGAGAGAGGATGCAAATAGATAAGATCACAAATGAAAGAGAGGGCACAGCCAACACCACAGAAATACAAACAATTGTGAGATAATACTATGAAAAACTAATATGCCAACAAACTGGATGATCTGGAAGAAGTGGACATATTCCTAGACACTCATACACTACCAAAACTCAAACGGGAAGAAACAGAAAACTTGAACAGACCCATAACCAGCGAACAAGTGAATCGGTTATCAAAAATCTCCTGACAAACAAGAGTCCTGAGCCAGATGTCTTCCCAGGAGAATTCTACCAGACATTTAAAAGAGACTTAATACCTGTTCTTTTCAAGCTGTACCAAAAAACAGAAATGGAAGGAAATCTCCCAGAATCATTCTGGGAAGCCAGCATTATGGTATTACCTTGATTCCAAAATGAAAATTCCCACTAAAAAGGAGAATGACAGGCCAATATCCCTGATGAACCTGGATGCAAAAATTCTCAACAAGATACCAGTAAATCGAATTCAACAGTGCATTAAAAGAATTATTCACCATGAGCAAGTGGGATTCATTCATGGGCTGCAGGGCTGGTTTGATATTTGCAAATCAATCAACATGATACACCACGTTAACAGAAAAAAGTATAAGAACCATATGAATCTGTCTATAGATGCAGAGAAGGCATTTGACAAAATATAGCATCCTTTCTTGATAAAAACCCTCATGAAACTCACGATAGAAGGATCATATCTTAACCTTATAAGACCCATATATGAAAGCCCACAGCTGATCTCATGCTCAATGGAGAAAAACTGAGCTCTTTCCCCCTGAGATCAGGAACACAACAGGGATGTCCGCTTTCACCACTGTTGTTCAACATAGTGTTGGAAGTCCTAGCCTCCGCAATCAGACAACAAAACCAAATAAAGGCATCCAGGTTGGCAGAGAAGAAGCCAAACTTCTGCTCTTCACAGAAGACATGATCCTCTCCATGGAAAACCCAACAGGCTCCACCAAAAAACTGCTAGAGCTGATATATGAACTCAGCAAAGTTGCAGGATATAAAATCAATGTACAGAAATCGGTTGCATTTCTATACATCAATAATGAAGCAACAGAAGGAGAAATCATAGAATCGATCCCATTTACAACTGCACCAAAAACCGTAAATATTTAGGAATAAACCTAACCAAACAGATAAAAGATCTGGACCCTGAAAACTACAGAAGTTGTATGAAAGAAATTGAAAAAGACACAAATGGAAAAACATTCCATGCTCATGGATCAGAAGAATAAATATTGTTGAAATGTCGATACTACCCAAAGCAATCGACACATTCAACGCAATCTCTATCAAGATAAACACCAGCATTCTTCACAGAGTTAGAACAAATAGTCCTAAAATTTGTATGGAACTACAAATAGGCAGAGTAATATTGAAAAAGAAAACCAATTGAATGCATCACAATCCGGACTTTAACTTGTATTACAATGCTGTAATCATTAAATCGGTATGGTATTGGCATAAAAACAGACCCACAGGTCAGCAGAACAGAGTAGAGCACCCAGAAATGGACCGAAAAATATATGGCCAACCAGTCTTCAACAAAGCAGGAAAGAGTGTCCAGTGGAAAAATGTCTCTTTAGTAAATGGGCTGTGAAAACTGGACAGCAACATGCAGAAGAATGAAACTGGAATACTTTCTTACCCCATACATGAAGATAAAGTAAAAATGGAAGAAAGACCTAAATGTGAGACAGGAATCCATCAATTTCCTAGGCAGCAACCCCTTTTATCTAGGTCACTGCAGCTTCTTAACATGTCTCCAGAGGCAGGGAAATAAAAGCAAAAATGAACTATTTGGACCTTAGTAAGGCAAAAAACATCTGCATAGCAAAGGGAACACTCAATAAAACTAAAACACAACCAACAGAGTGGGAAAATATATTTGTAAATGACATAATCGTATAAAAAGTATTCAAAATCTTTATAGAAATTCTCAAACTCAGCACTGAATAAAACAAATAATCCAGTGAAGAAATCGGCAGAGGACATGAATAGACACTTCTCCAAAGAAGGCATCCAGATGACAGACACATGAAGATATGCTCAAGGGGTACCTGTGTGGTTCACTTGATTAAGCATCCGACTTCGGCTCAGTCATGATCTCACAGTTCATGAGGACAAGCCCCACCTCTGGCTCTATGCTAACAGTTCAGAGCCTGGAACCTGCTTTGGATTCTGTGTCTCTATCTCTGCACCTACACCACTCATGCTGTGTGTCTCAAAAATAATGAACATTAAAAAATAAAAAAAAAAACAAAAACAAAAAGATGCTCAACATCATTCATCCTCAAGGAAATACAAATCAAAACCACAATAAGATACCACCTCCCACCAGTCATAACGTCTAACAACAGATATTGGCAAGGATGTAGAAAATGGGAACCCTCTTGCACTGTTGGGAGGAATGCATACTGGTGCAGCCACTCTGGAAAACAGTATACAGGTTCCTTAAAAAATTCAAAATAGAAATACCCCATGACCCAGCATTTGCACTGCTAGGAATTCAAAAAAAGACACAAAAATGCTGATTCAAAGGGTCACATGCCTTCCCAACAATAGCCAAATTATGGAAAGAGCCCAAATGTTCATCAACTAATGAATAGATAATGACAAGATGGTTTGAGTATACAGGGAATACTTCTTGGCAATGAAAGAGAGAGAAATCTTGCCATTTGTAGCAACATGGATGGAACTGGAGGGTATTAGGCTAAGTGAAGTAGGTTATTCAGAGAAGAGCAGATATATGATTTCACTCATATGTGAAATTTTAGAAATCCCAGGATGAACGTAGAAGGGAAGGAAAAATAAGATAAAAACAGAGGGAGGCAAATGAGAAGAGACTGTTAAATAACAGACAACAAACTGAGGGTTGATGAAGTGGGGGGTGGGAAAAATCAGTGATGGGCATTAAGGAGGGTACTTTACAGGATCGCCACTGGGTATCATATATAAGTGATGAATCACTGGATTCTACTCCTGAAAGCCAAGACTGTAGTATATGTTTACTAATTTGTATAAAGAAAAGAATATACATATCAAAAAGAATAAAATAAAGTGGAGTAACAACTTTGTTAGATTTGTAGTTTTAAAAATAACAACTATAATCCAATCTCTTTAAAATGCAATTATCTGCAATACTTTTGTTGATAAAATTTCCAGTGTTAAATTTTATCAGAACTTCAAAGTTACCTGTTTTTTTCTTTTTTAACAAACTTCTTCCCTCATTTTTCACCTTTTTTCTCTCCTGTCTTTACCTTTCTTTGCCTTTCTCCTTCTACAGCTTGCTTTTTCTCACGTCTCTGGAGATGGTTTTTTTTGCATTTTGGATCGGTCACTTTATAGAAGATTTGACGAGGTTCAAGCGTGAGAAATCAAAAGGGAAAAAGCTGGTTGATTAGTAACAAAATTTCCCACAAAATCTGTAATGTACTTTGATATAAAAATAACACGTTTACTGAGTGAGAGTTTAGGCAATTTCATATATTCTTAAATAATATAAAATGTTAATAAATCAATGTCAAACAGTAATTATAAATATTAATTCTACTTATCACTTATCCATACATGTTTATTTTGTTTTTAACATCTGATAAAGCATATACAATTGTGTTGGTATCCATTAGGAGATTGAAAGAACTTTGTGGTATATGTGAAGACTATTTGAATCCAAACTGAAGAGACAACTAAATTAAATACAATTTATAGTAGAAAAAAGATTTTTATTGTGCTTCATTAAAGTAATAAACATAAAGAGTTTGACTACTGAAATATCTTCATTTATTTTACAAGTATTAATTAGGTATCTGTTATATATCAGGCATTGTGCTAATTGTTGAGGATACAGTGAGAGTGTTGATTCCTCTTTTCATGAAACACAAGCTTTTAGGGAAAAAAACCTCTGCTCAAATTTCTTTTTTTTTTTTTTAATATTTATTTTTGAGAGGGATAAAACATGAGCAGGGAAGGGACGGAGAGAAGGTGAGAGAGAGAATCCAAAGCAGGCTGCACAGTGTCCATGTGGAACCTGACACAGGGATCAAACCAACAAACTGTGAAATTATGAATTTAGCTGAAGTAGAAAGCTCAACCAGCTGAGCCACCTAGGCACCCTTATGGTCAAACTTACTGAGTTTGTTTTCTGTTCAGTTTTCTCTGTGATCTTGTGAAATGTCTTTTTACTTTACTTCATTTATATGTGGAGATTATAATAATTCTTACTGGATAGAGTTCTTACGGTAATTTAAAATGCCCTTGGACATCAACATCCCAGAGTTTGCCCTCTACTACAAAGCTGTAATCATCAAGACAATATGGTATTGGCAAAAAAACAGACACATGGACCAATGGAATAAAATAGAGAACTCAGAATTGGACCTACAGATGTATGGCCAACAAATCTTTGACAAAGCGGGAAAGAGTATCCAGTGGAAAAAAGACACCCTCTTTAACAGACGGTGCTGGGAGAACTGGACAATAACATGAAGAAGAATGAAACTAGATCATTTTCTCACACTATACACCAAAATAAACTCAAAATGGATAAAGGACCTGAACGTGAGACAGGAAACCATCAAAACCCTAGAAGAGAAAGCAGGAAAAAGCCTCCTTGACCTCAACCACAGCAATTTCACACTCGACACATCCCCAAAGGCAAGGGAATCAAGAGCAAAAATGAACTACTGGGACCTTCACTAAAATGAACATGCTTCTGCATGGCAAAGAAAACAATCAATAAAACTAATAAGCAACTGACGGAATGGGAAAAGACAGTTGCAAATGACATATCGGATAAAGGGCTAGTATCCAAAATCTATAAGGAACTCACCAAACTCCACACCCAAAAAACAAACAACCCAGTGAAGAAATGGGCAAAAGACATGAATAGACACTTTTCCAAAGAGGACATGCAGATGGCCAACAGACGCATGAAATAATGCTCAGTGTACCTCATCATCAGGGAAGTTCAAATCAAAACCACACTGAGATACCACCTCAGGCCAGTCAGAGTGGCTAAAATGAACAAATCAGGAGACTATAGATGCTGGCGAGGATGTGGAGAAATGGGCACCCTCCTACACTGTTGGTGGGATTGTAAGCTGGTGCAACCTCTCTGGAAAACAGTGTGGAGGCTCCTCAAAAACTTAACAACAGAACTCCCCTATGACCCAGCAGTGGCACTGCTAGGAATTTACCCCAAGGGATACAGGAGTGTTGATGTATAGGGGCACATGTTCCCCAGTGTTCATAGCAGCACTTTCAGCAATAGCCAAAACATGGAAAGAACCTAAGTGTCCATCAACTGATGAATGGATCATGAAGATGTGGTATATTTATATGATGGAATACTACATGGTAATGAGAAAGAATGAAATCTGGCCATGTGTAGCAACATGGATGGAACTAGAGGATGTTATGCTGAGCGAAATCAGTCAGGCAGAGAAGGACAGATACCATATGTTTCCACATATAGGTGTATTAGAAGGAAGCTAACGGAGGACCATGCGGGAGAAGAAGAGGAAAAATAGTGGAGGAGAGGGAAGGAGGCAAACCATGAGAGACTCTTGAATGCTGTGAACAAACTGAGGGCTGAGAGGGGAAGGGGGGGTGATGGACATGAGAGAGGGTACTTGTTGGGATGAGCACTGGGTGTTATATGTAATAACAATCAACTATTGACAATAAGCTATTTAAGAAAAAAAATGCCCATGAAGCACTTATTATAATGCCTACCATACATGTTGGTTAGTAAATTTACCTATTATTTTTATCATCATCATTACTAAACAGCAGTATAAAGAATTATTAGGTGTAAAGATGCTTTGTAGAGCAATTGTAATTGCTTTGCGAGCTGATGACATTAGTACAATATTAGGTACCTATCTTAATATTTTTAGTTTGGAGATTTTGTTCTGCTATGATAGTATGATTTGTAAACATCTTTCTGGAGAGCAGCTTGGCAATAAGAGCCTTAGAAATGTTTATATCCTTTAGCCAATTAATTAGATTAGGATATCACATAGATTCTAGGAATCTATCCTAAGAAAATACAGGTAAACTGTATGTGAAAATTGATGGATAAATATGTTTATTATAGTATTATATATATCATAATGAAAAATGGGAAGTGGTTTAAAAATCTAACAGTATGGAATCACTTAAATTGTGGTTTTTCATATGATTGGTTATACCACTTAAAAATTTCATATTAGTACATTGGTTCTCAATTTTTTATATACTTTATAACCACCCAAGGGCTTATGGAAATGGAGATTATTTTTTCCCTTTCCCAAGTATCTGATTCAAAAAGTCTGGGCTCAATAATTTGGGTTTCTAACAGGTTCTGAGGTAATGCTGATGTTACTAGTCCTTTGAGAACCACTACTCTATAGAGAATCTTGCTTTCTTTTTTTTTTTAACTCTTTGTCCAAATGATTCTTATCATCATGCAGGTTTATAAAACTGCAGCCTTTTGAGGCTATGAGGTATCTTTATGACCATTCTACTGAAAAGATGATGTTCTTAAGGTAATGAAATGAATTGTCCAAGATCATGTAGCCAGAAATCAGGGATTAAATCCAAGTCTTATGACTCCTATTTGTCTACAGATTTTAAAACCATGTAAGTTTTAGGCAAAGTTAATTACTGATGTTAGAAGCCAGGGTGATAGTTATTTTGGGGGAATACAGTTTTCTGAAGAGAGAGGCATCTGGCTTCTAGGTGCTAGTAACAATACTCTGTTTCTTGAACTGGGTGCTGGTTACATAGTAGAGGCACTCACTTTTAAAAATTCATGATTTGTATATTTTCTGAATGCATGTTATACCTCCATTATGAGTTTCCTTAAAGCTTATAACTTCTATTTACTTTAAATATTTATTCCTTATCTTCTTAAAATGCTTATCTTTTCACTATACCTTGTTACCTTATTACCAAAACTAACAGGGTAGATCAGTTCTGACCTGGAATTTAAAAGTTTGGTCTTCAGAAACAAACACTCTGTCAACAACTTGCTGAGGGGCCCTAAGCAAATGGCCAAAACCTGTTTCCATCTCTCTTTTTAGAGAGTAAAAAGAGAATTATGCTCTGTACCTGCTAACTTAGCATTTCTTAACCTCTTTGTTTTCAGGACCCCTCTTTAGGATGCTTAAAAATTATTGTGAACCTAGAAGAGCTCTTTTTTGTGTGTGGGTTATATATCTATCAATATCATGTTATAGATTCAAACTGACACATTTTTTAAAAAAATAAATGGGAGAATAAGAACACATTCTAGTACCCATCAGAGATGAAAACACACATCACATTATATAAACTTTGGACAACTTGAGTGCACATTCATGAGAAGATGAAAAAGGCAAATAATGTCTTCATATTATTAACATAATTTTGACTTCCAGGGTCCTCATATCACACTTTGAGAATTGCTATATTGAAAGAATAGTTAGTGACTCAAGAAAACTCAGATTATAAAATGTCAAGTGAATATAGTACAATACAAACAGTGCACTTTGTGATTCTTGGTTTTGTTTAAAAAAACAAAAATATAAAATTCTCTTTCAAAATCACATTTAAAAACATAAATATATCCAAAATTTATAAAGATGATTATAGCTAAATGCTAGCAGTATTAACTGTTATGCGGTAAAAATTATACGTAATTCTTATTTTCTCTTTATCTGTATTTTCCCAATTTTCTACAATATTTATTACTTTTACAATCTCAAAAAAATTTTGTACTTTGTCAGGGGCAGTTTCTTTCTTTAGTAATTTCTAAGGCTGACATTTTCTTGTGGGACAAAAGTAGTGCTTTAACTATGTATCTCTGATATAAGAGTTAAATTTTAGCTGGTGTCCCTGGGTGGCTCAGTCAATTAATTGTCTGACTTTGGCTCAGGTCATGATCTCAAGGTTTGTGAGTTTCAGCCCTGGATCAGGCACTGTGCTGACAGTTCAGAGCCTGGAGACCCCTTTGGATGTCTCCCTCTCTTTCTGCTCCTCCCCTGCTCATCCTCTGTCTCTCTCAAAAATAAACATAATTAAAAAAAAAAAAAACAGTTAAATTTTAGCTATGAAATCTGAATAAAAAGAAAATTTCAACATAAGGAATTTCATCTTTAGGTGTCTTCTCTAAATTATTATTAATACCAAGTGCGTATCAAGGCATCTGGGTGGCTCAGTCGGTTGCATGTCAGGATTCTTGATTTACATTCAGGTCATGATCTCAGGGTCATGGAATCAGGTGCTGCGTCCATGCCCAGCATGGAGCCTGCTTGAGATTATCTTCCTCTTTCCCCCTTTTGCTCCCCCCTTAAAAAAAAAGATTAAAAAAAATACAAAGTGCGTATCATCAAAAATAGTACAACTATACCGTCTTTACACAGTTCTGTTTACATTTTTGTGACTTTATATACAAGAGTTCATCCTGTAAAAAATATTGATTCATTTGTGCTCTGTAATATCCTGCTAATAATTTAATGAATTCTTGATTCTTTTTGCTTTATAGGAAAAATCTCAGGCTGTGGAACTCTGGCAGACTGTTTCTCAGGAGTTGGATAGACTTCAGAGAGTTTACCAGGAATATATGACTGAAGCCCAGATTCATGTAGTTGAAAGTCAAAAACAAAAGGTAAACTTGGATTTCATAATTTTCTCATATATCAAGTTTCATACTTATCTATCTTCATTCTGGAGAAACTCAGTTTTGTAGAGGAATGCCTAAGTGCCCACTGTGTTATTTACATGAAATAGATCTTTGCTGGTAGGTATTTCTTGGACAGGTAGTCAAAGCAGTGCCTAGTGTACATTAGGTTTTTATGATGTGATTTGCAGTAGAAGCTGTATTTAGTTCTAAGAAACAGCTATAAGATGATTCTGTGTAAATGGACCCCCAAAGCTTTTATATTGTTAATTTCCTACCTGGCTTAAGACAGAAACTATTCATTAGACCATGAATAGTTTAGAACTATTCATGGCCAGTGAAGAAATATAATGACAACTCAAATATAATGATGACGCCATATAAGATGAAAATGTTCACACCCTTAAAGTGACCTGTAAGATAGGTATCAAGTATATTAGCATAAATTAGTCAGATTAGAATTGTACAATAGGAAGAGATCTTAATGATTATTAAGGCCTTCTTTCTATTCAAAGAAAGAATGATTTTTATATTCTTTCAAAGTGCACATCTAAGCTTTTGCTATATACCTCTGTTAACGTGAACTTACCGTCTCACAAGACTATCCATTCCATTGAAAAATTTGCTTCCTTTATCCTTCCATTGATTCTTTTTCTGCTGGGAACATTGACAATTGTGGAGTTATCTGATTCTGATTCCTTTTCTCTGGGTTTTCAGAAGGCAGCTGTTTAAATACATTGGTTATCATGCCTTTCTTAAATTCTTATTTATGGACTTTTCAAATTCCAGTTTAAGAATGTTCCTATTATTATCATCATAATTGGGAATTTTTACCTAAAGGAGTCATAATAATGCTTATGTGATGCTTTGCACCTTACAGAATGATTTTCTATATATTCCCTGGTTTGCAAATAACCCATATGTAGTCTGAGCCATAAGACCTTTACCTCTGAGGGAAGGAGAGTGGGGGTAATGGCCAAAATGGGTGAAGGGAAGTGAGTAGAAGATACAGGCTTCCAGATATGGACTGAATAAGTCACAAGAATAAGAGGCACATTATAGGGAATATTGTCAGTGATTTTTTAGCAGCATTGTTTGATGATGGATGGTAGCTATACTTATGGTGAACTATACATAATGTATAGAGAAGTTGAATCACTGTGTTGGTTGTACACTTGAAACTAATGTAACATTGCGTGTCAACTACACTCACATTTAAGTGTGGGGGCGCCTGGGTGGCTCAGTAGGTTGAATGACTGATTCTTGATTCATTCAGGTCATGAACCCAGAGTCGTGGAATTAAGCCCCATGTAGGGCTCTACACTGAGCATAGAACCTGCCTAAGATTCTCCCTCTCCCTCTTTCCCTCCCTCTCCTTTCCCCACCCCCTCCTTCACCCATCTCTTTCTCTGTCTCTCTCAGAAAAAAAAAATTGAGTGTGTGTGTATGGATATGTGTATATAGATAAATGGACGGCATTTTATCAAAAAGAAAAGGCTTTTACTTCTGAGATTTAGAAAGCATTTCTAATATAAGCAAGTTCTTTAAGGCTGTTTTTCTCATTTAGGTCAATCAACTAAGTCCTATGTTATTTTTTTTTTTTACCTTTATTCTTGTACTATAGCTATGCAGTTAGTTTCTTTTGTACAAGACTTTACAAATAACACTTTGTCCTTATTTCCCCAGTTATCTATCAGGTTTTAATTCTGTCATCCCATATATTAACAGCCCCTTCCAATTTTGTGTCCCATGCACATATAGTGTTTAATAAGATCATAACAGATAATGACATAACTTAAAAATTCAAGCCATGAGAATTTTAAAAAGGGGAGAGAGGGACAATAATTCCTGTGCCAGCATTTTATATTATAGGTTTGAGTAGGTTTGGATGTAGTTTTGCAGTGTCTCTCTTAGCATATCTATTTACTAATAGACAGATTTTTAGAAATAGTGGTATTACAAATCAAAACCACACTGAGATACCACCTCATGCCAGTCAGAGTGGCTAAAATGAGCAAAACAGAGAACTCTAGATGCTAGCGAGGATGTGGAGAAATGGGCACCCTCCTACACTGTTGGTGGGAATGCAAACTGGTACAGCCCCTCTGGAAAACAGTGTGGAGGTTCCTCAGGAAACTTAACAATAGAACTCCCCTATGACCCAGCAATAGCACTGCTAGGAATTTACCCAAGGGATATAGGAGTGCTGATGCATAGGAGCACAGGTACCCCAATGTTCATAACAGCACTCTCAATAATAGCTAAAACATGGAGAGAGCCTAAGTGTCCATCAACGGACGAATGGATCAAGAAGATGTGGTTTATCTATACCATGGAATACTACATGGCAATGAGAAACAATGAAATCTGGCCATGTGTGGAAACATGGATGGACCTTGAGGGTGTTATGCTGAGCGAAATAAGTCAGGCAGAGAAGGACAAATATCATATGTTTGCACGTATAGGAGGATTAGGAGGAACTTAACTGAGAACCATGGGAGAGAAGAAAGGGGGAAATGGTGGGAGAGAAGGAGAGAGGCAAACCATGAGATTCTTGAATGCTGAGAAACAAATCGAGGACTGATGGATGTGGGAGGGAGGGGGACAGATGGGCATGGAGGAGGGGACTTGTGGGGATGAGCACCGGGTGTTCTATGGAAACCAATTTGACAATAAACTATTTTTAAAAAATAAAATAAAATAAAACTTGGTAAAAAGTAAAAAAAAAAAGACATAGTGGTATTACATAAATACATTCATTTCTACTTTGCCATCTTATTTAATTTTGTAATCATTTTTGAAAGTTTTTATCTTATTTCTTCAACTGTTAATTCACACAATAACAGAAGAAAGACAACTAATTTTATCTAAACTTAGGCATAATGAATTTAGACTTGATTTTAGGTTAATTTTACATATAGGTTGTATGTATGTAGAATGTCTTTTGTAAACAGACTGATATTTATGTACACCTCTTCCTTCCTACTATAGGATCAACTGACCAATTTTCAACAACTGACCAAGCAACTTCATGTTACTAATGAGAACATAGAAATGGTAAGTGAAAATATCCATTTAGTGTACTTGTTTGTACAAACTAGAAATTGTCACTATAAATATTATTTATGCTAATAAAACAATAACAGAAAAGCTTATGTTATGTGAAATTAAAATAAGTAGGCAATCCTCTTTTCTCTTTATCTTTTCTCTTTCACATTCAATAGCATGACAGTGTTCACAGTACTTACTGGAGATCTAAAGCTAACATCTCTCTGAAATATCACCTAATCCTGTAGTTATCCTAAGGGTACTAGGTAGGATCTCCTGAGAGTAATCTAGACTGTGATCTTCTCAAGAGTAGGATTCATGCTTTATTCTTTTTTTTTTTTTAATGTTTATTCATTTTTGAGAGAGCACAGCAGGGGTGGTGCAGAGAGAGAGGGAGACACAGAATCCAAAGCAAGCTTCAGGCTCTGAGCTGTCAGCCCAGAGTCCAACATGGGGCTCAAACTCACAGACTATGAGATCATGACCTGAGTTGAAGTCGGACACCTAACCAAGTGAGCCACCCAGGCACCCTTCTCTCGCTTCATCTTACCGTTTCATGTAGCACACTACTAGGTATATAATAAGAATTGTAGAACTGTTAAATAAATTAATAGACCAGTTTCTTAAAAATAGTGGGACATTAAAGATCATTTGTTAGTTGATACCAGTATTATCTGGTACATCTAAATTTCCCTTTAATATTTTTCTAAAAGAAATGTAATTAGCCTTCCTAATTCTATCTTTACCTTTTTTCTCCTCTCACTGTTCTTTTTCTCTTCTTTTGTCTCCTTCTTTTCCTTTCTTCCTTAGAATTTTATTTTACCTCATTGTTGAGTAATATAATTATGACATCCCAGGTAATTCCTCTCTTTCCTTTCTTCATTTTGCTTACTTTGCTAATTCAATATACCTACTGAAAATGACTTTGTTTAAAAGTGGAGTTGTGCCATCAGAAGTAAGTTATCCAATTTTTTTCTACCTTTCAAAATTTTCTCCTTTAACCATGTAAAAAATTATTTCTTTTAATCACTTCAAGTTTTGATAATAAACTTCTTAAATATTTTAAAAATAGCATTAAAATTACTCTAGAACTAAATGACTAATATCCATAATTAGGAAATCATATTTCTACATGAAATCAGTAGTTTAACTTATCATCACAATTATTTATTCTTCCAGTATATCTCCTAGAATTTCAGGGATTATATAATCCTTCGGTATCTTATGCCACAGAACTCCTATTTTATTATGAACAACCTAAAATCATTCTGATAAAAGTCATGGAAAACAAATATTTGAGCATTCACAGGAAATACATTAAAAATTTTCTAAGAAGAATTCATAGATCTTTGTCAAAACTAAGAATAGGAAGTTATGTGTATAATAAAAGTGATAAAAGAGTGACAAGATGGATGAAAGAGAGTTGTATGATAAAGAGCAAAGAAGAGACTGTCCTGGTGGTTAAATAATAAAGGAAAATGGTAAAAAGAAATTTTAAAACTTAAGAGTTTTTCTTAATTTACCTATTGGGTGTGTATCAAACAAGATGCTAAATGTGAAGAGACATAGCTAACTGATTGTAAAGATTTTGTTGTCTCAAAGTGCATTCAGAGTATAGGCACAGGAGCAAGTTTGAGTCAAAATCAAACTTGAAGAAAAATATCCTTTAAAAATCAAACAGTTTTAGGGTACTGGGTGGCTCAGTCGCTTAAGCATCTGACTTTGGCTCAGGTCATGATCTCATGGTTCGTGGATTTGAGCCCCACGTCAGGCTCCGTGCTGACAGCCAGCTCAGAGCCTGAAGCCTGCTTTGGATTCTGTGTCTCCCTCTCTCCCTCTGACCCTCCCCTGCTCGCTCTCTCATGCTCGCGCTCTCTCACTCTCTGTCTCTCAGAAGTAAATAAAAACATTAAAAAAAATTTTTTTTTAAATCAAGCAGTTTCCATTAAAAAACTTCCTGATTTCATAATAAACTGATTAATGGACTAGGACCCTATAGATGTACAATAAACTGATGAGTATACAGGAAGTAATTATCTTTCATGACCAGGGCACCTTTGTAACATACGGAAGGTAGAATCCCCTGATGTGAATGAAACACAAAAGTACAAGTTTATATTTATTTATTACAAATGTAGATACAATGGTAGTTCACATTTCCTAGGGGTTCTTTTTATTGAAATCATGTTCTTTTTTGGTATTTGTTCATTTCTATAAAATTACCCAAAAATATTTGCTAATTGCATATTAAGTTCCTTTCACTGTTAAAGGTTGCAAGAGAAATGTGCATCTATCCACAAACTCCTATCCTACTTGGTAAAACAGGGATGACATATGAAATAATCATGATTGATGATTGAAAGGTATGCTTCCTTGGATCTTTATGAATCTCTAAACTCTAGAATATTAATATAGTGTTTATTTTCTTTGTAATGACAAATACAGAACACCAAAGCCATATTCACATGCAGTTGTTGAGCTCTGCGCTCTACTAGGCTTGCTAGTAAATCGGGTGTGTTAGTTCCCAGCACTAGCCTTTTATAATTCACAGTTTCGATGTATACTTCTCCAAATTGCTCTACATCACTTACCTTTAAGGTGCTCCCAATTGATAAAAGACACAAGCATTAATTATACTAATGCCAAGACAATGTATATAATAAAACATAAATGATACATTATAGACATAGAAGAATTCAGAGTTATGAATCAGTTTGGACTGACGTCGTTGAGATAGCTTCACAGGAGAATTTGAAATGATATTAGAGGTCATTTCCTCAAATGATGTAGGCACCTTTCACTAAATGCTTTTCAGTTAGATGATCATGATAGACCTATGCTTTAGGTATTCCCTGTAAGAGATTTATCACTTCCCCAAAGAGTCTGTTCCTTTGAATTCTGATTATTGGAAAACTAAAGTCTTCATAAATTTCCTCCCATTGATACATGGTTTTATCTTTTGGAGTAACATAGAACAAGCTTACTTCTTCAAGTCAACCCTTGAGTCATTTGCATATAACCATTATACCTTTACCATTTCATGCCCAATGCTGCACCCAGTTTGTTTGTTTATTTAACTATTCTGGTATGGTATAATTTACCTACCTTTCACTATTCTAGCCTTCTTTCCCTGTGTGTGATAGTTGGTCTCTTAAATTGTGGTATGTGAATGGAACACTAAATTCTGGTCTGTAGTAGTCTGCTTCCCAAAATAAAGATGCAGTCTTCAGACTGCAGTCTTCCATGTTTCAATGGAGACATTCATTCATTTATTCCTTAAAGGTGTAAGTACTTAGAATGTACTAAATCATGTGCAATTTGCTGGGAATTCTGGGAGAAGGTGGTCTTTAAAAAATGATTCATATTTTCACCAGGGATATATGAACTTTAAATTTAGTATTTGAATATAATGTGATGTACCTTGTAAAAGTGCATGTAAAATTTTATCAAAATGCAGAAAGGAAACAATTTCTGACTTAAAGTGAGTGGACCACATAGGATGTGAACAGATAAATGACGGCAGGATAGACTTCTCATTCCAGAGAGAAATAGTATAGTGTATTAAAAATACGAGGAGCACCAGGGTGGCTCAGTTGGTTAAGTGTCCAACTTCGGCTCAGGTCATGATCTTACAGTTCATGAGTTCAAGCCACGTGTCAGGCTCTGTGCTGATAGCTCAAAGCCTAAAGCCTGCTTTGGTTTCTGTGTCTCCCTCTCTGCCCCACCCCCACTTGTGCTCTGTCTCTCTCTGCTTCTTAAAAATGAATAAACATTTTAAAAATTTTTAAATAAAAATATGAAGTCAATAGGGCATCTGAGTGGTTTAGTCGGTAGAATGTCCAACTTCAGCTCAAGTTGTGATCTTATGGTTCATAAGTTCAAGACCCACATTGGGCTTACTGTTGTCAGTATAGAACCTGCTTTGGATCCTCTCCCTCTCTCTCTCCTCCTTCCCCACTTGCACTTTCTTTAAAAATAAATACATAAAGAGACAATGAAATTAAGTAAAATATGATAGAAACACAATGATAAGTGCTCTGGCGAGAAGCATTTGGATAGATGTATGTATGATTTGTTGGGATGGGAAGAAACTGAAATCAAGACTATGGGTTTTGAAGTAACTAGAGTCTATGACTTTGCCTATAAGGCATATAGATAAAGATGATAAGAATAGTGATTTGTGCCTTTTGATAAAACCAGCACTTAAAGAAGAAAACCAGTTCCCTTAAAAAAGTTTTTTCTACACTTGGAAAACTGCTGCATATCTTACTTCAGGTTCCTTTGCAGGCTAACCCCGAGAAAAGGATTCTAAAGCATGTAATTTTATTTAGAAGATAATACAAGGGAGCCCCAGTAGGGGAATGGGGAAGTGAGAGTGGGAAGGAAATGAAGGCAGCCGAAGGATTTTTAACAATCATGGCAGTTAACACCATGGGTAACTGAAACGGAATCCTACCAATGAACTCTGGAAGCCTTTGTACTCAGGCTTATTCCACCATGGGGCATAGGAGATTGAGATACTTACACAGCAGTTCTCTTCAGTCATTGTTATCAGGCACTTCCAGAGCAGACCGGGGACATGAATTCTGCAACACCTGTCACCTTCTGTTCAGTTAAGTGAACAAAGGTTCAAATGTTCAAGGAAAGATCTAAAAAGAAAAGCAGATACACATAGTTTGAAGTGAAGCAGGCATCCACTACTGTAGTAATGGTGAGGAAATTCTGCCAAGGTTATATTTTACCACCAAAAACTAATCATTATCATGACTTAATTTTTTCTATTTATATGCCCTATCGTTAATCTTTAAAGATGTAGTTTTAAGTGTTCTATACTGAATGTTTCTTTTTTTTTTTTCTTGTGGCAGACTAACCAACACTTTCTGAAAACAGTAACTGAACAAAACGTGGAAATTGAGCAACTCCGAAAACAACTTAGGTATTTTCCAAAATGAATTTTGTTATTTTATTAATAATTATTTTTCTTTAGGGATGCCTACATGGCTCGGTTGGTTAGCCTCTGACTCTTGATTTCGACTCAGGTCATGGTCTCTTGGTTCATGAGTTCCAGCCTTGCACTGGGCTCTGTGCTGATAGAGCCTGCCCCTCCTCCACTCACACACTTAGGCTGGCACGCGCCCTCTCTCTCTTTCTCTCTCTCTTTGTCACACACACACACACACACATCACACACATGCACACACAAGGTAAATAAATTTTTAAAGAAATTATTTTCAGAGCAAGTGATGATGCCATAATTTTTCCATCAATGATTTTTCTTTCTTCCCTTTTAAGCTTCTCTCAAGGCAGATTGAAATCAAGGCATTTAGAGAGGCAACTATTAATATATACATGACTGTATGTTCCATGATGGTAAAACCAGTGCTTATGGAAGAAAATCAGTTCTCTTAGGAAAATTTTTTCTGCATGTTTGTTCTTTTTATTTCCCCATAAGCAAACCCTGAGAAAAGGGTGTCAAAGGGTATAGTTTATTGAGATGTAATACCAGGGAGTACCAGTAGGGGAGTGGAAAAGTGGAACAGGGAGGAAGACAAGAAAGCCAGTAGAGTTAAAAAATCAGGCAACTTTAGGGACTCCCAGGTGGCTCACTTGGTTAAGCATCCTGCTCTTGGGGTTGGTGCAATCAAGCCCAGCATTAGGCTCCAAATGACCAAAACTTTCTTTTTCACTTTTTGTTCCCCTTAATCATAATACTGAACAGTCAAAAGTATAATCATAATAGGGTTTTGCGGAGCACCTGAGTGGCTCAGTCAGTTAAGCCTCTGACTTCAGCTCAGGTCATGATCTCACGTTCGTGGGTTTGAGCCCTGCATCGGGTTCTGTGCTAGCAGCTCAGAGCCTGGAGCCTGCTTCAGATTCTGTATCTCCCTGTCTCTCTGCCCACCCCCCCCATGCTTTGTCTCAAAAATAAAATAAAACCTTAAAAATTTTTTTAGAAATAATAGGGTTTTGCTCTATGGTGCAGTCATTTAGAAATATCTTTCAATTGTAGTATATATTTACATTTTATTAAAAAAATGTAAGGTTCTGTTTGTTAAATGAACCTTCCTATTTATTTTGTTTTTACCCCATCATGTATCTGGCCCCACAAAATAATATTTTGCTTTTTTAAAAATAATTTATTTTACAGAATTTTATGCCTTTATCAGCTTTTTAATTTAAATAAATTTACATTCTTTTCCTTTAGACATTTCTATTTATGGGTTCTAATATTTGGCCCTTCTTATTTCTTTTGATGTTATTGATTTTACATTTTAAAATAGTATTTATTCAATCCCAAGATTTTTTTTTCCAAATGGAAGTGTCTTAATTATAAAACTAATATTAAGTCCATTATAGAAAATTCTAGATAGTATAAAAGTATATAAGTTGCAGTGCAATTCTGGCACTAACCATGGTTAGTCCAGACTCCACAGATTAAGAGCAAAATCCCTAATAAGATAACCTTCACTAAGATTCAAGTTCAGGGATCACCGGGCAACCACACCCCTGGCAAACTGGCTACAAATGCAAGTATTCACACAGTAATTCTCTAGAATGGCTCAGGGAACTCAGGAAAGCACTATACTTACGATTAAAATTTTATTGTAAAGGTCACAAATCAGAACCAGCTAAAAGAAGACACCCATTGAATGAGATCTAGTAAGATCTCAAAATTAGAACTCTCATGTCTTCTGCCCATGGAACCAGGGTGCAGCACCCTTCTGGCATATTACTGTGTTCACTAACTAGGAAGCTCACCTAAGTTTTAGTGTCCAGAGATTTTATTATATGCCTATGATTTGTTTTAAATCTAAATAAATTTACTTTTAAAATGATATTTCTGAATGACTGCATCATAGAATAAAACTTGATTTGACTATACTTTTGAAATTTAAATACTATGACTGATTGGATCATTGGCCATTTGATTGAACTTAATCTCCAGTCTTCTTCCTCTCCTTTCAGGTCAAGAAGTTGGGCCTGTATCACATGGCTCAAAGTCTCAACTCTCTAATTACATGATTGCTCTTTCCAGCATTGCCCAGCTTCCATTCTGAAACCGTCCAGAGTCCTACCTTGAGTCACTTCATTAGCATAAACTCAGACATGGTCCTCAGGAGGTGCCTACCTTGAATAATAAAGATACTCCTGCTATGAGGGGAGTATAGTAGTGGTGGGTTTGCAGTTTTAAATAGAGTATTCAGAGTAGACCTCACTGAATAGTTGAGGTTTGAACAAAGACTTGAAAGATGTGAACAGATTATCAATACAATGCAGGGATAAAGTATTCCAAGTATAGAACTTGACATTACATCAGTGGAAAAGTACCTAGGAACCGCAAGGAAGTTGGATGTTTCTGTGATCTATTGCTGAGGAGCAAACCATTCTTAAACTTTGTGACTCAAAACAGTAACCCATTTAGTTTATGATCTGGGTAACAATAGAGCAGTTTTCTGGTCTGGGCTTGCTGGGCTGATGTCTCCTATACTTGTCTATGTGTCTCTAGCCAGGTGGTTGGTCTTCTAGTACATTAGTGTAGTAATTGGCCATGGATGATGGCAGTCTCTTCATTAGAACAACAAGGAAAGTCTTACCTCTTTGCTTGGTTCCCAAGAACAGAAAGAGAGCAAATCCCTGTGTACAAATGCTTTTCAGGCCTCTCTTGAGTCATATTTGTTAACTATTCATGGCTAGGCAAGTCACCAGGTAAATCAAAATTCACAGGATAGGGAAATAGATACTCCTCTTGATGGGAAGATATTCAACATCATGTTGCAACAATGTAAATAAAGATAGGGAAGAATTTTGGGGCCATTTTTTATAATCAGTCTCACTACCATACCTGGAACAGAATAAACCAGGAGGAGGAAAGTAGTAAAAGATGAAATCAGAAATATTATGGAGAGTGGGAGACATGGTGATACGGGGCCTTGGAGGCTATTGTGAGGACTTTGGGTTTTTACTCTGGATGAAATAGGAATGGTTTTTAATAGGAGAGTGACACAATCTGATTTATATTTTAATAGTATTGATCACTCTGACTGTCATACTGAAAGTAGACTGTAAACAGGCAAAATTGGAAGCAAGAGACCAGTGAGGAGGCTATTGCAGTAACCAAAGCTGCAACAGGACTCGGGTTGACTAGAACTGTGGCGGTTCCAGTAGGAGTTGGTAAGATGTGGTGAGATTCTGGAAACGTTTTTGTTTTGTTTTGTTTTTAATGTTTTATATGGTAGATTCAAGATTTCCTGATAGATTGAATGCAGGTAACAGAAAGATTGAGGTTATCAATGGCGACTTATAAGTTTTTTTCCACAAGCAAGTGGAAGAATGACCTGAGAAGTCTATGTATAGATGGCCAGATGTTGGGGAGGGGGCAATTTGAACTGTATTGAGTTTGCAGTAACTACTGGAAATCCTAATGGTGATAACCATTAGCAAGTGGTTCAGTTGAGATCTCCTCTTAGGGTATGAGATTTTTGATGCTCAACGTGAGAACAATGTTGAGAGCCATGACACTGGAATAGATCAGCACAGTTGACCCATGAACAACACAGATTTGAACTTCATGGGTCCATTTATATGCAGATTTTCTTCAGTAAATACATGCAGTATTATAAATGTGTTTTCTCTTCCTTAGGATCTTCTTAACATTTTTTTCTTCTACCTTTATTGTAAGAATACAGTATATAATATGTGTAACACACAAAATATGTTTTAATCAACTATATGTGTTATTGGAAAGGCTTCAGGTCAACAGTAGGTTATCAGTAGTTGAGTTTTCAGGGAGTAAACATTATATGTGGTTTTCTGACTGCATGGGGGGTTTGGTGCTCCTAATTCCCATTTTTATCAATGGTCAGCTGTACTTGGAATGGAAGATTAAATCCTCTAATGAGAATAAGTCTCCCAGATCTTTAAAATTAACCTAAATGTAGTTTGTATTAAAAACTTTGTGTGTATATGTGTGTCAGAGAGAAACATGGTAATGTAATCCTCACATCATGAAATAGTAAAGTGCAATTTACCAAAATCATAGAATAAAATGCAATGTTATTTGTAAGAACATGAATTTGACAAAATATAACAATAAAGACTATATAGAAATTTAGGCGGCTCATGGATGGCTCAGCCACTTAAACTTCATTTCAGCTCATGTCATGATCTCATGGTTCGTGAATTTGAGCCCTGAGTCAGGCTCTACACTCCTTGAGATTCTTGCTCTCCCGCTCGCTCTCTCGCTCGCTCTCTCTCTCTCTCCTTCTCTCCTTCTCCCTCCCTCCCTCCCTCCCTCTCTCCCCCCCACATGTATACTCTCTCTTTCAAATTAAATGAATAAGCTATTAAAGAGAAAGAATTTAGTACATGATAGAGGAGATATTATAAATCAGTAGGGAAACAATCATGTTGGGAATGGTTGTTTTCTGTGAAGAAAAAAAACCTGTGAAGTTTTGCAGTACACCTTTAAGTATTTATATGTTTTGTTGTTTTTACAATTTTTTTCTTTTTAAAATTTATCTAAATTCCTTTTTTTTCTTTTATACTTTACTATCAAGTTGGTTTCCTTATAACACCCAATGCTCATCCCCACAAGTGCCCTCCTCCATTCCCGTCATCCCACTTTCCCTCTCCCTCACTATCATCAGCCCTTAGTTTGTTCTCAGTATTCAAGAGTCTCTCGTGGTTTGCCTCTCTCCCTCTCCCCCACTATTTCCTCCCTTCTTCTCCCCCATGGTCCTCCGTTAAGTTCCTCCTAATCCTCCTATGTGTGCGAACATAAGGTGTTTGTCCTTCTCTGACTTATTTCACTTAGCATAACACCCTCAAGGTCCATCCATGTTGCTACACATGGCCAGATTTCATTGTTTCTCATTGCCATCTAGTATTCCATGGTATAGATAAACCACATCTTCTTGATCCATTCGTCCGTTGATGGACACTTAGGCTCTTTCCATGTTTTGGCTATTGTGGAGAGTGCTGCTATGAACATTGGGCTACATGTGCTCCTATGCATTAGCATTTCTGTATCCCTTGGGTAAATTCCTAGCAGTGCTACTGCTGGGTCATAGGGGAGTTCTGTTGTTAAGTTTTTGAGGAACCTCCACACTGTTTTCCAGAGGGGCTGTACCAGTTTACATTCCCACCAACAGTGTAGGAGGATGCCGTTTCTCCATATCCTCGCTAGCATCTGTAGTCTCCTGATTTGTTCATTTTAGCCACTCTGACCTGCATGAGGTGGTATCTCAGTGTGGTTTTGATTTGAACTTCCCTGATGATGAGGTACACTGAGCATTATTTCATGTGCCTGTTGGCCATCTGGATGTCCTCTTTGGAGAAGTGTCTGTTCATGTCTTCTGCCCATTTCTTCACTGGATATTTGTATTTCAGGTGTGGAGTTTGGGGAGTTCCTTATAGATTTTGGATACTAGCCCTTTATCCGATATGTCATTTGCAACTATGTTTTCCCATTCCATTGGTTGCCTATTAGTTTTATGGATTGTTTCCTTTGCCATGCAGAAGTTTTTTATCTTGATGAGGTCCCAGTAGTTCATTTTTGCTCTTGATTCCCTTCCCTTTGGGGATGTGTCAGGTAAGAAATTGCTGTGGTTGAGGTCAAGGAGATTGTTTCCTGCTTTTTCTTCTAGGGTTTTGATGGTTTCCTGTCTCACATTCAGGTCCTTTATCCATTTTGAGTTTATTTTTGGACATGGTGTAAGAAAGTGATCTAGCTTCATTCTTTTGCACATTGCTGTCCAGTTCTCCCAGCACTCTCTGTTAAAGAGGCTGTCTTTTTTCCACTGGATACTCTTTCCTGCTTTGTCAAAGATTAATTGCCCATACGTTTGTGGGTCCAATTCTGAGTTCTGTAATCTATTCCATTGGTCTATGTGTTTGCTTTTTTGCCAGTATCATACTGTCTTGATGATGATAGCTTTGCAGTAGAGGCTAAAGTCTGGGATGGTGATGCCTCCCACTTTGGCTATTTTGTGGTTCCATACAAATTTTAGGATTGTTTCTTGTATTTGAGAAGAATGCTGGTTCAATTTTGATTGGGATTGTATTGAAAGTGTAGATTGCTTTGGGTAGTATTGACCTTTTAACAATATTTATTCTTCTGAGCATGGAATGTTGAATCTTTGTGTCTTCAATTTCCTTCATAAGCTTTCTATAGTTTTTCAGCATACATATCTTTTATATCTTTGGTTAAGTTTATTCCTAGGTATTATAAGGTTTTTTATGCAATTTTGAATGAGATCAGTTTCTTGATTTCTCTTTCTGTTGCTTCATTATTGCTGTATAAAAATGCAACTGATTTATGTATGTTGATTTTGTACCCTGTAACTTTGCTGAATTCATGGATCAGTTCTAGTAGGCCTCTGGTGGAGTCTGCTGGGTTTTCCATGTAGAGTATCGTGTCATCTGTGAAAAGTGAAAGTTTGACTTCATCTTTGCCAGTTTTGATGCCTTTTATTTCCTTTTGTTGTCTGATTGCTGATGCGAGGACATCCAGCACTATATTAAACAACAGTGGTGAGAATGGACATCCCTGTTGTGTTCCTGATGTCAGGAGGATAGCTATCAGTTTTTCCCCATTGAGAATGCTATTAGTTGTTAGGCCTATTAGTTGTTAGCCCTATTCATTAGGGCTCCTCATGAATGGCTTTTATGATGTTTAAGTAAATTCCTTCTATTCTGACTTTCTTGAGGGTCTTCATTAAGAAAGGATGTTGTTGCATTTTGTCAGATGCTTTTTCTGCACCTATCAACAGAATCATATGATTTTTATCTTTTTTTTTGTTGTTGTTAATGTGGTGTATCACATTGGTTGATATGCGAATATTGAACCAGCCCTGTATCCCAGGAATGAATCCCACTTGATCATGGTAGATAATTCTTTTTATGTGCTGTTGAATTCGATTTGCAAGTATCTTGTTGAGGATTTTTGCATCCATATTCATCAAGGATATTGGCCTGTAGTTCTCTTTTTTTGCTGGATCTCTGTCTGGTTTGGGAATCAAAGTAATACTGGCATCATAGAATGAGTCCAGAAGTTTTCCTTCTATTTCTATTTTTGGAGTAGCTAGCGAAGAATGGGTATTAACTCTGATTTAAATGTCTGGTAGAATTCCCCAGGGAAGCCATCTGGCATCTGACCCAAGGCTCTTATTTGTTGGGAGATTTTTGATAACCGATTGAATTTCTTCACTCGTTATGGGTCTGTTCAGATTTGCTGTCTTTTCCCATGTGAATTTTGGTAGTTAGTGTGTGTTTAGGAAGTTGTCCATTTCTTCTAGGTTGTCCAGTTTGTTGGCATATAATTTTTCATAGTATTCCCTGATAATTGCTTGTATTTATGAGGAATTGGTTGTAATATATCCATTTTCATTTACGAATTTGTCTATTTGGGTGCTCTCTTTTCTTTTTTGAGAAGCTTGGCTAGAGGTTTCTCAATTTTGTTTATTTTTTTAAAAAATCAGCTCTTGCTTTCATGGGTCAGTTCAACTGGTTTTTTTTGTTGTTGTTTTTTGGGTTTTTTTCGATGCTATATTGTTTATTTCTTCCCTGATCTTTATTATTTCTCTTCTCCTGCTGGGTTTGGGGTGCTTTTGCTGTTCTGCTTCTAGTTTCTTTAGGTGCGCTGTTAGATTTTGTATTTGCACTTTTTCTAGTTTCTTGAAATAGGCCTAGAATGTGCAATGTACTTTCCTCTAAGGACTGCCTTTGCTGAATCCCATTGAGTTTGTATTCTATTTTCATTTTCATTTGTTCACATATATTTTTATATTTATTCTCTAATTGCCTGATTGGTCCATTTATTCTTTAGTAGGGTGTTCTTTAACCTCCATGTTTTTGGAGGTTTCCTGGACTTTTTCCTGTGATTGATTTCAAGTTTCATAGCATTGTGATCTGAGAGTGTGCATGGTATGATCTCAGTTGTTTTATATTTACTGAGGGTTCTTTTATGTCCCACTATGTGATCTATCTTAGAGGATGTGCCACGTGCACTTGAGAAGAAAGTGAATTCCATAGCCTCAGGATGTAGAGTTCTAAATATCTGTCAAATCCATCTGGTCCAATGTGTCATTTAGGTCCATGGTTTCTTTAGTGATTTTTCTGTCTGGATGATCTATCCATTGCTGTAAGTGGAGTATTAAAGTCCATTATATTCCATAAGATTGTTTCTGTTTGTGATTGTTTTACATATTTGGGTGCTCCCGAATTCAGTGCATAAACGTTTATAATTGTTAGCTCTTCCTGACGGATAGACCCTGTAATTATTATATAATAACCTTTTTCATCCCTTGTTACTGCCTTTACTTTAAAGTCCAGTTTGTCTGATATAAGCACAGCTACTCCAGCTTTCTTTTGACTTGGAGTATCATGATAGATATTTCTCCATCCCCTTACTTTCAATCTGAAGGTGTCCTCAGGTCTAAAATGAGTCTCTTGTAGATAGCAAATAGATGGATTTTTTAAATCCATTCTCTTACCCTGTGTCTTTTGATTGGAGCATTTAGTCCATTTACATTCAGTGTTATTATTGAAAAATATGGGTTTGGAGTCATTGTGTTCTCTGTAGGATTCATGTTTGTAGTGGTGTCTCTAGTACCTTGTGTTCCTTGCAACATTTCCCTCATGGAGTCCCCCTTAGGATTTCTTGCAGGGCTAGTTTAGTGGTGACGAATGCTTTCAGTTTTTGTTTATTTGGAAAGACTTTTATCTCTCCTTCTATTTCTGAATGACAGACTTGCTGGATAGAGGATTCTTGGCTGCATATTTTTTTCTGTTCATCACATTGAAGATTTCCTGTCATTCCTTTCTGGCCTGCCAATTTTCAGTAAATAGGTCTGCAACTACTCTGATAGGTCTCCCTTTGTATGTTAGGACTGTTTTCTCCCTAGCTGCTTTCAGTATTCTCTCTTTGTCCTTATATTTTGCCAGTTTCACTATGATCTGTCATGCAGAAGATCGATTGAAATTATGTCTAAGGTGAGTTCTCTGGGCCTCTTGGATTTCAATGTCCCTTTCCTTCCCCAGATTGGGGAAGTTCTCAGCTATGATTTGTTCAAGTACCCCTTCATCTCTTTTTTCTTTCACTTCTTATGGAATTCATGTGATACGGATATTGTTCCATTTGATTTTATGACTCAGTTCTCGAATTCTCCTTTCATGCTCCTGGATCAATTTATCTCTTTTTCAGCTTCCTCTTTTTCTATAATTGTGTCTTCTAATTCACCTTTTCTCCTCTCTGCCTCTTAATCCATGCAGTGGCTGCCTCCATTTTATTATGCACCTCATTTATAGCATTTTTTAATTCATTACAACTATCTTTATGGTCCATAATCTTTGTAGCAATAGTGTCTCTGGTGTCTTCCATGCTTTCTTCAAGCCCAGCGATTAATTTTATGACTATTGTCCTAAATATTTGGTCAGTTATGTTGCTTATATCTGTTTTGAGCAGTTCTTTAGCTGTCATTTTTTCCTGGAATTTCTTGAGAAGAGTTCTTCCGTTTCATCATTTTGTTTAGCTTTCTGTCTCTTGTAAGTTTTAAAAGCTTGTTATGCACTCTGCATCTGCAAGTACTGCTGTATTAAAGAAGGCTCATTGACTTTCCACAGCCTGTACATTCAGGCAGTGTTCTTTTAATGGTGTCTCTTGGTGTCTCTTGATGTGCCTTTGGTTATTTTATTTCCCTACTCGTAGTGATATTCGGGAGTCTCCACCATATGTACTTTGGCTTGTTTCTTGAGGTAACCCTGAAAAGGAAAACAGACAAACACACAGGGAACGAACGCACACAAATGCACAGACAAATCAAACCGGAAGGGAAAAAAAAATAAGACAAAAGACAGTCCTGAAGCATAAAACCAGAGATCCCAGCTACAAATAAAGAACAGGGTGGAGGCAGTGCTGATGGAAGAACATATACAAAGAGAGAAATTACAGGGGTAGGGAGAAAGCGAAATTGAACATGGACCAGGAAGAGAGAATAAAAGGCTTAATTCAGAGAGAGAAAGAGGAGAATATGGTAGGAGGAGAGGAGAAAGAAACAAAAATAATGTTACCCAAAGAAAACATATAGTTGATTATTCTAGAGAGAGAGAGAGAAAGGAAGGTAATGACGGAGGTGTAGAATATGTATCAAGAGAATAGATTAAATGTGATAATAGACTGTTTAAGCAAAACAAAGACCAGAGTGCTCAGTCCAGCAGAGGGGAGAGATAAGAATGAGATAAGGAAAAATATATCTGAATACCAAGAATTGATCTAGAGTTAAATCATGGCAGTGCATCCATGGTGGTCTTGACCCGGGCTCTGTTTAAAAAAAAAAAAGCAGCTCTCCATCGTGGATGGGCGTGGTTTGGTGTAGGCAGGCCTTGCCTCCACTGTGATCCCGCAGGCCGGTCTCTGAGGTCCTGCCTTGGTGGCTGTGGGGAGGAAAATGGCGGCATTCTAGTCACTTCTGGAACCAGCCGTTGCAAATTACTCTTTTGGGTCAGATCTCCCTGTGCTGTGAGCATAACCAAGGTGATCTGTGTTATATCTCCCAAGCCCTGCCTCGTTTCCAGATTTTAGTCCATGGGCCTTAATGATACCACCAGAAATGCAACCCCACAGGCTGGGCCAATTCCCCACTGGGGATCCAGTAGGAGAGCAGTTTCTTCTGGTGCTGCCTGGAACTGGCAAAGAAAGCACCACAGTTAGAGATAGAATCTCTGTCCAAATGCCTTTCGGTTAGAGATGGGATGATAGGATCCCTCTCTGTCCTGGGCAGAGGTATTTCTTTTCTCTAGGGACAGTTCTATGAGCGGTTTCAGCTGCTCTTTCTCTTCCCCTTGTCTCTGTTTCTTTCCATAGAGGGGGTCCCTCCCCTCCGTGCGTTCAGGTCCTGGCCCGTTTTTATCTTCCCTAGTTTGCAGTCATGCACCTATGAGACTGTAATCTTCGTGGACTCTGTTTCTTTTCCTCTCACACTCTTGCAGTTCAGTGTCCTTGGCTTCAGCCCTTCGTTTGAGAGATGCGAGTGGGAGAAAAGTATGGAGCTCCCTACCTCGTTGCCATCTTGCCTCCCCATTTGTTGAAATTCTATCTAAATTTAAGTTAGTTAAAATACAGTGTAGTATTGTTTTCAGGAGTAGAATTTAGTGATTCATCACATATAACACCCAGTGCCAATCCCAACAAGTGCCTTCCTTAATGCCCATGACCCATTTCGCCCATCCCCCTGCCACTTTCCCTGGCAACTCTCAGTTTGCTCTCTGTATTTAAGAGTCTCTTATGTTTTGCCTCCCTCTCTGTTTTTATCTTACTTTTCCTTCCCTTCCCCTATGTTCATCTGTTTCATTTCTTAAATTCCACATGAGTGAAATCATATATTTGTCTTTCTCTGACTTATTTCGTTTAGCATAACACTCTAGTTCTATCCACTTTGTTGCAAATGACAGATCTCATTCTTTTTCATAGCTAATATTCCTGTGTGTGTGTGTGTGTGTATGTTTGTGTGTGTGTACACACACATCTTCTTTATCCGTTTATCATTCAGTGAACATTTGGGCTCTTTCCATAATTTGACTATTGTTGATAGTGCTGCTATAAACATTGGTGTGCATGTACCATTTTGAATCAGCATTTTAGTGTTCTTTGGATAAATACCTAATAGTGCAATGGTGGGATCATAGGGTCGCTGTATTTTCATTTCTTTTTCTTTAATTTTATTCTATTTATTTTTTAAAAAATAATTTATTGTCAAATTGGCTAACATACAGTGTATACTGTGTTCTTGTTTTGGGGGTTATATTCTCATGATTTATCACTTACATACAACACCCAGTGCTCATCCCAACAAGTGCCCTCCTCAATGCCCATCACCCATTTCCTCCTCTCCCCCACACCCCCATCAACCCTCAGTTTGTTCTCTGCATTTAAGAGCCTCTTATGGTTTGCCTCCCTCCCTCTCTATTTGTAACTTTTTCCCCCTTTGCTTCCCACATGATCTTCTGTTAAGTTTCTCAAGATCCACATATGAGTGAAAACATATCTTTGTTTCTCTGACTAACTTATTTCACTTAGCACAATATCCTCCAGTTCTATCCACATTGCTGCAATGGCAGGATTTTATTCTTTCTTATTGCCAAGTAGTAGTCCTTTGTGTATATAAACTACATCTTCTTTATCCATTAGTCAGTTGATGGACATTTGAACTCTTTCCATACTTTGGCTTTTGTTGCAAGCGCTACTATAAACAGTAGGATACATGTGCCGCTATGAATGAATACTCCTTTATCCTCTGGATAAATTCCTAGTGGTGCTATTGTTGAGTCATAGGATAGTTCTATTTTTAATTTTTTTAGGAACTGCCACACTGTTTTCCAGAGTAGCTGTACCAGTTTACATTCTCACCAACAGTGCAAGAGGATTCATTTCTCCACCTCTTTCAAACATCTTTTGTTTCCTGAGTTAATTATAGCCATTCTGATGGGTGTGAGATGGTATCTCATTGTGATTTTGATTTGTATTTCCCTGAGGATGAAGGATGTTCGAGCATCTTTTCATATGTGTTTGGCATCCAGATGTCTTCTTTGGAGAAGTGTCTCTTCATGGTTTTTTTTTTTTTGCCCGTTTCTTCACTGAATTAGTTTTTGGTATTAAGTTTGAGAAATTCTTTATAGGCTTTGTTTGTTTTTTTAATGTTTTTTTATTTATTTTTAGGAGAGAGAGAGAGACAGTGTGAGCAGGGAGGGTCAGAGAGAGAGGGAGTCACAGGCTGAAACAGGCTCCAGGCTCTGAGCTGGCAGTCAGCACAGAGCCCGACACGGGGCCCAAACCCACGAACCGCGAGATCATGACCTAAGCGAAAGTCGGATGCTTAACCGACTAAGCCACCCAGGTGCCCCGTGAAATTCTTTATAGACTTTGGATACTAACCCATTACCCAATATGTCATTTGCAAATATCTTCTCCCATTCCATTGGTTCCCTGTTTACTTTTCTCTGCTGAAACTTTTTTATCTTGATTAGGGCCCAGTAGTTCATTTTTGCTTTTGTTTCCCTTGCCTTCAGCGACATGCTGTGGTCCAGGTCAATGAAGTAGGATTTTGAGTTTCCTGTCTTAACATTTAGGTCTTTCATCCATTTTGAATTTATTTTTGTGTATGGCATAAGAGAGTGGTCCAGTTTCATTCTTCTGCATGTTAATGTCCAGTTTTCCCATCACCATTTGCTAAAGAAACACTCTTTTTTCCATTGGATACTCTTTCCTGATTTGTGAAGATTAATTGGGCATTTATTATGGGTCCATTTCTGGATTTTCTGTTCTATTCCATTGATCTATGTGTCTGTTTTTATGCTATTACAATACTGTCTTGATGGTTACAGCTTTGTAATATAGTTTGAAGTCTAGAATTGTGATGCCTCCAGCTTTGATTTTCTTTTTCAACGTTACTTTGGCTATTTGGGGTCTTTTGTAGTTCCATGCATATTTTAGTATTGTTTGTTCTAGCTCTGTGAAGAATGCTCCTGTTGTTTTGATAAGGATTATATTGAATGTGTAGATTGTCCTGGGTAGTATCAACATTTTTTTTAAGTATCAACATTTTAACAATATTTATTCTTCCAGTCCATGAGCATGGAATATTTTTCCATTTCTTTGTTTCTTTTTCAATTTCTTTTATTAGTTTTCTATAGTTTTCAGTATACAGATTTTTTACCACTTTGGTTAGGTTTATTCCTAGGTATCTTATGGTTTTTGTGCAAATGCAGATGGGATCACTTATTTGATTTCTCTCTCTGCTGCATCATTATTCGTGTATAGTAGTGCAACCAGTTTCTATATGACTGTCCTATGACTTTACTGAATTCATATATCGATTCTAGCAGTTTTTTGGTGGTTTTTCAGGGTTTCCTTGTAGAGTATCATGTCATCTGCAAAAAGTGAGACTTTTGGCTTCTTCCTTGCCAACTTATATGTGTTTTATTTAGTTTTTATTTTTTCGGTCTCATTTCTGAAGCTAGGACTTCAAGTATTATATTGAACAACAGTGGTGAGAGTGGACATCCCTGTTGTGACCTTAGGAAGAGAGTTCTCAGTTTTTCCCCATTGAGAATAATATTAACTATGGATTTCTTATATATGGCCTTTATGATGTTCAGTTATGTTTCTTCCACCCCTACCTCTTGAGGCTTTATGAAAAAATGCTATACCTTGTTGAATGTTTTTTCTGCATTTCTTGATAAGATCATATGGTTCTTATCCTTTCTTCTATTAATGTGGTATATCACGTTGATTGATTTATGAATAGTCAACCAGTATTCACTGAATGATCCCACTTGATCATAGTAAATATTTTTTTAATGTACTGTTGAATTCGATTTGCAAGTGTCTTGAGAATTTTTGCATCCATGTTCAGCAGGGATTTTGTCCTGTAATTCTCCTTTTTAGTGGAGTCTTTGTCTGGTTTTGGAATCAAGGTAATGCTGGCTTCATAGAATTAGAAGAAGCTCCATAGTTGGAAGCTTTCCTTCCATTTTTATTTTTTGGAATAATTTGAGAATTATACATGTTAACTCTTCTTTAGATGTATGGTAGAATGCCCCTGGGAAGCCATCTGGCCCAGGAATCTTGTTTGTACAGACATTTTTGATAACTCTCAATTTCTTTACTGGTTGTGGGTCTGTTTAAATTTCCTATTTCTTCCTATTTCAGTTTTGGTGGTATGTTAGTTTCTAGAAATTTGTCTATTTTTTCCAGATTGCTCAGTTTGTTGGCATATAATTTTTCATAATATTCTTTTATAATTGTATTTCTGTGATGTTGATTGTGATCTCTTCTCTTTCACTTATGATTTTATCTATTTGGATCCTGTCTCTTTGTGATAAGACTGGCTAGTGGCTTATAAGTATTACTTATTCTTTCAAAAAATCAATGATGTAATTTTGTTATCCTTTTTTAAAATATATATATCTTTATTTCTGTTCTAACCTTTATTATTTCCCTTTTTTCTGCTGGCTTTAGGCTTTATCTGCTACTCCTTTTTGATCTCCTTTAGGTGTAAGGATACATTTTGAATTTGGAACCTTTCTTCCTCCTTGATAAGCCTGAATTGCAATGTACTTTTTCTTAGGACTGACTTTGCTGCATCCCAAAGGGTTTGGACTATTGTGTTCTCATTTTCATTTACTTCCATGTATTTTTTTAATTTCCTTGTTAATCCATCCATCTTTTAGTAGGATGGTTTCTAACCTCCTTGTATTTGAGGGCTTTCAATGTTTTTTCTTTTGGTTGATTTCAAGTTTCATAGTGTTGTGATCTGCAAATATGCATGGTATGATCTCAGTCTTTTTGTACCTGTTGAGGGCTGATTTGTGACCCAGTATGTGATCTGTTCTGGAGAATGTTCCATGTGTACTTGAGAAGAATGTGTATTCAGCTTTAGGAAGAAATATCCTGAATATATCTGTAACATAGAGAGATAGATAGATAGATTAGATAGATAGATAGATAGATATCTGTTATAGATATATATATCCGTCTGGTCCAGTGTATCATTCAAAGCCATTGTTTCCTTGTTGATATTCTGCTTACATAATGTGTCCATTGCTTTAAGTGGGGTATTAAAATCTGCTATTCTTCTAATATTATCAATGAATTTCTTTATGTTTATTATTAATTGATTCATATATATTTGGGTGCTCCCAAATATATTTGGGGGCATAAATATTTATAATTGTTAAATCTTCTTGATGGATAGACCCCTTAATTGCAATACCCTTCTTCCTCTCTTGTTACAGTCTTTGTTTTAAAATCTAGTTTGTGTTGGGGTGCCTGGGTGGCTTAGTCGGTTAAGCATCCGACTTTCGCTTAGGTCATGGTCTCGCGGTTTGTGGGTTCGAGCCCCGCGTCGGACTCTGTGCTGACTGCCAGCTCAGAGCCTGGAGCCTGTTTCCGAGTCTGTGTCTCCCTCTCTCTCTGACCCTCCCCTGCTCACGCTGTCTCTCTCTCTCCTAGAAATAAATAAAAATATTTAAAAAAAAATAAAATAAAATCTAGTTTGTGTGGAGGTCACTGGGTGATTTAATTGGTTAAGTGTATGACTCTTGATTTCAGCTCAGGTCATGATTTCATGATTCATGAGATAGAGCCCTGCATTGGACTCTGCACCGACATTGCAAGCCTGCTTGGGATTCCCTCTCTCCCTTTCTCTCTGCCTGTCCCAAACCCACACTTTCTATCTTTCCATCTTTCTCTCTCTCTCTCAAAATAAATAAACATTAATTTTTTTTTTAAATCTTGTTTGTCTGATGTAAGTATGGCTATCCAGCTTTCTTTTGATGTCCATTAGCATGATAGATGGTTCTCTGTACCCTCGCTTTCAATCTGCAATTGTGTTTAGGTCTAAAAGAGTTTCTCATAGACAGCATATAGATGGATCTAGGTTTTATCCATTCTGATACCCTATGTCTTATGATTGGAATATTTACTCCATTTACATTCAGAGTGATTATTGAAAGATATGAATTTAGTGCCATTTTGTTTCCTGTAGAATTGCTGTTTCTAATGGTGTTATCTAGTCCTTTGTAGTCTTTGTTTCTTTGATTTTTTTTTTTTCTCCTCTCAGAGAGTCCCCCTTAAAATTTTTTGCAGACCTGGTTTAGTGGTCATGAACTCCTTTATTTTTTGTCTGGGAAACTCTTTATCTCTCCTTTATTCTAAATGTCAGCTTTGCTGGATTAAGGATTCTTGGCTGCATACTTTTTCCATTCTGTACTTTGAATATTTCCTGCCACTCCATTTTGGCCTGCCAAGTTTCATTCAGGTCTGCTGCTAACCTTATGTGTCTACCCTTGTAAATTAAGTACCATTTGTCCCCAGCTGCTTTCAGAATTCTCTCTTTATCTTTGTATTTTGCCATACATGACTAAGATATGTCATGGTGTTGACCTGTTTTGTTGATTTTGCAAAAAGTTTTCTGTACCTCTTGGACTTGAATGCCTGTCTCCTTCCCCAGATTAGGGAAGTTCTCAAAGTTGTTCAAATAAACATCCTGCCCCCCTTTTAATGTCCTTCTCTTTGGGACTCCTATGATACAGATACTGTTTCATTTTATGGGATCATTTAGTACTCTGAGTCTCCCCTCATGATCTGATAATTTCTTTTCCCTCTTTTTCCTCAGCTTCATTATTTTCCATAATGTTTATGTTATGTACCACCTATTCTTTCCTTCGCTTCTTCAGTCCTTGTTGTGACTGTATCCAATTGGGTTTACATCTCAGTTATAGCATTTTTTAACTCATCGTGACTAGTTTTTAGGTCTTTGATCTCTGCAGCATGGGTTTCTCTGGTGTCTTCTATGCTTTTTTCAAGCCCGGCTAGTAGTCTTATGACTGTTGTTCTAAATTCTCATTCAGATATATTGTTTTTATCTGTTTTGAGCAAGTCCCTGGCTGTGATTTCTTTGGCGCGAATTCTTCTGTCTTGAATTCTGGCTAAGTTGCTGTCTTTAAAAGCTTGTTATGTGTCCTGCACCTGAGAGTACTGCTGTATATAAAGGGGTCATACACTGTCCGAGGCCTGGCACTCCAGGAAGTGTTTCTGGTGTATGCTCTGTGCACTCTGTTGTTGCGTTTTGGCTGCTCTTTCCCACTGGTCAGTCCTCTGCAGCGCTCCTCCTTGCTTGCAGTAGGGGAGTGTTTGAACTTTTAACTGTGTGTACTTTGATTTGTTTGTTGGAGTAAACCTGGGAGAAAATGGGGGGGTAGGGAGGATAAAAGCCTCATCCCAAAAAAAGAGAAAAGGAAAGGGAAAACAACAACAACCAAATAGAATTCAAAAGCTGTAAAGATGATTTCTAAGAAAAAGAAAGGGGGGGGTGAAAAAAATAATTTAAAAAACCTGATCCAGAAAAAAGAAAAAAGGAAATGAAAAAAACAAACTGGTAACTATGATCCTGATTCCTAAAGAAAGAAAACAAAGACAAACAAACAAACAAAAAAACACAACTGTCATTTAAAGCACTAGATTTTCAGTGCACTTGGTACATGGTCAGGGGTTGCTGGCCATGCTCGTCTGGAGGAGAGGC
Source organism: Proteles cristata cristata (assembly GCA_017311185.1). NCBI lineage: Eukaryota > Metazoa > Chordata > Mammalia > Carnivora > Hyaenidae > Proteles > Proteles cristata. Next base: position 991,602 of record JAESUZ010001412.1, on the reverse strand, counting down.
CAGCTGCTTTGGCCCACAGTCAGTCTTGCCCCAGTAAATAAGCAGTTGCCAGGTATGGACAGGCAGGTGTGGTTTGGTGTAAGTGGGTCTGCCTGTATTGGGTGCTACTGTGCTGTTCTCTGAAGACCTACCATGTTGGTGTTAGGGCGGAAAAGGTGCCACAGAATAGTGAGGGCAGTTGGCTTGCCCTGCACCACAGTTCTCCTGTGTTTTTTCTTTGGTATGCAGCTAGGATTCAAAACACAAAGTCTCAAAGTACTGGGGACCACACATATCTTACCCCCTTCTACAGAGTAGAGCCTCTGAACACTGTGTTGGAAGCCCTCTGTCCCTTGAAAAACAGTCCTGTGCCTGCACAGTGCACAAAACCTGTCGCACTGCTAAAAGCAGCAAAGGTTATATTCTCTCGGGGTGTCCCTCCATCCCCTACTGATGAAAGGCCTTTGGCTGGTGCCTCCTGGGTCCTTTGGCCTTGGGGAAACAGTAAACCCACTTCCCAAAGTACTCCAAGAAGGCTTCTCAATGTGAGCCAAAATGCCTACACAATGCTATGCACTCCAGGTCCAGCTCCCTCCCCAGGAGCATGCACCACAGCTCTGCTCTAGAGAATGGTATGCACTTCCAAAACCTCAAGAGTTTGAGCTTCATATGCTGTTTGCAGAAAAAAAACCTGACACACTCAGTACTTCTTGCTCCCCAGTCTGTAGTCCAGAGAAATTTTATTCTTGTGCAAATTTGTTGGTACATTTTCTCAACCCCACTCTCTCTTTCTCTCCCTTTTGTCTTTCCGTGGAAAGGGTTCCCCCCTCTCCACAACACTGCCATTTTTCTCTCCCCCAGTTCACTTCCATGCACCTGCCTCACTCTCTCCATCCAACTGTGGAGATCCTTCTGCTACTCTGCACATCAATTTCCTGGGTTTTTCAAATGACCTGACCTCAATATAGCTGTGTTCGAAGGACGAGGAAAGCCCAGTGTCCCCCTACTTCTCTGCCATCTTAATTCCTCCCTCAAGTATTTATTTATACCATTTTATGGATTAAATACCTAAATGTAAAAAGCAAAACTTTATAGAAATTTGTTTTAAAGTATCAAAATATCTCTCTTGAACATTTTGCTACAGAAGTATTTCTTAATCAAAATTCAATTATAAGCCCAAAAGGAAAAGATTGATATATTTGAATTTGTTAAAATGTAAAAACTTCTATTACGAAAATCGGTATGTCAAATGAAAAGACAACTCATAGTCTTTCAGAAGACATTCACAGTATGTATAATTGACAGTGCATTAGTGTTGAAAATACATTAACTTAAACATGAGTAAAAATAATTAAAAGTCCTTATAAAATTGGGCAAAGGATATGAACATTTCAAAAGTTGTAGCAATTAAGAATGTGCAAGTTAAAATAATGTGATACTATTTCTAAATACTGCTACTAAAAGAATGTGATAGTAGTGATACCAATTATCAGTGTCAAAAATATAATGTGGAGGCATGCCTGGACCACTGTCAGTTGAGCATAAGACTCTTGATTTTGACTTGGGTCATGATCCCAGGATCATGGGATTGACCCTCACGTCAGGCATACCTCACTTTGCATGGGGAGCCTGTTTGGGATTCTCTTTCTTTCTGTCTTACCCCGTACCCCACTCGCACACACTTTCTCTGTCTAAAAATAAATAAATAAAAATTTATAATGTGGAGTGTAATAACAGGGTATAAAAGAAATTATAGTAGTGTGACATATATCAGTTATATCAGTTAAATATTTAAACTAGTATATATTGATTGTGAATATATATTTTAGTTAGATTCATATCAGGACATTTAGTAAAGTGAAATGTATATATATATTATATGTATATATTTACTATAAAAGAATAAAATTTAGAAATTACTGGGACTGAATACCCTAACTTCAAGTTAGTAATTGTCTTTATTTGTAGAAATAGTGTATTGGAGGCACCATAAGCATCTGTCACTAAGGAAATGGATAGGTAAAATGTGATGATTGCATCCTGGTAGGATAGCTGTGCATCATTTAGAAACTTGTATTTACATCAGTCTAAAAAAACCCAAGGTTTATGTTACAGTAAAAAGAGATGGATATATAGCATAAAAAACACATGCATTCAAATTACAATATATATTTTTCCAGTGTTTATATGTGTATCTCTGCTGGAGTCCAGCTCCGGCCGGGTCCAGTGGTCCCTGAAGGATGGATGGTGTCAGCGAGGGAGGGAGGGAGAAAGTCCCAAGATTCTTTGTGGTCACCGGGCAGGCATCTCTGCCCTGTTTGTTTTGGTGTCTTTATTTAAAGGTCAAATGTTAACATGGCATCAGAAAATGGAATTTTTACAATGGATAGTTCTCTGTGATAAGATGTTTTGGAAAATGTACGGAAACAAGTTTTATAGAAGTATTCTTGCAGAACTGCCCCAATTATAGTGAGGTTGAGTAACTAAGAAAATAACAGAGTGTTCTTAGTGAAAAATAGGATAAAATACACATTTTAATAATGCTAAGATTAAGTCATAGGTCTGTAGATACTCTTACCCGTCCTCATCACAGCTGCCAGGGTAAGGGAAGGTGTTTGTGGAATGTAGGCCATAGGGAAGGGGCTGCTATACATCATCAGTTAGCAAAGGTATATGTGGTAACTTATGTTCCGCTCTTATCTGTTCCTTCTCTCTAAGTTAGGCTCTTTGTCTCCAGGCAAGACTGGATTTTCCAGTTATATTCTTTATGGCACCAGAGAGCCAGCCATACCTTTAAAGAAGTTAGCTCATTTCCAATACATAGAATAGCCTCATCGAGTGCATTTACCTTTAGGTCTAGTTTTATGATTTCTTGAATAGCTAGGGCATGAGAGATATTTTTAGTTAGCTGATTTACATGTTGAGCTGTATGAACATCTGGGACTAACACAACAGTAGAAACAGAATTGTGCGTGTAAAGGTCAGTCTTTTATGAGTAAGGGTCATTAGCCTGTTCATAGCTCAAGGGAAAGTATGGAGGGAAACAGGACCTGCTGGAGGCATGATGTATGTTCCCATAAACAGAAGAAAAAGTTGTCACAGTAAGTTCCTTCACAAGGTGCAATTGTCCTACCAGGGCCAGAATAAGGGGACAAGTCACTCCCGATATTTATCAACAAGGTACCTTGGGAGGTCGGTGCTCAAGCAGAAATAATTGAGTGGGGGTGGATATCGGTCATCATCTGATTGGCAAGAGACCATGCAAACCTGCTTTAACCTCACCAGGAGTTTTCTTGACTAGTGGACTCCGAATGGCTCCCAACATACGTCCAAGAATATATCACAATTTAATATGAACCTACAAAATGAAGGCGAATGAGAGAGAGATTGGGAATGAACAGGAAAAGAAATGAGCTGTGTCTTTCACAGCTAATGGTGAAAATGGGCCATGGAATGAATAGTGTGATTAACTCAACTCACAGGTTCAGAAAAGAGTCGAAGAAAAAAGAATATGATTTATGATGTATGCAGGATAAATTAGGGCATGGTGATTCTGGAAGGAAGATGAGTAAGGAAATTGGTTCTTGAAGACCTGCAGTCATATGATGAAAACAGAAATAGAAAACTAAAATGCCTCTACAAGATTCTTTGTAGGAAAAATGGGCAGAACTCGGTGATATTGGGTTAAAGGACAGAGGAAGAATTGTAGGATTTATTGCTTAATGTATCTTAATGATCATTTTAGCTTAACTTCCTAATTTTATAGAAGAAGCCAAACTGAACCAAAGGCTCAGAAATTATTTGTCTTGTCCAGGGTTGTATGACAAATTCATGGAGCTCAGAGCTCATAGCTTATAATTGCTAGTCTAGTGAGTTTCTAAACCTGGCTTTCTGACAGAATTCACAGCAGTCAGGAATGAGAGTTAATTACTAAAGGGTTGTGAGTGGTTACATTGGTTTTTGACACCTGCATGGAAGTTTCACTTGGGTTTTGGACATTTGGGCCTAAAGATTATAAATTGAGGTTGGAGATCACTAAAGCATGTTGTGGTTTTCTAGAGCCTAAAATGTCTTAAGTGTTTAATTGTCCATGAGCAACTTTGCCATATTTACTGACAATATTCTGTAGCATAACATTAAGCAGTTCATAGTTGTATACATAAAATTTTGCTTGCTTTTCCTGCCACAGATCTGAAGAAACATAAGGATAAGCAGATGCTTCTTTTAGGGAAGAGGGTGTTGCTTTCAAGTTTGACAGATTCTGAATGATGGGGCATATTGACATTACCAGAATTTATGTTTTGAGATGCCCCTGTAACTATGCCAAGAATAACTAAGTTAAAAACTCTTTTAATTCTAGATTTGTTTAAATTTGTCTTTATACTGCAAACATATTAGTTTCATTTGCTGTATGGTTTTATAGTGCAACAGATTAGAATCATAGGACCTTATAATGAAAGCTTTTATCATTTTCCTTTTCAAGAGTTTCTACTGATGCTCTGTCATAGCAGGTAAAACACTTCAGCCTAGTTTCTGAGAACCTTTACTCATCTGCCCCTTCCTATTATGTACACCCTGCTCACTATAGTTATTGTATGGTCTCTCATGGAAAGGCTTTTGGTTTCTTCCTTTTGCTTTTGATCATTATTCTCTTTCTCAGAAAATGTATAACTTTCAAAATCTGGTTAAAACCTGCCTTCTCCAAGAAGACTTTTCTCAATTCATTATACCAGATTTTTACTTTTTGCAGATATACTCAGCATTTATTCACTGTAACATGAGTTTTTAAGCTATTTCTCTTCATGTGCTTTCTTGTATATATTTGTTTATAATGTATATTTAGCTGGTTTATGGAAACAATCATTTTTCAGTTCATACGTGCTCAGATTTTATATGTGCCTTGTAAAGTCTTTGAAGGAAAGGATTGTCATTTGTGTATCTCTTTGAGAAACAATTTGTAAAAGAACGTACTATAAACTTATAAAAGGACATACTATAAATATTTACTAAACCACTTACATAGGGATACATATTAGCAGATTGGCACCATCAGAATATTTATTTAAAAAAAAATTTAGACACTAAGGAATGATCTTATTAGCAGATACAGATATTATCTTCATATAAATAATCTATTATTTGTCAATTCACTCATTTTATATTTATTGAAACTTAAACATGTGTGCTTGAGTGTAAAAGGTCTTTAACAAGTTTATGATACAGCCTTAAAATTGTTGTAATTGGACTCATTTCATTTCACACATCTTTTGTGGATTCAACAATTTCTAAAGATGAGATTCCTTTCTATTTTTCTAGCTCAAGGTTCTTTTTGTTATTTCCACTCACATAGATCAGAGGTACTAAATTGAGCATCTTACTAGATCTCCTGACTTGTTCTATGTTTGTGAATGGCACCATCCATTCAGGAAACTAGGAGGCATCCTAAATCCTTTTCTTTCCTAGCTCTATCTTCTAAATGTCTCTCAGATCCTTCAGTTTGTTTTACTATATTAGTACTGGGTTTGCTTAGTCCATTAGTCCTCCAAATTGACTTAACCCTCCCAATCTTTTTTCATACTGTCATCAAAATAATCTTTCTGAAATAAAATCTGATCATTTCCCTCTCCTTTAATGGCTACCAATGCCTGTAAGGATTTAATTCCAATTACTCACTATGACATTAAAGCCTTCTATGACTTGACCCCTGGCTACTTAACTCTTTATTTTGTCTGTCATCATCTCAATTTCCTGAACTCTTTTCAGTTTCCCAAACAAACCATGCTATTTCTTAACGCCCTACTTTAGCTTGCATTGTTCAGGCTGACTAAAATGCCTTTTCCTGAAAAATGTCCTCTCAGGTTTCAAGGTTCAGCTCAAGTGTCACATCTTCTAGAAATCTTTCTCTGAAACTTTATGGTTTCTTCCTCCTCAGGTAGGAACCAAGCATGCCTTTCTTTGTGCCTCAGCTTTGTACTGCACATATATCTGTCACAGCATTTTTAAAACTTTAGTGTACATAATTCTTTACAAATTAATCTATCCTTGCTAGTTTATAAGATCCTAATGTAACCATTTTTATCTTGCCATCATCTAACTCAGTGCTAGACACATGGCAAGTACTTTTTTTGAGTCATTAAGTCCGTTAATTAAGTAATTAAATTATATTTCATTGGAGGGACAAAACTAAATTTCTGTGGGTTTTTTTATTTCTGTACTTCACTATTGTTTTTTGGGGGGCACTATTTTCGTGGACTGTAATTATTTAGAAAAATTATATGGTCTTCAGAGTAATGTAGATCTACTTAGTAGTTTGATTTCTAAAATGACACACCTAAAAAAATACCATTTTTAATATAACTAACAGTAGCTTAGCTAACTAAATTAGAAGATTTTTCAGTGTTTTACATTATGGATCCAGGCTTTAAACCATATTGACTTTTAAATCTATTTTTATTACCAATCATAACCAAGTTTGAATGCATGATAGACACAGTTAAGTATTTTTTTATATTTAGTGTTCTATTTAAATCTGAAATATAACCCAGAAAATCTTTAAAATGTGATAGTAAAATGATTTATAAATAAATCGTTTTATTGAAGAGCAGAAGAGCTGCTGTGATAGAAATGTAATTATTAATAGAATTTTGTTACGTTTGATGTAACAAAGGTTAAACTACATTAAGTCACTGTGTATATATTTATTGTGTTCATCATTAATCTTTTTTTTACAGATGCATACTTTTTTCTTCAAAAATGTTGTGCCAATAATTTTTTTTATATGTTTTAGAAATACACGGATATACCTTTGCCAGGTAATAGTTTTATTTTGGTTGAGAAAACAGATTTTTCTCAGACGTTTCATGTTCAAATTTGAATAATATTGTGTCTTCTATTGTAAAAATGCTATGGAAATCTGGAATTCATGGATCACTACTTTTGATTCATAGTGTTTCTTGGAAACTATCCCACATGAGAAATGGCCCTGAGCAGATGTGCTTAGTCATAAGAATTGCCAGACAGTTGCTTATGTGTTGGCACCTAGTCTTCTGAGCATAGAAAGCATGTTTTAAGATAAGAATTAGGGTTTTGTTGGCATTTTCCTACCTCGTCATACTGTTTTACTTTAATGTTATTTAAGAGTTACTTACTTTCACCACTTACTCAAAAAATGTTTAATGGGCATAAAGAAGAATAATAGATTTACTTCTGAAACATACTAGGAGTAGAAACAAATCATAACTTTATTGTTTGGAACTTTTACCTCTAATCGGGGATTACTGGTTTATTTCAAAATATGTATTGTATTGGTAATTATAATTATATTGTGCAAATACTCCACATTTGCACACCTAACCTAAGAATGTGTCTGTGTGGTATAAAGTTTAAAAAGCATAGGTTTGAAGTCAGACAGCTCTACATTTGTATTTTTTTATATATTCTATTGACTTGGACAGGTTGCTTAACCAAATGAACTTCAGTGACCTCATCTTTATAAAAGAAATAAAATGAACTTCCTTGTAGTGTTGCAGTGTAGTATAGACTTTTACTGTATTTACTTTTCTCCATTCTACTTTAGTACCCAACCTATGTAGGTATGCTTGTATAATATTTACAAAGCAGATACCTGTAGATTTGGGATTTGGTATTAATATAATAAATAGGCAATAGATATTTCCCTCCTGAGCTCTGGAAAATCCATCTTACTTTTGTTCCTGCTATTCTTTCTTTCTTTTTTTTTTTATATAAAATATGGTAATTTTATTTTTTTAATTTTTTATTTTTTTATAAATAGTTTATTGTCAAATTAGTTTCCATATAACACTCAGTGCTCATCCCCACAAGTGTCCTCCTCCATGTCCACCCCTCCTCCCCCCCACATCCATCAGTCCTCAGTTTCTGTAGCATTTAAGAGTCTCTCATGGTTTGCTTCTCTGCCTTTCCCCCACCATTTCTCCCCTTCTTCTCCCCCTTGTTCCTCCGTCAAGTTCCTCCTAATCCTCCTATACGTGCAAACATATAGTATTTGTCCTTCTCTGCCTGATGAAACATTCCTTTTTTTTTTCTTGATTTTCCTCCTCTGTGTTGTTATAACCCATGTCTTGTTAACTATATAACAAAATTTTTTGTTTCTTATATCTGATTCCATCAAATATATTCATTTTTTCAAAATATTAGTCTCTCCTTTGTGGGGTTCTTCCAAGACCTCTAGTATATAGACCTCCCCAATGTTTCCTCGGATTACTGTATTTTCTCCTTCCCCTTTTTTGAAATTGCTTGGGAGAAGTATCTATATTTGCTATAATCACTCTTTCAAATTTCTTTCAGTTGGGATTTGATCCTACCTCTCTATTCTTCTCCTCAAAATTACTGGTACCATTTTTCCTGAAAACAAAATCCTCCATTCTCCTTTGTTGATTATTTTTCTACCCTTGAACATTTGTCTACTACATTTTTTGTGTTTGTGTCCTGATTACCTCTCCGACCTTTGTGACCATTTCTTATCTTCCTTAACTTTCCCCACTTCCTTAGCCTACCAACTCAAAGTAGACAGTTCTTTCGTTCTATTACACATATCCCCCTCCTTTAAATGATCATATTTATCTTATCCAAGTTAAACTTTAATCTCAATAATACTGTTTCCCAAATATGTACCTCTGGCCCTAGTTGAGCTCTATACTTGAACTGCTAGAGCAGTTTTCGTACTTTCTTCTTTTTAAGCAGCAGAATCCTTTAAAAAATCATACCCATAGAACCACAATATATAAAACTGATCAAAGTGGAACTGCTATGATTGAGGTAAGAGTACAAACTTCCCCATCTTGTAACTAATACCATCATCAAACCTAGAAATTTTGCTTAATTCTTCTCTTTTGCTTTACCCCCACATTCAAATCTTGTTGGCTCTTTCTCCAGATTAGGGATGTCTAGGTGGCTCAGTCGGTTGGACAGCCGACTTCGGCTCAATTCATGAGCTCACAGCTTGTGGGTTCGAGCCCCACTTTGGGCTCTGTGCCGACAGCTTGGAGCCTGGAGCCTCCTTCAGATTCTGTGTCTCCCTCTCTCTCTGACCTCCGTGCTCACACTTTATCTCTCTCTCTCAAAAAATAAATAAACACTAAAAAAAAATCTATATCCAGATTATCACAAATCCATTCATTACCATTCTCACCTCTATTCCAAGCTATCACTATCTTTGCCTGTGTTTGTCTTCTATCTGGTCTTTCTGGTTTCACTTTTATCCCACTCTAAATCATTCTCTACATACCATCCCAAGTAGTCTTCTCAAAGTATAAAATAAATCCCATCACTCACCTGTTTTAACATTCAGTGGTTTTCATTGCAGTTAGATCAAATTCCAGAATTCTTCCCATGTCCACTTTTCTTCTGTAATACATTCCAGCTAATTGTCATTTCTTACAGTAGTTTTTTAATACTATTTGCATTCATTGTTAATTCTCTGTGCCTTATAACTCTCCCTAGATTCTAAGTTGATTCATTGTCCTTTAGATCTTAGCTCAAATATCTCTTCATTAGACAGGCTGTTTCTGATGACCCATGTCTTTCTCTCATTGTATACCATTCACTTCATAGCATTATCACTTTCTGAAACTACTTCATTTGTTTACATACATTTTGTGTATATCCCTATACTACAGTGTAAAGTTTATGAGGACAGGAGCTATATTTCCCTTGTTTACTACTGCATCACTACTACTGACAGTAGTACTTAGCGTAGTTTACGCTAGGTGTTTAATGAAATAAGTCTAGGGCTCCAGAAATACAAAACTGAATGAGTCACCAACACTTGAAGCTCAACATGTCCTGACTATATTCATGGTGTCTGGTGTATGATAAACATTCAGTAAATATTTGTTGAAAGAATGAGTGGATAGAATCTCATAAATTCTGTCTTGGTGAAATCTATGCCATCTTACTCAGTGGAACTGCTTACTTTTTGTCACCATCACCCTTCACCAATCCTGTCTCTGTTTCATTTATTATGATCTATTGGTTAAAGAAAAAGGACCATCAGTCTAGTCCATCCTTTTTCACAAATGCCAGATTTAAATTCCTGAAGTACAGCTCTGATCCCATTATTTGAGCAGCTCCCCATGCATTTAAATTTATACAGATCACTTGACTTGTTAATTGAGGCACATTGTAGCTCCCCATCATCTTTCCAGTCTTATTTCCTACACTTTATTACCTTCATGTTTGTGTTTGCTTTGTTACTTGAAGCTTTCTCTGTGTCTCTGCTTGTGAAATTCATCATTCCTCTATCAATTCTCATTTTAAATACCCCTTACTTTAATAGGCTCTAAACTAAATGCAAATATACTACCTACTTTCTTCTAATCTTTTGTGATGCTTGAAGTATGTTTTGTGGCCCTTCTAAAGATAAGTGTATCTCACATATCATTGTGTGCTTCCTATCCGCAGACATTCTGAAGTAGGACTCAGAGACTGAGCATATATAGTTGCAAAAAGCTTTCCTACACAGAAGTTATAGAGAACCACTAGTAGTATGATAAAAAATTATATTCTAATATAGAATTCAGAATTTTGAGCTAAATTGTGTATAATTTTGAATTAAGTTAAGTAAAATTTATGCACAAATGAACTATTTTTAGAATGCAAAAACCTCTATTTTAAATTTTGATAGCTAAGTATGTCAATTGGTTTTAGTTTCCTAGTATGCTTTTGCCTTTTGAATATGTTTAATCATTAGACTGTGACTAACGATTGGAAAAATAAAAAAATTGAAGTAAAACTTCCAAAAATGAATAATAAAATAAAAAAGCAAAATAAAACTTTTGCTGTGATTTTTACTTAAGTTTCTTAAAAGCAGAAATGATCTTAAAAATTTGGAACATTGGGGGCACCTGGGTGACTCAGTCTGTTAAATGTCCAACTTCAGCTTAGGTCTTGATCTCACAGTTCGTGGGTTTAAGCCCCACGTCGGGCTGTGTTTTGATAGCTCAGAGCCTGGAGCCTACTTCAAATTCTGTGCCTCCCCCTCTCTCTGCCCTTCTCTCACTCACACTCTCTTTCTCTCTCTCTCAAAAATAAATAAATATTAAAAAAATTTTATATTCAGGGGGCGCCTGGGTGGCTTAGTCGGTTAAGCGTCCGACTTTCACTTAGGTCATGATCTCGCGGTTTGTGGGTTCGAGCCCCGCATCGGGCTCTGTGCTGACTGCCAGCTCAGAGCCTGGAGCCTGTTTCAGTCTGTGACTCCCTCTCTCTCTGACCCTCCCCTGCTCATGCTGTCTCTCTCTCTCTCTCCTAGAAATAAATAAAAATATTTTTTAAAAAAATTTTATATTCAGGATTATGTTTATTGGTTCCTTTAAAGGTTTTACAAGTCTGAATATTTGAAAGGACTGAAAAAACTCCACAGAGGATACTCATATAAGGCTAACATTTAAAGACAAAAGAAACCATGCAGTTAAAAAAAAAAAAGCCATAAACAGGCACAAGTGACATTCAGCCACAAGCATCCCTAGGATCTTTAGACAATGACATACTTTATCTCCATATTGAACTACCAAGATCCATCTTTTTTTGCCTCTCTGGTACCATAGTCCATCCCAGGTGTCTAACCAGTACCAAATGAAAACCATCAGTTAAAATTCTGTTGGGGTGTTATGAGGTGATTTTCAGACTTTAAACAGCACATCATAAATCTCACTTTTCATTTTTTGGCTAAGATTTAGGGTTAGACATCATACATCCCAGTACTTTCTCAACTATAATCTAGCTATACCACATAGTTCATAACAATTTAAATTCTAAAATAGGGCAAAATTATAATGGTAATTTGCATTTATATAAACTAAAGTGTATAAAAGTGCTTTAATATGCATTAACTTATTTGAACTTTATGTTGTGTGAGCTATATAGGAAAATTGTTTTTAGTTTTCTATTTTAAAGCTGCAGTTTGGTGACTCAGAGGTTAAGTGATTGGCCCAGTTCACATGTGGGGTGTTGGAGTAAAGTACAGAAGATAGACCTTAATAATGTGTATTCTACAATGTTTCTTAGTATTTCATGCCAAAAATAGAATTATTTACTTCTTGTAAAAAAATAAAGTAGGAATGAATATATATAAATATATAAAACTAATTTTTCGCCAAAACATAGCTTTTTGTGCTTTAGGGAAATTAATATAACAAATAATTTCTGTATATTTTTCCTTTAATGAGTTGAGATTTCTTAAATGATTTTTTTTTTTAATTTAAATCCAAGTTAGTTAACATGTAGTGTAATAATGATTTCGGAAATAGAATTCAGTGATGCATCACTTACATGTAACACCCAATACTCAACCCAACATGTGTCCTACTTGATGTTCCTCGCCCATTTAGCCAATCCTCCCTCCCAGTACCCCTCCAGCAACCCTGTTTGTTCTCTGTATTTAAGAGTCTTGTATGGTTTGTCTCCCTCTGTTTTTATATTCTTTTTGCTTCCCTTTCCTTATGTTCATCTGTTTTGTATCTTAAATTCCATGTATGAGTGAAGTCACATGATATTTGTCTTTCTCTGACTAATTTTGCTTAGAATAATATACTCTAGTTCCATCCACGCTGATACAGATGGCAAGATTTTGTTCTTTTTGGTTGCTGAGTAATATTCCATTGCCTATATATACCATATCTTCTTTATTCATCATCAGTTGATGCATATTTGGCTTCTTTCCATACTTTGGCATTGTCCATAGTGCTGCTATAAACATTGGGGTGCATGTGCCCCTTTGAATAAGCATTTTTGTAGCCTTTGGATACAAATACCTAGTAGTACAACTACTGAGTCATAGGGTAGTTCTATTTTTAATTTTTTGGAGGAAACTCCATACTGTTTTCCAGAAGGGCTGCACCAGGTTGCATTCCCACCAGTAATGCCAAAGGGTTCCTCTTTCTCCACATCCTCGTCAACATCTGTTGTGGCCTGAATTGTTAATTTTAGCCATTCTGACTGGTATGAGGTGGTATCTCATTGTGGTTTTTGATTTGTATTTCCCTGATGAGTGATGCTGAGCATCTTTTCATGTATCTGTTAGCCATCTGGATGTCTTCTTTGGAAAAGTGTCTGTTCATGTCTTTTGACCATTTCTTCACTGGATTGTTTGTTTTTTGGGTGTTGAGTTTGAGAAGTTCTTTATAGATTTTGGAAACTAGCCCTTTATCTGATATGCACTTTGCAAATATCTTCTCACACTCCATCAGTTGCGTTTTAGTTTTGATGATTGTTTCCTTTGCTGTGCAGGAGTTTTTATTTTGGTGAGGTCCCAATAGTTCATTTTTGCTTTTGTTTCCCTTGCCTCCAGCGATTTGTTAAGAAGGTGCTGTGGCCAAGGTCAAAGATGTTGTTACCTGCTTTCTCCTTTAGAATTTTGATGGCTTCCTGTCTTACATGTAGTTCCTTCATCCATTTTTGAATTTATGTTTGTGTGTGGTGTAAGAAAGTGGTCCAATTTCATTCTTCTGCATGCCGCTGTCCAGTTTTCCCAGCACCGTTTGCTGAAGAGAATGTCTTTTTCCCTTTGAATATTCTTTCCTTACATTGTCAAAAATTAGTTGACCATACGTTTGTGGATCCATCTCTGAGTTCTTTGTACTGTTCCATTGATATATGTCTGTTTTTGTGCCATTACCATACTGTCTTTATGATTATGGCTTTGTAAGAGAGCTTGAAGTCTGGAATTGAGATGCCTCCAGCTTTAGTTTCCTTTTTCAGGACTCCTTTGGCTAGTTGAGGTCTTCTCTGATTCCATACAGATTTTAGGATTGTTTTTTCTAGCTCTGGGAAGAACGCTGGCATTATTTTGATAGGGATTGCTCCTTTTAATGACTTAAAAAAAGTAAAAAGTGTTAAGACCAGTGCTGGAATTTTTTTCTTTGAATTATGTAGAAGATTTAATTTCAAATGAGGTAATATATATTTGGAAGAGTTCACAAAATTATTATTACAAGATTTCCACACATGAATATTAAATTGGATATGAGGGATCTAAGTCAAATGTCAAGATATAATTGTACCTGTTACTCATTATCTTCTCCTTGTATGTTCTTTTATTCATTTATGACTTTTTACATGTCTACTATTTTCCAGGTACTGTGCTATCTTCTGATAATTTAAAAGTTAGTAAAATGCTATTTTTTGCCTTTAATGATCTTCCATATTTTTTATAAACTTACATTTTCACAAACGACTAGGTGTTAATAACTTAAAAAGTATTATGTAGAGGGGAGGGGCAAGATGGCAGAGACGTAGGAAGCTCCGTACTTACACTCACGCCCATACCTCACATGGAACAGATATGAAGCCATTGGAAACCTTACAAAACCTGAGAGATTGGGAGAAAAAGGATGCAGAATCCACTGAGAAAGACTTCTAATGTGAGTGCAAACTGGGGAAGATAAAATCGGGAGGGGATTAGAGACTCCAGGGTCCGAGGAGATCCCCTTCTATGGGGAGTGAGGGGAAAAGGAGAGAGTATGAAACAGAAAAACCTCCGCTCGGGGGGAAAAAACATCCTCTCGGGGCATAGAAACACCCTGCGCACCAAATACCTGCATGCCAGGTCCTGCCACGTCCTCTCATGCCAATCTGAGGGGATTGTCTGGGAAGTTCTGTCTAAGGCAATTACAGCGGGATGCTTGGACTGGGATTTAGAGACTGGTACTGGCCTGGGTCGAAGAGTGCAACCAACTTTGGCTGCGCCCCCAGTACAGGGAGTTACATGCCAAAGAAAACAAGGTGCAGCGCTTGTGTCAAGAAGGGACTGGAGCACTGCCACTCTTCTCCCCACAACCGCCAAGGCAGAACTCCCGCCTGACACATTGGATCACACCATGCCCATCCCTGCTTGAGAGCTGCCCTTCCTCCCTTTTTTTTCTTTTTCTTTTTTTTTTTTCTCTTTTCTTTCTTTTTTCCCCAGAACACTGACCAGATTAACTCCAGTAACGGGCTTGCTTAAACAATCACAACGAGTCCATTCTGCAGATGTAAATTCTACACCTAACGACATTTTCTTCTCTTTCTCTCAGGAGTAATGAGACTATATAGTCTCTATGGATAATACCAGCGTCCTTCTCTAACCTATTCAATCATATTCTACCCTTTAGCTCTTTGAAAAAAGCTTCTTATCCCTTCTGCCTCTTCATTCTATTTCCAATTTTGCCTCATCCCCACGCTGTCTTCTCTCCCTTTCTCTATGCTCTTCAACCAACACTGCATGCACACAGCTATTTTACTGTAGCTGGGAAGTCCGGTTATATGCTTTAAACCATTCTTTGTCCATCACTTTTCTTCTTTTTACCCTTTCTTTTCTCCTTTTTGACCGTTTTATGTATTTTATACTTTCTATTATTTGCCCCCCCTTCTCCATCTTTTCTCTTAACTTTTTCGTTTTCCCTCTTGGTTTGCATGTTAGTTGAATTACTTTGTGCGTTTGGGTGCCCCTGCTCCCTGTGTGTTTGTTTTCTTTTCCAGGGCTACCTCAAGAAACAATCCAGAGTACACAAGGTGGAGAGTCCCAAATATCAATATGAATAGGAAGATAAAATAACCAAGGTCCAAACAAGAGAGACCAAGAGATACCATTCAAAAAACACTCTCTGAAAGAAGAGACCCTGGACAGTCAAAGAGTCTTCTTGGATACAGCAGCGCTCATAGGTGCAGAGAGCAAAACAGATCATTAACACTAACAAGAGCTGGAGCGCTAACTGACGAAACGAAAGAGCTATCCTCCAAAGAAACCCCAAGAAGAAATGACAGCTAATGAACTGCTCAAAACAAATAGAAGCAGTATAACTAAACAAGATTTTAGAATAATAATGGTAAAATTAATAGCAGGGCTTGAAAAAAGCATAGAGGACATCAAAGAAACTATGGCTACAGACACAATGGAAAATAAAAATAGGCATGAAGAATTTAAAAATGCGATAAATGAGATACATAATAAATTAGAGGCCTCCAAATCACGGATTGAAGAGGAAGAAAAGAGAATAAGTGATTTAGAAGACACCATTATAGAAAAACAAGAGGCTGACATAAAAAGAGACAAACTGATCCAGGAACAGGAAAGAAGAATTCGAGAGCTCAGCGATACGGTCAAACACAACAATATCCGTATCATAGGAAACCCAGAAGAGAAAGAGAGAGGGAAAGGTGCTGAAGGAGTCCTGGAATAAATTATAGCAGAGACTTCCCCGACCTGGGGAAGGAAGTCAATGTGGAAATACAAGAGGCTGAGAGGACTCCCCTCAGAGGTAACTTGAATCGATCTTCTGCACGGCATTTCATAGTGAAACTGGCAAAATATAAGGATAAGAAGAGAATTTTGAAAGCAGCTAGGGAGAAAAGGGCCCTAACATACAAAGGGAAACCTATCAGAGTGGTGACAGACCTATCTAGTGAAACGTGACAGGCCAAAAAGAAATGGCAGGAGATCTTCAATGTGATGAACAGAAAAAATATGCAGCCAAGACTCTATCCAGCAAGCCTGTCATTGAGAATAGAAGGAGAGATAAAACTCTTTCCAAGTAAACAGAAATTGAAAGAATTTGTCACCACTAAGCCAGCCCTACAAGAAATCTTAAGGAGGATGCTTGGAAGGAAAGGTTGCAAGGAACAAAGATACCAGAGACACCACCACAAACATGTACCCTACAAAAGATACAAAGACTCTAAACCCGCATATTTCAATAATAATACTGAATGTCAATGGGCTGAATGCTCCAATCAAAAGACATAGGGTACCAGAATGGATAAAAAAACAAAACCCATCATATGCTGTCTACAAGAAACTCATTTTAGACTGGAAGATACCTTCAGATTAAAAGTAAGGGGATAGAGAAATATATATCATGCTACAGGAAATCAAAAGAAAGCTGGAGTAGCTATACTTATATCAGAAAAACTGGACTTTAAATTAAAGACAATCACAAGAGATGAAGAAGGGCATTATATAATAATTACAGGGTCCATCCATCAGGAAGAACTAACAATCATAAATGTTTATGCATCGAATATGGGAGCACCTAAATATCTAAAACAATCACCAACAGGAACAAGCTTATAGATAAAAATGTGCTAATAGCAGGGGACTTTAATACTCCACTTACAGCAATGGATAGGTCAACCAGACAGAAAATCACTAAAGAAATAATGGACTTGAAAGACACATTGAACCAGATGGATCTGACAGATATATTTAGAACTCTACATCCTGAGGCCAGGGAATTTACTTTCTTCTCAAGTGCACATGGCACATTCTCCAAGATAGATCACATAATGGGACATAAAGCAGCCCTCAATAAATATAAAACAATTGAGATCATACCAGGCACACTGTCAGATCACAATGCTTTGAAACTTGAAATCATATACAGGAAGAAGTCTGGAAAACCTCCAAAAACATGGAGGTTAAAGAACACCCTGCTAAAGAATGAATGGGCCAATCAGACAATTAGAGATGAAATTTAAAAATGTATGGAAACAAATGAAAATGAAAACGCAAGAATTCAAAATCTATAGGATGCGGCAAAGGCAGTCCTAAGAGGAAAGTACATTGCTCTCCAGACCTATTTCAAGAGATTAGAAAAAGCGCAAGTCCAAAATCTAACAGCTCACCTAAAGGAACTAGAGGCAGAGCAACAAGAACGCCCTAAACCCAGTAGAAGAAGAGAAATAGTAAAAATTAGAGCAGAAATAAACAACATAGAGACCAAAGAAACAATTGAACAGATCAATGAAACCAAGAGTTGGTTTTTTGAAAAAGTAAACAAAATTGTCAAACCTCTAGCCAGACTTATCAAAAAGAGAGAGCACCCAAATAGACAAAATTATGAATGAAAATGGACTTATTACAACCAACCCCTCAGAAATACAAGCAATTATCAGGGAATACTATGAAAAATTGTATGCCAACAAATTGGACAACTTAGAAGCAATGGACAAATTCCTAAACACACACTCACCACCAAAATTCACACGGGAAGAAATAGACAACCTGAACAGACCCATAACGAGTGAAGAAATCGAATCAGTGATCAAAAATCTCCCAACAAATAAGAGCCCTGGGCCTGATGGCTTCCCTCGGGAATTCTACCAGACGTTTAAAACAGAATTAGTCCCAATTCTTCTCAAGCTATTCAAAAAATTGAAATCGAAGGAAAACTCCTGGACTCATTTCAGGAAGCTAGCATCACTCTGATTCCCAAGCCAGACAGAGATCCAACAAAAAAAAGAACTACAGGCCAATATCCTTGATGAATACGGATGCAAAAATCCTCAACAAGATCCTTGTAAATCGAATCCAGCAGCCCATAAAAAGAATCATCCACCAAGATCAAGTGGGATTCATTCCTGGATTACAGGGCTGGTTCAACATTCACATTTCAATGTAATACATCACATCAATGAAAGAAAAGATAAAAACCATATGATTCTGTCGATAGGTGCAGAAAAAGCATTTGACAAAATACAGCATCCCTTCTTAATAAAGACTCTCGAGAAAGTTGGGATAGAAGGAACCTACTTAAACATCTTCAAAGCCATCTATGAGAAGCCTTCAGCTAACATCATCCTCAGCGGGGAAAAATTAAGAACTTTCATCCTGAGATCAGGAACACGACAGGGATGTCCACTGTCACCACTGTTGTTTAACATAGTGCTGGAAGTCCTAGCATCAGCCATCAGACACCTAAAGGAAATCAAAGGCATCAGAATTGGCAAAGAGGAAGTCAAACTTTCACTCTTCGCAGATGACATGTTACTCTACTTCGAAAACCTGCCAGACTCCACTAGAGTCCTACTAGAACTGATCCAAGAATTCAGCCAAGTTGCAGGGTACAAAATCAACGTACAGAAATCGGTTGCATTTTTATACACCAACAATGAAGCAACAGAAAGAGAAATCAAGAAACTGATCCCATTCACAATGGCACAAAAAACCATAAAATACCTCAGAATAAACCTAACCAAGGATACAAGAGACCTGTATGATGAAAACTATAGAAAACTTATGAAGGAAATTGAAGAAGACACAAGGAAATGGAAAAACTTTCCATGCTCATGGATACGAAAAATAAATATAGTTAAGATGTCATTACTACCCAAGTCACTCTACACATTCAATGCAATTCCAATCAAAATTGCACCAGCATACTTCTCAAAACTAGAACAAACTATCCAAAAATTTGTATGGAACCACAAAAGACCCCAAATAGGCAAAGTAATACTGAAAAATAATACCAAAACAGAAGCTATCACAATCCCTGACTTTAGCCTCTACTACAAAGCTATCATCATCAAGACAGTATGGTATTGGCACAAAAACAGACACATAGACCATGGAACAGAATTGAGAACTCAGAAGTGGACCCAAAAGTATACAGCCAATTAATCTTTGACAAAGCAGGAAAGAATATCCGATGGAAAAAAGACAGCCTTTTTAACAGATGGTGTTGGGAGAACTGGACAGCAACATGCAGAAGAATGAAACTAGATCATTTTCTCACACCATGCACAAAAATAAACTCAAAATGCATAAAGGACCTGAACGTGAGACAGGAAACTATCAACACCCTAGAGGAGAAAGCAGGAAACAACCTCCTTGACCTCCACCGCAGCAGCTTCTTACTTGACACATCCGCAAAAGCAAGGGAATCAATTGTAAAGATAAATGTTTCGGACCTCATAAAGATCAAAAGCTTCTGCACAGCAAAGGAAACAACCCACAAAACTAATAGGCAACCAAGGAATGGGAAAAGATAGTTGTAAATGACATATCACATAAAGGGTTAATATCCAGAATCTGTAAAGAACTCACCAGATTCCACACCCGAAAAACAAACAACCCAGTGAAGAAATGGGCAGAAGATATGGACAGACACTTCTCCAAAGAGGACATCCAGATGGCCAACAGACACATGAAACGATGCTCAGCATCCCTCCTCATCAAGGAAATACAAATCAAAACCACACTGAGATACCACCTCACGCCAGTCAGAGCGGCTAAAATGAGCAAATTAGAGAACACGAGATGCTGGTGAGGTTGTGGAGAAACGGGCACCCTCCTACACTGTTGGTGGGAGTGCAAACTGGTGCAGCCCCTCTGGAAAACAGTGTGGAAGTTCCTCAGGAAACTAACAATAGAACTCCCCTATGACCCAGCAATAGCACTGCTAGGAATTTACCCAAGGGATACAGAAATGCTGAGGCATAGGAGCACATGTACCCCAATGTTCATAGCAGCACTCTCCACAATAGCTAAAACCATGGAAAGAGCCTAAGTGTCCGTCAACAGATGAATGGATCAAGAAGATGTGGTTTATCTATACCATGGAATACTACATGGCAATGAGAAACAATGAAATCTGGCCATGTGTGGCTACATGGATGGACCTTGAGGGTGTTATGCTGAGAAGGACAAATATCACATGTTTGCACGTATAGGAGGATTAGGAGGAACTTAACTGAGGACCATAGAGGAGAAGAAAGGTGGAAATGGTGGGGGAAGGGGAGAGAGGCTAACCATGAGAGACTCTTGAATGCTGAGAAACAACCTGAGGAGTGATGGATGTGGGAGGGAGGGGGGGAGATGGGCCTGGAGGAGGGGACTTCTGAGGATGAGTACTGGGTGTTACATGGAAAGCAATTTGACAGTAAACTATTTGTTAAAAAAAAAAAAAGTCCTTCTGGGAAAAAAAAGTGGTATATAATTTGCAGACTGGAATAATAGGGTCTTTTGCCTAGGAGAAGTCAGGGAAGACTTGAGATGAGGAGACTTTTGAGCTAAGTCTTGAAGATGATTGAGGATATTTCAGAAAAAGAGGAAGAAGTCTAGGCCAGTCAAACATGTAAATAACAGAAGGATTTGTTTCAAGAAGCAATGAGTTAGTGCTCTCTTATATTTGAAATGTAAATTACATGAAGGGAATTGGCAAAGTATGGGACTTTTGAGACCAGGTGATGACTAGCCTTTATGCCATGCAGAGGAATTGATCGTTGCCCAAAGGAGTATGGAATCCAGAAAATGTTATTAAACAAGAATTTTTACATCTAGATAACCTTTATTTGAAGAGAAGATGCTTATAGAGGATGAATTAAGGAGACGGACCACAGTGAAGCATTTAGTTTGGAAACTACTGGAATAGTCATGGGAAGTAATGATGGAGCTATAGGTTGGGTCATGAAGTGGAAATGGAATATAGTTGAAGATAATTTTAGAATTAGGAAAATTAGAATCAGGAAACCATGTATTATAGGGTTACAGTCTTTGAAGATTGTTTAATCCAGCATCCTGGTGTGGACATGAGATAGCTGAGACACTCGTGTTATCAAGTGAATTGCATTAGGCTCCATTACTAGTTAGTGACTAAACTAGTTTCCTTACTCTGTGGTTTTCTATATTGCACCTTATTCTGCTTGTGTCTCTAACCAATAATTATTTTTCTTAATCATGCCATGACCTTGCATTTGTTTATAGTTTACAGTGCCCTTAATATACATTATCTATTTTGACTTATTAAGCAACCCATGAAATAGAATAAGTATTATCCTCTCTATGAAGGTAAGAAACCAATCAGTGTGGGCGCTATGTTTCTTTAGAACTTATCCAGTTTTATTATTGCTACTTAAATATCTTCCTCCATAACTTTTTCCTTTCAAAATATATGGAATATAGACATGCCTGGGTAGCTCAGGTCCTGATCTCACAGTTCATAGGTTCAAGCCCCACATTGGGCTCTATGCTGACAACCCAGAGCCTGGAGCCTTCTTTGGATTTTCTGTCTCCCTCTCTCTCTCCCTCCCCTACTCACGCTTTGTCTGTCTGTCTGTCTCTTTCTCAAAGATGATAAGCATCTGGAGCACCTGGGTGGCTCAGTCAGTTAAGCATCCAACTTTGGCTCAGTCATAATCTCATGGTTCATGGCTTCAAGGCCCATGTCAGGCTCTGTGCTGACAGCTCAGTCTGGAGCCTGCTTTGGATTCTTTGTCTCCTTTTCTCTCTGCTCCTCCCCAACTCATGCTCTGTCTCCTATGCCTCTCAAAAATAAATAAACATTAAAAAAATTAATGAATAAATATTTAAAATATATAATTTTATAATTGGCATAATGAATAAACATTAAATATATATATATATTTATTAGAGAGAGAGAATAACTGGTAAGCTCATTTATTGATTCATTTATTAGTTGCTGTCCTGAAATTATCTCTAAAAGTAGACTTTAAGTGCATTGTTGTAAGGTAGTCTTGGTTTTAGTTTTGTTGTTTGGTGATCAGTTTTGCAAGTGGAAAGTTATATTTTATGTCTGATGAATTCAGAGCTTTATAAATTGGATTTATTTAAAATGAATCATTTTCCTAAAGTGCTTAATTTTATATTCTTGAGACCACTTTTTTGTAGACAGTATATCATAGTGGATTCTATTTAAATACCAATTTCATTACTTTGTGAGTCCTTGGGCAAGTTGGTTAGTCTCTGTCAACTTCATTGTCTTGACTTAAGTATTATAGAATAGTGTCAATAGTACTTAATTTCCAGAGAGAGTTAATTATATTAAGTGAGATGATTGCAAAACATTTAGGACAGTTCTGGTATATAATGATTATCTGATACGCTTTTGCTATTATTAGATATTTATTTTTTTATTGTTTTATGCCAATCAGTAATGTAATTATAAATACTGTTAGCCAGAAGTAATTCAGTTAACATTAGGAATTTTCCATGAAATAATTTAAGTTCAATAGCACTAATACGATTTATATTTAATAGCTACCTAAAATATAAGTAAGAAATAAACATGGTCAGTTCCTATACTAAAGTAGCTTTGTTCCTAAAAATGTATGTTTTTTACATAAGTCAGGTGTTTTCTATTCATAGTTAGTGCTTAATTAGTAGGATATTAAAAGTCTCTTTTTCTGTTTCAGAAAGTCTATCCTAAAATATTTTCCTATGAGTAGTCAGTATATTGAAACTTACTTGATGTCAACAGAATAGTCAATAAACTTGTTATTTTTATCCTTTGCAACTACAATTTCTGAAAAAATTAATAACTGTTATACATCTTGAGACAAATCTTTGAATTTATTATGTTTAGTGGCTACATAATACATACTTCGAATGTTTAAGGAATGATCAAGGCATTGAAGTTTTGATACATTTTCATAGAAAAGCCAATCAGGGATACTTCTTTAACTCTATAAATTCAGGAAGTTATAAACATAACTATATTCTTCTTAATACTGTAGTTCTTCTTAGGTTATTTATTAAGATGATAAAGTACTTTTTCATGAAATATCAATCATTTGAGTATGAAATACAATTTTTCCAAATAAAGTTGTAATGACTCCCACTCTATACCCTGTCCTTTAGTGATATTTTTCCTCTTCACTCTCTTCCACATGTATTTTGTTAGTAATAAAGGACTTTTTTAGCACCTACCCCTTAGATTCATTTTTAGATGCACAAGAGTTAGTACTGATTTTACCATATTTGGACTTCTTTTATAATATTTTTATTCTTTATGGTCTATGAAAAGTGTTTATTAATTTAATTTCTATTTTAGGCAAGCCAAGTTAGACCTGAGAGTTGCAGCAGCAAAAGTGGAAGAGTTAACCAATGTAACTGAAGATCTTCATGGACAGATGCAAAAGAAGGTATTTTCCTATTTTGGGGGCAACCAGAAGCCTATGGCTTAGTTTTCTATGAATTTTATTATTAAGCTATTTTGGATTAGGTATTAAAGAGAGTTGTTGAAAAATGAATTAAAAATCATTTTGTTGCCCTAAGTATAAAATATGAAATTAGGAGGCTAAATTATAATTTTGGAGATAACTTCTTTCCATCTACTTTATCCTGAGTTAATAAAACATTGTAATAATTCCTAAATACATCATCAGTAAGACATATTAATACAAGATCAAGTTTGATTAATTGGGAATATGTAAATGATGATAAGCATTAACACTACATTTTGTGTTATTTATAGAAATAAGAGATTGGTTTTTTATGTGTAATAAGAACATTTCACGATAGTCCAGAAAATGTCAGGCTTTAAATTTAGATAGGCCTAATTATTAAAAAATTCTAGCTCTTGTACTTACTAGCTGTGTAACTTCTCTAAGCCTTATTTCCTAATCTATAAAAGTTGATTACATATTTCTAGTAATGGTACATTCATCAGAGATTTATGCAAAACTTCCCACAGATAACATTTATAAACATTGGAAACATTCTTTAAAACACCAGAACATGCCCCAAAACAGAAAGACACTGAAAGAGGTATGATTTGTGAGTTTTTAAATTTCTGACCTGTGAGTTTCGCCAACCCACATAGCTGTGGCTTCAGAAATCAACAGCCTTATTTATATTAACTTAAATGGCCAAGATCAAAGTTTAAGGCTGGAAAGATAGTTCAAACTTTAAAGAACAAATATTACCAGCAAAAGAACCACAAAAAAGAGAGAGACCTAAATTCTGAGTACAAACTCTTAACTAAATCCATGGCTAACAGCCAATCTGTGCATAGAGGATTGGGAGAGGGAGATCAGTGAAAAAGTAGTCAGAGACCTGCAAGAAATCTACTCTTGAAAGATAGAGCTATATGGAAGTAGATATTTGAGTTTGCTGTTATCTGTAATTGAGTACATTCCTGAAATATGTGTTATTCAAGCAACGGAGAGCTAAAGCCTTCATGTTCGAAGTATCAAAGGAGAGAGCTCAGAGCAGGCAAAGCAGCTAGAAATTACAGGACAATCTATAATAGCACCAAAATCATGAAGAAATGAGCCCTTGGCTGCCCAAACTTAACAAATCCTCAAATTGAGCAGGTACGGGAGAATTTCCAGGAAGCCTAGTTAAAAAACCAGCAGTGGAAAGAAATAAGAAATTATCAGAGTTGGTAGCTGCTCCTACTGTAGGGGAAGCATTTCAGAGTTTGCACCTAGTCAAGATAATTGCCTACTTGCACAAAAAAGCCAGTAATGCTCAACAAAATAGAATCCAAAATAACTGTAATACATTATCTATATTATCCAGTTTTCAACCCAAAATTCCTAGACAGGAAAGTGTGACTGACAGAGCTGGGGTCAGGGAAACAGTCCATAGAAACACTCTCTAAGCAAATCCAACTCTTAGATTTAGCAGGCAAAGGCTTCAAATAATCTGTTATAAATATGTTCAAAGAATTAAAGAAAATCTATATTTAAATTAGAGGAAAATAAGGTTTCAATGAAGAAGCAGAAAGAGAATTTTAACTGAGAAATAGAAAATAATTTTAAAAATAGAAATCCTGGAGTTTAGGGGTGCGAGGGTGGCTCAGTTGGTTAAGTGTCCAATTCTTGGTTTTGGCTCAGGTTATGATCTCACTCATGGTTTCATGAGTCTGAGCCCTGCATCAGGATCTGCACTGCCAGTATGGAGCCTGCTTGGGATCTCTGCCTCCCTCCTTGCTGCCCCTCCCTGCCTCACACTGTCTCTGTCTCTCTCAAAATAAATAAATAAACTTAAAAAAAAAAAAGGCATTCTGAAGTTCAAAAGTATAGTAACCAAGATAAAAATTTTATTAGATGGGCTCAAGAATAGACTGGGAAAAGCAGAAGAAATAACCAATGAACTTGAAGATAGATCAACAGAAAATTTGCCATTCAAAAACAGGGTTTAAAAGGTGGAAGAAAAATGAACAAGTCCTCAGAGATCTCTGGGAAAATATGAAGCAAGCCAACACTGTAATTGGGATTGCAGAAGGGAAGGAAACAGAAAAGATATCTAAGAAATAGTGGCTGAAAACATCTAAAATTTGGTGGTAAACAGGTAGGATAAATACAAAGAAAATTACTTCTAGTCACATCATGACAACACTGACAGCCAAATATAAAGCTAAAACTTGAAAGCAGCAAAAGAAAAGTGGCACGAACTGGGGAACAGTGTTATGAGTAATGGCTACCCTCTCGTTAAGAAACCTGGAAGCTGAAGGGGTTCCAGATGGCAGAGTAGCACGGAAGTTCTCAGCTTGTCTCATTTCTGAAACGCAGGTAGATCAGCACCAAACCATTTTGCACATCTAGAAAACTGATCTGAGGATTAACACAACAGTCTGCATAACTTGAGCCATAGAACTCAGCAGGTATATGGTGCGGAGGGGTGGACTGAAGGAGAGAACAGCTGTGGAGGTTAGGGAGCTTTCTGCAGAGGACAGGGAAAGGGAAGGAGAGTGTGGCGTATAAGGAGAGTGCAGGAAAAGTACTCTCCCCCAAAAGTAACTGGAGAAAAGAGTGAAAACACTCACAAGGGACTGAACAAGAAATCTGTTCCACAAAACCACTTATGGGAAGAAAGGAGAGGGTTTCAATACCACTAGGATTCTATAAACATTAGAGAGCAGACTCTGAAATTCCAGAGCCCAGTGCTGGGCAGTGGTCTGGTGAAGAAAAAGGGAAAATTGCCAGGAGCACGCAATGGGGCCTGAGGGATCCATGTGCTACACAGAGAGAAGTGGTTCTGCTTGGAGAGCATTTGCTAGGGTCCATACAGCGTTCCCATAGGCAAAGGTCCCAGCGGACCCTGGAGAGTAAATATGTTTGCTGGTATTGAGACAAAGATGTTAGAGTGTGGTGAAACCTGGTACCGGCTGTGTGTTTGAATTGACACAATCTCAATCTCTCCTGCTGCACAAACACATAATCATTATTTGGGGCAAGCTGGTGCCCGGCCATTGCTCAGCGAGACCCTGCCCTAGAGAGTCAAAGCAGGTCCAAGCCCTAGGGTTGTCTGAAGTGAGGGATTTTGAAACACAGCCACATCTGAGATAAAACTATTGAGGGAGGTGCCACCTGGCACGCTGGTGATTTGGACACAGACAGGGTAAAGGCAGGGAGTAGACAGAGGCATGAGAGAAAGGAGGGGTGCTTGATTGCAGGTTGGTGAGAATGCAGAGTTCCTGTGCCAGAGACTAGGAAGCTACCTTTCCCATGTATATGTACATGCACATGTGCATGCTAACCACACTGATGACCTCAGTAAGCTAAGCAGCACCACTTAGTGGAGAATAGAGCCATTACACCAAGCCCCGCCCAACTGCGCCCTCCAAGCACATCCCCTAGAAGACCAACACAAGTCTCTGCCTGCTTAGTATATTGATTATAGAGTGCTTCATAGTTTGAGTTCTTGAGGAAACTAGATGTAACTTCATTTGGATTTTCATTCTGTTTTCTAGTTCATTTACTTGCTTTTTTTCTTCTGTGTTTATTTTTTTTCTTTTTATTTCTCCTTTACTTGGAAAAATTTATTTTTATTTTCTTCCAAAAATTTTTTAATTTTTTTTTTACTTTTTTATTGCAAATTTTTTATTCTATTTCAATTTATTTCATTTCATTCTATTTATATTTTTCTAGTTTTTAAATTTTATCTTACTTTTTTTTCTTTTCTTTCTATCCTTTTTTTTCCTCTAGTCTATCAAGCTTCTTTCAAGAAGCAAACCAAGCACACCTGGGATCCAGCTTCCTTTATTTAACTTTTTTTTAATTTTCAAATTTAATTTTTTATTTCATTAATTTTTTTTTCCTCCAAAATGACCAAATGGAGGAATTCACTTCAAAAGAAAGAACAGGAAGAAATGATATCCAGGGGCTTAATGAATACAGATATATTCAGTCATCATCATCCAAGATGTCTGAATTACAATTTAGAATGACAATAATAAGAATACTAGCTGGGTTGTAAAAAGCATTGAATCCTGTTTACAGAGAAAATAAAAGAAGTAAAATCTATTCATGGCCAAAATTAAAAATGCTATAACTAAGATGCAGTCTCTAATGGATGCCACAGAGGCAAGGATGAACAAAGCAGAGCAGTGAATCAGTGATACAGAAGACAAAATTATGGAAAACAATGAAGCAGAAATATAGAGGGGAACAAAGGTAAGAGAGCATGATACAAGCCTTCAAGAACTTAGTGACTTATTAAAAAGGAGTTAACATCTGAGTCATAGCAGTCCCAGAAGATGAAGAGAGAGAAAAAGGGGCAAAGGGTGATGTAAGCAAATTATACTGGAAAATGTTTCTAATCTGGGATAGGACATAGACATTGAGATTCAAGAAGCACTGAAAACTCCCATTAGATTCAACAAAAACCAACCATCACTGAGGCATATCTTAGTCAAATTCATAAGATACACAGACAAGGAAAAAATTATGAAAGCAGCAAGGGAAGAAAAGTGCTTTACCTATAATGGAAGACAGATTAGGTTCACAGCAGACCTATCCACAGAAACTTGGCAGGCCAGAAAAAAGTGGCAGGGTGTATTCAGTGTGCTAAATCAGTAAATTATGCAGCAAAGAAATCTTTATCCAAAAAGCTGTCATTCAAAATAGAAGGAGGGATAAAGAATTTCCCAGGCAAAAACTGAAGGAGTTCATGACCACTAAACCACTCTTGCAGGAAATTTTAAGGGGGAATCTTTGAGTGGAAAAAGATGAAACAAAACAAAAAAGACCAAAAACAACAAAGACTATAAAAGATGAGAGAACATCCAGAAACTCAGGCAACATAATGGCACTAAATTCATATTTTTTTTGTACTTAATGTCGGTGGACTAAATGCTCCAACTAAAAGACAGAGTATCAGAATGGGTAAAAAAAACAAGACCCATCTATCTGCTTCCTATAAGGGACCAGTATTAGACTTAAATTGAAAGTGAGGGGATGGTGAACCATCTGTCATGCTAATGGTCACCAAAAGAAAGCTGGACTAGCCATACTTGTATCAGACAAACTAGATTTTAAAATAAAGACTGTAACAAGAGATGAAGAAGAGCATTATATCATAAGTAAGGGGTCTATCCACCAAGATCTAACAATTGTAAAAATTTATGCTCCAAAAATAGAAAATCCAAATATATAAACTAGTTCATCACAAACATAAAGAAACTCATTGATAATACCATAAATAGTAGGGGACTTTAACACCCTATTTGCAGCAATGGACAAATCATTCAAGCAGATCAACAAAGAGACAATGGCTTTGAATGACACACTGGACCGGATGGACTTAACAGATATATTTAGAACATTACATCCTAAAGCAGAAGAATGCACATTCTTCTCGACTGCACATGGAACATTCTCCAGACTAGACCACATACTGGGGCACAAATCACCTCTGAACAAGTACAAAAAGATCAGGTATATACCTTGCATATTTTCAGACCATAACACTATGAAAATTGAAATAAGCCACAAGAAAAAATTTGGAAAGACCATGAATATTTGGAGATTAAAGAAATCCTACTATAGAATGAATGGATTAACCAAAAAATTGAAGAGGAAATTAAAAAGTACATGGAGTCCAATGAAAATGAAAACACTACAGCCCAAAACCCTGGGACT
Organism: Proteles cristata cristata; assembly: GCA_017311185.1. NCBI lineage: Eukaryota > Metazoa > Chordata > Mammalia > Carnivora > Hyaenidae > Proteles > Proteles cristata. The sequence goes on along the minus strand of JAESUZ010001412.1, from coordinate 962,223 downwards.
CAGCATAGGCAGTCATAAGAGAGAAGTATATAGCAATCCAGGCCTTCCTAAAAAAAGGAAGAAGGGTCTCAAATACACAACCTAACCTTACACATTAAAGACCTGGAGAAAGAACAGCAAACAGAGCCCGAAACCAGCAAAAAAAGAGGAATGATAAAGATTCGAGCAGAATTCAGTGATATTGAAATCAAAGAAACAGAACAGATTAGTGAAACCAGGAGCTGGTTCTTTGAAAGAATTAACAAAATTATAACCCCCTAACTGGATTGATGAAAAAGAAAAAGCAAAGGACCTAAATAAAATCACAATTGAAAGAGGAGAGATCACAACCAATACCACAGAAATATAAACAATAATAAGAGAATATTATGAGCAGCTATATGCCAACAAAATGGTCAATCTGGAAGAAATGGACAAAGTCCTAGAAACATACAACTATCAAAACTGAAACAGGAAGAAATAGAAAATTTGAACAGACCCATAACCAGTAAAGAAATCAAATCAGTAGTAAAAAATCTCCCAATAAACAAGAGTCCGGGGCTGGATGGCTTTCAAGGGGAATTCTACCAAACATTTGTTTTTTTACATAAGAAAATTTCTTTATATTATTTATATATACATATATATATGTACATATATATACATATAAACATATATACATGTATATATAAATAATATAAAGAAATTTTCATATATATGTACATATGTACATATATATGTGTGTATATATATATGTTTTAATGTTTTATTTAATTCTGAGAGAGAGAGACAGCGTGAACAGGGGAGGGTCAGAGAGAGAGAGGGAGGCACGGAATCCAAAACAGGCTCCACACTCTGAGCTAGCTGTCAGCACATAGCCTGATGCAGGGCTTGAACCCACAAACTGTGAGATCATGACCTCAGCTAAAGTCGGGCCCTTAACTGACTGAGCCACCCAGGTGCCCCTATTTTTTTTTAATGTTTGTTTATTTTAGAGAGAGACACAGCGTGTGAGTGGGGGAGGGTCAGAGAGAGAGGGAAACACAGAATCCAAAGCAGGCTCCAGGCTTTGAGCTGTCAGCACAGAACCTGACTTGAGGCTCGAACCCATGAACTGTGAGATCATGACCTGAGCTGAAGTCCGCCACTTAGCCAAGTGAGCCACCCAGGCACTCCTTTACCAAACATTTAAAGAAAAGGTAACACCTATTCTTTTAAAGCAGTTCCCAAATATAGAAATGGGAAGAAAACTTCCAAACTCATTCTACAAGGCCAACATTACCTTGATTCCAAAACCAGACAAAGACCTCACTAAAAAGAACTACAGACCAATTCCCCTGATAAACATGGATGCAAGAATTCTCAACAAGATACTAGCAAACTGGATCGAAATGATACATTAGAAAAATTATTCACAAAGACCAAGTGGGATTTATTTCTGGGATCCAGGGCTCATTCAGACTCTGCAAGCAATCAGTGTGCTAAATCACATTAAGAAAAGAAAGGATAAGAACCACAGGATACTCTCAGTAGATGCAGAAAAGGGACTTGACAAAATGCAGCCTTGTTTTTTGATAAAAACCCTCAAGAAAGTAGAGATAGAAGGATCATACCTAAAGATAATAAAAGCCACATACAAAAAACCCACCGCTAATATTATATCATTGGGAAAAACTGAGACCTTTTCCCTGAGGTCAGAAACACAGGATGTCCACTCTCCCCAATGTTATTCAACATACTGTTGGAAGTCCTAGCCTTGGCAATCAGCACAACATAATAAAAGGCATCCAAATTGGTAGGGAGGAAGTCAAATTTCACTATTCATAGATGATGAGATACTCTACGTAGTAAATCCAAAAAACTCCACCAAAAAATGCTGGAACTGTTCCAGGAATTCAGCAGAGTCACAGGATATAAGTTCAATATACAGAAATTGGTTCTATGAAGCAGCAGAATGAGAAGTCAAGGAATTGATCCCATTTACAATTGCATGAGAAACTGTAAAATGCCTAGAAATACACCTAATCAAAGAGGTGAAAAATCTATGCACTGAAAACTATAAAAAGCTTATGAAAGAAATGGAAGAGGACACAGAATGCTGGAAAAACATTCCATGCTCGTGGATTAAAACAAATATTGTTACAATGTCAATTCTGTCCAAAGCAATCTGTACATTCAAGGCAAGCCCTTTCAAAATAACACCAGCATTCTTCCCAGAGCTAGAACAAACAATCCAAAAATTTGTATGGAATCAAAAAAGACCTCAAATAGCCAAAGGAGTCCTGAGAAAGAAAACCAAAGCTGGAGGGAACATCATTCCGGACTTCAACTGTATTACAAAACTGTATCATCAAGACAGTATGGTACTAGCACAAAAACAGACACTCAGATCAATGGAATAGAATAGAGAAGCCAGAAATGGACCCACAAATGTATGACCAACTAATCTTTGACAAAGCAGGAAAGAATATCCAATGGAAAAAACACACTCTTTTCAACAAATAGTGTTGGGAAAACTGGACAGCAACATGCAGAAGAATGAAATTGGACCACTTTCTTATACCACACACAAACATAAATTCAAAATGGATGAAAGAACTACATGTAAGACAGGAAGCCATCAAAATTCTAAAGGAGAAAGCAGGCAGCAACCTCTTTGACCTTGGCCACAGCAACTTCTTACTCAACACGTCTCCAGAGGCAAGGGAAATAAAAGCAAAAATGAACTGTGGGGACCTCATCAAGATAAAAAGCTGCAATCAGCAAAACTAAAAGGCAACTGATGGAGTGTGAGAAGATATTTGCAAAGTGCATATTAGATAAAGGGCTAGTTTCCAAAATCTATAAAGAACTTCTCAAACTCAACACCCAAAAAACAAACAATCCAGTGAAGAAATGGTCAAAAGACATGAACAGACACTTTTCCAAAGAAGACATCCAGATGGCTAACAGATACATGAAAAGATGCTCAGCATCACTCATCAGGGAAATACAAATCAAAAACCACAATGAGATACCACCTCACGCCAGTCAGAGTGGCTAAAATGAGCCAATCAGAGAACTCTAAATGCTGGCGAGGATGTAGAGAAATGGGCACCCTCCTACACTGTTGGTGGGAATGTAAACTGGTACAGCCCCTCTGGAAAACAGTGTGGAGGTTCCTCAGGAAACTATCAATAGAACTCCCCTATGACCCAGCAATAGCACTGCTAGGAATTTACCCAAGGGATACAGAAATGCTGAGGCATAGGAGCACATGCACCCCAATGTTCATAGCAGCACTCTCCACAATAGCTTAAACATGGAAAGAGCCTAAGTGTCCATCAACAGATGAATGGATCAAGAAGATGTGGTTTATCTATACCATGGAATACTACATGGCAATGAGAAACAATGAAATCTGGCCATGTGTAGCAACATGGATGGACCTTGAGGGTGTTATGCTGAGCGAAATAAGTCAGGCAGAGAAGGACAAATATCATATGTTTGCACGTATAGGAGGATTAGGAGGAACTTGACGGAGGACCAAGGGGGAGAAGAAGGGCGGAAATGGTGGGGGAAAGGGAGAGAGGCAAACCATGAGAGACTCTTGAATGCTGACAAAAACTGAGGACTGATGGATGTGGGGGGGAGGGGGATGGGCATGGAGGAGGACACTTGTGGGGATGAGCACTGAGTGTTATGTGGAAACTAATTTGACAATAAACTATTTGTAAAAAAAAAAAAACAAAAAAAAAACAGCGGGAGACAAACCATACAAGACTCTTAAATACAGAGAACAAACAGGGTTGCTGAAGGGGTATTGGGAGGGAGGATGGGCTAAATGGGCGAGGAACATCAAGTAGGACACATGTTGGGTTGAGTGTTGGGTGTTACATGTAAGTGATCCATCACTGAATTCTATTCCTGAAATCATTATATGTTAACTAACTTGGATGTAAATCTAAAAAACCAGTAATAAAAAAAAATTGGAAGCAGAAAACATTGGAATAATATGTGTGAAGTGCTAGACAAAAAAAAAAAAAATGCTCTGTACGAATCCTAGGTCCAGTGAAGCTGTACTCAAAAATAAAGGCATTTTCAGATCAACAAACCCGAGAGAATTTGTCACTAGCAGAGTATTCTTCAAAGCATGCTGAAGGTAATTCTCTATGCTAAAGGGAAATGACATCAGATGACAACTCAAATACAGGAAGAAAATAAGAGGAATAATCATTATAAATATGAGATAATATATGTATATATTTTTCTTTTCTCTAATACTTTAAAAAAACTTGATTGCTTTAAAGCAGAATTGAGCAGTGGATGTGATGGATTTATAAAGTGCACAATGTAATATAAAAAGAATGGTATATGGAAATAAATACATTGCTGCAAGGTTCCAGTGTTTTTTATACATTCAACATCAACTCTGAATAAATTGGGATAAGTTAAAGATGCATATTATATCCTCCAAAGCAGCTACTAAAAAATAATTCAAAGAGATATAGCTAAAAGCCAATAGAATTAAAATGCTATGTAAGAAATGTTCAATACAACAGAAGGCAAGAAAGTACAAACAAGATTATTTTTAAGGTGGTGCAAATCTAACCGATTTATTTCAGAACATTGCTATGTCAGAGAAGAAGTATTCTGTGATTATAATAGGATGCTGTATACCCAAATTAAAAGAGCATTTTCTAAAGGCAGATTATCTGCATACAATACAACCCCTGCTTTGTTTTGTTAGACTTACACTACAGAAATAGTTTGAAATATTGGCAAAATTTATATGCAATGATTTTTGTTACTGTTTTTCTAATATAAAATTAATAGTGAAGTTCTATTCCCCTTTTTTATTTAGTATATGCATTATTTGTTTCTAAACTGTTATTGCTTATTTTCTTTTTTACTTGCTTAAAACTTCAGCTTTATTGTTTTTCTAATTATAAAAGTAGTGCATGCTATTCATAAAAGGGCAAATACCATAGAAATATACAAAGAATGGGGCGCCTGGATGGCTTAGTCGGTTAAGCGTCCGACTTTCGCTTGGGTCATGATCTCGCGGTTCGTGGGTTCGAGCCCCGCGTCGGGCTCTGTGCTGACTGCCAGCTCAGAGCCTGGAGCCTGTTTCAGTCTGTGACTCCCTCTCTCTGGCCCTCCCCTGCTCACGCTGTCTCTCTCTCTCTATCCTAGAAATAAATAAAACATTAAAAAAAAAAATTAAAAAAAAAAAAAGAAATATACAAAGAAAAGCACAATGTGTATACAAAATATGCAACAAAGAGATCTGCAAAATTACCTTGCAGTCAAATCCTTAGGAAGTAATAACTCTTAACAGATTGTTTATAGCTTAAAGACCTTTTTTCTGCGTGTGTGTGTATATGTCTGTGTGTGTGTATGTGTATATACTTAAAATTTTTTTAATGTAAAATGAGTCATACCATAAATACTATGCTACAGAATTTTTTTAGTGAAACATATTTCGTGGACACCTCTCATACTTAGACATCTAGCTCTATTTTTAAGGACTTGTTTAGATATGCTGTAATCGATATCCCTCCTTTAATGTTTATTTTTGAAAGACAGACCATGAGTCGGGGAGGGGCAGAGAGAGAGGGAGACACAGAATCTGAAGCCGACTCCAGGCTCTGAGCTGTCAGCACAAAGCCCTATATGGGGCTCAAACTCATAATGCAAGATTATGACCTGAGCTGAAGTTGGTCAGTTAAGTGACTGAGCCACTCAGGTGCCCCTGATATCCCTTCTTTAAACTTATATAATAAGTTCTAGAAGTATAATACCTTTATAGACTGAATTATTTTATGTTGTATAATTATGTTGTATAATATATATTTTCATATAATCCGGATTCCAATTTCTTTATTTTCTAGGAAGAGGACATGTTGTCTGCCCAGGGAAGAGAGGAAGCATCAGATAGGCGTTTACAGCAGTTACAATCTAGTATAAAACAGTTAGAAAAAAGGTAAATTGTTAAATATATCTAACTTTCTCTATCACCTTCAATAGATATTCCACATTAGAATTTCAGTTATGATATTTTCTTTTTTTTTAATCTTTATCTTTTTTAACAATGTTTATTTACTTTGATAAGGGGTATGGAGGGGCAGAGGGAGATGGAGACAAGAGAATCCCAAGCAGGCTTCAAGCAATGGTCAGCAAAGGGCTCAATGCAGGGCTCAGGACAGGGCTCAAACCCACAAACCATGAGATCATGAGCTGAGCTAAAACCAAGAGTCCAATGCTCAGCCAGCTGACCCACCCAGGTGCCCCAGTTTATAATATTTTCTAGATATTTATTTTATAAGTGCTAAACAAAGAATAATCACAGGTTTAAAATATGATTCACTGGACATTATTTATTTTTAAAAATCATGGTCAAAACATTGATATATTTTGAGTGTATATTCAGAGACTATTTCTGTTTTATCTTTTCCCCAAAGTAGTCAGTCATTGTCAACTTAAGTGAATCCCCAAATCAAAACTGTTCTTTCCTTTTTTTTTTTTAATGAACTCTACAAAGAATGTGAGATTATGTTCTCAGCAAATATTATTATTTTAGAATAAAATAATTTTTAGAATCTAAAAAAAAAAAAAAAAAACTGTTCTTTCCATCTTAAAGCAGAAAAAGTTGAGTAAAAATTATATAGAAAAACTAATTGGTAGAACCTACTTATTAGTAGATACACAAGAGAAAAAGTACTCAAGAAATCATTACAGGTGTTTGCCCTGGAATCTTCTGGAACAATAACTTCAGTTATCTTTGAAGATCTAGACTACTTTTTAAATATATTCTTTAGATTGTTTTTAGTTGCTATCATAATGTAAATGTTCACTCAGAAATTTTTTTGTTGTTTTTGTTATTTTCTAGTCCTTGTTGGATATTTCCTTAAGAGACTTGAAAATTTTTATATGTAATCAATTAAAGATACAGTGACCACAGCCCATAAATTCATTTTATGGTTTTTAGATGAAAAATCTACTCTGATTGAAATCTCATAGTCTGTTGACGTTAGCACATTCAAAATTGAGATCTCTGTTCTGGTCCTAGATCCATGGTTAATTTATTGTTTGTTCAGAAGAGAAAGTAGTATGTTTAACCTTTTGTTTCCTGTGCTTCAAAATAGTAATAAAAATAATTTATTTTTCTCATAGCAGGTTGATAACTAGTTGATTTTAACTACTAACTTGAAATAATTTTTAAGTACGAGGGTCTTGGATTTTTGTTTTTCAGTTACCTAGACTTTTCAGCAGTTGATTGATTGAGTTTATTGTACTACTACTTTCCTGAACTTCTTTCTGTTAACCTTAGAGAAAAAAATCTCTGATTGTAGATTTTCATATCTGTTATCTTAGTGGCTATTCTATGCTATGAAAAATCCTAGAGACTTGAGACAGTGAACTCTGAATAGTGAATATCAATTCCTTGTGATTCTGATAGTAATGAATCATAAAGAACCAAGCCTTTTTTGCTTTTTGTGTTTTCTTCAATTTTGTTTTTTCATTCAGCAGTGCTTTTAGTTGTCTTTTTAATGTTGAGGTTTTGGGGGGTTTTGTTACTCTTGTTTTATTTTGTTTTGGTTTTAGTATAAAGTTGTAATATGATCTAACCAAATAGATCTGTAAGAAGAGATCACTACATATGTTAGAAAATCTAAGGATATTTTTTAAAGTCCAATATTCAGCTAGCCACCTGAAAAGGAAATTTTTACAGTGGCTGCCTTTAAGAGCTATTAAGCTTATATTATTACTGTTATGATAAAAACAATTATATAGTTTAAAGTTTAAAAAATCTCTTGTATTTTTATATAGGAGAAAGCAGAGCTATTAATATGTTTCTTTTTTTAATTTTTTAATGTTATTTATTTATTTCTGAGAGAGAGAGGCAGAGTGAGCAGGGGAGGGTCAGAGTGAGAGACACACACACACACACAGAATCAGAATCAGACTTCAGGCTCTGAGCTGGCTGTCAGCACAGAGCCTGACGTGGGGCTCGAACCCACGAACCGTGAGATCATGACCTGAGCCAAAGTTGGACACTTAACCGACTGAGCCACCAGGCGCCTCCATTTGATATGTGTTTCTAAGTAACATTCAGCCAATATGTTTTAGGTGTAAGTATCTTATTTAATGGAACTGACAGTTAGAAAAGCTATATTTTGGGGTCACTAGGGTGACTCAGTCAGTTAACCGTCTGTTTGCTTCAGCTCAGGTTATGATCTCACAGTTTGTAAGATCAAGCCCCGTGTTGGCCTCTGTGCTGACAGTATGGAGCCTGCTTGGAATTCTCTCTCTCTCTCTCTCTCTCTCTCTCTCTCTCTCTCTCTCCCCTCTCCCCCTCCCCCCTCCCTCCCTCTCTCCCTCTCTAAATAAATAAATAAATTTTTAAAAAGAAAGAAAGAAAAGCTGTGGTTTTAATTGTCATCTTTGTTCTGTAAAATCAAAGACGTTTTTGCTTCAATGGATGCTTGTTATTGGCATTATTAAAATTATTTATTTTTAAAAGTATTATTTGTGATTCTTTCAAATGCCACAAGCGTCTAAAAAACATTAAGATATTTCCTTTGTCTTTTAAAGAATGGATTCCCTCCATTCCCCTATTTAGATGATTCATAGATCCTGGGAATTAATTACCTCCAGGGAATGACAGTTCTCTCTGGAAAGATTTTGCTGGTTTGTATATGCTCAGCTTGAATAAGGCAGAAGTTAAATGAGTGGGATTGCTAAGTTACCTCTTCATATTTTTAAAGTAGATATTTCTTTTAAAATGAGAATATGCATATAGGACTATGAAATCTTCAGTTAGGTGACTGATGGAAAGTGACTGTCATTCCAATCATTGTTCAGCTTTTTATTTGTTATCCCTACTCTAAGCATAATAGAATACATAAATTCTTTAATTAAAGATATTGAAATATGGTCTTGATTTTTAAGTGGAATAGAAGGCCATGAATTGGAAATTAGTGAATATGTTGGATAAAATATGCAGAGCCTTGGAGATAAAGTCAAATTTGGATTTCATATGATGTATTACAGATTCTTGAGTCAGGACTACATGATGAAATTAATATTTTATGAAGATTAATTTGATGGTATTTTCAAGGTAAGGGTATTTGGGGACAGGAATATAAATTGTTAGGGTAGAAAGATTTTCAGATTTACAGACAGAATTGCTTCCATTTCTGGTTGTAGTATATTCTGTCTTTGTACCTTGGAGAAGTTAACCAGCCTCATTTAGCTGCAGTTTCTTTAGGATTAAATGAGATAAGAATATGTAGAGGACCTAACACCATGTTTATTATTTTACTTTCTCAAATCTTCCCCTTCTTTTAAACTAAAGTTAACTTCTTTCTAGAAAATTCAGAATTCTTTTCACTTGCAACCTTTATCTTCTATAAGATTTAGTGTTTAATAGAGTGAACAATTATTTGAAGGAGGAACAAGTATTTATAGTCTACTTATAAGACTAACAAATGATAATTATTCTCAACAGTAAAAATAGTTTTTGGATCTTAATTGTTTTAATGGTCTTAATGAAATAGAACAAGGTAGAGAAAAATTCTATAATAAGCTGTCTCAAAGAATAAAGCAGTCTTCAGTGTTACAAAGAATAAAACTCTTAATAAACCAAAGAGCTGTAATTTGGAAGATTTATGAAATGTTTATAAATCAATATGAATATTTTAATATTGCTATTGACCAAATAAAATTATTTAATTATTATATTATTTCTGTAAGGCAGGCTTTATACATTAAATAGCTATAAGTTGGCTTTATACATTTTTAACTTTATTTTTATCAAAGGAGATATGTATGTATTATTTCAAAATTGTATAGTACCACAAACATTATAATGAAAAATAGATTCTTGTTAATTATCTCATTTCTTCACGTAGTAAGTTTTCTATGTACTTTATACTAATTCTTGGTCAAATATTCTTATCAAAGCTCTAAAATGACTCTCAATCTGGTCAACCACATGAGGTCATTGTAATCACATCCTTTTCTTGAAGAAATACATTGATGCCCTCCATCCCCTGCCTCAAACTGTTCACTAGGACTGATGCAAAGTCTCATTTTAAAACTTTAATTCACTGTGTCCTGGGATTTCCTTCTTGCCATTCCTTTGTTAGAGCCTGTCTTTTTTTTTTTTATTTCTAGGAGAGAGAGAGAGAGAGACAGCATGAGCAGGGGAGGGTCAGAGAGAGAGGGAGTCACAGACTGAAACAGGCTCCAGGCTCTGAGCTGGCAGTCAGCACAGAGCCCGACGCGGGGCTCGAACCCACGAACCGCGAGATCATGACCCAAGCGAAAGTCGGACGCTTAACCGACTAAGCCACCCAGGCGCCCTGTGTTAGCGCCTGTCTTTTGCATCCCCATGGCTGCTGCTTTCTTTGTTAACCGCCCCCCCCCATTTTGATGGATACCATTCTCCATCAGCTTCCTGAGTATACATGGGATACATTTATTAAGATGTTGCTTATTTAGAAATATTTTTATCCTGCTTCAAAGGTATTTCATAGTTGTTTGAGTAATGAATCATAGATTGGAAATCCAAGGTTTTAAATAATTTTTCCTTAGAATGTTGACATCTTCTTTATAGTATCTAGTCTTTGGCTGTAGGAAAAATTTCCTATGTCATTCAAAATTCCAATATTTTCTTTTTGACTTTCCTTTTCCCTCTGAAGAATTTTAGGATCATCTACCCCCCACTACCACCATAATCAGTATTCTAAAATTGCACAGTGTGCATATTCAGTGAGAATTTCTTTTCATGCACCTTACTGGAGACACTTAAGTCTAGAAATTCACGTCCTTCGGTAAAAGCAATTTTTATAGGTTTTTTCATTTGATAGTTTTATTCATTCTTTTCCTCTGTTCTTTTTTCTTGAACTTAATATGAGTTTTATATTGGACCTTATGGGTCGATTGCCTAATTTTCTTATCTTTTCCCTCTTATTTTACATTCCTCCATTTATTTTCTCCTTTCTTGGAGGTTTCTTTAAATTTTCTTCTAATTAGACATCTGTTGACTTTATTTTTTTAATTAATTTATTTTGAGAGAGAGAGAGAGAATGAGTAAGCAGGGGAGGGGCAGGAAGAAAGGGAGAGAGAGAATCCCAAGTAGACTCCATGCTCTCAGCACAGAGCCCACTGCAGGGCTCAAACTCAGGAACATGGGCTCATGACCTGAGCTGAAACCAGGAGTTGGACACATAACTGACTGAGCTGTCCAAATGTACCATCTGTTGAATATTTTATTTTAGCTATCATAAATTTTATTTTAAAGAGTGGTTTCTTCTGTTTCTTTTTTCTGTAGTAGCTTATTTTTATTTAATAGATATTATATCTTAGCTCAGTGTATTAAATATGTAAAATAAGGTTTTCTTCTACTATCTGCATTATCTCTCTTCTCTCTACATTCCTTTTTTTCTATTTGCCCATCAGTCTTTCTTCAAATGCTTACTGATCTTTTCTATCTGTTGATATTTAAGAATAAGACAACAAAGCATTTGCTTGAGCAGCACATATAGTAAAAATTGGAGTACAGAAAATTAGGGTGTACCACATGGAGATTTGTGAAGCATTCCATATTTTTAAACACCAAACTGATAGATAGAGAACATAATTGTGTTTGCCAGGGAGGGAGTACAAATGGGGGATGATAGTCAAAAGATACAAATCTCTAGTTATAAAAGAAAAGAAGTCATGGGATGTAATGTACAACATGGTGATTATAGTTAATAATACTGTGTTGTATATTTGAAAGTTGCTAAGAAAATAGATCTTAAAAGTTTTCATAAGAAAAAATTGTAGCCGAATGTGGTGGTGTATATTAACTAAATTTACTATGGTGGACATTTTCCAATGTATACAAATACCAAATCATCATGTTGTACACTTGAAACTAACACAGTGTTATATATCAAATATATCTCAGTTTAAAAAAAATTAAAGACTAAGACACCAGAAAACAGATAAGAAGCTAAGTGGGCAGAAGTGGATTGAGATCTGCAAGACTTTACTGTATTATGTTTAGTCAGTAAGCTAGCATTTTCCTTAGGCAGTCCCCATATATGAGAATCTTTCTTGAACCAGTTTTCCCAGGGTAGGATTCATTAATCTTCTGTTGTGGGCTGAGTAGAAATGCACAAGCCTGAGTGTATTCCATAGTTGAAGAAAGGGTCTGGGAGTACTGATGTTCAGTATTCAAACTTTGATTCAATACCCTGGATTTTGGTATGTCTTTTGACCTCCAGTTTAATTGAAATGACAGCCCCCTGCTGTGTAGTTATAGATACATAGATCTCTGGGTTGGATTTGTACAATTTAAGTGGAAGTTTCTATTTGGCAGTATAGTGTATTTACTAGGAAGACTGACTTTGGACCTAGACAGAGTTCAAACTCCAGCTTCACCAGTAACTAGATAAATAACCTTGGGTGTGCTGATTATCCTCTCTGTAGTTTTCTGTCTTCATCTATAAAATAATTGTAATGATATAACCTATCTAATATCTTTTATGTAATATAACCTTGTTTCCTATCTCATAAATTAATAATATAAGCTATCTCATAGCATTGTTGAAGATACTGAGGATTATATTTTCCTTAACGTAAAGTACATAGCACAAAGAATGTTATTACAAGTTTTTGCTATTATCCTTGTTGTTACCATTATTACGAAGATGGAACTTGACCCAATTTTAGCAAGTTAAAAAGATTCCTACAAGGTTTGCTTATAGCACATGTGAAGTACCTTTATTAGAGTAAGAATAGTAATAACACACCTTTTATGTTATAACATTGTGGAAACCTATATGTTTTGAAGCTGATGATCTGACTCTGCTTTACTGTAATTCCACTGCACTCCTAACACCAGTATCACTTTACAGAGCCAAGTGGTTGCTTGGGCTGCTAGACTGTTGAATGCATGTGAAACTTTTGTTTGCAAGGCTTTTTCTGACATGTGTGTTTGTGAAGCCTTGAGGTGAGTGTCAGAGAGACTTGACTGAGGATTGGAATGCACACGATCCTAAACAAAGCGTGCTCTTGAGAGATGAAATTGGCATATGCCCTTCATGAGTCACTTGCTCTGCTTGACCCTTAAGATGCCATGGTAAAGCTAATGACTGAACTAATGCTAGTAAAGTGCCATGTGCTGTATTCCTCTTTGAGACAGATAGGGACTGCTTCATTTTCTGCCACCAGTGCTTTAACTAAAGTAAAATAGAATGAATAATGTCATATATATAAATCCTCACATTAAAATATGAGAAGACTGAATTCCAGGAAAAAGCAGAGACTTGCAGATTTTGATTGAAAAGCAAGACCCACCAATATGTTATATTAAAAAATACCTAAAACAAAGGATAAATGAACTGGAACAAAGATCTCAAAGAAGGAAAGATGAAGAGGATTCGTTTTAAAATTTAAAATAAAGGTTTTAGGGGCGCTTGGGTGACTCAGTAGGTTAACCACCCAACTCTTGATTTAGGGTCAGGTCATGATCTCACAGTTGTGAAATTAAGCCCCACATGGGGCTTCAGATTCTTTCTTCTTCTCTCTCTTTCATAAATAAGTAAATATATAAAAATAGTAAAGGTTTTAGTGGAGCATATTAGCAACTATAAATAACAAAGAAAGGAGGAGTGAGTCTTAATATTACACTAGGTATGGCTTCATGGTAAAAAAGCAGTAAACAGAACAAAGAGGGACTTTACAAAATGAAAAATGGCACCATATTGAAAAAGATACATTAATAAACTTACATATAGTAAATAATAGGCTAGCTAAATATGTGATGCAAAAGCTAAGAAATTTGATGAAAGGGTGATTTGATAGAATATAGTTATGATCATTATTTTGAGCCATCTGCATCTTATTTCCCTTCCATGTTAGGTAATTCCCCAGATCATAGCTCTTTATGAGAGAATCAACTAATTCTGTGGTGAAGTTTTAGGCTTATTTCTTGCTATGAAGCTTCAAACTTGGATTTTCCAGCTCTCCCAGTAATTCTGTGAACTTACCGATCTCTTTTTTAATAAACCTTTTTTCTGCTTAAATTAGAGTTGGCTTCTATTACTGGCAGCTAAGAACCCTGATTAAAATTGTAGTAGACCTTAACTCACTTCATTCAGAATGAAGCAAACGGGCGCCTTGGTTGCTCAGTTCGTTAAGTGTCTGACTTTGTTGGGCTCATTCTCATGGTCCATGAGTTTGAGCCCCACGTCAGGCTCTATGCTAAGAGCTCAAAGGCTAAAATCTGCTTCAGATTCTGTATCTGTCTCCTTCTCTGTCCCTTCCTTCCTCCCCCTCTCTCTCTTTCTCAAAAATAAATATACATTTTTAAAAAGTTAAAAAAATTAATAAAGCAGATATACCAAACAATAGCAACAACAAAAGTTATTAAAAATAGATAAAAGGTAGGCAGAGTTCTCTCACTTCCCAAAATGAGAGAGTGTGAGGTGTGCTGGAGCAGGGAAGTTTTCTCCCAGTTCTTCTATGTGGGTAGTGGACATGGGGATAGGATCGAGAATGCTTCTCCTGACACCACTTAGAAAAAAAAGATGTCTGAAAATAACAAAGAGAAGTATAAATAGGAAAAGAAGAGTTGTCATACCAGAATCTATCAGAACCTATTATAAAGCCATAACCAAATTGATATGACTTGGGTATAGAATAGGCATGTAGATCGATGAGACATGATAATCCATAAGTAAATCATTATATTTGCATATTTTATTATGTTGAAGGGATTATTTCACTTCAGTTACTAATGGTATTCGTACACCTGCCAGTCAATCTGAAAGAAAGTTAAATTGGATTCCTCTCTTAAAACACATTCAGAAGTAAACTCCAGATGCACTAAAGATTTACCGGTTAAAAATATTAAAGGCATAGCAATCTTTTGAGAAAATCTATGAAATTACATCAACAATCTCTTAATGAGGGAGATAGTCTTTATTTAAAAAATGAACTCTGGAAACTGAAAAATAAACCCAAATTTAGCTGTATTAAAGTGAACATTTTTAGTGTAGTGAAGATTTCCTAGTCAGTAAGCAGCAATAATCAAAAAAGTATATTTGGGAAAGATATTTGTAGCATACAGAACAACCTGAGCATTTATAATTTAATATTCAAAGAATTCCTATAAAGGAGTAAGCAAATAGCCCATCAGAAAAAAATTGGCAGAAGATATGAAGAGGAAGTTTGAAGGGGGCAATTCACATAGCTAACAAACTAAAAATATGTTTAAACTCTCTAGTATTCAGGGATATACAAATTAATAGTGAAATGAAGTTCCATAAGAAAGAGCTTTTGGATGTATTGCTTGAGGGGACTTCTTCTGTAAGATATTGAATGAGAAAAACAAGTGAAGAAAAGGGTATATATTATGATCTTAATTTTTTAATGTTTGTTTATTTTGAGAGAGAGAACAGAGGAGGAGCAGAGGAAGAGGGAGAACAAGAATTCCAAGCAGGTTCCATGCTGTCGGCACAGAGACCGGCTTGGGGCTTGATCTCACAAACTGTGAGACCGTGACCTAAAATGAAATCATTGCTTAATTGACTGAGCCACCCAGGCTCCCCATGATCTTAATTTTTGTAACACAAAAAAATTATGTTTAAATACCTATGGACCAATGTATGTATACTTTGCATGCATATTTATGTGTGTGCATGCATATATGTGTGTATATGATTTTATGAACATGGAGAAAAATATTTGAAGATATACATTAATAAATTAACATGGTTTACCTGGGTAGAGAGTGGGAAAAGGGAGCCAAGCACAAAAAGAAAATTTTTAAAAGACTATATAAATAGAAAGAACAACTTATTCTTTAAGGATTTGCTTTAAAACATTGTCTTGTGGGGCGCCCGGGTGGCTTAGTCGGTTGAGCGTCCGACTTTCGCTCAGGTCATGATCTCGCGGTTCGTGGGTTCGAGCCCCGCGTCAGGCTCTGTGCTGACTGCCAGCTCAGAGCCTGGAGCCTGTTTCAGTCTGTGACTCCCTCTCTCTCTGACCCTCCCCTGCTCACGCTATCTCTCTCTCTCTCTCTCCTAGAAATAAATAAAAACATTAAAAATAAATAAATAAATAAAAATAAAACATTGTCTTGTAATTGTATAATGTAATGTGATACTGTAGAAAGTGTTACATAATTAGAATCACAGTATCTAGGCTCATTCTTAGCCCCACATGGCTTATTAGCCATATGGACTTAATCACATGCTTAATCTCTCTGGGTCTGCTGTTCTTTAAAATGTAAATAATGAAACTGACTTTACAAAACTTTTTGTGCAGATCAAATGAGAAAACACATATAAAAGTAACCAGGATAATGTTTGCTCTATATTAGATATTCACTAAATCTATTTTCCTTCTTTAAAGATATTTAACTTTCACAATGTGATTATTTACTTTTAGACTCTGTGTAGCAATCCAAGAAGCCACTCAATTAAGAGCACAGAAAACACATTTGGAAAAACAAACCAGAGAATTACAAGCAAAATGCAATGAGTTAGAAAATGAAAAATACGAAGCTATTTTAAGAGCCAGAAATAGCATGCAGCTCCTAGAAGAAGCTAACCTTCAAAAACATCAGGTAAGAAAACTTACATGTTCACAAATAATATCATACTGAACATTACTCCATATAACCTAATCATAAGGAAACCAGTAACTACAGAATAAACACATGAAAATGATATTGCTGTGCTTTCCATTGATAGACATACTATATTCTTCATGTTAAGATTTAACCACAAAAGATAAAATAGGGATACCTGGCTGACTCACTTGGAAGAACATGAATTTGAACCCCATGTTGAGTATAGAGAAACAAAATTAAAATAAAATAAATAATAAAATAAAGATACTTTTTTTAAAAGACAATAAAATGTCAACCCTCTCTCAGAACTTTTATTATCAGACTTTAATGTTTCCAGTCCTTATGTGAATAATCTTCACCCCCTATAGTCTTATACTTTATAAAAACTATTATAGCACTTTCCTAAAGTATACATTTTTTTCATTGAATCAGACTAATCTTACTCTTCTTTACTTCCCCTTCATCACCTACGTAATTACTCTAATAGAGCAAAAGTTTAATTGACAAGAATTAAATTTAGCTGTAAAGATTTATTAACTGGAACCTTCATGCCACTGTTTTTTTTTAACCCTCTAACAATTGTGATTCCTATGTATCACATATCGTAGTTTTTCTTTAACTTCTATATAAACGGTGTATAGTTTAAAGAAGTCACCAGGTGGATAGATTTGTTTTTAATGTTGTTGCCTCCTTTATGTAGAGATCATTAAATCATTACTTCATTTAACCAACATTTATTGAATACTAAACGTATGCTTAATACTCGACTGGGAAATATGGGGCGTACACAGGAAATGCTTTGTTTTATTTATGTTTCATTTTAACATGGTAGAGGTTTTCCAAAAGGGGTGTTAAAACAAAACCACCTATATAAATCACATATTACGAAGCTAATAAATAAAAAAGAAATAATATCCATATTTAAACTAGGAATGTAAAGTGCTTGTTGTGCCTTTTTGCTAATAATCCCATCTGTGATTTTGATATTGTCTCTTAGGATGGTTTAAAGGCACAACATAGACATAATATGCTTGGGAATTGCTCTAAACTCTTAAGTTAGCTAGAATAGTTAAGAACAGAACAAAATTATCTTTCCCCTCTGAAGCCCAGTCATATGAACATTGTTAACATCAGGTCACTAAAAATGAACATTTTGTGTAAACAACAGTGGACAGAGAAGTAGTGACAACACTCATTGTCCCTCAAATCTTCTCACTCAGGTCCAAAGTCAACAGACCCTTAAAGAGACTGTTTATGGCTGCATATTAAGCTCCCTCCGGACTTACTGTTTAATTGTTAGAGGAGTCCCACATTCAGTTTAAGCAGCCTTCAGTTGCTTATTCCAGAGCCAAGGGTCAACTGATCACACAGACAGACACGGAAGACAGCCTGTTATAATTCTCTTGTGATGCTTCCCTATTTCCTCATTGTCCCATTCTCCCACACAAAGTGGTTACATCATAACAGCTATTACTGTATAATTTAAATAGCCAGGACATAGAAGCATTCCAAGTGCCCATCTATGTATGAATGGATAAAGAAAATGTGGTACACTGTCAGGATGGCTAAAATTAACAGCTCGGGCAACAACAGATGTTGGTCAAGATGCAGAGAAAGGGGAACACTTTTTTACTGTTGGAGTGCAAATTTGTATAGCCACTTAGGAAAGCAGTATGGAGGTTTCTCAAAAAATTAAAAATAGAACTACCCTATGACCCAGCAATCGCACTATTAGGTATATATCCAAAGGATACAAAAATTCTGATTCAAAGGGACACATGCACCCCAATGTTTATAGCAGTGCTATCAATAATAGCTAAATTATGGAAAGAGCCCACATGTCCTTCAGCTGATGAATGAATAAAAAAGAGGTGGTATATATAGATAGATATAGATATAGATACAATGGGATATTACTTGGCAATCAAAAAGAATGAAATACATTTGCAACAATGTGGATGGAACTAGAGTGTATTATGCTACGTGAAATAAGTCAGTCAAAGAAATGCAAATATATGATTTCACTGATATGTGGAATTTAAGAAACAAAACAAATAAACATAGAAGGGAAGGAAAAATAAGGTAAGAACAGAGGGAAGCAAACCATAACAAACTCTTTAATATAGAGAAACAAACAGGATGCTGGAGGGTTGTTGGGTGGGGGGATGTGCTGAGTGGGTGATGGGCTTTAAAGAGGGCACTTGTTGGGATGAGCACTGGGTGTTATATGAAGTGATGAATCACTAAATTCTACTGAAACCAGTACTACACTATATGTTAAGGAACTTGAATTTAAATGAACAAAAAAGGATGGGGTGTATATATACAGTGGAACATTACTCGGCCATAAAAAGAATGAAATCTTGCTATTTGTAACATGTATGGATCCAGAGGGTATAATACTAAGTGAAATAAGTCAGAGAAAAGAGAATACCAGATGATTTCACTCATGTAGAATTTATGAAACAAAATGATCCAAAAAAGAAACAGACTCTTTAAGTATGGAAAACAAACTGGTGGTTGAGAGAGGACAGGTGGGTTGGGAGATAGAAGAGGTTGGTAAAGGGGATTAAGAGTACGCTTGTATAGAACTGTTGAATCATTCTGTCATACACTTGAAATTAATATATACCTTATTGTTAATTCTTGAGAAAAAACAGCTCTTAACCTCTGACTACCTTACCTATTTAAACAGGAGGAAATTTATTAAATAATTTTAAAAAAACAGGTTGGAATGTATGTAGAATCTTTGGAAAACAGTACAATCCAAACACAGGGCCACTTATTATGTGATGATTAAAAAAAAAAAAGTTCAGTCAAGTCTAAAATTAGAGTACTTCCAGGCCCAGAAAGATATTTGGTCTAGAGGTGTAAATTTGGGAGTTGTCAGCATATAAATAATATTTAAAACCATGAGACTGAATTAGACCATCAAAGGATAGATGGAGATGAAGAATTAAGGAATTAAGTCTTGGGTAGTCAGTTTTTTTTTTAATTCCAGTATAGTTAGCATACAGTGTACTATTAGTTTCAGGTGTGCAATATAGTGATTCATCAATTCCAGATATCACCAGTGCTGATCATAAGTGCACTCTTTAATCCCCATAGCCTATTTCACCTATCCCACCTGTCTCCCGTCTGATGGGTAGTGTAATTTTTAAAGAAGTTCAGGAGAAGAGGAAGAAACAGCAGTGCAGACTGAAAAGGAGTGGTCAGTGAGTTAGGAGGAAAACACATACTGTGGTGTGCTAAAAGCCAAATAAAGAAAGTAAAGCAAAGCAAAGAGAGTAATCAGTTATCTCAAGTGCTGCTGATGGATCAAAGATAGATACTCAAAATTGACTTATAGGTTATTAATATGGAGACAGACAATGGATGGTTGAAAGCTGATTGGCATCGGTGTAAGAAAAAGTATTGGAGATGAGCAAGTGCAGAATTTAGAAGAGTTTTACTCCAGAGGGAAGCAGAGAAATGGAGTGTGACTGACAACAGAACTAGGATTACAAGAATATTTTTTAATTGGGAGATGAAAATGATTGGATAGATAGAAACATCAAGGAATGAGGTGACAAGGGACATAATTTGAATAATACCAAATAATAGATAAAAGGGGAAGTCCAAGAGAGTTTTTTTCCCAAGACTTTAATACCTAGAGTTGATGACTTATTTTATATAGGGAATAAAGGAAAAAGGAAAATTGGAAAATAACTCTAAGATTTATAGAGGTTAAAAGAGTGAGATCCTGGCCAAAATAAATACCAGAGAAAAATAATAAATTTTTAGCATAAAGTCAGGTGAGGAGATTGGGGAAAATAAGAGGTCAGGCAAGATTCCAAGTGGGGATGTCCCTGAAGTTTGAAATAAGATGTGTGCTTTCCACAAAGTGATTAGTGGATAGGTTTTTTAACCATTTATTATGTTATCTTTGTTAATGATGGTGTGATCTATAATAATATCAAGTGATTATTTTTTGAAGGCTCTACTTGAGGACAAGCAAAAAGAAGAAGATATAGAGAAAATGAAAGAAACACTGTCTCGGATGATGCAAGATGCTGCCGTAAGAAGCAGGAAGGAGGTAAGGAGTTTTTAAACTTTAAAATTATTTAAAATTCAAGTTTACAGAATTTCACAACTTACGACTAATTACTACCTAAGTTTTTACCTGATGGACATAGCTAATTATCAGCTAATTGCATCAGTTGTGATAAATTTGAAGTAAAAATTAGAGTAGTCCCTACCGTTTGAGCTAGAGTAGGGCTGAGATAGAAGACATTGGAGAGGAGAGAGGTTTAGGCTAGGAATATAGGGAAGATTAATACACCTGAAGTATAAAATTCAAAAGAAGCCTCAGAAAGAAACTTAGAATGCATAAGAAGTTAAGAGAAAAAAATCTGTTGCTTGCAGTATCTTAGAGCAGTCTAAGACTGGAGAAATCAGGTTTGACCTCTTATTTTACTGGTAAAGAAACTGAAACCCACAAGAGATTATTGATTCACTCAAAGTTATATACTAATTAAAGCCAGAACTTAAACCCATACCTTCTCCTGCTGTACTGAGCCTGGCATTACTTTGATCACATCATGCTGGCACCTATACAATTTGTGAATTGTGTTCTTTTCTATTCTGTTATCAAGACTAAATCTGATATTTTTTTATTAAAGTAATGAGTTGTTTCTTGGTTTGAATTGTAAGGCATATTCAAGTTGAAACTGAGCAATGTAGGTTTATGTTCGTATACAGAGGAAGGAAAACCTGTATCTGATTGTCTTTTCTCTGGTATGGATATGGATCAATTCATATGTGGTGTGGTAAAGTTTGAAAGTGTAACATGAATTGTGGAGGAAGAAACCACAAAAACCCATTTTAAAAATGAAAAACCCATTTTAAAAACTGAAATAAGTAATTTACTTAGGATTCTACCTCTATGAAATAGCAGAACTAGATGTAAATACAAGTCTATTGATTCTTGAGCTCTACCCTCAATCACTATGAGTAATTGTTTCCCATTAATTGTGTATTTATTTTTAGAAACTTTCGAACCCATAAAAAGGTTAAATGCTGTTCAGTGAACACTTATTTACCCCTTAGCCAAATAATTCTTAATATCTTGCCACATCCATTCTATCTTTATATGCATAAACTTTTTTGCCAACCATTTGGACATGGACTACAGACATAATGACACTTCATTCCTAAATACCTTGGCATTTTTTTCCCCTGAGAAAGGACATTTTACTACACAATCACATCACTATTCCCATACCTTAAAATATGTGTGTGTGTATTGTTTTTTTTTTTTTATTTAAAAAAATTTAATGTTAATTTTTGAGAGAGAGAGAGGCAGATTCTAAGTGGGGGAGGGACAGAAAGGGAGAGAAAGATGGAACCGGAAGCAGGCTCCAGGCTCTGAGCTGTCAGCCCAGAGCCCGATGTGGGGTTTGAACCCACTAACTGTGAGATCATGACCTGAGCTGAAGTCAGACGCTTAACCAACTGAGCCACCCAGGCGCCCCAAATATTATTTTAATCTACACTCATATTTCCCTAAAATATCCTTTATAGGTTTTTTTGTTTTTTGCTTTGTTTTTTTTTTTTAAGTTTATTTATTTTAAGAAAGAGTGTGCAAGCAGGGGAAGGAGCAGAGAAATATGGATCATTTCTTCTTGATTCAATTCAGATCATTTCTGGCAGAGTGATAATGTATATCTTCACTTCATCACATCAGAAAGCTATGTCAGATTGTGCATTGATTGAAGCTGAGCTTGACCACATGGTTATGGTAGTAAGACCAGAACTGTCCATTTGTATACTTTATAAATAACTGGGGGAGTACTTGAAGACTGTACAGATATGCCCTCTACCAAAAGCTATTATCCAATGGTCTGAGCATCCATTAATAATCCTTGCCTGAAATGAATATTATAAGAAGTGATTAAAAATGATTCTGTCATTCTTATACATTTATTAACTGTCATTTTATGGTAGAGTTTTCCCCTTTTTTAATATTGCTATGGTTTCGTTGGTCTTTTTAATTTTTTGTCATAACCTACTACCATCAGGCTTTTTTATTCTCAAATTGTTTCTGTAACTTTTTTGCATAAATGATGTTCCTCTCTCATCTTGTACTTTCCCTACCTCAGACATGGAATTAGCCACTTTTCTACCAGCCTTGGTTGTAATTTTTTTATTTGATATTTTTGTCAGAGACATGGATTAGCAAAACTATTGGTTTTTTTTCATTTTTACTATAATATTTACATTAAAATGATTTCCTATATATTCATAAAGCCTTTCTTTGAAAATAATATAAAGGATTGAAAACTAATACTCCTTTCCTTTAAAATGAGCTCCTATAGGGTAGTTAGATGCACTGTATATTCCCACACTGGATAAATAAATGTGTTAACTCATTTCTTACCTGTATTTTTCTGTGGGCAATATTATTTCTCTCCTAGGTAGACTGAAGTAAACTTGTTTTAAACAGTCTCGTCAGATAAAGCTAATATACTTGCCTTTCTCCTGAGCAACTAAGAGGTAGAGTTTTCATTCCTGTAAAGTCTTCATTTAATTGCAAATTATCAAACAAATGTTGTAACCATCTATGAAAAAAAAAATCCTGGAGATATATACATGAACCTTCGAATAGTGCTAAGCCTGAAAGATAGAGTAATGAGGAATCTTTCACTGTCGACATATTGTAATTCTGCAGGTGTGGAATTTCAAGAGTAGGTATTATTTTTATAAACAGACTACAGTAAGGTTTTATGGAACATATATGTATTTCCTTATATCACTTACACTTTAAAACATTTTTTAATGTTTGAAAATTTTCAGCTGTATTGGTAGTAATTGTCCCATTTATTATAATTTGACATGTCCTCCAAGTATGTAGAATTAATCTTTTGAATTAGGAATAACTTACATCTAATGACTTAAAAAGTATCTTTTTATTAACTACAGCAAGTATAATAAATAAATTATCACATATTTATGTCCTGGCTGTAAAACTGAACAAAATATGATAATAGCTTATTTTTTTAAAACACAGAAATAGCTATTTCTCAGATCTCTCTCAAGTAAAATTTAATTTGTGAAAAAGAGTTACTTGATTCTGGTTTTGGTTTTAAGTCATGGCTTAAGTTGGTGGCCAAAATTATATTCATCCTGTTGGGCAATATTTGTACCATCACTGGCCTTTTCTGTTTCTATCTCTTGTTAATTTGCCTTACTCTCTGTTTTATAAATATCCCTACTATCCACAAACTATAAAAGAAAATGAAAGAAAGTGAAGTTGAGTAAGAGAAGGGATTCTAGTTCCCTTACAGACTTCTGAACCCCAACCACATTAAACTACCTACCTCCCAGATAAATGTATTTGCTCCCATAGCAAAGTTTACAGTATATTTTATCAGATACCAACATCAGAAAAACTTTCTATGACCTCTGCAGCATATAATTTTACTGATGATATACCATCGGCCTCAGTAGTTATACACGGTCTTTTTAAAAAGTAGAACACTTTTAAGTCACTGAATTTATCAACAGTATTGTAAAAACGTTTCAAAAAATATATATGACTATGGTCATAACCCTTATGCTGGCTGCATATCATTTCCAGATGGTAAAAAAAACACTTTTAAAAAATTATGTGAGAGACAAACAAGTGGACATGACTGGGCTTATAGAAACCAAAACTTACATTCTGGAAACCTTCATGACTTAATTTCTCTGTGCCTTAATCTTCCTCATCTATAATGAGGATACTAACTACTTAAGCAGATTGTTGATGAGAATTAATGAAATAATAACATTTATACCACTCTAAACAGTCACTAACACATTAAACTTGTATAAATAGTAACTGATTATCACTGACCCATCCATAGGATGAATTGATCTTTCATATAACTATTCATAGGCAAAGTTTACATCAAAATCTAAAATAGAGCTAAAATGGACCCACATATGTTTGTCAGGTCTTCAGAAAGGTAACTTTTATTAATTAACCAAATAAAATATATGTCAATTTTGTAAGTGTTCTAAAGAAGGTTTACATAATGTTTTAGAAATAATCTATTTTATAAGATCTAGACATTTTCCAAAAATCTTTGTTGATTGTATGTTTACTAATGATAGTATCAGTATCAATAATCCTCATGGTGCTTTTTTTTTTTAATTTAAATCCAAATTAGTTAATATATAGTGTAATGATGATTTCAGGAATAGAATTTAGTGACTCATCACTTTTATATAATAACCATTGCTCATCCCAACAAGTGCCCTCCTTAACGCCCATTGCTCATTTACCCCATCCCCTTACCCAGCAACCCACCAGCAAACGTGTTTGTTCTCTATATTTAAGAGTTTCTTGGGGCGCCTGGGTGGCTTAGTCGGTTAAGCATCCAACTTTCGCTTGGGTCATGATCTCACAGTTCGTGGGTTCGAGCCCCGCATCGGGCTCTGTGCTGACTGCCAGCTCAGAGCCTGGAGCCTGTTTCAGTCTGTGACTCCCTCTCTCTCTGACCCTCCCCTGCTCATGCTGTCTCTCTCTCTCTCTCCTAGAAATAAATTTAAAAAAAAAGTTTCTTTTGGTTTGCCGCCCTCTCTGTTTTTATCTTATTTTTGCTTTCCTCCTGTGTTCTTCTGTTTTGTTTCTTAAATTCCACTTATGAGTGAAATCATATTCTGGTCGCCTTTCTCTGGCGGACTTATTTCATTTAGCATAATGCACTCTAGTTCCATCCACAATGTTGCAAGTGGTAAGATTTCGTTCCTTTTAACTGCTAGGTAATATTCCATTGAATATATATACCGCATCTTCTTTATCCATGCATCAGTGGTTGGACATTTGGCCCTTTCAATACTTTGGCTATTGTTGATAGCAATGCTGTAAACATTGGAGTGCATGTGCCCCTTTGAATCAGTATTTTTGTATCCTTTAGATACAAATACCTAGTAGTGCAATCGCTGGGTTGTAGAGTAGTTCTATTTTTACTCTTTTGAGGAACCTCCATACTGTTACAGCGAGGCTGCACCAGTTTTCATTCCCGCCAGCAGTGCAGAAGGGTTCCTCTTTCTACATATCCTCACCAACATCTGATAAGGCCTGAATTGTTAATTTTAGCCATTCTGACCAGTGTGAGGTGGTATCTCATTGTGGTTTTGATTTAAATTTCCCTGATGAGTGATGTTGAGCATCTTTTCATGTGTCTGTTAGCCATCTAGATGTCTTCTATGGAAAAGTGTCTATTTATGTCTTTTGCCCATTTCTTCACTGGATTATTTGTTTCTTGGGTGTCGAGTTTGATAAGTTCTTTATAGATTTTGAATACTACCTTTATCTGCTATGTGTTTTGCAAATATCTTTTCCCATTCCATCAGTTGCCTTTTAGTTTTGCTGATTGTTTTTTTCGTTGTGCAGAAGCTTTCTATCTTGATGAAGTCCCAGTAGTTCATTCTTGTTTTTGTTTCTTTTGCCTCTGGAGACATGTCAAGTAGGAAGTTGCTGTGGCCAAGGTCAAAGAGATTGTTACCTGTTTTCTCCTCTAGGATTTTGATGGCTTCCTGTCTTACATTTCAGTCTTTTGTCCATAGAACTAATTTTTGTGATGTATCACATTGATTGATTTGTGGATATTGAACCAGCCCTGAATCCCAGGAATAAATCCCACTTGATTGTTGTGAATAATTCTTTTAATGTAATGTTGGATCAGTTTGCTAGTATCTTGATGAGAATTTTTGCATCCATCATCAGGGGAATTGGTCTGTAGTTCTCCTTTCTAGTAGGAGCTCTTTGTCTGGTTTTGGAATCAAAGTAATGCTGGCCTTGTAGAATGAGTTCAAAAGTTTTCTTTCCATTTCTATTTTTTGGAACAGGTTTAAAAGAATAAGTGGTAACTCTTCTTTAAATGTTTGGTATAATTCCCCTTGAAAGCCACCCAGCCCTGGACTCGTTTTTCGGGAGATTTTTGATTACTAATTTAATTTCTTTACTTGTTATGGGTCTGTTCAGATTTTCTGTTTCTTCCTGGGTTAGTTTTGATAGTTTATGTTTCTAGGAATTTATCCATTTCCTCCAGATTCACCAGTTTGTTGACATATAATTGCTCATAATATTCTCTTATTATTTTTTTTTATTTCTTTGGTGTTGGTTGTGATCTCTCCTTTTTCATTCATGATTTTATTTGGGTCCTTTCCTTTTTACATTTTGATCTGTCTGGGTAAGGGTTTATCAGTTTTCTTAATTCCTTCAAATAACCAGCTCCTGGTTTTATTTATTTTTTTATTTTTTTTTAAATGTTTTATTTATTTCTAGGAAAGAGATAGAGACAGCGTGAGCAGGGGAGGGTCAGAGAGAGAGGGAGTCACAGACTGAAACAGGCTCCAGGCTCTGAGCTGGCAGTCAGCACAGAGCCCGACGCAGGGCTCGAACCCAGAACCGCGAGATCATGACCCAAGCGAAAGTCGGACGCTTAACCGACTAAGCCACCCAGGCGCCCCTTTCCAAATTTTTTCTTGTGGTTGATTTCAATTTTCATAGTGTTATGGTCTGAAAATATGCAAAGTATGCACTTGATCTTTTTGTACTTGTTGAGAGCTGATTTGTGTCCCAGTATGTGGTCTAGTCTGGAGAATGTTCCATGTGTAGTCGAGAAGAATGTGCATTCTTCTGCTTTAGGATGTAATGTTCTAAATATATCTGTTAAGTCCTTCTGGTCCAGTGTGTCATTCAAAGCCATTGTTTCCTTGTTGATCGTCTGCTTGAATTATCTGTCCATTGATGCAAATAGGGTGTAAAAGTCCCCTACTATTTATAGTATTATCAATGAGTTTCTTTATGTTTGTGATGAACTGATTTATATATTTGGGTTTTCTTCGTTTGGAGCATAAATGTTTACAGTTGTTAGATCTTGATGGATAGACCCCTTACTTATGATATAATGCTTAATGCTCTTTTTCCTCTCTTGTTACAGTCTTTATTTTAAAATCTAGTTTGTCTAATACAAGTATGGCTACTCCAGTTTTCATTTGACAACCATTAGCATGATAGATTATTCTCTATCCCCTTACTTTCGATCTGCAGATGTCTTTAGGTCTAAAATGAGTCTCTTATAAGCAGCATATAGATGGGTCTTGTTTTCTTATCCATTCTGATACCTTGAGTCTTTTGATTGGAGCATTTAGTCCATTGACATTTAGAGTGAGTACTAAAACATACAGATTTACTGCCCTTGTGTTCTCTGTAGAGTTGTTGCTTCTGGTAATGTTCTCTGGTGTTTTCTAGTTTTTGTTGCTTTCGATCTTTTTTGTTTTGTCTTTTCTCCACTCAAAGTGTCCCTCTTAAAATTTCTTGCAAGGCTGCTTTAGTGGTGATTAACTCCTTTAGTTTTTATTTGTCTTGGAAACTCTTTATTTCTCCTTCTATTTTGAATGACAGCTTTTCTGGATGAAGATTTCTTCACTGCATAATTTTCCGATTCAGCATGTTGAATATATCCATCCACTCCTTTCTGGCCTGCCAAATTTCTGTAGATCTGTCTATTGCAACCCTGAGCTATCTTTCCTAATAGGTTAAGGACAAACTCAAATTATGCAGATTGTTGCATTAATCAGCTGATCAATTTCTTACATGTTCAAAATAGTTTGGTGCTGATCTAGCTGCATTCAGGGATGAGACAAGCTCAGGATCTCCGTGCTGCTCTGCCTTCTTTATTCCTCCTCCCTCCTTAGTCTTTTTAAAAAGTATGAGTAGTTATTAGAAAAATATATTGTCATAGGAGCCATCTTGATGAGATGTAACAAATTCTTCAAAATATTTTGTACACATAAATCATACTGTTTTTGAAGTAATTTAAATGTTAATTAAATAAGAGTTTTCCTCACAAAGTAATTCACTTAGTATTGAAATTTATGCAATATGAAAATATTTTTCTTTTTATAAAACAAAAGTGCCTTAAAAGTTACTAATTTTTAGTGTGTAATTCAGTTTTTTCTCTTGACATGCTCTATGGCAGCTGTTCTTAAAGTGTTGTTCAGAGAGTATGGAAGGTCACACCTACTTTCATAATTATAGTTTACTATTTTCTTTTTATTTATTTATCTATTTATTTATTTATTTTACAAATAGTTTATTGTCAAGTTGGTTTCCATATAACACTCAGTGCTCATCCCCACAAGTGCCCCCCTCCATGCCCATCTCCCCACTCCCCTCTAGTTTACTGTTTTCTTATACTCTTTTTCGGATGAGTATGCAGTGGTGTTTTCCAGAAGCTGATGATATGCAAGAATACAACAGTAGGTTGAACACAGAAGTAGATAATGTGGATCTAGCTATCCCCTTGTTAAGCCACACATTAAGGAAATTTATAAAAATATAAAATAATACCATTCTTCTAAAACATTTTTTATTTTGGAAAATGAACTTATTTTTCATAAAATTTTATTTATTATTAACCTATGATTACTTTATTATCTGTAAGGGATTAGTATGTAAATATTTTTAAATGTTGCCAGTTTTCACTTCAAATATGATAAATTTTATTAGAAATTCACTCTTCTTCCACTGTTGTGATAAATTATTGACTCTCTAAGGGCACCTGGGTGGCTCAGTCAATTAAGCAGCTGACTTTGGCTTTGGTCATGATCTCACAGTTTTTTAATTCAAGTCCTACATCGGGCTCTGTGCTGACAACTCAGAGCCTGGAGCCTGCTTCAGATTCTGTATCTCCCTCTCTTTCTGCCCCTCCCCTACTCACACTTGGTGTCTCTCTGTCTCTCAAAAATAAACATTAAAAAAATTAAAAATAATTCTTGACTCTTTAATACTCAGGTGCTTATTTATTTTTTATGCCATAGAAGTTACAATTTTATTTTTTCTCAAAATTATCATCCTAAATATTGGATATTAATTTTTGTGAACCTAAACGATTATGCATGTCTTAATTACAGATTGCAAGTACAAGAAAACAGTATAAAGTACAGATTTCTCAACTAACAGAAGAACTTTCAGCCCTTCAAATGGTAGGTTAGAAGACTGTATTGATATTTTCTTCTGGATATTGCCTTTTTTTTTTTTAATGTTTATTTACTCACTTTGAGCAAGAGAGTGAGAGAAAGACAGAGCGAGCAGGGGAAGGGCAGAGAGAGAGAGAGGTAGAGAGAGCATCCCAAGCAGTCTCCGTGCTGTCAGTACAGAGCCTGACACGAGATCATGATCTGAGCTGAAACCAAAAGTTGGATGCTTAACCAGCTGAGCCACCCGGGCAACCTGAATATTGCTTATTTTAAAGACCAGGAAACATTTTAATATATCTTATAATGCACATTCTTCTCCATTCAGAAATGCTAGATGCTAGGAAAAGATTAAAAATCAAGACAAACACGTTAACTGTAATCTTGGAGACTGTGGTCTAGGAGAGAAAGATAGATCGCATTTATCACATTTTACTATTACTTTTTTTAACAATGCACAGCGTGCTGTGAAGCACTCATCTGCAGCTGCTACCACATACTAGGTTCATCTGGGAGTAGGGAGAAATATGCCAGTGGGATAGAAGAAAGACAAGCTTCCCAAAAGAAATAAGTACTGAAGAATAAATAGGCAAAGAGGAGAAAGGAAAAAGAGTACTTGTTTGACTAGAGGTGAGATTAAATATGTAAATTTAACATTAAGATTTGATGGAATGGAATTTAATAACCTTGATTACAGAGGAGTGAACGTGCAAGAATTTTCAGAGATTGGGAAGATATTTTCAACTTCACAAACTAATCCTTTCTGAATCTGTATATCACTTTTAATGCTGACTACAAAACTCAGCAACGAATTATGTCTTGTAACAAATATGTTACATTTTGTTAGTTCTCTCTCTTTCTGTCTCCTGTCTCCTTTCTTCCCTCCTCTTCTCTCTTTCTTTATAAAATCTTATTTTTCCAATTAGATTATAAACACCTTGAAGTAGAAAAGTCTTAGGCCTTCTTTTATCTTCATTGCCTAACACAATGTTTTCACAGTATGTATTTTAATAAATACTTATTGACTTGTCGGAGACTGGCTCCGGCCGGAGTCCAGGCGTCCCTGAAGGATGGACATTGTCAGCGAGGGAGGGGTCAGAGAGGCCTGAGAGTCTTTCTTGTCACCAGGCAGGCATCCCGGCCCTGACTGGGGCTCAACTTTATTTTATAAGTGTTTGGGGGATGGCACAGAAGTGTCATTTGCCTTAGACAATGATTTCTGATGACAAACTTCTTTGATATGTAAGAATTTCCCAGAACATAGATTTGTAGAAGACTTCTGCATAACCTTTATCAATAGTGAGATAGGTGATTTAGATGCAGCATATCAGACAATGTTTTTAGCCTAAAAGGGTGAGGTTACTTCTCTGTGAGCAGGGGTCAAACAGGTCTTTCAGGAGACACCTCTGCTCCCATAATCACAAAAGAAGTTCCTCAAGAGGTTCCTCCACAGGGAGCAATCAGCATATTCAAAGCCAGAATAAGTCACTCCAAATACTTGATAATAAATGCCTTGAGGTGGGGGGCGGCCAGTTCTCCAAGCAGAAACAATTGGTTGGGGGTGGATATCTACCCTTAACTCTAAATTAGGCTCTTTGTCTCAGGGCTAGACTCAAGCCCCCTTTATTATGTAAGTTTTGGATCTGCAAGTCCTTTAGGAAGAGCCTTTTAACAGTCATCCACAATGTTTTCATCTGAAATCTCTTTGGAAATGGCAGGAATATGCCTTTCCTTATGAGCAATCTGTGTGGGGAATATCGGTCTGATCTGGAATATTGTGAGGCCTGGTCAATACCAGCAGCCTCATTTCCAGCATTAGCCAGTAGTAGTAGAAGGAGATACCAGTTTTCATTTCTCATGGCAGGAGCTGTGCAAACGCTGCCATTTCCTTGCTGTGACTGTCATCCAGCGAGGGCAGTGTGGCTCCCAGCACTGACTCATATTTAAACAACTCTGAAGGAAAGAACAGATCTTTTTCCACATTCTGCAGACTCTGTAATGTACGTATTGAGACTCTAGTCTACACTGTGTACAGGTCTTGAGAGTAATAGAATAAAAAACAGTGTTATTTTTTTGTTTAATATTATTTGTTTGAAGAATGTAGGATCATTAAGTAAAATTAATGGGATGCAGTGTGGCCAAATAGTCATGTCTAATTCTTTTTTGTTTTCAAGTTTTACTTCCTCTTCTATTACCTCGCTGTTTTGCTTGTTCTCTTACATGGACTGATTTAGCTATGTCCAGATTGACAGTTTAGAAGAAGGTCTTACCCCAGTCCAGGGTCACTTAATGGCTTGTAAACACGGGAAGGACAAGAACATTATTTCTTTCCGTTTTCCCAAAAGAATGTGTGTTAGATAATATCTACAAGGCTTTTAAAAATAATTCTTAATTGTGTAACAACCAGAGCTATATAAACTCAATCTAGAGCAAAATATTGTATTTCTTAGGATTTATAGTGAAACAGTTCTACTACGTAGCTAAATGGATTTTTCTAGAGATATTAAATATTAGGTGATATATTGATTCCATGGGGAACTATACTGAATAATTGAAAAGTGTTTGAAATATTAAACATTAAGAAATATGTTTGAAGGAAGAATGTTCAACTACTTTATAAAGCAGATTTTCTTAGGTAACGTAGAAACTCAGACTATGGTTTGAGACATAATCAATAGCCTGATACTGGCTATTGATTTGTATTCATAAGTACCAATTTTATCACCTGTACCATAAACATGAAGTCAAGGAGGGAAGTTAAGCATACTTAGCCAACCCCAACTAAGTTATGCTTGCAGAAAGGAGAAAAACTTGTACTTTAAAATAGTGTGCAGAGGGGCGCCTGGGTGGCTTAGTCGGTTAAGCGTCCGACTTTCGCTTGGGCGTGATCTCACAGTTCGTGGGTTCAAGCCCCGCGTCAGGCTCTGTGCTGACTGCCAGCTCAGAGCCTGGAGCCTGTTTCAGTCTGTGACTCCCTCTCTCTCTGACCCTCCCCTGTTCATGCTGTCTCTCTCTCTCTCCTAGAAATAAATAAAACATTAAAAAAAATTAAAATAAAAAAATAAAATAGTGTGCAGATTTTTTTTGGTAAATTTTAGAAAAGGCCAGAGCCAGTCTACCTCTGCCCATGAAACGCCCAGAGTTCGAGAGACCCCCAAAAACAGACCACCAGAGACCAGAGTCAAAGCCAATCGGCAAGGGTTGTTTCTTTGCAGGTTCGAACCCGGACCTCCGGCACTCATTGCCGGTGACGCTGAGAGGCCCTGAATAAAGCCTTTGCAGTCTTTTTATAGACAGGAGTAAACAAGTCGTGGGGAGGGACAGGAGATCTCTATGGTTACAGGTTTGT
This sequence comes from Proteles cristata cristata, assembly GCA_017311185.1. NCBI lineage: Eukaryota > Metazoa > Chordata > Mammalia > Carnivora > Hyaenidae > Proteles > Proteles cristata. The sequence continues at coordinate 929,269 of JAESUZ010001412.1, read as the reverse complement.
CATTGGTTGATATTTAAATATGAACATATACCATATTTGATTGGTTCCCGCCATCAGGTTTTTGGCGGGCCAATTACAACATTTATGATACCTTTGAATTCAGCCAATCATAAAGCGAGTCTAGGGTCTTGTTCGGCGACTAACAGGTTAACTTCTCTCTCCTTAGGCCCTTCCTTCAGTAAGGCGGAGGATGGCTGCTGGCCTTTCTTGATTAGGTGTTGCCAAGGTAGTGTGGTGGAGTGATGTGGTGGCCAGTTTCTCTGGCCTTGGACAGTGTGCAGCTGCCTGATAGTTCCGGGGAGGCTGAAACTCAAGCCTTAAGCAATGGTACAGAAGCGGAAGGAGCTAGTTTGTATCTGCAGTTTCCAGCCTTGACTCAGACCATAGGAATGTTTCTTTTTTTTCTTTTTGATTAGCTGAACTGAGGGCGGTCTGAGGATGGCTTTAGCCTTGAACAGTCTGAGGCTTTTCCTGGGACTGGGACTGGGGCTGGGGCTACGTGCAGCCCGAGGTTTCTCTTAATGGAGGACTTAATTTTTGGCTCTTCAATTGATCCTTAATATTTGTTGTCATTTTCTTTATGGTACACTGTAGGGTGTGATTTTGGAAATACTCCATGAGTACTTGAAAAAATGTCTAGTATCACTTGATCATATGATGCCCAAAAGGTAGGAATGTTGGTGGTGATTAATAGCAAATATCCATGAAGTCTTTTTAATAATAGTAATTTTAAATACTTTCTTTTTTTGAATACTGAGAACAAACTAAGGGCTGATGGGGGGAAGGGGGGAAGGGGAGTGATAGGCATGGAGGAGGGCACTTGTTGGGATGAGCATTGGGTATTATGTGGAATCCAACTTGACAATAAACTGTGAAAGAAAAAAATAATAAATAAATTCTTTAGTATTACAGTGAATTTTTAATAGAATTAGTATATTTCTCTATAAAGGTTTCAACTTTCTGTCTCATTTTAACTTTGTTATTTGAGGTTAACCAAATATTTTTTTCAGTCATCATTTGGCAGTGAAATAGTGGATTGGGTGTAGAGAGATGCGTAGTGTATAATATACCATTCTTTATATGGCATTCACCAGATTCAGAAGTGTGATCCAACCTTGTTATTAATATCTACATTAAAAAATCACATGGGAATCATATCACCAGCTGTAGAAAAAGCATTTGAGAAAATCCAACCCCCATTTCATGATAAAATCTCTCAGTAAACTAGAAACAGAGGAGAACTTCCTCAACTTGATAAAGAATATCTACAAAAGGGGCGCCTGGGTGGCTTAGTCGGTTAAGCGTCCGACTTTCGCTTAGGTCATGATCTCACGGTTCGTAGGTTCGGGCCCCGTGTCAGGCTCTGTGCTGACTGCCGGCTCAGAGCCTGGAGCCTGTTTCAGTCTGTGACTCCCTCTCTCTCTGACCCTCCCCTGCTCACACTGTCTCTCTCTCTCTCTCTAGAAATAAATAAAAATATTAAAAAAAAAAAAAAAAAGAATATCTACAAAAAGCCTACAGCTGTGAAACCAAAAGCTTCCCCACTAAGATCAGGAACAAGGCAATGTTGTGCCCTCTTACCACTACTTTTCAACATCATGCTGGAAGTTCTAGCTAATGCCATTTGGAAGGAAATAAAAGTTATATAGATTGGGAAGGAAGAAATTTGTTTGCAGATGACATGATTGTCTATGTAGAAAATCAAAAAAAGGGGAGGGGCATCTGGGTTGTTCAGTCAGTTGAGCATCTGACTCTTGATTTCAGCTCACGTCATGATCCCAGGGTCGTTGAATCATGCCCCATGTCAAGCTCCACGCTGAGCATGGAGCCTGTTTAAGAATCAGTCTCTCCCTCCCTCTCTCTCTCTTTCCCTCTTCTTCTGTTCCTCTTCCCTTCTTGTATGCTCTCTCTCAAAAAATAAAAGTAAAATCCCCCAAAACTCAAAAAAATAAAAAGCATGGAACAAAGAAGCAATTATAGCATAGTAAGGTTGCAAGATGCAGAGTTACTATACAAACGTCCATTGTTTTCCCACACACCAGCAATGAACAAGTGGACTTTTAAATTAAAAACACAGTGCCAATTACCTTAGCATATAAAAAAACATATATATCCAACAAAATATAAAATCTATGTGAGGAAAACTCTGATGACAGATATCAAAGGAGAAGTAAAAGAAGAAATAATCCGTGTTCAAAACTCACAGTCAAGATGTCAGTTCTTCATAGCTGGATCCATAGATTGAGTGCAATCCCAGCCAAAATCTCAGTAAGTTATTTTGTGGATATTGATAAACTGATTGTAAAGTTTATCTGGAGAGACAAAAGACCTAGAATAGCCAACACAGTACTGAAGGAGAGGAAGAAAGAGGACTAACACTACCAGATTTCAAGACTTACTCTAAAGCTATAATAATCAAGATAGTGTGATATTGGTGAAAGAATAGACAAATAGATCATTGAAATAAAATATAGAACCTAGCATGGAGTAAAATATAGACCCACATAAATACAGTGAGCTGATCATTGACAAAGAAGCAAAGGCAAGACAGTGGAGCAAAAATAGTCTTTTTAGCAAATGGTGCTAGGACAATTAGACATTCACATGTAAAAGAATGAATCAAGACACATCCTCCACAAAAATTAATTCAAAATGGGTCATAATCCTGGGGCGCCTGGGTGGCTCAATCAGTTAAACGTCTGACTTCGGCTCAGTTCATCTCACTGTTCGTGAATTTGAGCCCCACATTGGTCTCTGTGCTGACAGCTCAGAGCCTGGAGCCTGCTTCAGGTTCTTTGTCTCCTCCCTGTCTGGCTGTCCCCTGCTCATGCTCTGTCTCTCTCTGTCTCTCAAAAATGAATAACCCTAAATGTAAAACGCAAAACTATAAAATTCCTAGGAGACAACAGAGAAGAAAACATGAATGATCTTGAGTTTGATAATGAATTTTGGGATACAACATCAAAGGCATGATCAATGAAAGAAATAATTGATGAGTTCGACTTCATTAAAATGAAAAGTTTCTCTGTGAAAGATACTGTCAAGAGAATGAAAATTCAGACCACAGGTTAGGAGAAAATACTTGCGAAAGACATAACTGACAAAAGACTGTTATCCAAAATATGTGAAGAACTCTTATAACTCAACAGTAAGAAATCAGCTCAATTAAAAAGTAGACCGAAGACCTTGACAGATACCTCACCAAAGAACATATACATATGACATATAAGCACAGAGAAAGATGCTACACATCATATGTTACCAGGGAAATGCAAATTAAAGTAATAATGAGGTGCCACTCATTACACCACGTATGTACCAGATATGCCTGTTAGAATGACCAAAATCCAGAACCCTGATAGCACCAACCTCTGGGGAAAATGTGGATCAACAGGAATTCTCATTCATTGCTTATGGGAATTCTAAACGGTATAGCGACTTTTGAAGGCAGTTTGATGGGTTTCTTAAAAAATTAAATATACTCTTAACATATTTTCCAACAATTGCACTCTTCTATATTTATCCAAAGGAGTTGAAAACTTATGTCCACATAAATAACCTCAACATGGATGTTTATTGCAGCTTTTTTCACAGTTGCCAAAATTTGGAAGCAACCAAGATGTCCTTTAGTTAGGTGACAGTTATTTAGCACTAAAAAGAAATGAGTTATCAAACCATGAGAAAACCTGGAGGAAACTTAAATATATATTATTAAATGAAAGAACCTAGTCTGAACAGATTTTTAGGACAGTATAACTACTCTGTATGGTACTATAATAGTGAATAAGTGTCATTATAAATGTGTCCAAACTCATAAAATGTACAGCACCATGAGTGAACTATAATGTAAGCTATGGACTTTGAGTGATAATATTGTGTCAGTATAAGTTCATCAGTATTAACAAGCATATAATTACAATGAGAGATGTTGAAATTGGGGGAGGGCTTTACATATTATGAGGGCAGGAAGTATAGCAGAAATCTCTGACTTCTCAATTTTTCTGTGAATCTGAACTGCTCTTAAAGTATTCTATTAAAAATCACATGAGACAGCAACATAGAAATTCCAGATATCAAACCATAAAACTACCTTTTCATAGATTAGCGAACTTAATATATGAACATATATGCAATGTTTAAAGTTTCATTTCGTGTACACTAATAGTTCTGTCTTAATGAAAGATAAATTTAAAATTTTTTTTAATCTTTTTAAAATTTTTTTTATTTATTTCTAGGAGAGAGAGAGAGAGAGAGACAGCGTGAGCAGGGGAGGGTGAGAGAGAGGGAGTCACAGACTCTGAAACAGGCTCCAGGCTCTGAGCTGGCAGTCAGCACAGAGCCCGATGCAGGGCTCGAACCCACGAACCGCGAGATCATGACCTAAGCGAAAGTCAGACGCTTAACCGACTAAGCCACCCAGGCGCCTCAATGAAAGATAAATTTAGATTAATCATCTGATTTGTAACATAGGGTTAAGATCTTCGTTATAATCAGAATTCACTTGGGGAGGGGTCACAACTTAGAAGCTTAATTTAAAACTTAAAAGCATTTTGGTACACAGTAGCTTTATAAAATAAAATTATGTAAAGTTATACTGGGGACACCTGAATGGCTCTATTGGTTAAGTGTCCCAATTCTTTTTTTTTATTAAAAAAAATTTTTTAACGTTTATTTACTTTTGAGAGACAGAGCATGAGCAGGGAAGGGGCATAGAGAAAGGGAGGCACAGAATCTGAAGCAGGCTCCAGGCTCTGAGCTGTCAGCACAGAGCCCAATGCAGGGCTTAGACCACGGGCTGCAAGATCATGACCTGAGCCAAAGTCGGAGGCTTAACCAACTGAGCCACCCAGATGCCCCGAGTGTCCCAACTCTTGATTTCAGCTCGGATCGTAGTCTCACAGTCGTGGGATCCATCCCTGCTTAGGATTCTCTCTCTCTGCCCCTCCCCCACTCACAGGTGCACATGCTTTCTCAAACATTTTCAAAATAAAAAATAAAATAAAGTTATGCTAAAGATAATTGAATATTAATTGGTAGTGTACATCCAGGAAGCAGGTTCATCCAAAGCATAATCTGCAATTAATAGAAAATAATCACACCCATTCTCAAAAATAAATAAATAGTTGTGAGGAGCCTGCCATTATAATGGTTGTGTTTAGTTTAGTCTCATTTGCAAAATATTGAATTTTATTAACTGATTGATACTCTTGCTCAGTTTTACTGATTAAAGCCTTCTGAGGAGAAATGTTTTAAAAAATGTTTTTTAATGTTTATTTATTTTTAGAGAGAGACAGAGTGCAAATAGGGGAGGGTCAAAGAGAGCCACACACACACACACACACAGAATCCAAAGCAGGCTCCAGACGCTGAGCTGTCAGCACAGAGACTGACGTAGGGCTCGAACCGACAAACTGTGAGATCATTACGTGGTCCGAAGTTGGCCGATTAACCGACTGAGCCACCCAGGTGCCCCAGGAGCAGAAATGTTTAATGATCATGCCAATAAAATTTACTATGTCCATTGGCTGTTTATAAGTTTTGCAAAAAAAAAAAAAATGTTTTCAAATTTATATACACATGTGCTTTTTAGGCCACAGGTTATCATCAGGATATTGTGTCACTGTCCAGTTCTGTGTTCCCTTTTAAAATAAGTGAGAAGGGGATAAGTGTCTGCCTCCTGATTTCCACTCAGGCAGTTCATGAGTCGGGCTTCAGGCTGATAGCATGAACCCTGCTGGGATTCTCTCCCTTTCTTTCTGCCCTTCCACTGCTTACTCATGCAGGCATGCTCGCTCGCTCTCTTTCTCAAAATAAATAAACGTTTTTTAAAAATTAAAATACGTGATAAGAGTATATGAATAAAACTAATATGAGAAAGGGGTCTTTTTTTGAATCCCTCAATCTCTGTCACCAATTTAGTATGTTTACTTAGAATTCCTTGACATTCTTTGCTGGAGGCAATTTCTGAAATCCTGAGATAGGCAGCTCTTTGAAGAATAAAGTTTTTTGCTTTTGTTTAATAATCAATATGGTCATGCTCTATTGATAGGGTTAAGTATGGATTCTTATTATGAACAAATCATTTTACATACCCACTTTTTCCTTAAGGTTTTGCAAATATATTTATTTACAATATGAATTGAATTTATAGGAGTGTGCTGAAAAACAAAGCCAAATTGAACGAGCCATTAGGGAGAAAAAAGCAGTGGAAGAAGAACTAGAAAAGGTAAAAAGGAAAAAATACCTAAAACTCAACTGCAGATATTCACTATTACTGTTTGCTTTCATCAGACTGCCTGCTAGCAACCCCTATAAGTGAGTGTTTTTACCTGGAATGTATTCAGAATCTGTACCTAAGTACTAGTAATGCCTAAATATATTTCTTTATAAGAGTGGCCACAGTATTTGTACTTTTTACTTAAAGGTGTACATTTTTTGAAGTAGGTATCCTTGTTTAAACCTTATTAAATTTTACTTGATCTTCCTTGTGTTTTTAAATTCTGTACCAACTTTTATTGGGTATAGACCATCTATAAATACAAATATATGTATAACCAGAAAATTACAACATTGCTCTGATTTTAACCTTTTAAAAGTATAGATTTTTATTTTGTAAGTAGAAAAATACTACCCAAATGATATTTATGAAAAAATATTGTGAGAAGTGTATAGTTTAAAATTTGTTTATTAGATAACTTTTTTATCATCAGTAAATATTTGACTCTTTTAAAATACCTTGGGGAAAAAGGGAGACTAAACTTGATGCAGAATATACAGTGTTTTAAATGGTGTATTAAGAACTTTTGTAGAGAGGTTAAGTAAGTTACCTAATGCTAACAAATACTAAATGGTAGCATCAGAATTTGATTTTCAAAGAAGAGCTATAATAACATACTGTGCTACATAGCATAAACTAAATCAGTAAACTTAGCAATCAGTAAAAAGCATGTGACATATCTGTATTATTGACATAAAAAGATCATGACATCAGATAGTAAAAGAATCCTTTACAAAGCAGCATATAGCGTAAGTATACATGTCATGTTCCAGGTGGTACCTTTATGGTCACCTTTTTCCTGCAGGGTTGATTCCTTCTGAGTTACTATCTGTTATGGCATAGGAATAGATCCCATTTAGATTGCTACCTGCTATATATCAGGGCTGGGATAAATTTCTTAATATTTACATGGCGTAGATTAAGGAACAGGCTTAATTGAGTAAATGTAAAAATTAAAAGACTAAAGACAACAGGTTAAGAGAAGGCACAGGTCCCTAATTCTCCCACTGTCCCACAAACAACTGTGCTGAAGTCAGAGCACTGCTGGGACTATAGTATAGGACTGTATTTTAGTAGTGGGACATTAACTTGCTGATACTCTACCTATTTATAGAGCAGGAGTGACAAAGCAGCCTTTTCAGTGGAAGAAGATACAGGTTATTGGCCAGGCAGTCTGGATTTAGAGGAGAGCTTTGTGTAGAATTTGTCTGAAAATGTGAGCTGCTTAGCACCTGGAAATTTTGTAGTTCTTGGGATATTATAGGCCCTGTGTCGTGGTAGGAAGCCTAGTCTTATAAGAAGCTGGCGAGCTTGGGTACTGCCACTCCTGTTGGGGAAAGAGGAACTCCCATTTCAGTTAGATCATTGTCTAGCTAAACTACAGTAAGATTCTGAAGTCACTTTCAGATAGTTCTATTCATCGCTCTATAGCATATGTCTCTATTTTTTAATACCAGAATATAGAATTTTCTTGAAAGGTATTAAAGGCAATTGAATCAAAACAATTTTCTCTAAGTGGTGACATTTAGAGTATTTATTTCAGCTATTTCTTTTTAAAATATTGAAACTATCCCTACAATCAGATGACTTCACAGGAAATTCTATCAAACTGTTAAAGAAGAGTTAATACCTATTTATCCCAAACTATTCCCTAAAATAGAAAAAGAAGGAAAACTTCCATATTCATTCCATGAGGCCACTATTACCCTAATACCAAAACCAAATAAAGACATCACTGAAAAAGAGAACTACAAGCCAATATCCCTGATGAACATAGATTTAAAAATTCTCAATAACAAAACTGAATCCAAACTATACATAAAAAAAAAAAAATCATTCAACACTATCAAGTGGGATTTGTTCCTGGGTTCAATATTCACAAAGCAGTCAACATTACACATCACGTTAATAAAAGAAAGCATATAATAAATAAATAATTAAAATATTAAAAGTGTTTGAATAGTTTACAGTAAGCATGAATAATTTAAAAATAAGCAATTTTTATACGTCAGTCTTCAGCATTTTATCTTATAAATATGAAACAACCAAAATTATTGATATGTTTTAGGATGTTACAATGGGAACAGATAAAAACATGATTATGGGTTTTTATTTATCATTGACTTAAGTGTCTAAACTGTATAATTTGTTAGGACAGTTTTCTTCTGTAAGGTAATACATATAAGCTTGTTTTGCAGATTTACCATGAAGGCAGAGTAAATGAAAGTGATTACAGAAGACTAGAAGAAATGCACCAAAGATGCCTGGTTGCAGAGCGTTCAAAAGATGATCTTCAGCTAAGACTTAAGACAGCAGAAAATAAAATAAAACAACTTGAATTAAAGTAAGTTATTCTTTTATATTTTCTGTTAACACTTTTAGAATTCATGTATTTTTTGACATATTCTTTACTTTTTTTAAATAGGACATATATATGTTGGGGGGAAAAAGATAGCACCAAATAGATTTTTTCAGGCTTATTTCTGAAAACTAATTTGTTTCAGAAGAAAAGATTTAACAGTATTATGCCATTTTATTTAAAATTTATCCTTTCTGGCAGTTAAATAGAATGCTTATAAGACTGGGGTTTTTTCATACTAACTAAGCTATTACAGTAGCTTCCTTATAATTACTGCTTTTATTTTTTTATTTTTATTTTTTTTATATATTTTTTAATTTATTTCTAGGAGAGAGAGAGAGAGACAGCGTGAGCAGGGGAGGGTCAGAGAGAGAGGGGGTCACAGACTGAAACAGGCTCCAGGCTCTGAGCTGGCAGTCAGCACAGAGCCCGACGCGGGGCTCGACCCCACGACCCGCGAGATCATGACCTAAGCGAAAGTCGGACGCTTAACCGACTAAGCCACCCAGGCGCCCCTATAATTACTGCTTTTATAATCAGTTTATACTTATGTTTCTTTTGTTATTGAATATTTTGTAATAATCCTTCATGTATGTTTATTACATTGTCTATTAAAATGGTAAATTTATAATCTGGTATATCCGTTCTAACTAATTTTCTACCTTTCCTGCCAGAATGTTACTTAATACAGTAAAACTTAATTTGAATTGCATGAAGTCTCAGTCTGTTACAGAATATGTTTGATAGATGTTTTAAAAATAAAGAGGAATACTGTCAGCAGTACAGTGGAATGAATTGGAGGTACCCAGCCCCTGTCCCTCCACAGAAACAAATATATGAAAGGCATTCCTGGACAAAAGCGCCTTTGTGAGAGTTTAGAGATCCAGGTAGGAGGTTACATATCACTGTTGGAGCCCCAAAACAAGGAGGCAGTCCTACACACCAATGCCAGCATACACTATGGAGCTATCTATGGGCCAAAGAAGCCCCATCAATATGTGGACTTGGCTCTAGCCCCACTTGTTGACAGTCCTGCACCTAGCCTCTTCCAGTAGGGGACTCAACAGAAGTCAGGCCTATGGGTGTTCCTGATAACTGACCTACCAAACTCAGACCTTACTGCCCCTGCATCTTGGCTCTGGTTCCACTCTACTGTGGTCTGGAGGCAGTCCTGTCCACCCAGGAACCTGCCCAGTTCTGGGAGTACTAACAGTTACCCAGCAGAAGTCACACCTGGCCACACCTCTGGTAACAGGCCTGCCAACCATGGCCCTGACTGCAGACTTAGCAAAAACCATGAGATATGGATCCAGCTTTGCTGTACCACAGTTTAAGATAGTCTTTCATGGCTAGGGATCCAGCCAACTACCCAAGAGACCCAGTACAAACTATACGCATAGATGCTTCCAGTCAGACCCACTGACTTCAGACCTGACTGCAATCAATCCCTGAAGCAGTCTTGTGACCCCGCTTTAGTCCCACCCTACCACAGTTCAAAAACTGTCCTACTCACATATGAACCAGCTCAATGACATGACAGGAGCACCTTTAGAAACTCACTGGACACAACACTTGACCGAGCCCTTGGTTATATGCCTGCCAACCATGAACTTGGCAGTAGCCACATGACATGGTTTCAGCTTTGCTCAACCACAATCCCAGAAGCAGTCCCATCAGTTGTGGGACTTGGCAGGAGAAAGTCTTTACCTGCCAAAATCAGTCTGTAAAGACTAGAAGAGGAATCTGCTTCTTCAGATACACAGATACCAAGAAAGAGTCAGGCAAACATGACAGCACCAGAAGAAATTAATAATGTAAACTAATAATTGACCCAAAAGATATGGTGATCCATGAACTGGCTAACAAAAATTTAAAATACTGTCTTAAAGAAACTCAGCTATAAGAGAACAGAGTCAACGAAATAAAATCAGAAAAATGATAAATGAACAAAATGAGCAGTTTAACAAAGAAATAGAATCCATTAGGAAGAAACAAACAGAAATCCTAGAGCTGAAGAACTGAACTGAAAAATTCTGTGGACTTTCGATAGCAGACTTGATCATTTAGAAGAAGAAAATCCACAAACTTGAAGAGGGGTCATTTGAAATCATCCAGTTAGAAAAATAAAGAGAGGAATGAATGAAAAAGAGTGAAGAAGAAAACCCACATGAGTTATGGGACATCTTAAAGTGAATTAGAGTACACGTTATGAAAGTCCCAGAAGGAGCAGAGAATGAGAAAGGAACAGAAAGATTATAAAGAAATAATAATAGAAAATTTCCAAATCTGGGAAGGGAATTGAACATCCGAACCATGACACTCAGATAATCACAGATAAGCTCAACATCAAGAGGTCTTCACCTAAACACATTATAATCAAATTGCCAAAAATAAAAAAGGATTTTTAAAACAAAAAGTGAATCATCACATACAAGGGACTCACTCCAACCCCCATAAAAGTATCAATTGATATCTTATAAGAAACTTCGCAGCAGAGAGAAAGTGGCATGATATATTCAAAGTACTGGAAAAAAAAAAAGTGCAAACCAGGAATACTATACCCAACAAAGTTGTCCATCAGAAATAAAAGAGAGATTAAAAACTTTCTAAGACAAACAAAAGCTCAAAAGGGAGTACATCACTATTAGAGTTGCTGTCTAAGAAATGCTAAAGAGTTTTTCAAGTGAAACTGAAAGGATACTAATTAGAAACAAAAATATATGAAAGTATAAAACTCTCTGGTAAAGTATATGGTCAAACTCAGAATACTCCAAGACTCATAATAGTACTACATAAATCACTTTTAACTCCAGTATAGAAGTTAAAACGTAAGAGTATAAGAGTATTGTACAAGAAGTACAATAATGTGTGATCATTGATATACAATATAAAAAGATGTTAATATGTGAGGGGACAGAGAAATAAGAGTGATTGAAGTTAAATTGTTATCATCTTAAAATAGACTCATAAAAGATGTTTTATGTAAGTCTCATGCTAATCAGAAAAAATGTAGTAGGCTTACAAAAGATAAAGGAATGAAAGCAACTACTACAAAAACTCAACAAATCACAAAGGAAGACAACTAAAATGGGAATAAAGGAACCACAAAATGGAAAACAATTAACAAAATCACATTAGTTACTACCTATTAATAATTACATTTACTTTAAATGGATTAAGTTGTCCAACCAAAAGACAGAGTGATGGTATGGATTAGAAAAGAAGATCCAACTATATGCTGCCTCCCAGAGGGTCACTTTAAATTTGAAGAAACACATAGGCTAGAAATGAAGATATGGCAAAAGATATTCCATGCAAATGGTGCCCAAAAGACAACAGGGGCATCTTATATCAGACAAATAGACTTTAAGTCAAAAACTATGGCAAGAGGGATGCCTGAGGGCTCCGTTGGTTAAACATCCAACTTCGGCTTTGGTCATAATCTCAGGGTTTGTGAATTTGAGCCCTGCATTGAAATCTCCGCTATCAGCGTAGAGCCTACTTCAGATCCTTTGTCACCCTCTCTCTGCCCCTCTCCTACTCATGTGCATGTGCTCTCTCCTCTTCTCAAAAATGAATAAACATTCATTGTTTAGTGCATTTGTTGGGTCCTAGGGTAGTTCTGTTTTTAACTTTTTGAAGAATCCCTATACTCTTTTCCAGAACTACCCTACAATCCAGCAATTGCACTGTTATGCATTTACCCACAGGATACAGAAATACTGATTTGAAGAGGCATATGCACCCCGATGTTTATAGCATCATTATCAACAATAATCAAACTATAGAGAGAGCCCAAATGTCCATTGACTGATGAATGGATAAATTAGAGGTGGTATATATATACAATGGAATATTAACCATAAGAAAGGATGAAATCTTGTCATTTACAGCAACATGGATGGAGCTAGAGTGTATTATGCTAGGCGAAATAAGCCAGACAGAGAAAGACAAATACAATATGATTTCACTCATATGTGGAATTTAAGAAATAAAGCAGATGAACATATTGACAGGTGGGGGGAGAGGGAATCAAACCCTAAGTGACTCTTAGAGAACAAACTGAGAGTTAATGGAGGAAAGTAGGTGGGGGATGGGCTAAATGGGTGATGGATATTAAGGTGGGTACTTGTTATGCTGAGCACTTGGTGTTATATGTAAGTGATGAACCATTGAATACTCCTGAAACCAATATTGCACTGTACATTAACTAACTAAAATTTAAATCAAAATTTGAAAAGGAAAAAAATTGTGATTATTTCTGATCTTAGCATCTTTCTGATTTTATCATCCTTTGATGATCATTTCCTAGATCCATGATTTCATTAGAAACTTTATCAGCCAAAGTTGAATAGGAAAAAAGAGCTACAGTATTATGGAACTAAAAGACCTCATATATATTTCCTCTGATACCTGTTGACCAGAAAATGTTCACAGTAGTTGATTAGCTGGGATTGAAAAGATTGAAATTTTAAAAGATAGGAATATAAATTAGCATATTGAAGCAACATACATGTTTAAAGGTTGTGTCACCCAATAATCCATTGTTGAGAAAGTTCGAGAACTATGACCTATTTAAACTGATAAAACAAGAGATTTGCAGAGCTGGGAGTTTATAAAGCACCATTTTTAAGTCATGCAACAGAAAGATATGAAATAAGTCTTTTTTTTTTAATATTTTTAATGTTTTTTTATTTATTTCAAGGAGAGAGAGAAAGACAGCACGAGCAGGGGAGAGTCAGAGAGAGAGGGAGTGACAGACTCTGAAACAGGCTCCAGGCTCCGAGCTGGCAGTCAGCACAGAGCCCGACGCGGGGCTCGAACCCACGAACCGCGAGATCATGACCTAAGCGAAAGTCGGACGCTTAACCGACGAAGCCACCCAGGCGCCCCAGATATGAAATAAGTCTTACTGTAATTTAGTAATCTAGACCGCTGAAGTGTCTTCCTATGGAGTTAGTTGAAGTAGTAAGAAGTTTTGATCATTACCTACTTCAGCTTCCTTACCATTAGCTTCAGTTTATTTCCCCTTGAAGTCCTTGTTACACAGTGATTCTCAGTGTTAGTAAAATTTGAAAAAAGTTTCACATAGATTTTCTAGGTGAATGGTAACTGTTCAATTTATTAAAATTAAGATTGCTAAATTGAATGTATTTGCCGGGCTAATTGTGAAACATTGTGAAACCACATAGTTTAAGTTCTCAATGAAGAGAAATGGGTCAGAACAAAGAAAACAAAAGCTATACTATAAAACAGAGACTGCTTGACTTCTGTTACAGATCATGAAGTTTAATTAAAGGTTCCTTTTGTTTTTTTAATCAGTTCCTCAGAAGAAATATCTCGTTGCCAAGAAATGATTCAGAAACTTCAAAATGTATTGGAGTCTGAGAGAGAAAACTGTGGATTTGTCAGTGAACAAAGGCTGAAACTTCAGCAAGAAAATGAACAGTTGCAGAAAGAGACTGAGGATTTAAGAAAGATTGCTCTTGAAGCTCAAAAAAAAGCCAAATTAAAGGTATTTTCAAATCTAGTTAGAGTTAAATGTGAAATGTGTACCTTTGAAAATCAAAATATAAGAGAGACCCAGTAAGACATTTTTAAGGCTTTTTTTTTTTTTTTTGCCTTTTCATCAGATAGCACTAAATCATAATGCAGAGCATTAACCAGTCATTTTTGTATTGTAGAATTTGGCAAGCATACTTGAAAATGATTGCTTTCACTATCCACACACCAAAAAAATTCTTTCCAACCATGAAACACACTGATATTCCTGCCAAAGCAATTTAAGCAGTGCTAGCAAAACTATAGATTAGATAACTTTACAGACTGCCATCCTCTCTTCTATAATAGCCTCTTAAAAATTGAACTCTAAAACTAACTCTATAGAGGATGCTACATCAGTATGCTCAGAGAACCTCTCATAGGTAGTCTAAAATTTTCATGCTAGGAGGAAGGCAAGGGATAAAAGTCTCTTCTAAAAAAAAAATTCTCCTTTATTTTCCTTCTCCTTTCCTCTTCCTTTATACTAATACTTAACATGTTTTGACAATAGGAACATGATAACCAGTTTAAGGGAGTTTCAAGAAGCACCAGTGTCACCATCAGCATGTCGCTTGCCTTACCCCATTCCATGCAACTTTTGTAAAAGGTGGCATTAACTCTTAATGATCAAGATCTGTATCTTCCAGTTTCATAGTAAGGACATGAGATAGCAATATTCATGTTTCACTTTGTTTTCTGTTACTGTGTACTCATACAAAGTCACATTCCAACCTAATTCATATCAACACATATGTATTGCCTTCTACTGCAAGTATCAGACACTGTAGTTATTTATAAAAGCTTTACCTCTGAAAGAGAGCCTTATAAATCATACAGAGAAGTTTGTACTTTATGCTTTAGTCAGTGGGAAATCTTTGAAGAACAGAAGGGAAGAATCACACTCCCAGATATCTACTTGATATAAAGCTACAGTAATTAAGACAGTATGCTATCAATAATAATCAATTTGATCAATAAAACAAAACATAGTCTGGGAATAATATTTCATAATCGCCTCATTTATAACAAAAATACCACTGTAGTTCAACAGGGAAAAAAATTATCTTTATAAAAAATAATGCTAGGTCAATTTGGTCATATTTTTAAAATAAATCTTGACCCCTATATCACACCACACATTTAAATTCATTTGAGCTGTCTTGTAGACCTAAATACAACATATAAAACAATGGAGCTTCAAGGAGAAAATCTTCATGATCTTGGGTAAGAAAGAATTTCTTAATGAGAACACAAAATGTAATAGTCATAATTAATTAGATTTCATTAAATTAATATTATTGAGTCATTAAAAGACACCATTAAGTACAATGCTAGCCCTGGTTTGCCAGTTTTGCCTATTAAAAATCACAATCCAAATTGTCAAAAAAAAAAGACCCCATTAAGAGAGTGAAAAGTGAAATACAGAAAGTGAAATACAGAAAGTATAATTAATGCATGTATAACATACAATTGTAGTACAATGATATATAAGTACACATTCACATATGTAATAGAATAGAACATAACCAAAGGACTAATATCTGGAACACAAACATTGTTACCAATTAATGATAAAATAGTTAGCAGTTAATAAGAAAAACACACCCATTTCCAAAAGTGGGCAAAAACCATAAATAGGCACTTCATAAAAGAGAATTTATGAAAAAATGTTCCATTATATTATTAATTGGCAAATTGTAATTAAAATTGCAGTGAGGCAATAAACTATTTGTATAAAAAAAAAAAACGCCAGTCAGAGTGGCTAAAATGAGCCAATCAGAGAACTCTAGATGCTGGCGAGGATGTGGAGAAACGGGCACCCTCCTACACTGTTGGTGGGAATGTAAGCTGGTACAGCCCCTCTGGAAAACAGTGTGGAGGTTCCTCAGGAAACTAACAATAGAACTCCCTTATGACCCAGCAATAGCACTGCTAGGAATTTACCCAAAGGATACAGAAATGCTGATGCATAGGAGCACATGTACCCCAATGTTCATAGCAGCACTCTCCACAATAGCTAAAACATGGAAAGAGCCTAAGTGTCCATCAACAGATGAATGGATCAAGAAGATGTGGTTTATCTATACCATGGAGTACTACATGGCAATGAGAAACAATGAAATCTGGCCATGTGTAGCAACATGGATGGACCTTGAGGTGTTATGCTGAGCAAAATAAGTCAGGCAGAGAAGGACAAATATCATATGTGTTCACGTATAGGAGGATTAGGAGGAACTTAACAGAGGACCAAGGGGGAGAAGAAGGGGGGAAATGGTGGGGGGAAGGGAGAGAGGCAAACCATGAGAGACTCTTGAATGCTGACAAAAACTGAGGACTGGTGGATGTGGGGGGGGGGAGGGGTGGGCATGGAGGAGGGCACTTGTAGGGATGAGCACTGGGTGTTATGTGGAAACTAATTTGACAATAAACTATTTGTATAAAAAAAAATTAAAAAAAAAATTGCAGTGAGGTACCACTGCATACCTACCAGAATGGTTAAAATAAAACTAAGAGTATCAAGTGTTGACAAAGATATAAAGCTACTGGAACTTTCATACAATACTTTGAGAATGTTAATTGGTATAACCAGCAGTTAGCAGTATCTTTTAGAGTTGGACATTCATCCAGTACCAAATAATGGGCTACGTACCTACAGATATGAATACTTATGTTCATGAAAACATGTGTATAAAAATTTTCATAAAACTTTTAATCATATCAAACACTGAAAATAACTCAAATATCCATCCACATGAGATTACGTAAATAAATGGTGGTATACTCATATAATCAAATAGATGCACCAATAAAAAAGAATGAACTATGTTAATAATGGATGAGTCTCACAGGCCTAATGTTGAACTAAGAAGCCAGACAAGAAAAATCTCAGTCTATTAATTTCATTATATGAAAGTCAGGAAGAGGCATAATTACCTGTGCGGATGAGATCAGAATTGAGGTTGCAATTTCAAACGGTGAATAAGGATTAATTAGAAGGACATATGAGGGAGCCTCCTGAGGTATCTAAATCAAGGTGGTGACGCTGGGATGTCAGTATATGTGTAAAACTTGAGTTGTAACTTGACTTACCTAATTCATTATAGAGAAAAGATATATCCTGGCAAAGGAAAGTTTAGTAGGAGTGTAGATAAAACAAGTAGCTGTGGATGATGGGTGCGTAGGGATTCGTTGTAATATTCTTATTTTGTGTATGCTTGAAAGTTCTCATACTAAAACATTTCCATAATAAATCCGTGTACTTGGTGAAAAAATACTGTATCTTCTTCTGTTTTAAATTGTATATTATAAATTTCATATGGATTTATAACTAAAAGCTGTTAGTGACACTATAAAACATTAGTGGGAAATGTTAGCAAATATGTAACTGATAGATGGAAAAGAACTTTCCTAGCAACACAAACAAAAATGGAAGAAATTGCAAATGAACATATTGATAGGTTTAAGTATATACAGTTTTTAAATATTTAAGACCATTTTTAAACATTTTAATGTTTAGAAAAGAACTAACTGGAGGATATAATTTTAGTAAATGGGACAAAAAAATTTCATATATAAGGAGCTTTAAAAATATTAAAGAAGAATATTTGTAACCCAATAGAAGAACATGTATGAGACATGAACAGAAGTCACAAACTAAGGAAACAAATTGCTAATAAACTTTTTTAAAGTTTAAACTCACTATTAATTAACTGCATAGTTATCAGTGAGTGAATGTGCAACTGAGAGTTTAAAATGGTATACATTTAGGGGCCCCTGGGTGGCTCAGTCGATTAAGCATCCAACTTCAACTCAGGTCATGATCTCACAGTCTGTCAGTTAAAGCGCTGCATTGGGCGCTGTGCCTGGCAGCTCAGAACTTGGAGCCTGCTTCAGATTCTGTGTCTCCCTCTCTCTCTCTGCCCCTCCCTCGCTCATGCTCTGTCTCTCTCTCTCTCTCAAAAAAAAATAAAACAAAATAAACATTAGAGGCACCTGGGTGGCTCAGTCAGTTAAGCATCTGACTTCATCTCAGGTCATGATCTCACAGTTGGTGGGTTGGAGCCCTGCATCAGGCTCTATGCTGACAGCTAGCTCAGAGCCTGGAGCCTGTGTTTGGATTCTGTATCTCCTTCTCTCTCTGATACTCCCCTGCTCACTTTGTCTCTATCTTTCTCTCAAAAATGAATAAAACATTAAAAACATTTTTTTTAATAAATAAACATTAAAATTTTTTTAAAAATAAAATGGTACCCACTTAGAGTCTAAATTTTGCTCATAAGGAAATAAGTAAAATATGTCATAATTTTAAAAAATCTATTGCAACATTCATAACTAGAAATGAAGGAACAATGAAATGGTACGTTTATAAAATACTGTATTGAGTCATCATTAAAAATTGTTTGTAAATAATTTATAATGCTTTTATATTGCTGTGTTCTAAGCTTGAAAACAATAAGAAAAAATATAAGTATATATTTATATATTGCAATTCTGTATGTACTAATCTACCTTCTAAAATTCATAAATAAAAAAACAATAGGTGGAGTCGAGGTAGTTATCTCTGAGTTGTCGATTACAGAGACCTTATATTTGTTTTTAATTTTTTTATCTTTCATTATTTTACAATGTATGTATGTTTTGGGGTTTGGTTTTTATGATGGGGGAGAGGGGAATCAATGACTTTCCCCTGCCCGGTACTACATTTTATCTATCTTTAACAATTCAGGATAGTAACTGATATTTTGGAGAACTAAAGGATGACAGAAAGTTTATCTATCCCACGTATCCCAACAAGCTGCTCATTTTTGCCAAGTCTGCATCTAGCTTAGAATTATTGGTTAATAAAGGGAAGAACCTCTTAACTAACTAGTTAGCTGTAAATTCTGCTTTATGAAGGAGAATCGCTGTCAGATAACTGCTGCTTTGTAGCTGATTTCTTCTTTGACACTTCTTCTTAGAACCTAGTGCTACACTTCGCTGCTTTTCTTCTCCTTGAAAAAGAGTGTGATCTTCCTTAGATAAACTGAAAGGGTCCAAGAAATATCAAGACAGTTGGATATTGAAAGGTCAGTTAGCTGAGAACGTTAACAACTTACTGTATGAAATTTTCATTTGATCTCAAGGCCACTGCATTCCTTTTAGCCCTAGCTTTTCCCTTTTCTAACTAACTTCTCTGTTCTTTCTACCAGGGCTCTCTATTTCTTTTTGGTCTAAATCCTCCTCATAAGTACATAAAATTAGGAAATGGATAGTGTTTAGCAATCCAGTCTACTTGTGTGAGTGGTTCTCTGCAAAGGAAGAGCACAAAGGAAAAAGGGAGACCATAAATCCTTTCTTCCCACCAATATATTGAATTTAATCATTAGTGGGACTTCTGTTTTAGGAGACTCAGTTGTTTCTAGGCCATAGCCTTCCAACATCTCTGCGGATCTGTTGAGTTTAATAGTTGAAATTTCATCAGCTAAAGGATCTGGTATGTGTTTAAAGACTACATTTTCATACCAAAAAGCCATCATTCATTCAGTCTACATATGTGTTTTGGTAACTTTACTATGTTTCAGTTGCTGAAGATATAATGAAGACATTCCCCCTCTCCTAACCTTAAAACTATAATTTTTGCATGGAGATGGACAGACTTTAAACACATATTTACAAGCTAATAAATACTCTTTAGGAAAAATATAGGGCACTGAGAGAGCTTATAACAGAGGGACCTGATTTTGTTCTAGATAGAAGCAATAATTGAACTGAGTTTTTAAAATTGAATAGAAATAACTAAGACAAGAAAGAGAAGTAAGATTACTCCAGGCAAAGGGAACTACATGTTAAAATGAGCCAACAATGAGAAGCCATTGTAACAGAAACAAAGAAAAAGAAAGACATGGTAGCACAACACAAGCTTGTAGAAGTAAACAAAGACCAGGTTATCATGAAGAACCTCAGAACAAGGCTTATCAAATTACAATTAGACTTCCTAAGAAGAAATGGAGAGTTAACTAGGCAGACAGACTTGTAAAACTATATAGATGCATATATCAGTTTTTAATATATATATGAGAGAGACAAAGACAGAAATAGACAGTTCTGCCTAACATGTAAGAACCATGGCTTCCCCAGCCAAGGTTGAGATTGAGAAAGAAGGAGTAGGAGCATATTTAAATCTAAATTGGCAGAATCCAATACTACAAAAATTATTAAAATAGCAGGAGTCAGGAGCTTGTAATAGAGAATTAATAAATCCAAGGTTGTTTTCTCAGTGCCAGTATTTTTTAAGTCTTAAATTTCTACTTGTGTAAATTTCTACTTGAGAAACCAAATTTAAGAGTTTTGGGAAGCATGTTGCATTTAGCAGTAGTCAAGACAGGATGTTTGCAGTTTACTCCAAGAATCATGGATTTTGCTGTTGTTGGGTTGTCCTTGGTATTGAGTAAAGTTGAGTCCCTTCTTCATCTTTCTTTGATTTTGGAAAGTGGCCATATTTAATGAATTACTACAAGTTATACCAGCTGTAATGATCTTTAAAGCACATTATTTTAACATATCATAAGAGATATTTTTCTAATATTTCTTTAGTATAGTAAGATAAAGATGGCCTGAAAGTACACCAAATAAATTATTCTAGTGACTATTTTCTCAGTTGCCTCAAGGATGGTAATAGACAGTTTCATTCTAGAAGCATGCAGAGAAGACAATTCATTACATACATTGAATGCCTGAGAGCATTAGGACTTAATTTTCTCTCTGAACCCCAATTGAGAATGCTTTAGAGTATCCAAAAAGCATTTACTTATATGTTGATTCTGCATTAAGCTATTTTTACTATAATGACATAAATTACCTGGAAATAATGGACGATCCTTCCATATGAGAGAGAGTATGAAAACATTATTTCTATAAATAATTTTTTTCTGAAAAAGAAATATTTGTTTATACCATAACTGAAGTGCTAAAGAAGCTATTGTATATTTTCTTTACAAAACCTTTTTTTTTTATTTTTATTTATTTCTAGGAGAGAGAGAGAGAGACAGCGTGAGAAGGGGAGGGTCAGAGAGAGAGGGAGATACAGATTCTGAAATAGGCTCCAGGCTCCGAGCTGGCAGTCAGCACAGAGCCCGACGTGGGGCTCGAACCCACGAACCGCGAGATCATGACCTAAGCGAAAGTCGGACGCTTAACCGACTAAGCCACCCAGGCGCCCCTACAAAACCTTTTAAAAGACAATTTGAAATTTAATATGAAGTGACTTGAGGCCATATTTAATGAATTACTGAGTTGTTGAGCACATCGAGATGCTGAGAGGATGGTGCACTTGGAGAGGTCATGGAGGCTCTGCACACCCCCAGGTCCATACCTTGCCCTATATATCTATTCCATTTGCCTGTTTCTGAGTTGTACCCTTTATAATAAATTAATAAACTTTTTTTTAATGGTTTGAGTAAAAAGCTCTCAGTTTTTTGGGAGTGTGCACATTTTCCACGGATCCTGGCAGCAAAAGCAAAGTAGATAATGAGAACAGTTTTATATTAGATAGGATACTTTTTTTCCTACTGACTTTTTAAAATGTTGAAGAAATGTCCATCATAATTCTGTTTTCACTAAATTTATATTATAATACATGATAAGTCTTCATTTGTGATGATGGAAAAGTATAAACTTATTCCTATGTAAATTTCTCATCTGGACATTTCTGTGCCACAAACGCCACAATAAATGACTCCTTTTGTAAATATCATTGATCAGTATATCCCCTACAATGGGAAAAAAAAAAAGACTATGTTCATTTTATTCCTTAGATCAGTACAATGGAACATGAATTTTCAATAAAGGAACATGGATTTGAAGTTCAATTGAGAGAGATGGAAGACAGTAATCGAAATTCCACTGTTGAACTGAGACATCTCTTAGTAACTCAACAGAAGGCGGCCAATAGGTGGAAAGAAGAAACAAAGAAACTTACTGAAAGTGCAGAGATTAGAATCACCAATCTAAAGTAAGTCCACTATTGGTTGATACATTTTACAAAATAAATTATTTAGCCTTTCATATCTTTGCCATGATCTTTTTGTAAAAATATCTTATACTTTTTTATTCAGCAAATATTTATTGAATTGCTATGAAAAATATTAAGCATTATAAACCAAAACTCATAGTTAAATTTTTTTTTAAACTTTAGGTATACGTCACAAAATATAATGATTTTTTTTGGACATGGCAGTTAAGAATCTTAATACTCTTTGCATATAGGTATAGCATATCATGTTTTGTGGTTGCAACAGAATGTGATTGATTTGCAAAGCCTGAAATATTTGCTCTCTGGCCCTTGAAGAGAAACTTTGCTGATTCCTGCCTGGAAATTACTTGAGCTTTTATGCCAAATGCGATGGGATACTATGGAAAGCTTTTAGCAAAATAATATGACCAAGCTTAAATGTTCAGCAAATCAGTTTGATTACAGTTTGAAGAATAGACTAGAGGGGCAAGGGTAGAAAGGGAGAAGGTTAGCAAGTACTATAATAATTGGTGTATGAAATGATTATAACTTGGATTAGATTTTAAAGGGTTGGAAATCATTTTTAAAAGTTTGAACCATGTTAAGTATGTGCTGCCTAGAGTACATTTAAATCAGGATATTAACTAGTCAGTAGAGTCTGTAAGTTTGCAGTTCAGTGAAGAGATTGCAACAGGAGCTATAAATGCGGTACTCATTAACATACATGTGATTTTTAAAGTTGTGGGATAATATTGTGTAGAAAGGAAGTCTAGATAGAGAAATTAAGCTGTGCAAAGACTGAGTCCCAAAAGTTAAGTTCTGGAGTGATGAGACTGAGTCTGAAAGAGTCGCAAAGTCTGAAAGAGACTGAGAAAGAATATCCAGGGAAATAAGAATCATAACAGAATGGTTTAAATTTTTTTTTTCGAAAGAAGTATAAGCAATAATAATAGGTGATATTTACTTAGCACATAATGTGGTGTTTTTGTTCTAAACAACTTAGATGTACTAACTTAAACTTTCCAACAACCCAAAAAAGTAGATAGAGAAACTGAGGCTGAGTGATGTTAGGGAACTTATTCAAATTCACTTAGCTAACAAAATGACCAGTAAAGACAATATGCTCTTAATTGTTGTCTTATAAAATGCTACTGAGTGGTTCAATGCTGTGAGGACTGAGAATGGACCTTTTTGTTGCCCTTTGACAGTCTTCGTTAACTATGTTAAGAACAGTTTTGGTGGAATGCTGGAATAAAAATGTATTTGGAATGAATTGAAGAGAAAAAGAGAATTTCTTCTTCCAGTTAATGGTGAGCCAGGCAGTTTGAACCGGCCCTCCACCACAACTAAAAACAGTAAGATGTAGTATGAAAAACATTTACTGAGAGCATTAAAGAACTAACAAAATAATTAGACCAGTTTGGCCTTATCCCAGTAATGCAAAATTATTAAAACATTAGAATTTAAGTAATATATCAGGGCACCTGGGTGACTCAGTCAGTTAAGCGTCCAACTTTGGCTCAAGTCAAGATCTCGCAGTTCTTGAGTTTGAGCTCCTATTTGGGCTCTATGCTGACAGCTCAGAGGCTGGATCTGCTTCAGATTCTGTCTCCCCCCTCTTTTCTTTCTTTCTTTCTTTTTTTTTTTTTAAGTTTATTGTCAAGTTGGTTTCCATATAGTACCCAGTGCATCCCAATAAGTGCCCTCTTCCATGCCTATCACCCATTTCCCCCACTCCCCCATCCCCATCAACCCTCAGTTCTCAGTATTTAAGAGTCTCTTATGGTTTGCCTCCCTCCCTCTTCTTAACTGTTTTTTTCCCCTTCCCTATGGTCCTCTGTTAAGTTTCTCCTGTTACACATATGGGTGAAAACATATGCTGTCTTTCTCTGCCTGTCTGTCTTCATCTCTCTCTGCCACTCCCCTGCTCGTGCTCTGTCTCTCTTTCAAATATAAATAAATGTTAAAAATCTTTAAAAAGGAAAGTAATATAAATTTATTGCATTAGATTAGATATAATCTAATAATATTAGATTAGATATAATATTAGATTAGATATAATCTAATAATATAAATTTATTGCATATAGATTAGATTAGATACAGAAAAAAGCATTTGATAAAGTTTGATATATGTTTATCATTTTTCAAAATCTCTTAGCAAATCAGAAATACAATTTCTTTAATTTTGTAAAGGTATCTATTCTAAAGCAAACATTTTAATTGGCAAAAAAATGTTAATAACTTTCCTTTGAAGATTGGGAAGGTAGAAAAAAGTTCATTACTATCACTTCTATTAATATTTGTATCAGAAGTCCTTTTCAGTGCACTGTGGCAAGAAAATGAAATAAAAGTTAAACTAGAAAGGAAAGAAGAAACCAGTCATTCTTCACAGACAGCACAACTGTATATGTAATAAGTCCAAAGTAATTAATAGATAATAAGCACATATATAAAAATCAATTGTATTTCTACGTACCCACAACAAATACTTCAAAATAAAATCTATAATAGTAACCTTTACAAGGCATCAAAAAAAACCCATCAAATATCTAGGAATAAATCTAACAATGTATAAGACTTCTTCATAACTATATCAGGAAAATTAATGAAGGCCTAACTAAGTAGAGATCAGATTAATTGATCAGAATATCAGTGTTATAAATTTGTTAACAGCCCTCCCCCCATCATCTATAGATTCAGTGTAATCCCAGTTAAAATCCTAGCATATGGAACAGTATCCAAAATATATTAAGTGAAAAAACTAAGTATTATACAGTCTGTATAGTATTTTACCCTTTAAGAGAGGGAAGTTTCTGTGTATGTGTGTACATATATATATAAGCATGCTACATATACACTGTTCACACACACATACACGCATTCTCAGTAAGAGAGGTGACCAAAAGAATAATTGAAATGGTTATCTATGAGGAGAGAGAAAGGAGCAAGAATGAAGGATAGACTTCTTTGAATGAACCTTGTTTTATAAATATATAGGCTTGAGTTTGAAGCTATATAAATGTTCATATACTTATTTTTTAAATTAAAC
The DNA here is from genome assembly GCA_017311185.1 of Proteles cristata cristata. Lineage (NCBI taxonomy): Eukaryota > Metazoa > Chordata > Mammalia > Carnivora > Hyaenidae > Proteles > Proteles cristata. The sequence continues at coordinate 904,051 of JAESUZ010001412.1, read as the reverse complement.
CAAAATTTTTTTAAAAACCCCAAAAACTGAAAGTAAAATTAAACAAATGAACTAATTGTGTAGGAAGTTAATGGCTTAATTACACAGATATATTATTTCAAGTGACATTAAACACAGTAATTAGACTGTATATCCCTAGTGAGATAAATCCTAAGGATAAAAGGAAATGTTTAAAAACCGTAAACTGTTTTTAGTAGTTATGTCATTAGAAATAATATTGGTATTATTATTATTGTGGAGCTTGTAATTATGAGATAAAGCAATTGAGTAATTATATAAATGCCTTTAAGAACCAAGATTTTTATAATAGAGAATAAATTCAAAGAAATTAAATAAAACTTGTAATTCTCAATTGAAATTGGGAACATTATGGGAACTCATGTGTTTTACTATTAAAAATACATATCTCATGGCTCTGTTCAGTACAAGGGCTTGGAAGCAATGACCAGTATTCTGTTTTGATGAGGTATCCCCAAAGAAACCAGGACTCTTTAGAGAAATAATTGATTACAAATCTAGGATAGGAAAGTAGAAGGTGAGCCTAGATAGAAAACACTTTGTTGTAGCAAAAGGTGACGGAGGTACCAAGATTACTTGGGTCATGTCAAAAGGACCCAGTAGCTAACTAAAGTAGGCCCCCTCTGACTGATATGGGGCCAGTTTGAACATCAAAAAGAATATCTGCAATAAATTGAAGCATGTCAAATATATTAAAAATCCATGACTTCAGAATGATATTTAATAAAGAAAAAAAGCCTTTGGACACTTTTGGAAGATGCTGTAGAACCAGTTCATTGAAAACTCTGAGTTCTTTATTGTGATGCTCAAAGCTCTTCAGTATACCTAGAAGTCCCATTATACTCCTTGTTAATAACTAAAGTGTTTTATGTTTAACTTATTTGTCTTTGTTGATCACTCAAAACCTTATCCTTTTTTAAAAATGTTTATTTATTTATTTTGAGAGTATATGTACACGAGCAGGGAAGGGGCAGAGAGAGGAAGAGAGAGAACCCCAAGCAGGCTCTGAGCTGTCAGTGCAGAGCCCAAAGCATGGCTCCATCCCATAACCATGAAATCATGACCTGAACAAATCAAGACTCAGATGCTTAACCAACTGAGCCACCCAGACATGCCAAAACCTTATCATTTATAGGCACTTGATTATATAGGTGATAATTAAGTATCTGTTTTGCCATTGCATAGCATGGATTACCAATGTACCTTTACCAGTGGCCTTTAAATCTAATCAAAGCTGAAAACCAGTTCCAGATAATCCAGAACCAGTTAAAATACCCATTCATGAGGTTATATTCCTCGAAACTACTTCTGTAATTGAAACCATCCCTATATGTATCAGGGTTTATTCAGGAAAATAGAGCTATGCTGAGTGATACAGAATATGGAATTTAATTTGGAAATTAGGTCTAACAGAGTTGTGGGAGCTGGTAGAAAAGTCAGTGCAGTGCAGTCATCTCTGCATCTGGTGTTAAGTCTAAAGTCACTATGGGCCACCTAAACTATACACCATAAAGAAAAGCTAGATATGAACAAAAGCAACTATAAGGACAAACTAGAACCCTGTTTTTATTTTTCTCTCACCATCTCCACCCACTGCAATAGATGACCTGTAGGAGAAGCTGCTGCCCTTTACCATGCATCTAAACATGACTTAAGACAAGAGGCAGATGATGGAGTCGCTGTGGGTCCAAGTAGTGCTCCACACCAACATAGTGACCTAACATAGCAGCAGCAATGTGCAGGAGTTGCCACAGTGCCAGGTACACTGCCAGCCCTGAGAGCGTGCTGCACAAATTTCCCTTATGGTCGACACCAGGGCGCCTGGGTGGCTCAGTCGGTGGGACATCCGGCTTCAGCTCAGGTTATGATCTTACAGTTTGTGGGTTCAAGCCCCACATCAGGCTCTGTGCTGACAGCTCAGAGCCTGGACCCTGCTTCAATTTCTGTGTCTCCCTCTCTCTGCCCCTCCCCTGCTCATGCTTTGTCTCTCTCTAAAATAAACATTAAAAAAAAAAATGAAAAAAAAACCCAACCCAGAACCAGGCAGGGAAGGAAATGCTGGGAAACTTAGTTCCATCTTAGCTAAGTTGATGCACTTCAAAGCCACCACCTATATTTGTCATAATTAGTGATGTTGGACAATTCACAATGTTTACATAAGGAAGTAGGGAACCATATAATACAGACTTAACTGAACATCAATCTGAAGATTATATTTGTGATGGCTATAATTTGTTGAATATATACTGTTGCCTAACACTTTATATACTCATTTAATGATTTCAAAAACTCATGAAGTAAATGCTATTATACTTCCTATACTAGGGTTCTCCAGAGAAATAGAACTAATAGGTTGTGTGTGTGTGTGTGTGTGTGTGTGTGTGTGTGTGTGTGTAGAAAGGTTTAAGGACTTGGCTCATGTGACTGTGGAGGCTTAGCAAATGTAAAGTTTTTCTGATGGAGAAACTGACAAGCCAGAGACTCAGGAAGCAGCTGCAGGTTGCAGTTTGAGTCCAAAGGCATTCAGACTGGAGACCTGAAGAGCCATTGTTACTGTTCAAATCCAAAGGTGGTCTCCTGCAGAATTCCCTCTTGCTTGGGGAAAGTCAGCTTTTTGTTTTATGAAACCATCAACTAGTTGTATGAGGCCCACCCACATCATGGAAGGCATTCTGCTTAATTCAAAGCCCAGTGATTTAATGTGAATTTTATCTAAAACACTCTCACAGAAACGTCCAGAATAATGCTTGTTTAAACATCTGGGCACCATGGCCCAGGCAAGTTGACACATAAAATTAACCATCACACTCTCTATTTTACACATGAAAAAACTCTAGACTTTAAAAAATTTATACAGATCCATAATTCATTATCTACTATTTTAAATTTGAAAAAATTCTGAAAACAGACTTTTCCTTAGCTGCCTACACTTTGGTGGCAAAACCTGACTTGAACGACAGGAGGCTATTTATGGTGTAGGTATAGTTGTGCACACGCGCGCACACACCCATACACTTACATACAGAAACACATAAACATTTATTATGACTATTCATATGTTTTACTGAGAAATATTTATGACTACTATAATCTCCTACTCTAAACCCCTAAAATATTTTTCTTGGATGTGTTAGGTTTTGCTATATTATACATGTAACTTATACACACCAGCTAATTATTCCCAGTAGGTTATTGATAGTGAATGTGTTTTATTTCAGTTTGTATTCTCTGAAGTATCAAAGTACTTTGCCAAAAGGAAGCACATAAAATGTTGAATATAATTGTCTTGAGTCTGTCAAAATAACTGTAACACAACTCTGTCTGTTACTTTCATCTGGGCTACAAAGATTGTTAAGGCTCTTTACAGCTTGTGACTTCAGGAATAGTACTTGATTTTTTTAAAAATAATTCACCCAGTTATATACTCATTTTATTATCAAGGAATTTTTACATGATTCCCTTGAGTTGTCCCGTTATTACATAGGAGTCTGTGAGTTGTAAGATTATCCATATTTTTGGTAGGATATTATTTTATTCAGAAAGATCAAAGAATGTCTTCAAAAATAATAGATATCTTATGGGGAGCCTGGGTGGCTCAGTCAGTTAAGCATCCGACTCTTGATTTTGGCTCAGGTCAGGATCTTACAGTCCCTGAGTTTTAGCCTTGTGTGGGGCTCCACACTCTGTGCCTACAGTGTGGAGCCTGCTTGGGATTCTCTTCCCCTTCTCTGCCCCTCCTTTGCTCATGTTCTTTCTCTCTCTCTTTTAAGAATAAATAAGTTTTTAAAAAATTATAGATACCTTAGACTTTAAGTTTTATAGATCTTAAATTCCATATGTTTATATTTTAGTATGTAGAATTAAGTATATTTGACCAGTAAGCACCTTAACTTATGCAACAAATGCCTGTAAATTGAATTCTTGCATCTAAAATCATTTTTTTTGAGAAAGAGGGCACAGTGAGCAAGGGGCAAAAAGAGATTGAAAGAGAAAGAGAAGTGGGGCTCACCTGGGACTCATGCTCACCTTACTCAGCTCACCAGGGCTGGCGCTCATCTAAAGTGGGGCTCGAGCTCACCCGAGGCAGAACTTACGCTCACTAACTGTGAGATAATGAGCTGAGCCAAAGTCTGATACTTAACAACTGAACCACCCAGGGCCCCCTAAAATCATTTTAAATGTTCTGACTCATGCTTTTAAAATAACCTGTAAAGCTCTGTGTGAAGGAAAATTTGTATAGTTGTTTTCAGTTATAGACAAATCAGTGATTCCACAAATTATTTTCCCCCAAAACATAAACTGAGGCAGAGATCTGGCATGGGCACAAAATAGAGGTGTCCCCATATGTGATAAAAGCAAAAGATCAAAACAAAGTTAAAGATGAAAGAGTAGACTTGAATTACCTTAGAGGAAATAGAAAACACAGTGGTGACATTAAACCAGATGGGCTATAGTCATTAAAAAAATTGAATGAAATACTTTTTTTCTGAAAATATGCAGAATAAATCTGAAAACATGAAACCTTGGTAGCTGGGGTGATTTTTTTTTTCTTTATGGCTGTCAGTAAACATTTTTTTTAAGTTTTTATTTTAACTCCTATTCATTGACATTTAGCATCATATTAGTTTCAGGTGTACAATATAGTGATTCATCAGTTCCATACAACACCCAGTGCTTATCATGACAAGTGCACTCCTTAGTCCCATCACCTATTTAACCCAAAACCCCCACCATTCCCTACCACCTTCCCCTCTGGTAACTATCAGTTTTCTGTAGTTAAGAGTCTGTTTCTAGGTTTGTCTGTCTGTCTTTTTTTCCCTTTGTTCGTTTGTTTTGTTTCTTAAATTCCATGTGAGTGAAATCATATGGTATTTGTCTTGAGTGATTTATTTCACTTAGCATTATACTATCCAGCTCCATCCGTATCATTGTAAATGGCAAGACTTCATTCTTTTAATGGCTGAATAATATTCCATTGTATATGTATACCACATCTTCTTTATCTGTTAATTATTGGACACTTGGACTGCTTCCATATCTTGGCTGTTGTAAATAATGCAGCTATAAACAAAGGTGTAGGGGCGCATGGGTGGCTCAGTTGGTTAAGTGTCTGACTTCAGCTCAGGTCATAATCTCGTGGTTCGTGGGTTTGAGCCCCACATCGGGCTCTGTGCTGACAGCTAGCTCAGAGCCTGGAGCCTGCTTCAGATTCTGTATCTCCCTCTCTGACTCTCCCCTGCTCATGCTGTCTCTGTCTCTGTCTCTCTCTCTCTCTCTCAGAAATAAATAAAATCATTAAAAAAAAAATAAAAGAGGTGTATGTATCCCTTTGAATTCGTGTTTTTCTATTTTTGGGGTAAGTGCCATTGCTGGATCGAAGGCTGGTTCTATTTTTAACTTCTTGAGGAACCTCCATACTCCTTTCCACAGTGGCTGCACCAGTTTGCATTTCTACCAGCAGTGCACGAGTGTTCTTTTTTCTCCGTATCCTTGTCAACATTTATTTCTTGTGTTATTGAGGTTAGCCCTTCTGACAGATGTGATGACTAGCTGTGGTTATTTGATATAATGACTCGGTGTCTTTAATACATACCGATAATATTAGCAAGGTGATACTGAATTGGAAAGTCATCCATCTTTTGGTAAAACTCTTCCTAATGACCTTAATCAAGGTAACAAAAGGTTTCTTTGACTACTCAAAATATAGTTTTCAGATATTGAGAAACGTAATAGATTTTAGAAATAAACATTGATCTGGTATGAGAATTGAAGGTGAGAAATACACTGCAGCAGAAAAGATCCAAAGCTCAGTAATGAATAACAATTTTGGAGGAATATATTTGCTGGAACATAAAGATATTGGTAACCAAATATTAATAATAAATGACATCTTTAATGATAATAACGATAATAGCAATGTTTATTGCTATTATATGAAATATGGCTACATTCTTTAAGATGCAACAAATCTTGAAACTAAAAGATAAAATATAGATATCCAAGAAAGATATACACAAAAGAGAGTTCTTGTGTAATCATGTTGTGGAATTACTATTTCCATAGAGTTGATTTTTACTTGATCTTTTCTATTCAATCATTTCATTATCTGCTTCATTGCCGAATTACTAATCTCTTTCTCCTAAAGCTTTCATTGTGGCCCCTTTGGGGGTGGTGAGGGAGAAAGAAAGAAACCAGGCAAAAATAAACCATAGCTTTAAGATTGTACACATAGCTGCTACAAGAATGCTTATAGTAGCATTTTTCCTAATTGTCCCCAAATGGAAATGGAAACACTCATTAGCAGTACAATGGATAATGGAATTTATTTTTATTACTCTATATTATCCTGATACAACTAGACATCCCTCTTTCTAGCATATTCCTAAAACTGGAATTGTTAAGTCATAAGGAATGCATTATTTTCAACATAGTAGAAAAGGCTTCACTGTTTCCCAAAGTAATTAAAACTATTTACATTTTTGCAAGTAGTATATGAAAATTTCTGATAATCCTCACCTTCACTCAGTGAAGTCAGATATATTGTGCTACTGTAATGATTACTGGTTTCTCATTATAGTTTTAACTTGGAGCTCATATTTCTACTGAAGTTGAACATCTATTTATGTTTATTGGCCTTGTGAACTTTTATTCTGTGAAGTGTCTCTTCAAGCCTTTTAACCATATCTCTATTGAGTTGTTTACTTTTTCTCAAATGTTGCAAATATCTTCTCCAAAAAAACAAAACCGAAAGCAGCATCTCCCATTCTGTGACTTATCATTTCTCTCTATTTTTCTCCTGCCCGGCTCTTGACATGTTTTGATAAACAAAAGTTGTTTATTTTGATGGAGTCATATTTATCTCTTTGGTTTTATGATGATTGCGTGTCTTATTTTAAGAACTCCCTTTCTATCCTGACCTCTAAAGATTCTCTTTTAGCTTAACTACCTAAAGTTTTATAGTTTTATCTTCTACAGATAAGTCTCTGTTCAATCTAAAAAAATCTAAAAAAAAAAAAAAGCAGTTCATCTAAAACCCAGTATTATTGTAACTTTGGTTCATAACTGCACATTTTGTTTTCTATATAATTTAAGAAATTAATACATATGTTGGATTTTGTTTTATATATAATTTTGTCCTCTCTGAATATAACACTTTTACTTATTTCCAGTCATCATATATTTTACTTCCCTTTCTCACTTATTACACTGGCTAGATCTCCAGTACAGTGCAGAATCAGAGTGATAGTCAAGGACTCTTTCCTTTTTTTTCAGTCTCAGAAGGAAACCTTTCAGTCGTCATCTTTGTGTATGATGTTTTCTGTGTTGGGAGATAACTTCTGTTAGATTCAGGAAGTTTTCTATTTTATTGAGTTTGTATCCTATTGAATTTTATAAAGGATTTTTCGGTATTATTTGAGATAATCATTTGTTTTTTTTCTTGTGAGTACTCACAACATGCCAGCTTGCTTCCCTCAGAGTGAGAGCTGAGAAAGAGACAGAGAAAGGAAGGGAAGGAGAGAAGGTTAAGCAAAACAAAAGTTGTCTTTTTTAACCTAATCTTGAAGTGACATCTCATCACTTTTACCTTTTTCCATTAATTAGAAGCAAGTTATTGTGTACAGTGCCCCCTTTGAATATGGGGGTCTGAATACCAGAAGGTACAGAAATAGGGAGCCATTTTAGAGGCTACCTGCCACACCATTACATTACACAATATAGAAAAGTAACTTGAAAAGAATCATAGTCCTAAACGTAAAAGGAAAACAACAAAAATTCTAGAAGAAACAAGAAAATCTGTAGTAAAAAATTTCTTACATAGGACACAAGAGGAACAAGTCATTTAAAAAATTGATATATTGGACTACATTGTATTAAAAACTTCTACTCTTCAAAGTCACCATTTAAGAAAATCAAAATAAGACTGTGAGAAAAGATTTGCAAATAGTATAACTGACAAAGAACTTGTATTCAGATTACTTTTTTAAAAAAATCTTACAGGTCAATAACAATAATAACAGTTTGGCAGTTTACTACAAAGTTAAGTATGTAGTTACTGTATTATCATGCAGTTGGACTCATAGATATTTAACCAAGAGAAATGAAAACAGATCACACACAGAACACTCAAGCACAAGTATTTTTAGGTGCTTTATTTGTAATAGCCAAAAATGGGAAACAACCCAAATTTTCATTCATCAAGAACTGTGTGGATAAATACTTGGGCACAAAAGGGACAGACTGCTGATAAATGCAACAACATGGATGATTGTCAAAAGTGAGCTGAAACAAAAACCAAAGAAGAGTCCACACTGTATGACCACGTTTATATGAAATTCTAAAAACGATAATTCTGACCTGTAATGATAACAGTGGATGTGTAAGGCTGGGGTTAGAAATGGGACAATGACTGCATGGGGTCATGAGGGAATATTTTGGGGTGATGGACATATTCTGTGTACTAACCGATTGTAGTTATGTGAGTATATGCATTTATCAAACTTTACCAAACCCTTCACTCATAATAACTACATTTATTTTCCATAATTGTACTTCAGTAAGGTTGATTTAAAAAAAAAAAAAAAACAAACAAATATTGCCCTTGCTCAATTCTATCTCTCTCTCTCTCCCTCCCTCCCCCCCCCCACCCTCCCCACTCTCTCTCTTCCCTCTTATCCTTCTGGGACTCTGCTCAAAGGTATATTAGACTTATATTACTTTTCTTTGTCTCTTTATTTACATCTTTTTCTTTCACTGTACTATATTCACATGGTTTCTTCAGATCTAATAAAAGTTCTCTTTATGTTCAACCTGCTGTATATGTCTACTGAGATTTTATATTAAGGGGTTTTTGTTACTAGAAGTTCTATTTAACTTTGTCATATCTGCCATTTTACATTCTTAAAGCCTCCTGTTTCTTGCTGACATTTCCAAGTTTGGCCATGCTTTTCTTTTAAAATAGTAATCATTATGTGAAAGACCACATCTGATAAATTCACTATCAGACAGGTTTGTTTCTTCTGGTTCTATGCATGCTTTATGATTGCTCTATCTGTTAGTAATTGCCCTGGAAAAATTTTGTTTTGAGGATTATATGGAAAGTCTTTGCCTTACTGCTCCTGGGTGCTTTAGAGCACTTCTTTTGAGCACTTGACCACACACAGGTAGGCTTTCTGGATTACCCTAGGTATTTGTTCTTTGAGGTGAATCTGTAAAATAGCTGCTCTGTGTCCACAACTCCTTAGGTATGTTTCTTTTTTCTTTTCTTCTCCTGTTTTGCTTATGACCAAAATAGCTTCTCCATAGTTCTATGACTTTACAAGGAAGGACATAGATTAAGATATGTTTCACCTTTATCCTGAGGGAGTCTCAGTGTTGGAGAAGGTCTCTCTACCACACCCACTTGTAAAAGAACCAGATCCTAAATCTGGGGTATTGTAAATGCCTTCTGGGGCATAAGAAGCATTGGTATTCCAGTATTCTGCTTCTTTTTCTCATTACAAACTTCCACTCAATAACTATCTTGGGACTTTTTGCTATATTTTTATCTCTTTAATGCTTTTGAAGAGTTGCAGAGTTTTTCGTGGGCTGATTAATCTGAATGCCCTGGTGTGCATTTACTGGATCCAAGGATATATATCTCTTTAAAAATAGCCACCTCATTTAGCACAGTGATTGATATGTGTTGGTGAAAACTTGGCAAAAATCTTTAGATAACTTTTGTCTTATACAGAGTTTACATGTGTGTCTGGTCAATCACAGCATCCTGGAAGTTGAAATGGACTGTAGCTACAAAATAAATCAATTAGAACTGTTACAGGGAATTGGCCTTCAGGTCATTAGAGCCAATGTTGCACTTATAGAACATATTACTTCTAATTAATAAACATTAGTAATTGATATTAGTATTATTTCTTAACTAAAATAGGTTGTATACCTTTGTGTTTTAATCATACTACTTTGAGTGAGATATAGAAAGATGCAGATTAAGAGACAAGGTAAAGAGTTTTATAATTTCTTATATTCACAGTTTCCTGGGGCAAACACAGTACACCACAGACATCCACTGAGGGGAAGCACCAGGGCTGGTCACAAGGCAGAGGAAGTAGGGGTAACAGTGGGCAAGTCCCTTTAATGATTTCAGTGGCTCTGGTTTTCCGATACCTAACCCTGTGGCAGTTAAGACAGATGTACAGTGGCCCACAGTATGAGAGCCGCATAACTAAAGTGGTTGGGAGTGTGCATTTAATCAGCTGCACAAGAAAAGAAACTGATAGACTTCTCGCTAAGGCCTCAAAATTGAGTCAAGACAGCATTTAAAAATAACTATATTATACCTTGAAGCAACTAATAGTAGAGTCATAAGCCTAGGATATAAGGACAGATTTTAATAGGACAGAAGTGCTTAACTTTGAATTTATTTATATCACAGTGTTGAAATGAAAGATGAAAAAGTGCCTGTCACATTAGCTGAGTTCTTAAAAACATCTTGAAAAATTGTAGAATAATTTGTAACTAGACTTCTTGCTTAGTGAGAGACTTCCCATGCCGAGGATGTCCTGTAAAGATTTAACATCACATTTTCTAACATAATAGCTTTTTCTTCAGTCAGTATGCTTTGATGATTAGAAACTATAAATCTACTCAGAGAAAGCTTTTGTCACTTGACAGATATTTGCATCAGGTTTAAGAGAAAGGCAGTGCCACTTCTTTGTGGGTCTCATTACACTTGATTTTGTTCTGAGGGGAAAGAAAAGTAATGAATAAGTCAATTTGGTTTACTGTTATCTTTATATTAAAAATTATATGTAGATTATTAAAATTATATAAACTCACAAGAATATAAGCACATTAAATTTTTATATAGTTGCTTTGTTGTATTAGCAAACCTACCTGAAAATATCCAAATCTGCTCTGATTCAGGGTTTTACTACACCTTTAAAAGTGTTCAGCAAGATTATTCACATCTTGGCTGTCTCTTGACACTATAAAGTTCAGTATTAAGTTCAGAACTGCAGTTTAAAGTGTCTAATACTTCACTTTGCAGATTTATACAGGTACTTCCAGAAACAAAAGCAGATGCCTAAAAACTCACTTTAATTTATATAAAAAGCATCTGAGTGACCACTCTTTTCTAAGCATTTTGCTAGCTGCTATTGAAACACAAAAATGAGTAAGTTACTTAAGTTACTACATCCCATATACCAATTTTTTATTTCTGCTTTCATCATTAACAGTTACTGAATTTTGGAGTGCCTGGGTGGCTCAGTCAGTTGAGCATCTAACTTCGGCTCAGGTCATGATCTCACGGCCCGTGAGTTCAAGACTGTCATCAGGCTCTGTGCTGACAGCTCAGAGCCTGTAGCCTACTTCAGATTCTGTCTCCCTCACTCTCTGCCCCTACTCCACTTGTGCACCATGCTCTCACTCTTTCTCTCTCTCAATTATAAATAAACATTAAAAAAATAATTTAAAGTGGCACCTGGGTGGCTCAGTCAGTTAAGCATCAACTCTTGATTTCAATTCAGGTCATGATCTCATGGTTTGAGTTCAAGCTCCAAATCAGGCTCTGTGCTGACAGCATGGAGCCTGCTTAGGATTCTCCCTCTCCCCCTTTCTCTCTGCCCCTCTCCTGTCCTGCTCATGCTCTCTATCTCAAAATAAATAAATTTTTAAAAATTATGTTAAAAAATTGTTAACAAGTAATTGTGTTTTATATTTATTTATTTAAACTTTTTATCTTCTTTCTCCCTTATGATATCAGTTCCATAAAGTAACTCATCTCTTGTGTTTCCCCACTATATGCCTAGACCCTAAAAGAGTGTCCAGTCCTAGAAAATACTCAAAACAGGTTTACTGAATGAATGAATGAAAGCTAGTTGATTTTTTCAATTATTTTTTCTTTTATAGGACAAATTCTTTTTTTCAAATTTGATTCTTTATGAAGAATTTTAGGTTTTGATATGCGGTTGAACTTTGTGAAACATGATAAAGTATAATGTGCCACCACTATTCAAGAGACTAAAAAACATAAATTCCCATAATTATACAACAGTCTTATAGTGGAACTTTTTTCTCATCTCATAAACTCTTGAAAATAGTATTCATTTTAATAATTATTATGAAAACTGTTGATGATAAAGGAATACATAGTGTAAGACATAGGCACCAGGATTGAGTGAAATAAGTTAAAATTAGTACTGCTCATAATTAAGATCATGCTTTCAGAGGATAAAACATTACACAAAACAGAGGCACCTGAGTGGTTCAGTCAGTTAAGCACCCAACTTTGGCTCAGGTCATGATTCTCACAATCCATGGGTTCGAATCCCGCATCAGGCTCTGTGCTGACAGCTCAGAGCCTGGAGCCTGCCTTGGATTCTGTGTCCCCCTCTCCCTCTGCCCTTCCCCCACTCACACCCTATCTCTCTCTCTCAAAATAAAATAAAGACTTAAAAAAACATTAAACAGTGTGGCTAGAATTATTTATCCAGTCATGTTTGAACTCCTGTTTTAAAATTTCAAGTACACCTCGGTCATATATTACAACCCTCTGTGAATTAAACATGTGTATCCATAGGCACTAACACATCAGTAGGCATTGGCACATAATATTTATTAAATGAATATGCATATATGAGCATAAATATTTATGTAACCATAAAGCCTATAGCATTGTGTTGGGCATTTGGCAAGTATTCTGTATAACATTTATAGGTGATTTAGTTGAATTATTGAAATGTGATTTTTTTAAAGGAGTTTTTGTCAGCCAGTAGTACAAGACCAAAGAAGAATCCCTTCCACCTGAATTCTGAGATGCAGTGCCAGCTTTGTGAGCAAACAGAGTAGGTAGCTCCATATATGACTGATTTAAAGGAGTTTCCTGGGGACATGTAGGTGGCTTAGTTGATTAAGTGTCCAACTCTTCATTTCAGCTCAGGTCATGATGTCACAGTCGTGAGAACAAGCGTCACTGTGGGCTCCACACTGGGCATAGAGCCTGCTTGGGATTCTCTTTCTCTTCCTCTGCCCCTCCTCTGCTTGCACACATGTACTCCCTCTCTCAAAAAAAAAAAAAAAAAAAAAAGATTTCCTGGAATGAGTTCAGTGTCAGAAACGTCTCAGTCCTGCAGCCTGTCATCACACCACCATAACTTAATTCTTTTGAGCACTGGAAATTATTTTTCATATGCTTTTGTGATGTTTTTAGCTAAAAATCAGATACTACGGGGAGCAGTCCTGTGGTCATCAGAATCTTGAAAACAACAGTGATGTGGTCCATAAAATGACCTTCCACAAGAGCAAATTGCCCTGGCTCACTCCTACCTCATTTCCTGTACCTTCACAATCACTGAGTCTGGCTGATCCTTCCTCCGCAATGTTTTTCAAAGACATTTGCCTTTTCCCTTCTTAGTTCAGGCCACCCTCATCTCCTTACCTGGATTACTGCAGGGGCTTTCTGATTGATATCTGGAACCTAAACTTGTCTTCCCTCTAATCCATTTTCCACACTATGCCAGAGATGCCTCTGGTAAATGTTAATTCATTTTACTCTCCCACCCCTTCCTACCCAATTAGGAAGAAGATGGCTACAGAGATTTTCTCATCTGGCCCTTACAGTATTTCAGTATCATTTCTATTACTTTCTACTTTTTATTACTCTCTTCTACTTAAGAAAATTTCAGAGAAACTTCCATCACCTTAAGGTCCCCCTTTTTTTTAAGAATAATTAATATTACCAGTTTTAAAAATCAAAATTTTGTATCTAAAGCACCTAGTTTTTTAAAAATAGCTGCTAGCTAATAAAACTAGCCAGTCATTTGTCTCTATGAAATCACAGGGCATTGGTGGAGAGTGGGGATGTGAAGCTGCTTTGCCATGATCCAGCAATGAATCGTAACTTTTAAAAGATAATAGTGGTGAACTAGACAAACAAAAAATCCTTGCCTTCCTGGAGTTTTCATTCTAATGAAGACAGTAAACAAGAGAAATTAAGTATATAATGTGATAGAGAATGATAAATGCTGAAGAGAAATATAAAGTAGAAAAAGGGAATAGGTAGTATATATATTTTTAGAAGGGAGTGGTTTTTATTTTTTATTTTTTAATTTTATTTAAATCCAAGTTAATTAACATATAGTGCAGTAATGGTTTGGGGAATAGAATTTAGTGATTCATCACTTACACATAACACCCAGTGCTCACCCCAGCAAGTGCCGTCTAATGTCCATCACCCATTTAGCCCATCCCCCCACCCAACCCTGCTCTAGCAACCCTGTTTGTTCTCTGTATTTAAGAGTTTTTTATGGTTGGCCTCTCTTTCTGGTTTTTTTGTTGTTGTTATTTTTTCCTTCCCTCCCACTATTTTCATCTGTTTTGTTTCTTAAATTGCACATATGAGTGAAATCATATGATATCTGTCTTTTCTAACTGCTTTATTTCACTGAGTATAATACACTGTAGTTCCGTCCACATAGTTGCAAATGGCAAGATTTCATTTATTTTGATCACCGTGTAATACTCCATTGTATATACATACCAGCTTTTCTTTGCCCATTCATTAGGACATTAGGGCTCTTTCCATAATTTGGCTATAGTTGATAGTGCTGCTGTAAACATTGGGGTGCATGTGCCCCTTCAAATCAGCATCTTGTATCATTTGGATAAATACCTAGTAGTGCAATTGTTAGATCATAGGGTAGTTCTGTTTTTAATTTTTTGGAAACCTCCATACTCTTCTCCAGAGGGGTTGCACCAGTTTGCATTCCCACCAGCAGTACAAAAGTATTCCCCTTTCTTCACATCCTTGCCAACATTTATTGTTGCCTGAGTTGTTAACTTTAGCCATTCTGATAGATGTGAGGTGGTATCTCACAGTGGTTTTAATTTGTATTTCCCCAATGATGAGTGATGCTCAGCATCTTTACATGTGTCTGTTGGCCATCTGGATGTCTTCTTTGGAAAAGTGTCTGTTCATGTCTTTTTCCCATTGCTTCACTGGATTATTTGTTTTTGGCATGTTTATTTTAATAACTTCTTTATAGATTTTAGATACTAGTCCTTTACCTGATGTGTCATTTGCAGATATCTTCTCCCATTCTATCAGTTGCCATGTAGTTTTAGAAAGAGTCAGCAGGGATAATCATCCTGAACTCTTCTGATGCTTTTTCTTCTTCCTTTTGCCAGACAAGCCCTGGTTATCTCCAGTTCGTTGTGCTCTCTGTATCTTCACCCATTCAGCTTAAGGTGGCTGGAGGAAACACACAGCCATGCTGGTGATCTCACTCTAAATTCATCATCGAGCACCTGGGTGACTCAGTCAGTTAAGCATCTGATTATTTTGGCTCAGATCATGATCTCACCTATCATGGGTTCAAACCCCACATCAGGCTCTATACTGACAGTGTGGAGCCTGTTTGGGACTTTCTCTGTCTCTCTGTCTCTCTCTCTCTCCCCTCTCTCTCTGCCCCTCCCTTGCTTATGCTCTCTCTTTCTCAAAATAGATAAATAAACAAATAAACATTAAAAATATTAATTCATCATCACAAAAGGGGTCTTTAAGCTGCTAGGCAGTCAGTCTCTATATCCTACTCTCTTTGGTGACTATTTCATACCTCTTGTCTTTCTTCAAATCCTTTATATCTCTTCCCCATCACCACTTTCATTTGGTAACCTCAATTCCTATTTCACTGAGAAAAGAGAAGCAATCAGAAGAGAACTTCCACTGCATTTATATTTCTCTGTGAATCTTTTCCCATACACCCTGCTGTAATGAGATAAACTGCTCCTGCTCCAATATAAGACCAAACTCTTCATTTGTCCCATAAATTTCTTCTTCACTTTGCTATACTACCTCCTTGTTGAATTTTCAACTAAAAAGTCTTTTTTGAAAACAATTTTTCCATAAAAAAATGAAAATTTAATATAGCAACATGAAGTGGTTTACTGCTCTTAAGAGAGAAATAAACAGAAATAATTCATGGAATAAGCAATTTAAAACTAAACAGCCAGTCTTCTAATGAACATTCCCACTTGAAATCTTCATTTGTAAATTTTTTAGACTTTCCACCAGTGCTAGTGCGCCACAGTCAGATATGCTCAGCAGATTATGTTAGTTAATAAAGCCTTGACTAGCCTAATCAAGAAACAGTTGTGTCTTGACTCCAGTTGTACCTTGAATGCAGTAAATATAACTAGGATTTTTTTTTTCAGTTTCAAATCTTACTCTCTTCCTTGTCCAGCCTTAAAAACTAGTTTTGGGTAAACAACCTTCCAAACCCTAAATAAGTTAAAGCTACCAAATTTCCAGTAATATAGTGATTTTTTTTTACCTCTTAGATAAAAGGAAAGAAAGGAAATAGAATTATTTCCTTCAAAATCAAGAGAATAATACCATCACTTGATACCGAAGATGGGTAAGATTATTGTTTTTCTTATATTATGCAATATTTTCAAAAATAGCTTTCAACATCAGCTTTGAAAAGTGATCAAATATTGCCGTGCCATCAGAGATATTGCATTCTAGTTGGGGAAGTTGGATTGTAACAGTCTGTACTAATAGAAGTTTACTCTGCTACCAGGTTTTTAGCAATTTGATCTCTAGTTCTAGTGAATTAATTTTTTATTTATTTTATTATTTCTATGAATTTGAATTTATATCAGACTCAATTTGTATGTCATTGCTAAGAACTTAATTGTTCTCAAAGCTTTTTAAGGAATGTTTCAGAATTAATAAAAGAGTGTTTCAAATCACTCAGTACATAACTGAAGGCATTGCATTCATTTTATTTCTAGTTTACATAGAATCTTAGAAGACACTGTATGTTTTCCCAGAGTGATCTCCATCTTTAGGCATAACTCTTAATTTGACAGCCTTTTAGATATTAAAAAATACAAGCTTAGACATATATTTATCGTGGCCTTAAGCAATGAACTATTGAAATACCAGTTTTTAGAGACCTCAAAAATTTTCTCCTAAACATGAGTGACTGACTGAAAATCTTAATGTAGGAGTCAGCTGGGGTATATATAAAGCTACCACACTAAATTCAAATCCAACTTCTGCCCCACAAATATATGATTATGTATAAATCGATTTTTCTAAGCCTCAAATCATCTACAAGCATAAAAGCTATATTAGTTTGCTACGGTTATTTATGGAATAGTTATTTTTTATTTTTTAAATGCAAAACTTTATGTTTTTTAATTATTTAATTTTATTTAAATCCAAGTTTTAACATATAGTGTTAAAATTTCAGGAGTAAAATTTAGTGATTCATCACCTAATATTTTATATAAAAAATTTTTATATAAATTTTTAAATAAATTTTTTATAAATTTATTTTTTATATAAATGTTTAATAAATTTTAATAAATTTTAAAAGCTTCATGGTCTGTTGCATTTGCAGTAGGTTGAACTGATTAAGAAAGATTACTTAGAAGTAAATCGTTAATGAGAAGCAATGGAATCTGGCCATGTGTGGCAACATGGATGGACCTTAAGGGCGTTATGCTGAGCGAAATAAGTCAGGCAGAGAAGGACAAATATCATATGTGTGCACGTATAGGAGGATTAGGAGGAACTTAACAGAGGACCAAGGGGGAGAAGAAGGGCGGAAATGGTGGGGAAAGGGAGAGAGGCAAACCATGAGAGACTCTTGAATGCTGACAAAAACTGAGGACTGGTGGATGTGGGGGGGAGGAGGGGAGGGCATGGAGGAGGGCACTTGTGGGGATGAGCACTGGGTGTTATGTGGAAACTAATTTGACAATAAACTATTTGTAAAAAAAAAAAAAAAAAAAAGTAAATCGTTATCCGGGCTCCTGGGTGGCTCAGTCAGTTGAGCGTCCACTTCAGCTCAGGTGATGATCTCACAGTTCATGGCTTCCGGCTGCACATTCGGCTCTCTGTGGACAGTCTGGACCCTGTTTTAGGTTCTCTGTCTCTCTCTCTCTCTGCCCCTCCCCTGCTCACACACTGTCTCTCTCTGTCTCTCAAAAAATAAAATAAAAACATTAAAAATTTTTTTTAAATAAATTAGGTATCAAAAGTAAATAGGTTACATTTTTTACAATCCTTTAAATTTTAGATTAAATTTTAGAAAATTAATTTTTTTTTAATTTTAGAGAAGCTATTTCTTTAGATACCTTTTTAAAAAGGAATAACTATGCTTAAGTTAAATATTTCTTGGGTATATGGTAATTTTTATAAAATTATAAAAATGTGGAAGTGCCTGGGTGGCTCAGTCAGTTAAGCATCTGACTTCAGCTCAGTTCATGATCTCCTGGCTCATAAGTTGGAGCCCCACATCAGGCTCTGTGCTGACAGCTCATAGCCTGGAGCCTGCTTCAGATTCTGTCTCCCTCCCTCTCTGCTTCTTATATACTGATGCCCTGTCTCTCTCTACTTCAAAAATAAACATTTTAAAAAATTATAAAAACATGAGAAAGCATTACAGTCTAACAAGGTCTCATTGTATATATTTGTGATTTTGCATAGAAAAATATGGCTTTTATAAGGATATAGTTAGTCTTTGCATGATAGTCCTGTGTTGATTGTTTAAACCACAGTTTGGAATTGGAATTACATTGGGATATACTAAGAAAAACTTTATCCAAGGGCGCCTGGGTGACTCAGTCGGTTAAGCGTCCGACTTCAGCTCAGGTCATGACCTCATGGTTTGTGGGTTCGAGCCCCACATTGGGCTCTGTACTGACAGCTAGCTCAAAACCTGGAGCCTCCTTTAGATTCTGTGTCTCCCTCTCTCTCTGACCCTCCCCTGCTCATGCTGTGTCTCTCTCTCAGAAATAAATAAAAAACATTAAAAAAAAAAAAAAACTTTATCCATATCTCTATGTCACTAAAATTGTACTAATCTTCTCAGACATGTCAAAACTAAAATGTTAACTTTCAACATAGAAACATTTTCACAAGATTTTGCATTATTTCCTTTCCTAAAAATAGTATTTATTTAATAGTGTTGAAAAACAGTACATTTTTTAGCACATAAGGAGGCAGCACAACATTAGACATCAGAGCACTAACTCAAGAGTAGGTAAAACCTGAATTTGAATCCCAGCCAGCCCCAGTCCTTTCCACTTATCTATAAACCCCATATGTTACTATAAGGCTTTATTTATATGACAACAAATATAAGATGTTCACTCCATGCCTAGCATGTAGGAAAATGTTTAGGAAGCAAACAATGAACACTGGGTTTAGAGTGTTCCCTTAGAGTGTTCCTTTAGAGTGTACCTTTATAAATGGTAAGAGATTTTTATATTCAAAGTAAGCATGATATAATGCATGAGACATGTATGAGAAGCTCATGTGTTTATTCCATTTTTAATTTATGAAAACATTACTAGTTTTAGAAAGCACTAAATTTTAGGCAAGATTTGTATGTATAAATTATATCTGTCCTCTTTGGAGATATAAATAATACTGAAGAATATATATGAAATCAGGTCGAAAATTTTTCTGCAATAGAAATGTAACTACTAAAATATTTTCACTGACATATCTAACCAATTAGTCATAATAGGAATTATATGGACAGCATAATGAATTTATAATTTTTGAAGTAGAAAATTAAAATTTATGCTTATTCCAATGGAAAAAAATGTTACGAATGTGATGATTTTTACTGGACATATTTGTGTTAGCATCTGTATTGAGCATTAGCAATTTGATGTAAGCTGTGTTCTACCATTAAGGTATAAGGCTAACTCCTAGAAGGTATTTCTGTATCTTTGGGGAAAGACTTATTTGCTCTCCTTAGAAATGGCTTTGTTTCCATAATGATTTAATGATACAATCCAAGTCTTCAACCTATTAGGTCTTTTATAAATTCCAAAATAAACTATAGAGCAGTACTTAAAAAGCAGATGGCTCATTTGATACATCTGACTCTCCTTATAAGAGTTTTTCTGTACATACTATGAATTTATACATTCTACCATTCATACAAAAAGTGTTTATCACTGGCTATCAAAAATGAGCTCTTTCAAGTTAGGTCCTAGCATCATGCTTCCCAGTGTGCATTAAGCATTAAAGCTTTCCCCCTAAAAATATGCCCCTTAAAAATAGTGCTAGTCTGTATTCATCAAATCTTTAAAATACTTGGCTGTTTGCGTCTATCCTCTCTACTTGATAACAATTAAATTCTTATAAACAGCTGTTTTCTTATTATGTATCCACCTTTTTACTACAGGTAAATTATCAAAATGTAAGAGGCAAAACCAAATACCATCATAGCCACAAAACCTTTAGGATGCTAGAGTCCTCTTTGGACTAATTGTGCTGCCTTTGGAAACCTTTGTTGTTTCTGATGTCTGATAGTTAAATATGATTATCAGGTATCTATGATTTCTTAAGATCTTAGCCATGAGTAAGTATAGCCATAATTAAATGTAACACAAGATAATTAATTTTCCCATAGAAAGAAGTTTTTCATCTTAGTCTCAAAAAGCTACTATAGGGGTGCCTGTGTGGCTCAGTTGGTTAAGCATCCAAGTCTTGATTTCTGTTCAGGTCATGGTCTCACAGTATGTGGGTTTGCCACATTGGGCTCTGTGAGGACAGTGCAGAGACTGCTTAGGATTCTCTCTGTCTCCTTCTCTTTTTGCCCTTCCCCCACTCACTCTCTGGCTCTAAAAAATAAATAAATGAAGAAACAATTTTAAAAACCTAGCATAAAGGCTTTTGAAAAATCTGAACTCCTCAGTGGTTTCCTTCAGTTTGATGTTTCCTTTTATTTGTAAAATGTTATTGATTCATCTATAATCATTCCTTCTTAATTACTCTTTTATCTTGAAATATATATAACATGGAATTTTGAGCTTCCAAGAGAAAATAATTTTAAGAGTTATTATTAATTCGTAACATTTGTAACGACATTACTTGAATAAGACCCTGTTAGTTTTACAGATTTTTTTTAATTTTTAAAAAGAAATTTTTTCAATGTTTTATTTTTGAGAGAGACAGAGACAGCATGAGCAGGGGAGGGTCAGAAAGAGAGAGAAAAGGAGACACAGAATCTGAAGCAGGCTCCAAGCTCTGAGCTGGCAGTCAGCACAGAGCCCGACGCGGGGCTCGAACCCACGAACCGCGAGATCATGACCTAAGCAAAAGTCGGACGCTTAACCGACTAAGCCACCCAGGTGCCCCAGTCCTTCACATCTTTAATCATGGCTGTTAAAGCAGCCTTTTTCACTCTGGTTTCTCTGCCTTCAGTTTTATTTTACTCTATCCCATCTTTCATACTGCTGTCTGAAATTGTTTTCCTGAAAAGCAAATATGATTCTGACCGTGCCTACTTAAGGACTTCTCTTTTACTGTTGCCTATAGTTTTTTTATAGTCTTTTCTCCACCTTATTATCAGCAGTCTGCCTCTGTCCTTCAAGTTCCTTGTGTTCCAGCCACACTGAACTCCCACCTCAAGCATGCTCAGCCAGCCCTTTTACAACTCCTAGTCTGCACTCCACTCACTCACTCATGTATTTATTGAATTTATTTTTCTTTAAGAACTGATGATACAGCAAAACCCAAGGTCCCTCTGTTTTCTTTTGAGGTTTTTGAAAATAGTAGATTATAGATGGGAAGGTGGAATATTGAGCAAATATATATATATGCTTAAAATCAAATAATTAGTCTATATGGAAAATTAAAATGCCAATAATGTTCTCATGAATGGATGAGTACCTTAGAATGGTAGACAAGGAAGATCTTGTGAGAAAATAAATCTTAAGTTGAGATCTAATGACAAAAAGTATCCTGTCATGGAAAATCAGGAGAAAGAGCATCCAAGCAGAGAGAACAGTTAATGCAATGACCCCAAGGCAAGAATATACTTGGTATTTTTGAAGTAAAAGAAATAATATGCAAAATAAAGGCAATAGTGACAGATGTGGGAAATGTATTATATTAAGTAATGCCAGGCACCACAGCAAACAAACTGTGATGTCTCAGAAACAAAGGTTTATTTCTTGCTTACATTACACATCTGAGAGTTTAGCAAGAAGGCTCTGCTGGTAGAGATTCCACCATCTTAAATATATGCTTTCCTAAGATCACTGAAACAGGGAAAGAAAAGAATGGAAGAACACTAAATCTTAACTAAACTCTGAAGTGATACGTTTCCTTTTACCTTTACTGGCCAAACTAGTCATAGGGACCAAATCTAAGTGTGTAAGAGTCTAGGAAATGTATATGGAACAAATGAAATGTTGGTGAACGCTGTCTTTGCTGCAGACAGGGACTTGATCTCACAGGTCAAAGAGTTTTAAGTGGGGGCACCTGGGTGGCTCAGTTGGTTAAGCATCCAGCTTCGGCTCAGGTCATGATCTCACGGTTCGTGGGTTTGAGTCCCGCGTCAGGCTCTGTGCTGACAGCTAGCTCAGAGCCTGGAGCCTACTTCAGATTCTGTATCTCCCTCTCTCTCTGACCCTCCCCTGCTCATGTGTGTGTGTGTGTGTGTGTGTGTGTGTGTGTGTGTGTGTGTGTGTCTGTCTGTCTGTCTGTCTGTCTCTCAGAAATAAAACTTTTAAAAAAAAATTTTTTTAAAGAGTTTGGGGCACCTGGGTGGCTCAGTCGATTAAGCATCTGACTTTGGCTCAGGTCATGATCTCATGGTTCATGGGTTTAAGCCTCACATTGGGCTCTATGCTGACAGCTCAGAGCCTGGAGTTTGCTTCAGAATCTGTGTCTCCTCTCTCTGCTCCTGTCCTTACCCTGCTTGCACATGCTCACTCTCTTTCTCAAAAGTAAATATATTTTTTTTTAATTTTAAGTGTGAATGAAGGTCAGTGGTCAGTTTTGAAAAAAGTTACCTGATTGGATTTTTTTTAAGATCACTCACTACTGGATGGAAAATGGCAGTGACTAAAAAAGCTAGAGAAAAACTTAGAAGGCTATTGCAAGATTATTAAGAGAGAGTGATGGCTTTAGGGCACTTGGCTGGTTCAGTCTTTTAAGTATGCAACTCTTGATCTCTGGATTGTGAGTTTGAGCCCCACATTGGGTGCATAGATTACTTAAAAAGAGAGAGAGATAATGGTGGCTTAGACTAAGAAGAAAGAGTAAGGTGAATTTGTTGGAAGCTTTTTATTTTTTTAGAGGTAATAGAAGATACTGATGGATTGGTTATGAAATGTGAAAGAAAAGAATCAAAGATGATTCTAGAGGTAGCTTGTACATACTGTTTCTTTGTAGGAATGTCCTTTCCCAACTTCCCACCTGAAAAATCCAACTTCTTCCTTCCAGACCCAACTCAAATGTCTTTTTTTTTCTGTAGGACATTTTTAATTCCCCTGACAGATTGAGTCTTCCCTTTTTCTGTACTCCCATACTGGTTTGGGTTTTTTTTTTTCCTTAAGTTTATTCATTTATTTTGAGAGAGAGAGAGTACAAGTCGGGAGGAACAGAAAGTGAGGAAGAGAGAGAGAATCCCAAGCAGGCTCTGCACTGTCAGTACAGAGCCCATTGTGTGGCTCAAATCCACGAACCGTTAGATCATGACCTGAGCTGAAACCAAGAGTCGGACACTTCACCAACTGAGCCACCCAGGTACACCCATACCATTCTTCTTTATGACACCTCCTGAATTGTAGTCTTTCATTTATATGAATTTCTCCTACAAGACCGTGAGCTAACATCTTGCCTGGCCTATAGTCAATCAATAAAATTGTATTGAATGAATGAATGAATGAATATACAGTATATAATACTTTCATCAGAAAAATATTTTCTTTAGAAAATATTTCATACCCATGTGTAGCAACATGGATGGACCTTGAGGGTGTTATGCTGAGCGAAATAAGTCAGGCAGAGAAGGACAAATATCATATGTTTGCACGTATAGGAGGATTAGGAGGAACTTGACGGAGGACCAAAGGGGAGAAGAAGAGGGGAAATGGTGGGGGAAAGGGAGAGAGGCAAACCATGAGAGACTCTTGAATGCTGACAAAAACTGAGGACTGATGGATGTGGGGGGAGGGGGGGATGGACATGGAGGAGGACACTTGTGGGGATGAGCACTGAGTGTCATGTGGAAACTAATTTGACAATAAACTCTTTGTAAAAAAAAAAAAAGAAAAAGAAAAAATATTTCATAATATAAATAAATTCATTCTATATAATTTTGTTATGCACACATATATGTATATATATATATACACATATATATGAATTACACAGCATTTGAACCCTAAGGAATTTTCATCAATCTTTAAAACATTATTTTTGGCTATGTATCTGTAATGTTTGGCTGCCATAGCTGCTTTTCTTTTTTAATAGAATGAGAGGCAGCTGCAGGTACTGGCAGATTACAAAATGCGTAATTACTAAAAGTAACTGAAGCATATTATAGTATAATTCAACAGAAAAAAAAAAAACATCTGGCACATGCTATGTTAATTTGTTATAAGAGAGTTTCAAAGAAAGCACTTGCTGCAGCTGGCAGATCCATCATTTTCCTGAAACGAATAGTACACCTTTTGTTTTTAATTCTTTCATATAATATAAACTAGAGCCTTATGTGATTTAATCTTTAGTCATCACTAAAAGATTTCAGGCATTGAGGAAATTTCCCCCATGCTGTATCAACTAAAATATACATGGCTTATTCTTGTCTTAAACTGTGCCTCAATAATAACAGAATGATCTGAGCAATTATAGTAATTGATTATAATGCCTAAGATACTGATTATAATGCCTAAACTCCCATTTCTTAAGAAACCATACTTCTCTATTTAAAACATTTCTAGTGTTTTCAAATAAATCGATGCATTGTAGGGAAAGCTTTGCTGTTATCCTCATAACCATACTTTTCAGTTATTATATATTGCCAGTGATATTAAGAATTGAAGCACATTTCAAGTGGACATTCTTCCTTTCAGCATGGTCTAGGTAGGATATCCATTTCTATGACAGAAACAAACAGAAAAGGATTAATTATTGTTCTAGTGCTGACCTTTTTGAAATAATCTGCATTTCCAACTCTTTACTGAGCATGGCCATAGTACCTCAAATTCAATATATTTAAATATATTTCACTCCTAACCCAAGTTTTTATTTCATCCTGTATTTCCCATTCCATGGCTGATAATATCTACCCTTTTGCTAAAGCAAAACTCCAGAAGTCATCCTAAACTTCTTCTCCTCACACCCTTAAATCAATTATTACTAATTCTGCTTCCTAAATATCTCCTGAATCTGTTCATTTCCCTCCAGTCGTTTAGGCTATCAACATTCCTCACCTGCGTTACTACTATAACCCCTAACTTACCACAGTCATGTTTCCTTACCTACTTTTTCTTGCTATACTGAGCAGATTTTCTGATATTCAAATCCAGTCATGTCACATCTCTTCTTAAAATACTTCCGTGCCCCCCCAGTGTATTATTAATAAAGTCTCAACTTATTGCCCAGGCATAGAAGATCCTTTGCAATCTGTATTTCCTGTTTCCAGCTTCTCTACTTTTATTCCCACTGCCACTTCCTAGTAACACTCTATGCCTTGCACACACAACTCCTTTCAGTTCCCTGAATTTATTATCCTTTCTTATTGCCTGGCCTTCACACATGGATTTGATTGTAACTTTCTCCTTTCCTTACTCTGCTTTCTGTTTCTCTTTCATACATCAGCTTAAAAGCCTACTTCCTCTGGAGAGACAGCTCTAATCCCCTAATCATCCTTGTACATTCCCATAGCACTTTTTATAGCATTTACTACCTATATTATAAAGTTGGGGCTCTTCAGTATTTAGTAGTTTATAAGTTTCACTGTGGCAGTAACTGGATCTTGTTCTTCCTTGTTTCTCTACCACTTAGCACAATATATGGAATGTGACAGGCATTCATTTCAGTATTTGTTGAATGAATCAACTTTATATTCCCTCAATCTTATGCGAAGATCAGTACTTAAAATGAGACGTTGTGAAGAAAATCCACATATTATTTTTTAACTTTGAGTTTATTCTTCAAATAATGTCTTAAAATAAGCTTCCCATGAATGATTTTTGTACATAAAACTCTATCTCACACTCATTTTCCTAGTAGTAATCTCCCAAATTTACTATACCCTTTGGTAGCTACTTTGAAAATGTAATCACTGAAATATCTAATCTTCTTTCTTGTGAGAGCAAATATCTAGTGAAAACTTTGAAAAGGCAAAATACAGTGTATTAGACGGAGAGAGGCAAACCATGAGAGACTCTTGAATGCTGAGAAACAAACTGAGGACAGATGGATGTGGGGGGGAGGGGGGAGATGGGCATGGAGGGGGGCATTTGTGGGAATGAGCACTGGGTGTTATATGGAAACCAGCTTGACAATAAACTATTTGTAAGAGAAAAAAAAGACACATTTTAAAAAATGTTATTATTGAATGTACTAGTTAACTGATTCTGTGGGGTTACCTAAAATTTGCCTAGGCTAAAAACCACCCTGTGTGTTCCAGGCATTATTCTAAGCCTTGTGAATACACCCCCTCTTTTAG
Organism: Proteles cristata cristata; assembly: GCA_017311185.1. Classification (NCBI taxonomy): domain Eukaryota; kingdom Metazoa; phylum Chordata; class Mammalia; order Carnivora; family Hyaenidae; genus Proteles; species Proteles cristata. The sequence goes on along the minus strand of JAESUZ010001412.1, from coordinate 877,538 downwards.
AGATTTCATTTTAATGAGGAGAGAGAACTAGTCAAAAGGTAAACCAACAAATAAACAAGATAATTTTAGATGTTTTAAACAGCATGAAGAAAACAAGTCAATATGATAGACAGTAACTGGGACAGGGGTGAGACCTGAAAGGATTGCACAGTTTTTTTAAAAAGTGGTCAGGAAAGCTGGCATTTAAACCAAGGTGTGAATTGTAGAAATAAACCAACTATACAAGTAAGCCAGGAAAATATTCTGGGCATAGGGAAGAATATCAAGTACAAAACTCCAGAATTAAGGCATTGACCATGTAATTAAAGCATAGTGAGCGAAGAGAGAAGCTCTAACATTGAGAAACTAGGTATGGATTAGATCAGGAGAATCTTGTAGAACATTTTAAGTAAAATATTCTTACTTTAAAATATTCAAGTTAGACTATTTTAAGTTAAAAGAAAGACAGGAGTGGGAGAATTTTAAACATCCTTAGACCTTTGAAAAATTGCTTTTGCTATTCTGTAGAAAATACAGATGTGTCAAAAATGGAATCAGGGAGACCAGATATTAGATTATTACAGAATTCCAGGCAATAGATGACTTGAAATGGAGAGAATATGAAATCTATTAGGAAGGTAGAACAAAACATATTTGTTAAGTCAAACAGGTAGTGAGGAAAAGGGAGGAGTCAAAAATGAAGCCTTAGCATAGACTTGAATATGTGGGTAGATGGTGAGGCCTTTTACTGGGAAGGAGAAAACTTGGGATGGTATAAATAAAAAAATAGTTTCCATTTTGGACAGGTTCCATATGAGATGCTCATTAACATTCCTTTACAGTCATAGAATAGATGAGATCACTTAGGGGGATTGTGCAAATAGGGAAGGAAAGAACCTGAGAATATGACCAGGAGTGCTCTACTGTATCTAAAGCTGGCGTGTCTGCTTTACTTGTGGTATTTTTAGTTAACTGAATGAGATTTGAAACCTTAGGATGAATTTCCTTTTTTGGTAGTCAGGTCTTCTGAAGCCATACAAAAAGTTGAGATCACAATCTTGGTAATTACTGACCATTTTGCTACATACTTAGGATTAAATTTTTTTTTAGAGAATCTTCATTTTGCCTTTTAGGTCTTGATACTATATGATGCCACAGATATGCTTTACTAATATATTTTATAATTGATTGGGCTTAAGATATGAGGCAATGTGATGTGAGAGAACATTTTGATTAAAGACTGGGTGTGAACCCCATTTTTTCATCATCATGTTTTTTTTCATTGTTCCTGCATGACCTTAGGAATATTAAATAACTTTTCTGAGTCTTAATTTCTTTACTTAAAAGATGGGAATAATAACTACTTTGCAAGCTTAAAGTAATAATAAAGTACTGTAGTAAAGTTAAGGTATGGTAGAAAACCCTCTTGGCTGATGTCCACTTAATCATATAACAACATTAACCTGTGAACTAAATTTTTGTGCAGAGAATGCTGACCAGTGTCCACAGCATTCTGCGTACCCCTGCCTTAGTTGACTTCCCTCTAGTGTTGTTATCTGTCACTTGCTTTACAAGTATCCCTATGTTTGCTCCCAAACCAAGTTATGCCAGTTGTACTTGTATTAGAAATACATAATTAAACAAAACAGTGATACATGACTACAGAAAGTTATTATTTCTTTGAAAACTGAATTGTTTACTTTGGAGAAATCGCTGTTGAAGTACATTGGGACAAGCAACTCTAAAAGAATAGAGGGAATACTATAACATTTAGAGAATTCTGTATTTGGATTGCTTGCCAGGTGCCCCTGAATGTTTCAACCAAATTTATGAAGCCAAAAGTGGAAATAATTATAGATGATCCATTATGGGTGTGGTTTGTGTAAGAAAGACATTCAACATTGAAACATTCCAATCAGTGTGGTCATATTTTAAAACATAGAGATCTAAAAAAAAAGAAAGAAAGAAAGAAAAAATTTAGTATATTCTAGATGACAGATTCAGACAAAATCCTTATCCTTCCAGACCTTGTAAAATCTTAAAAATTCAGGAAATCTATGGATCCTCTTTCCAGAAAAGATAAGCACACAAGATCTTGAAGATAGTTTCAGGGTGCTTATGAACATACATGTATCCTATCTCTGAACCTCCACCCGCTTTCACCTCATATTGATGAATTTGATGACTTTATCAATGTTGATTATATTTTGTTTACTAAAGCATTGAATGTTTTCTTAGCAGATATAGCATATATTACTTTGCTAAATTGTTTTGTAAAATTTTACTTACACAGAAAGCAGTAAAGCAATTATATTTTACAACTGGATTTTCATTTTATAAGCATGGCTATGATTTTTCTGTCACATATACATTAATTATATAAGTGAACTAAAAGTATTTAGAACACTGATGGGCTAAGCAATTTCCGGTAGAAGAAATTCCTCATTCATATACACTTAAAATTGGTAGAAGATAAGAGCACCTAGGTGACTAAGTTGATTGAGCATCTGACTCTTGATTTCACCTCAAGTCATGATCTCAGGGTCAGGAGAATGAGCCCCACATCAGGTTCCACACTGAGTGTGGAGCCTGCTGAACATTCTCTCTCCCTCTCTCTCTGCCCCTCCCCTAGTTGCGTGTGCATGGGCACTCTTTCTAAAAAAAGAAAAAATTGGTAGAAGACAATAATTTTACCTTAAACCTTGTAACATATAATATGCTAGAAGTTATAGAGAAATTGGGTACAACTTCATTTAAATAAATAAATAAAATATTCTTTAAGTGCCATAATGTACAGAAATGAAATGTCATCCATCTCTTTACTTTCTGGCAGGGTACACTTAAATCATCCCTGATAGGTAAGAATGTTTCTGTTTTAAAAGATTTCCAGGGGCGCCTGGGTGGCTCAGTTGGTTAAGTGTCTGACTTTGACTCTGGTCATGATCTCACAGTTCGTGGGTTCAGCCCCGCGGCAGGCTTCAGGCTTGAGCCCCACATCAGGCTCTGTACTGACAGCTAGCTCAGAGCCTGGAGCCTGCTTCAGATTCTGTATCTCCCTCTCTCTCTGACCCTCCCCTGCTTATGCTGTCTCTCTCTCTCACACACACACAAATAAATAAAAACATTTTAAAAATTAAAAAAAAAAAGATTTCCAATGAAGAAATTATATAGCTTTACTTGGCGAGTATTTCAAGTGTAATACCACTGTGAAACACTCTGAAAAGTCTTATTTTATGTTTATCCTAAATCACTAATGATCTAGGTTTCAATTATGTTCTTTAATGAAGAGAAAATTTCTCATGGGTAATACATTGAGTTGGATCATCCTCCCACATCTTACCTTTATCCCTGAAGTGGAAGATCATGACAAAGAAATAAGGAGTTGCTGAGGACTGACAGACAGGCTCCAGGAAGGTCTCAGGGGATAGAGTTGGCAAAATCACTTTTGTCTCCACCCCTTTAATACCTTCTAAAATTTCATTCAGAAGTGTGATTGAAGGAAATGCATAAAAGAAAAATAACCTTTTCTTAGGCACTTCAAATCCTTTGTTAGAAAGAGCTAGAATATAAATAAATCTAAATAAATAAAAATAACCTTTATCTAAAAATATATTTTGGGGTAGAATCCTCAGTAAGTGTTTGTTGAACAAATAGGGAATAAAATTTTCTACTGCCAGGTTTTCTACAGAAATTTAGCCATAAATCAGCAAATGTTTATTGGTACTCTACATGTAAAGAAAACACTGTGGTAAATACTGTGGAAACTAAAAACAATCCCCTCTTTAAAAGTTCCCATTATACTTAGGGAAGTGTGTGTGTATATATATATATGTTATGTTGCTTATACACACACATATAAATGACTAGCATAATAGAGAATTGCTAAATGTCTTGTGACATAAAATAACTATCAAAGCTTTAATTTGAGAAGAGAACTGACTAGATCAAAATGAACAAAGGAAGAAGGTATGGAAGGAAGTAAAAAAGGAAGGGGGCAAATGTGGAATCTTAAAGAGTTTAAAGGGAAATATTTTTTAAAAAAAGGAAAATATAAAATGGCATAAACATGTGCCTAAATGTATTGCATATATGGTTTATATGTGGGACAGTGAGAACCTAACTGAAGTAGAAGATTCCTACTGGAGATAAGGTTGGAAAAATACAGTATACAAAATTTTGGAGGATTTTGAATGCCACTCTCAGGAATTGAATTATTTTGTCCAATAGCATAAAGCCACTGGAAGTTATTGCTTAAGGAAGTAAATTATTAAAGTGACTTAGAGAAATACATTCATGATGTGTGGGTTAGACATGGAAAACCACTATATTAATTGAGTACTTCTTTGTGCAATGTGATGTACTTTGCATAATTTTTTCACTTGATATTGAGAAGCCTGAGCAATTGGCTTTTGTAATAAATCTAAAAATTAAGTTATAAGAACTTGAGTTGTGATGCTAACGCTGTATAAAAATGAAGAACAGATCCAAGAGACTTTGCAAAGGAAGAGTCTCCTTAGGGGCAAACTAGATATTGCATTTAAGAAAAGGTGAGAAATAGAATTGAGGTGCCTATTTTAACATAGGCAGTGAGGGCAAAGATGTTGTCACTATAAAACATTGAGTGTCAAGGGCCACCTGGGTGGCTGAGTTTGGTTAAGGGTCCGACTCTTGGTTTTGGCTCAGGTCACAATTTCACAGTTTCATGAGTTCAAGTCCCACGTTGGCTCTGTGCTGACAGTGCGGAACCTATTTGGGATTCTCTCTCATCCTCTCTCTCTTTGCTCCTCCCCTGCTCGCTTGGTCTCTCTCTCTCTCTCTCTCTCTCTCTCTCTCTCTCTCTTTCAAAATAAATAAATAAAAAGAAATTTTGTTGAGTGGCAAGATGAGAAATAGGTTTTCAGGGAAATGCAAAAAGTTTGATATTAGACATGTTAAATTTGAATAGAACACTTTAGGTAAGAAGTCAGAAATAAAGATAAAACTTGTTAGGTTTTTAAGTGAATTTGTAAATATTTATATTCCTAGATTGTTTAGTACACAAACTCACACATATATATTCTTTCACATATTCACTCAGCTAACATTTAGCCATTCCCTGCCATGTTGCAATGTAGGGAGTGGTTAAGAACACAGACATTGGAACAAAAGGACCCAGTTATTGAATCCTGACTCTACAATTGGACTACCTGTATGAAACTTTATATTTAAATTTCTCTGTTTTTAAATTTTCTCATTTGTAAAACAGGGGATCTCATAGAGTTATCATGAAAACTAAATAAGTTAATTTAAATAAAACACCCAAAGTGCCTGGAGTATAGTAAGCACTATGAAAGCATTTGCTGTTATTATCACATCACCATCATCTTCACTGTTATTACTTGCCAAGTCCTGTTTAGTACCAGAGCTACAAAGATGAATAACAAACTTCTCACCGCCCAGTGGGGGTTACAGAGCTTGATGCACAACAGAATAAATAGTTACACGGATTTAAAATACTTGTTAATAAGGCAGAGAAAGACAAATATCATATGTGTGCACGTATAGGAGGATTAGGAGGAACTTAACAGAGGACCAAGGGAGAGAAGAAGGGCGGAAATGGTGGGGGAAAGGGAGAGGCAAACCATGAGAGACTCTTGAATGCTGACAAAAACTGAGGACTGGTGGATGTGGGGGGGAGGAGGGGTGGGCATGGAGGAGGGCACTTGTGGGGATGAGCATTGGGTGTTATGTGGAAACTAATTTGACAATAAACTATTTGTAAAAAAAAATAAAATAAAATAAAATACTTGTTAATAATTTGATCTTTGTGGTCTTAAATTTTGTGGAAAATTACTACTATTTAATAATAATTGTTAGAAATTATTACTATCCTATAAATTGTCATGTGTAAGTGGTTTAGGCATCAAGTTATGCAGAAGGTGTTTTCTGGACAGGTTCTATATAACTGAATGTTGGCTAACTTTATAAATGGGATCACTATATCATTTTACTCCCAGTAGTACTCAAAGGTTATTTCTCATCAGCACTAATATGCATAATTTTACCTTTAATTACATTTGGACTAGAAGACTGACCACTTCAGTCATTTTCCCTATCTTTGTTTTGTTATGTCATGTTGAGGGGCAGCATTAATTTTAAGCTACACAACGTACTTTAAAGTAAGCACAGCAATTTATTCTACATTACTATTACCAACATAAAGCAAAGATCAACCATTTGGGTTTGTCTGTCACAGAATCAATGATAGATACTCAGTCTCCTTCCTCATTGTCAGTGTTGTGTATGGATGAAGCCACTGAGTTAGAATAAGCCATTTCCCTCTGAGTTCTAGTATGGCAATAACTGTGTTTTTACTACCATATGCCTTGCTCTTGGCCCATAGTGTTCATTAAATATTTGTGGAATTGATTTGTGGGTGACATTATTTTTTGTTCTCTCCTATGTATTTATAACAGATTGCTTGCTCAAGATTTTAACAACTATTCATTCAAATGTAGGAAACTTGAGGGAACTACCAAGTTTTTATAATGTGCAGCTCATTGGAAAAAATTTAAAGTTGAAGTTATTTTAGAAGTGTTAATTTGTTGATTTATTTAAGCAGAAGTAAGATCAAAGGATAACATCTAGTCCTGAATTAACAGAGTATTTTAATACTCAGAAATTTATTTGGTCTTTTTAAAAATTATTTTAAGGCTACATTTTCTACTATTTAAAAAGTTATTTATTTTGAGAGAACGAGAGAGTACGTGAGTGGGGGGTGGGGGTGGGCAGAGAGAGAGAATCCCAAGCAGGCTCCACAGTGTCAGCACAGAACCCAGTGCAGGGCTTGAACTCATGAACTGTGAGATCATGACCTGAGCTGAAATCAAGAGTTAGACACTGAACCGACTAAGGCACCTAGGTACCCCCATTGTACCTGCTTCTGGACTGAGACTCTTGAAAATGCTTTTGGCCAAAAGCAAAATAATGCTTATATGTTGGATTAAAAAAAGAAAAAGAGCCAGTACTATGCATAGGATAAATCCTACTGTTAAAGCATAAAGGATATGAATGTATAAAATATAGCTATATACAACCATATACACATATACAACCAAAACATAAATACCAATCCTGGATGTATTACACTGAAATGATGTTGAAGTGATTATCTAAGAATCATTGTAGCTTATGAGATTTTACAATGACAAATGCTGTATCTGTTTGAGATTTTACAGTGACAAACACTATATCTGTTTAATATGAGATTTTATAATAACAAATGCTATATCTGTTTAATGTGAATATATGTTCATTTTAATGCCAAATAAAACCTCAAATAATACCTAAAAATATTGACACTTGAGTGCTTTTCGAGTATATGTGTATGGGGTTTTTTTTTTTCAGCTTTTTGTGGTAAAATATACATAAATCCTAATATTTTAACATCTTTTTACTTAAAATACACGTAACATAAAATTTACCATCTTGGTCATTTTTAGGTGTAAAGTTCAATAGTGTCCAGTGTATTCACATTGTTGTACAGCCAGTCTCCCAAATACATGTGCAGTTTATAAAGTAATGAGTCCTGTAAAGTACAGTCTTTTAATAAGAGACTTTACTTTGCACATAAGATATTTTGTTCAAAACATGAATATATATATCTCACTAAAAATTGTTTTTTTAGATTTTTGGACAATTATATTAATGGTTTTGGTTGGGGGGATGTCTCTTGATTAATAGGAGTGAACTGAGTCGACAGAAACTTCATACCCAAGAGCTGCTTTCTCAGCTGGAAATGGCAAATGAAAAGGTAGCTGAGGTAAGATAATGACTCTCCAGGGAAGTACTTTCTGCTGCAGCTTGATACACAAATTACAGAATTTTACCTGAGCCAACTCCAAATTAATTCTCTACTTAGAAATGACCATACGGATGTGAGTATTCCTTGTAGAGAAATCATCCAGAATCCTAAAAGTCCACATTTTATAATGTGAATAAAAGCATTGAAAGTCAGTGATTCATCATATGTAAATGAGAAAAGGTAGAGCTCTTATTTCAGTTTCACCAATATAATTTGTGCAGTGTTGCAGAAAATGTATTAAGATCCCCTTCATTTCTAAACATGTCTGAAATTACTTTTTAGCCCATTCCTCTTATTTTGTTTTTTTTTAAAACATTACTTTTTAATGTTTTATTTATTTTTGATAGAGACAGCATGAGCAGGGAAGGGTCAGAGAGAGAGGGAGATACAGAATCTGAAGCAGGCCCAGGCTCTGAGCTGTCAGCACAGAGCCCAATGCGGGGCTTGAACCCATGAACCATGAGATCATGACCTGAGCTGAAGCCAGATGCTCAACTGACTGAGCCACCCAGATGCCCCTTCCTCTTTTTGGTTTTAATTCAACACAAAAGATATGTAGAAATTTCTCTCCCCTACTGGAATACATTAAAATACTCTGTTATATTAATGCTTTATTTATTTAGTTTTTAATGTTTATTTTTCAAAGAAAGAGACAAAGCACGAACAGGTGAGGGGCAGAGAGAGACAGAATCCAAAGCAGGCTCCAGGCTCTGAGCTGGCAGCACAGAGCCCAACTCATGGTTCATACTCACAAACCGTGAGATCATGACCTGAGCCAAAGTCACTTAACCAACTGAACCACCCAAGCACCCTGAGATTAACGCTTTGGAACTAAATGCAGCAAAAACTCATCATTTTTCTCTTTGAATCTTTTTAAAAAAGCTAACAATTCTAGATTATGATTAGAGCTTTCTAGAACTCTAGTTCTTCTTTTGATGTTCTAATGTCTATTGTATTTGTTGAACTTTCATTAATAGGCTATTATGGTCCACTATATTTTTGTGATCATCTATAAAAGCCCCAGTGAGATACTTACTCTCAGGTTTTAAAGCATTATAATTGATATGAGCCAGTTAGAAAACAAACAATAAGCATCAAAATACTTACTGTAGTTTTTACTTCCAGGAATCTGTACTTAAGAAAATTACTTAAAATATGAAAAAAAATTAAATGCAGATAGTCAACACAGTAATATTAGAACATCAAAAGCAACCAAAATGATCAGTTGAAAAAGAACAGTTGTATATATTATGATTTACCTAATCTGGACTGTGCCTTAACCATGGGAAAAAGGATAGTATATGTAGTCTGATGATACCTATGAAAATGATTATTATAGATGATGGGATTTTTTCCCCCAAGTTTTTCTAATGTTAATGATGTGCCTTTTAAATTTAAGACTGTATATTTAAATATCTTGGTAAATTGAAATGGCCAATATGGTTGTCTTCATAAAATTTAATTTTGCTTTTGGGCACAATAAAACAATCTCATTTTAGCAGTATATTGTTATTCCAGTATTTTTTATTACTAGGCATGACACTAACTGTTATCACTTATATGTTAGAACCCGGGAACCATGTAGTTCTTCATAGAAAACGTGTTTTTCTTACTATTTCTAATTAGACTGGTATTATTCTCTCAATTCAGACAGGTGCCAGAAAACTACATAACAATTCTAGTTGTACAAAACTTTCTTTTCAGGCTAGTATGTATGGAGAACTCTAGTGCATTTTTTTTTTTAATATTTTTTTATTTATTTCTAGGAGAGAGAGAGACAGACACAGCGTGAGCAGGGGAGGGTCAGAGAGAGAGGGAGATACAGAATCTGAAACAGGCTCCAGGCTCTGAGCTAGCTGTCAGCACAGAGCCCGACGTGGGGCTCAAACCCACGAACCGCGAGATCATGACCTAAGCGAAAGCCGGACGCTTAACCGACTAAGCCACCCAGGCGCCCCTCTAGTGCATTTTTTTAATTGATAGCTTCTTTGAACTTGTCTGCCTGACAGCATATTATGACAGATTTATATTCATGATGTCCATATGGTTTCCTGAGGCAGTTCTAACAAATATTACAAACTTGATGGTTTAAACAACAGAAATTTATTGTCTCACAATTCTGAAGGCTGGAAGTCCAAAATCAAGAAATCAGCAGTGTGGAGTCCCTCTAAGGGCTCTGAGGGAGAATCTTTTCCGTGCTTCTCGCCTACCTTCTAGTGGCTTCTGGCATTGCTTGGCTTGTAGATGGTGTTCTCCGTGTCTTCCTTTGTACATGTCAGTGGTCTTCCCTTTGTACATGTCAGTGTCTATGTACAAATTTCCCCTTTTTATGAAGATAGTAGGCATACTGTATTAGGATCCACCATAAAAATCTCACCTTAATCATCAGCAAAGGCCCTATTTCTTTTTTTTTTTTTTTAATTTATTTATTTTGAGAGAGAGCATGCACATGAGCAGGGAAGGGGCAGAGGGAGAGGGTGAGGGAGAGGGACAGAGAGAGATCCCCAAGCAAGCTCCATGCTCAATGTGGAGCTTCGCATGGAACTCAGTCTCAAAACTGTGAGATCATGACCTGAGCCATAATTAAGAGTTAGGCACTTAACCAACGGAGCTACCCACTCCTTGAATTTTAAGTGAACTTTAAAAATGGCAATGTCACGGGACACCTGGTGGCTCAGTCAGCTAAACGTTGGATTTCAGCTCAGGTCATGATCATGAATTTGAGCCCCACGTCAGGCTCTGTGCTGACAGCTCAGAGTTTGGAGCCTGCTTTGGATTCTGTGTCTCCCTCTCTCTCTGCCCCTCCCTTGCTTGAACTCTCTCTCTCTCTCTCTCTCAAAAGTAAGTAAACGTTTTTTAAAATGTTAAGTAAAAGAATGGCAATGTCCTAATTTCTCTAGAAGCTTGCTATAGCATAGTAGTTACTTTTTTTAGTTTTGTTTATTTTGAGAGAGACAGTATGAATGGAGAAAGGGCAGAGAGATGGGGAGAGAATCCCAAGCAGGCTCTGCACTGTCAGCACAGAGCCCATCAAGGGCTTGAACCCACGAAACCATGAGGTCATGACCTGATCCCAAACCAAGAGTCAGATGCTTAATCGACTGAGCCACCCAGGTGCCCCTATAGCATAGTAGTTCTAAATGCACCAGCACACAGCATCAGCACCAACTAAGAACTTGGGAGGGATGCAAATTCTCACAACCCATCCCATCCTACTGAAGTTCTAGTTGGGAGGCCCAGCAGCCTGTGTTTTCAAATTCCTGGTGATCCTGAAGCAATGATCTAGCATCTCAAGGTTAATATCAAATATTGAAAGTCTGTTCTTAACCTCTGATTCACTTTCTTTGGTAGCATGGAGAGGGGAAAAAGAACAATTTAGTCAAAATACAATTTGAAAATTAATGTGGAGATCCATCTTTGCATTTTATAAGGGGTAAAATGATACTCAGCTTTTTTATTGATTATTCCACAAAGCCTTTCCTTGTCACATATAGATTTCTAACTTGTTTATATTTCCCCTTAACAGAATGAAAAACTAATTCTAGAGCATCAAGAAAAAGCCAACAGACTTCAAAGGCGTCTAAGTCAGGCAGAACAGAGGGCGGCTTCAGCTTCCCAGCAGGTAGGGAGCTTACTCATTATCCCTGGATAGTAAATAGTCTGAGTAGATCAAAGATAAGAAAAGTTCCTCAAAAACTCCCAGAGAGCTAGTAGTTTTATTTTTGCTTGATTAAACTGTTTAAAATTCGTTTTTTTAATGTTTGAGATTGAAATAGTAAACTTTAAAAGCAGAAATAAACATGGTCTCCTAAATCGACACCCAAATGTAGACCTCTGCTGCCTGATATGGTAGCCACTAGGCATAAGCATCTGTTTCAATTTTAGTTAATTATTAAAATTAAGTAAATTAACAATTTGAAAATCTCATTAACACTGGCTGGATGTCTCCTGTGTAACTATGGTTCTCATATCGGACAGCATACATAGAACTCTGTGATCACAAAAAGTTATCTTGGACAGCACTGCTCTAGAATTTTGTTCTGTCTAGGCATGTATCACTGAAAGATTTGGAAGTAGAAAACATTGCTTTGAATGTAATACTTCAATTTGCACTTTGTTTTTATTGTAGATTTTAAATAGAAAATTTTACTTGGCCTATAGGTTACCTTCATTTAATGTACATTTGTATATAATCATATAAATTTAAAATACTATATAAAAGTTGTCCATTAGGAAGTAGAGTAGAAAATGCAGAATATCCATAAAATACTAAGGGGTAATTAGTCATAATATATGCACATTATAAAAGGAAATGCACCACTTGTTCTAAAGTAGGAGCAACAGTCCCTCCTGTTAGGAAAAAAGTGAGATCATTTAGTGGTTGTAAAGACAGGCTGGGAACAGTGTAGACAGATATATGGATAGATATAGGTAGGCAGAGAAACCAACTTACTACTTATTAATTATATTTGATTGAAACAGTGTTTATAGTCAGAATTAATATGTACAGATATAGCATTTCATACATAGTAAAGCAGCTCTAAATACTCATTAAGTTCAGTTTATGTGTATTTGTAGATTTTTTTAATCTGCTTCTGATTTGAACATGGCATGGCACTTAAAGAAAATGCATTAATTTGCCCTTCTGTTGTTCTTCCTCTTGAAAGTAATCAGAGCTTTACCAAGTAAACTCTTAAGAACTTATGAATTAATGGAGTAAGTAAATAATCATTCAAGAAACCATTGCTTTGGGTGTCCTGGACAGTAATTTAAGAACAAATGTTTTGGCAAATAGCCTGGTGCCATTAAGTAGCCATGTGATTTGGGGCAGTTTCAGCCCTTCTAAGCCTCTGTTTCTTCATGTTTGGTGTAGCATAATAACCCCTCCCTTACAGAGTTACTGAAAAATCAAAAGGATTAACACATATAAGCACTTAGTATAATCATAAAGTGGTTAGTAAGTAGTTATATAAGAAATTAAATTTCTATCACAATTTTTAAATCTTCAAGTTTACATTTTTTAAAGAATATGGTAAAGAAAATGCCTACTTAAAATCAACTGCCTTAAGTTCCGTAGTTGTCCTCTACACAGAGTACAAAACTTTAATTGGATAATCCAGTTGGCAGCTAGTTTAGTCTCCCTCCTGACAGAATGAAACCCAGACAGTACAACATTGATTTTTCTTCTGTGTTTTAAACTAATGACAAACATTTTGCCATCCTCTTTGTGAGATTTTTTTAATATTGTATCAGTAACCACTTTACAGTTTTTCCTTAAGCTTTCTCCTTCCCTCCCATTTTTTATTTGAAGATGAAAAGTAATCATTGAGCATTTTCCTATTCACAGATAGGAATTTATACCCTGGAATTAATTTTTCTATTTTAAATGAGTCCAAGTTATCAACTTCCTTTATTTAGACATATATTAGCTTTTTAAAATCTTTATCTTTGCTTTCTCTGAATTCTTTCTAATTTTCCCATTTTCTCCTAAAAACTGAAAACTGCTGCTAGAAAGACTATTCTGCTAAGGAGTTAAAGAATTATTGTTTCCTCTACTATGTACAGCATACTTACCAGTGTAGCCCAGCATCACGCACAAACACTGCATTGTACTGAGCCCTCCATGTTCTAAATGTGCTATTCTGACAAAACTTTTTGTACATTCTTCATCCATCTTTGGAGTATGGTTATATGTTCTATGTGTATGAATGAAAAACTGAGAAAAGTATCTGCAGTACATGTGACAAAAGGACTATCTTTAATATATATAAAGAGTGGCCAAGTCAACAAAAATGTACAACAGAATAGACAAAAAAATACTTGCAGAAAAGGGAGGACAGGTGGCTTTTAACATCTAAGAAGATACTCATCCTCACTCATAAGACAAATACAAGATTAAACCATAATCGCATACCATTTTTCACCATTTCATGATCATGTCAGATCATGAAGTTTGATAATACATTAAGCTGGCACTTCCATACATCACTGATGTAAATGTGTACTAGTGCAGCCTCTTTGGAGCCCAGTTTGGCAGTATCTCTCAAAAATTGTACATAACCTTTAACCCAGTTGTTCTACGAGTTTATTCTGCTGGTAGTGTGTACTTGAACCTGGGTAAGTCTTCAAGGAAACATGTAAAAATAGTAATTGCAACATCGCCTGTAATTTTAAAAGATTCAAAGCCATCTAAATGCCCATCAGAAGAAAACCAGTTAAATTATGGAGTATCCATACAGGGGGATGTTTGCCGCTGTTAAGAAGAATAAAGTAGATCTCACATGGAGCTACTTGTAAGCTAGGAAAAAAACAAGATGAAAAATGTGTATAATCCTTTATCATGTTTTAAATAAGAAGGCGTGAGAAAATACATCCATCTATTCTCATTTAGAATGTATTTCTAGAAGTAGAAAATGGAAGTAGTGGTTGTATCTGGTGAGAGAGCTATAGAATGAAGGACAGCAGTGAGAAGACTTTTATGATATATATACTCATATTTATGATATATATACTCTTATGATATATATATGTACTGTTAGTTATGTCTTACTGTGTGTGTATATAATGTCAACTCCAGTTGATATGTAAAGACTATTTTCCTATGAGACCTTTCTCACTACGATGTATCATCCTCTTATTACCAACCTTGGGTTGTGCTGGCTCACACTTAGTTTATATTTTACCTACTTTTCTAATTAACTTTTATCTAGATATTTCTCGCCCATCTGTGAAATATATTTTGGAATTCTAAGTACTGTATATCACTCTGAGCTATGGAATGGTGTATTTGACATGCATATCTCTAGTGTAATACAGGTATTTTAAAGACTCAAGAGTAAAATAGAAAGGAACACAAAAAATGACCTCTTCCAGGACCCCTTCCAGTCAGATTATTTGCAATAATTGTAAGTTGTGATGCATTATACTTTGTATTAGTGTAAGATTTTCCATAGAAAAAGTAACTACTTACTGATTGTCTATTTTAATTGCAGCTCAGTGTGATTACAGTGCAGAGAAGAAAAGCAGCCTCCATGATGAATCTGGAAAATATTTAAAATATTCATAGTTCACTCACAGAACTTTAGAATTGGTAAAGCTGTTGGACTAGAAGTGTATTGAAATGGTAAAAACCTGCAGAGAATGGTTAAGGCTTGTGTTGTTTTGCATAAGCATTTTCCATTCTGTTTTGAGGGTTATGGAAAAGAGAACAGTGGCAGCTTCCTGTAAGTAAAGAAAATATAACCCTGTATTGAGCTTCAGTGGAGAATAAAGCCAGCTGAGAAGAACTCATTGCCTTCATCAATGTGTCTTTTAATTCCCCCTTTCTTCCTTTTGGAAGAGCCTAATTTTTAAACTAAACTAATCATGAGAAAGACAATGCTAGAATTTTAATATTTCAGGTTCCATGATTGGAGAATTTTACATCTAATTGTTACTTTTTAAGTTCCCAAATATCCATTTTATTATAAACTCATGAATGTAATAAATTATGTACTTTCTAAAATGATGCTGTCATGTATTTTAATGTATAATTGTAGTGATTCATTTTTAATTTACACAGTTTCCAGTTTTTATCAAATATTGATATTTAAGCATTTGGGAGGTTTTGTTTTTGTTTTGCTGTTACTCAAAGCAGTACTGACCCTAAGTTCTGAGAACGCATGGGCATTGAACCCGTTGCAGTCTAGATGCTTTCAATAGATCCATGTAGTTATTAGCAATTCTCTGCTCCTACTTTGAACTTGGTACACCCTGCTTTCTGGTGATTACAGCATGAGTTTGCATCTGGTTAACAAGTTAGGAAACTGCCACAGTAGTCTAGATAAAAGATAATAAATTGATTTTGAAGTGACATGAAAACATCCATGTGTAAATGTGATGCAGTCGGAAGCTTAGGACTGGCACTAACAAACAGGTAGAAAAGGTGTCTTTGGCATGGGGCTGAGAATTGAAGCCATGGAGAATAGGAGCTTGCCTCGGAGCTTTATGTGGTGTGGCTGACTGCCTCTTAACCTCCATTTCTTGCGCTCTAGCTCTGATGGTGGCCTTCTTTTACTTCTGTCAGTTCAGAACCCCCACAGGACCTCCGTGTATACTTTGCCATCTGCACATTCTTCAGATCACTACTCAAATATGCCTGCCTCAGAGAGCCTTCCAGCCTCCAGACTAGGTTAGGTCCCCTTGTAACACTTCTCGTAATAGTGTGTTGTATTTTTTATTCATAGCACGTGGAAAAATTTGTAATTAACTTTTTGAAATTTGTTCTTCAGTGGCCTCTCCAACAGTCTGCAAACTCCTGGAGAGCAGGATTCATGTCTGCGCCCCTTCATTGTAGTCTTAGTACTCAGCATAGATTCTGGCACACGGAGGGTAGGCAGCAACTGTTCAAAATCTGAAGAAGAATCTTTAAGGATAGCACCTTAAAAGAGGTCTGCATTTGTTGAATGAGCTCAGGGAGAGGAGTCGTTGAAAGAGACTGAATGAGAGGGCTGTAACCAGGAGAAGCCAGTATGATTCTCTCCAGAAAACTAAAGAAGGACAAGACTAAAGGAGGGGACAAATGGGTGCTAGTGTCAAATTCAGCGACAAGATGAAGTAATACAAATATGATAGTTAAATAATAATTTAGGGCACTTAGCTTACTTTCATTTCCTAAGAATTTTTCATTTGATTCTCTAATGTGAATTCCTTCCCATGTCACTCACAGACTCATTTCTGTGTAGTAAGTTATGGTCATATTCATGTTTATAGAATATAAAATTTATTTTTAGAAACTTTTAATTAGAGATGTTAGAATTATACAAAAAAGATGAGACAGTAGGAAGAAGCACTTCAGAAATGAACATTATAGATAAATGGAATATGATTATCCTCCTTTCTCAAGAAGAAAATCGAACTTCCCAGACTCATTTCTTCAAGGTAAATCTTTCAGTGTTAGCCACTTTCTCCAAACTTTGGCCATAGGCACCCATTCTTTACCTTTCAATACTGATAACCCTGTCTCCAGTTTGATCTGCTTTAATTCTTAGATATTCTCCAAGTAAAGGATAGGCTACTAATAAGCAGACAGTAGGCCTTTCTTACCTCTGCTAAATTTGAACAGACTTAAGCTATGTTGACCAACAGAACTGAACATACGTGGTTATTTTCCTTTCAGAGAAGTTTGTCAAGCTAATGATTTCAATGAAAAAAAGTAGTGGAATTTTTGACATTTCTCATATTGGTCAGTCCTTCCTTCATTTACAGAGACAGTATCATTTTTCTGTGAACTGTATTTTAGGAGACAGGGGAAATGAATAGGAAAGAGTGAAAAGAAATGATGTAAATCTGAAATTAAGGACAACACAGCTAGTTCATTTTATTTATTCATATTTCTTTATTTGTGTCTCCCTGAGGAAGAAAAGAGATATGATTACCTCTTCTTCCTTCTGTATACAAATATGCAAATTGGGGCAGCCAGCAATCTTCTAATTTCTCCTCTGGTGTGAGCACTGTAACCACCCCAAATATGGGAGAACATTAGCAACAATTCAGCCATTCGTTTATTCAGCAAATATGAATATTTCATAGCTGCACAGTCTGCCAAGCCAACTCTCAGACAAATCAAGGAAGAATGAAAAAATACTTTTAAACATTTTAGTATAAATTCTGTTCTTTAACCATAATGTATTTCACTAGTTTTTCCAAAATAGCAAATCTGTAATGGACTTTTTTATAAACATTTTAATCAAAAACAGTGATTGTTTTTTTAGTTTACTTAAAAATGCATATATGCATATAGATACATGCACGGCGAGGGGACAGACACTGCAGTACCCCACTGCGATGTATGAATCTGTCTCTCACCAGCCCTTAAAACTTGTACAAATATGTGCCTTTGGGTCAGTGTTAACATTCTTATTATTTACATAGAAACTAAACAGATATGTATATACTTAAATAACAAAAGTCATAGGATAGGAAAGCATCTCTTAAAGTATTTTGTTTTACAACACTAGCATGCACCCAGCTACCAAGAAAACACTCTATATACTAAGTAAGTGGTTTTGTAGCCCAAGGGTTCACCACAAAACATGCACATGTGCCCCACGTTCCCGTAGACACTCCCGTGCACCAGCTCTAAACACCACTCTCGTTTCTTCCACTCAAGTATATTGGAATGTCAGCATGTGAGCATAACATTATGGAGCTAACCTTGAATCTTCTCTAGTTTCTTTCTTTCTAAATATACATTCTTAAAGTTCACTACTTTATTTTTAGAGAACAAATTACTGCTGTTACCTCCACCGCTGTCTAAATGCCCTGGGACTGGAGGGGGTGGGGGTAGTCTCTTGAGATGGCCCTGTCTACTTTCCAACAGGTTGACCATTAGAAGGTTCTTCCTTACATCGAACTGAAATGTGTCTTCCTGCCTTAGTTCTACCTTGTGCAACAGAGTAAGTCATCTTACAAGTGGCAGGCCTAGCCTTTTGAAAATAATATTCATGTTCTGCCTGCACATAAGTAAACATCTCCATTTCCTCAAAGGACCTGGTTTTGAGTCCTGTTGCCAGCCCCCCACTTGTCTCTGAAAGTGCTCTGATTTTCTTATATACTTCTTCATTTTCATTCAATATTTATTGAGCACCTACTTTACACCAGGCATGCTTGGGATGTATCAGTCTTATGCCCAGAACCAAAAATTATATTCAAGGCATAAAATAACAATTCCTTTCTTCTGGATCATGACTGAGAGAGGTAGGGAGAGGGTAAGTGATACCTACCGAAGTGTGGGGAAGACTATGTATTAGAACCTCCAGGGGACGGATGTGATCCAAACCACATATCCTTCCCTTTTTCCCAGCACCAAAAATAGTTTCTTATGGAAACATGCTTTGAGTTATTATAGTTAGTGATTCTTGGATATGTACATATAACTTCTCATTAGTATTTAGAATGAGGGAAAAAAATTATTCTAGAATGTGTACTTCCATTAATGCCACTTAAAATCATGTTAGCTTTTTTGGAATTTGAATTTCAGTGTTGGAGATATTGAGCGTATTGTTGACTAAAACCTTCAAGTCTTTTCCAAAGGTTTTCTTGCGAAGCCAGATCTTTGCCCCCTAAGCCAGACTGGTTGGTTATTCATCCCTTTTAAATCTTATTATGTCATTGACTGAGGTCATTTTACGTCCAATTCTGTCATCCAGTTTGTTACTTACAAGCATAGGGACTGTGTCTGCTTTCTTTTTAGTGCTATGTTTCTTGTACCCATGACAACTTTTTCTTTACCGTGATGCCATCTATAGGTTTTGTAAACATACCACCCATATTTTCATGAAAATCATGAAAAGAAATGAGAACTAGACAAATGTGAGTGCGGTTGGTCTCTTAGAACACACCAGCTACCAGCTCCCACAGTGGATAATTAATCAGGATCCCTGGGGCCTGGTTATTCAGCCCATTTTTATTCTGGCCCTTTGCTGCTGCTTCACCATCACAAAATCAAGAAATACCCAGCCTTCTGTCCAGAGAAAGTTTATGCTACAACTGTCATACTTCCCAGACCTCATCTAGTAATCCTGTCCAAGAAGAAAATGTATTCCAATGGATTCCTTTTTAGTAAATCCGTGTAGCTGCCTAGTAATCATGATTTTTTAAATGTTTATTTAAAACCTTTGAAGCCTTTAATACAGCATCATGGAATTTTTCATTCAAGATTTTCATACTGTTTTCAAAGAATATAACAAATCAGAGCAAAATATGATGTATAGAAAGCCTGTTAGCACTTGGATTTGTAAAGATTAAAAATGTGATACTGGTATCTCCTTTCATATAAATGATAGGGGGATAAAAGAGAATGAGAAAAGTTATGTTTCTGCAGGTAACCAAAAGAATACATTGTGGACTCTCTCCCTGGATCTACAATAATCATGCTCATCTGTCTGAATAATGTCTATTTATTGAGCACCTATACTATATCAGACATTGTGCTGGCATTTTGCTTTTATTACCTTATATAATTCAGCAGACTTGCTAGTTAGGTATTACTCCCTTTCATAAAACTCAAAGTTAAAAAGTTACAAAAGATAAGCAACTTGCCTCAACTAGTCCTAAGTATTCAGAGTGAGTAAATGCCTTTCAAAAATCGTGTTTTAGGGGCGCCTGGGTGGCTTAGTCAGTTAAGCGTCCGACTTTCGCTTGGTCATGATCTCGCGGTTCGTGGGTTCGAGCCCCGCGTCGGGCTCTGTGCTGACTGCCAGCTCAGAGCCTGGAGCCTGTTTCAGTCTGTGACTCCCTCTCTCTCTGACCCTCCCCTGCTCGCGCTGTCTCTCTCTCTCTCTCCTAGAAATAAATAAAACATTAAAAAAAAATTTTTTAAAAATCATGTTTTAAAATATCATGCTTATTTTGACACCGAAAATCATACAACATGCCATCAACCACTTAATAATTGCTAAACAGTTTAACATATTCATGTTTTTTTGGTATATATACTTTTTTTGGTGAGATGGTTATTATCCATTTAAGAAAAGTGAAAACCTTCAAAAGAGGTAGCCCACTAATTATTACTTCCCTTGCTTAGATATCTATATATTTTCCCCTGAAGTTACTGTACTTTTTAGCCAGTTTCAAGTTTTGAAAAAATGACCAAATCCCACTAGATATGAAAGTGCTTTCCCTAAGAAGTTCTCTATGTAATGCACGTAATTTGACAATCTCTTTTGACTTGTTTTCCAGATTTCTTTAATGAGTGGTAACAATTTCACCCAAAAAAGTGTCCTGTCTACCAAGTATCTACCAAAAAAAGTCATAAATATGACTTATAACACATATAAATATGACTTATAATACAAGTTAAATTGTGTTTAGCAATTGTAACGTGGCTGATGCAATATTACATGATTTCCTGTGTCAAAACAAGAGCATGGAATTTTAAGTTTATTTTGAGATAGTGTTGGGGGGGAAGAGACAGGGAGGGAGGGAGAGAGAGAGAGACTTTCACTCAAACAGTCAGTGCAGAGCCCAGATGAGCTCACAGACTGTGAGATCATGACTTAAGCTGAAATCAAGATTCGGCCACTTAACCAACTAAGCCACCCATGTGCCCCAAGCATGGTATTTTAAAGCATGATGTTTGAAAGGTATTTACTCACTTTGAGTAAGTACTTGGGACTAGTTGAAGCAAAGATATGATCACAGGGATTTAATATGAAAAAGAGAAGTTGAAACAATTCAAACAGTAAAGTTGGAGCAGAGCCATAATTAGCGAGAAAAGAAGGAAAGCACCCTTTGAGGCTGCTACATGGGTGAGGGAAACACCAGAGAAAAAATTTGCTTCATAAAGAAATTGTATCACACTGGTAATAATCCTGAAATTAGAGCCATCAGCAAGCCATAATTAACCCATAATTATAAATGCACTATTTCTAACAGCCATATATAAGCCAAGGAGGAATGAGAGTATCCGGATACACTAGTGATCTATTAGGAATGACACATTTTTTTTCTTTTATCTTTGTTGTTTAATTTGGCATTGCTAGATTTATTCATTTCTGCACTTGATCTTAGCCAAAAGACTGAGAAGGACCTTATACCAATGGAAGATTTTGCATAGCATCAGTTTGAAGTCTTAAGACATTAGTCTTAATTCCAGATTCATCATCAAGAAACTATGTAATTTTAAAGAATTCTCTTTAAGTTTCCAAACAGTGTGTTAGGACATCGAATTAAGTTTCTGATAGCAATGTTATTTTTTTTGATCCTATATGCATAGATTTTATCTGTAAATATGTTTGTGTGTGTTACATAAATGTGTATTAAACCAATTCCATTCCATTCAGGGACTGATTGACCACAAGCCCCCTGTTACTCATTCTCCATTAGATTATGTGCAGGCATTCAACCAGTACATGAGCATAATGTTTTAAGCCAAGATTGTTGTTTTACATTATAGAAATTCATTGAACCAAAGTTCACATATATAATCCTCAGTGTACTCAAGAACACACGAACTGCTTGATGTGAACTATTTTTATATGCTGAGAGGCAGAAGAGCCCAAGGAGTTGAGTTGCATTCTGGCTAGGACTAACTCCCAGCTCTACCACCAACTGACCTTGAACAAATGACTTTGTGCCTTAGTTTCCTCATCTGCCAGTTAGATAATAGTGCCTCCCATTTGATAAACACTTTGTAATTACCTGCAGAAGTCTGAAGGGTTCCCTGAAGGCTATGTAGACAGAATCAGTTTTTATTGCATGTTATCACTGTGTAAAATACATTGTCAAGGCTGTAGTAATTCGGGGGAGGGATTAATTTCAGCAAGACTTGAGTCAAGGAAACCAGGTAAGAGGCCGCTGCAAGAATCCAGGCAAGAAATGATGAGATTTGAACTATATGGCAGGTGATGGTGGGATTGAGGTAAGTGAAAAATAACTGCTTGTGGCTGTGTCTGGTGACGCGGATCACCGTTTGGCTGTGGGAGTTGACGGAAGGACTCACAAAGGACTCCCAGGTCTCAGGCTCAGACGACATTCTCTACGGTAGGATAGGGAAAAGGATGTGTTCCAAAATCTCAAGTGCCTGCATGCATCCAAGAGGAAATGCCCAGGAAGCAGTCCATTAGCACTCAGGAAGAGCTGGACTGCAGAGACCTCAAACCCGACAGCGTACAGAATAGCTGAAGTCAAGTAGATGACAGATTTGCTCTTACCCTCTTTTTCAATGATCGGGCAATCAAAGCTCTTCTGTTCTACCCCAGAGTAGAACACATCATCTAATGCAGTTCTGAGCATTAAAGGGAAACCATATTGAAGAGTTCAACCTTGAAGTTAATTGCAAAGTTTACTGCAGATGGCTAATGTTTCAAAGGTAAAATCTGTTTTCTAAGTGATCTGGGTAAAAACATGAACATGAGTCCCTGGTGCCACATTTCCCATCACATATCACAGAACTGCCAGTGATAGGCCCTTCCTTTGCCTCCTGGGGACTTAATTTCCCTGGGGAACTATTGTGGTTATTCAACTTTAAGACCTTGCAGGAAGAACCACAGTTATTTCTCTCTGGGGTCTTACTCAGAGCAAGCAACATGGAAGTAAATAGTCACTAAGGAGGAACAAGGAGAAATAAACAAGCTTTTAGCCAAATGTATGAACAATTCACATTTTAAAAAACTGGCCAAAATTTTACAAAAATTATGAATCAAGGACAATAACACCACCCTGTTGTGGCTTATAAACTAGCTGTTCCCAATATAAAGGAGGGTGCGTTTGATTATATACTGATTTCTGCATGTAGTTGTTAAAGACTGTTTCAGGCAGAAAGAACACCAAACCAGAAGTGAGAACTAGGGTCAAGGCCCAGTTCTGCCAATGCCTAATGATGTAATCTTGGACCTACCTTCTATATAAGATACAGAGGGTAGCTCTTCTTGCTCCTAGTATTCCAGAATTCTGCAGTCAAAAGAAAGCATTTAATGAAACTACTCTCTGAAAAATCATTTTTAAGAGACCTGAAGTCTTCCTGTCAGTCAGAAATTTTTTTTTTTTTTTTTTTTGCCTCAGAAGGCTCACCAAGTAACATAAATATTGGAGAAATCAAAGCCTTGTTCCTACTATAGTCTTAGTAAATGCCTACTGCATGCTTTATGAGATGCTTTTTATGAACTTGCCTCTAAATATAACAGCCGTGTCAGTATAAATGGTGGGATGTTATCCTTTTTTATAGGAGGGAAGATTGAGGCTTCTACAGGGTAGGTGACTTGGCGGAGGTCACGGTCCGATAAGCTCCAGTTCAGCCTGTTAGGCCCATGATTCTCTGACCCTATAGTCTGTAAGTTGCTTCACCAGCAGTTTATTTTCAGATCAAAAATTATACTCTGGAAGGAACTCCAGGTGAGGAAGATTAAAAATCAAACCATTACCATCTTTCAGTGTCTCACCATCAGAGTTGAGCCAAACAGCACCCCTGAGGACCTGTGCTCTTCCAGTCTCATCCCTACAGTTCTCACTCCTAAACTGCTGAGACAGGAGACCTACACCACCAATTCCGGACCGCTGTGTGCATACCTTTAAATATACAGCAAAATCAGATTTCAAAAGACACTTAAAAATGTATTGCAAAATGTACAGCATTTATTCACATACAGACAAAAAGGCACAAATTCTACTAAATAGTTCAACAAAAAAATACAGCTGTCCTCAACTAGTTTTATAAATACTTTCAAAAAGGGGGTAGAAATAAATACAGGATTGGGCCATAATATAAAATAGTCATCTCTACATATACTTTGTTTAATTTCTGATTTTTAACTCTTCATGCACCTTTTTTTTTTCCAATTTTAGCTGAATGGACACCAAGCTAGGCACATAGTGAAAAATCCTCTGTACAAGGTTACAAATGTAATGACAAGTTTGTCCATTTCAAAATAATTAAGATTTGTACACAACACATAGAACCCTTCATTTCGATTTTGTGTTTATAACCTAACAAATGACATTCCAGGCAACTTTACAAAAGTTTAACTAGCCTACATTTTGACATAATACATTGATCATAATCAAAGATATCTCTTGGTCAGGATGTACAAGGAAAGATAAAGCTGAAAAGAAAAGAAGAGCAAATGGTTCCACACTAATAGAGTGCAAGTGGGTGGGTGGGTAGGTGGGCTGCTGCTTATGGCCGCCTCATACAGAGTTCCCAGCAGGACGTGGACTAACTTACAAAGCTATCATTACACTGTCAGAGAAACCGTGCTCTATACCATTTGCATTTCAAAGCAGGAATAAAAAGTGTGGGCTTTTTATTTTTTGTGTTTTGTTTTTGTGTGGGTTTTTCTTTATTTTTTTGTTTTGTTTTGGTTATTTTTTGGTTCAGCATAACTTGGAACTTTGAAAGCTTTTCAACCTAAATGTGGGGAAAAAACAGGTAAGGCATTATTTTTGCACAAAACTAGCATTCCTAAATAGTGCAAATGAATCTGGTACCTCTTAAAATGGTGAGAGGTCATATACTTACTAAAATTTAGATTTTCTTTCTATGGCTTGACAAATCACCCCTCTATATATTCTACTCTCACCCAGAGCTGTTGCTGTGGTCAAAAAGTTAACTGTAAAAAGTGTGTCCATCTCCTTCCATATCCAGCAAAAAGGTTTTTTGCTCATATGCAAAAAATCTCCTTCCATATCCAGCAAAAAGGTTTTTGCTCATATGCAAAAAATCTGATGTTTAAATTACTAGTCAGTGTACAACTTGGATCCATTAGGAAACTCCTAATATCTGTAGCAACAGCTCATCTGGGGAGCAGTCTTTCAAAATGAGCCCCATAGCTCAAAAATAGTCAATCTAAAAACCTGGGTCATTCTTTCCCTTCCCCTGAATTAGCTACTAAAATGTATTTGAAAAGTTAAGACTTGGTTTGAAAATGTCATACATACAATGGGGATGCATCAGATCTACTATTTGATCATCCGATAAAACTTGCATAGCAAGATGGAATTCAATAAGCCTTTTTTGCTGTTGACAATCACCTGGAAGACTTGAAAGGTAACTACAGAACTCAAAGCATCACTCATTAAGTATCAGAATGTCCCTGCCACATGGAAACAGATGTATAAATGAATCAGGAATCTGAATACTGATATTAACAAACTAAGGATAATTTAGGGGAAGTTGGGCTTTTTCCAAGTGCCCATAATTCTAAATCTCATTGCTATTTAAACTTTCCTTCTCTTAACTTTGATTCACAACTACATTGAATTCCAAAGAAAATTAACAGGACCTTAACACTATCCACTGTCTTAATACATACGCACTGCAGTGAGTGCAAAAACAGAACATTGTACTCAAATTTAATGCTAAATTCATTATTGCTGATAACTTACTAGTTATTGCCATTTGCAATTAGAAAGTCCAAGTTACGAATCGGAGCT
The DNA here is from genome assembly GCA_017311185.1 of Proteles cristata cristata. NCBI lineage: Eukaryota > Metazoa > Chordata > Mammalia > Carnivora > Hyaenidae > Proteles > Proteles cristata. Next base: position 851,806 of record JAESUZ010001412.1, on the reverse strand, counting down.
TAAAACTCTGACTCCAGGAAACCTATTACACTTCAATCTCTTTCCCGTATAACCTTGGTCAATGGTAAGAGGTTATCGCAACTTATTGCCTTTCTATTATTTTTAAAATAAAACTTTTTTTTCTTTTTTTTTTTTTTTGTCTTTTCCTTTTTCTTAAGGAATCTGTTCATGTTGGAAGCCCAGACTCCCCAACATATGCACTAGTGGTTGGCTCTGGGCTGTTATATCACCAGAGTCTGGAAGTTCATTGCTTGAACTTGAATAGCCATTAGTATTGTTGGAAGCCAGATGGCCAGGTATCTCCAAAGGCCAGGGAAATCCCAGGCTGGCCCAGAAGGCAGTGATTAGGGAAGAGGAAGGTCAAGGGGACTGGTAAACTTGGAACCAGCTGCCCTTTCCCACAGAACTTTCTAACAGCTTCACTACCAGTCCCATTCCCACAACGCATTCAAGTGCTTCAGGCAACAGGCCCTCGCTACATTTACCCCAGATCTCAAGCTGCAGCAGCTCTACCCTGTCCCTTCAGATCTCCCAGTAAGAACCTTTGTTAAAATTCTCTTCCCCATCTGCGATTATTATAATTTACACACGAATTCCCCAGAGTTACTGAAGCTTCAGAGCTGCTGCCTAGAACTAGAATGCAACAAAATAACAGCCTTGTGGGCCAAAGTATAAAGAGGATTTCAAGTTCTACCAGTCCTAGAAAGTAAGTTTTATGGGCTAATAAACGGTACGTGAGGGTTTCTCAAGAACTGTATCTGATTCCGCTATTTAGGTAACCGAGAGTTTGTGCTTTGGGAAGGATACAGAGGGCAGTAAGAACTCACGAGGCTTCTGTGAGCCTTGCCCTCTTTAAAGACTTACTTCATTCATTCTTATTTTAGTGTTTAATTCAGCCTCTAGTCTTAGTGGGGTCTTACGGTTACAGTCTACTCTTGTGTTTCCTCAACAAGTTGCAGATAACACATTCTCACAATAATGACTTATAAATGATTCTGAAAAAAAATTCAATCTGACTTGCAAGTAAATGTGTTTGCGCAGCTCAGGAGTGATGGGTTTCTGCGTGTCCCCCGCGTCAGAGCTCCCGTCTAGCAACCCCGGGACAAGCCCGCGGTGCTCCCACACCATCTGTCTCATCAAGAGGCCAAGATGCTTCTCCTGATAATGTCTGTCCTCCTGCTGATGGTGCTGCTGGCGTGAATACATTTCTTTTCTGATGCCTCGCTCTCCGAGTCACTCATCTCTACGTCAGGGACATACCCGTCATTCTCATGGTCAGATTTTAATTTGTTTTTGGCCCTTTCCTTGGCTGGAACCCGGCCTAACCCCAGATAGGGGTAGTCCGAGTGCTGGTGGCAGGCCCCCTCGTGGGCCTCTCCCTGCTGCTGCCGTTCCCCCTTCTTTGGAATTCGGAATCCTCCCCAGTTCTTCACCGGGCTGGCAGGCGTTGTAGGCACTTTGACTGCGGTCTGGTTACAGTTTACTCTGACTAGGGAGCCATTGCACTTGGGCACCATCTCCCTCCTCGTGCCGGGTGCTGACTGACCCCCTCCAGGGGAGGTGGCAGCTCGTGTGCTGTCCAGGTGCCTCTGGGACACGTCTGTGGACCTGAGAGGCTTGTGACTCTGTTTACAAGGTCTGTCCTTTAAGTCTCCCTTGCTGAGATCACAATGGAAGCGATGGTCTCTTCTGTCCCCGTGGTGGTCGGGCACCACCACACCATTCTTCTGTTGTGCTGACAGGAGACGCGCTTCTGCAAAGGTCTTTTCAAAACTCAGAAAGCTCTCTGGGACCACCCCCCCCTCCCTTCTCCCACACAGGTCTGGCTGCTTCAGCAGGGCTTTGCCTCCGCTCCCAGTGCTGTTCTGCAGTGGATCTCGCTTATGGGACTTTTTCAGCGAATGAACCAAGGAAGTACCCATTTGCTTCCTAAAGAACGCAGAATGCCACTTCAAGTCCTCTATCTTGGGAGCATCAGGGCCCACAGAAGGACTGTTGAACAAAAGCATGTTTTCCAGTGAGGAGGAGGAGCAGGAAGAAGAAGGCACACCTATGGACATATAACAACAAAGAAAGAAAAATTACTGAAGCACATCCAGAACGATTAAATTCTAGACCCTTGGCATGGCCCTGTTAATGCAAACTTCCCACTCCATGGTATGATACACAATCACCACATTTATCAAAATTTGGTTTTTCATATAAAGATATTACCTGCCTTGAGAATCTGCATTCGATCTGCGTACTCCATTCAATATACTCTTACTTTCTAAAATAGATGAAGCTCACAAACTTTTTCATGAAACATTTTTCTAAGAAAAATATTTTCTGGGCACCTGGGGGCTCAGTCGGTTGAGTGTCGACTTCAGCTCAGGTCAAGATCTCATGGTTTGTGAGTTCAAGCCCGGCATCGGACTCTGTGCTGACAACTCGGGAGCCTGGAGCCTGCCTCAGATTCGGTGTCTCCCTCTCTCTTCCCCTCCCCTGCTCTCTCTCTCTCTCGCTCGCTCGCTCTCTCTCAAAAATAAACAAACATTAAAAAACATATTTTCAGGACACCTAGGTGGCTTAGTCGGTTAAGCTTCTGACTTCAACTCAGGTCACGATCTCCTGGTTCACTTCAGTTCCTGGGTTCAAGCCAAGCCCCCGTGTAGGGCTCTGCGCTGACAACTCAGAGCTTGGAGCCTGCCTCAGATTCTGTGTCTCCATCTCTCATTCTCCCCCTCTCATTCTCTCCCTCTCTCTCATATAAAACATTAAAAAAAGATTTTTTCCTCTCAAAGAGGAATCCATGCCAAATCCATCTGGTGGGCAAGCACGGCCCCTGCCCCTGCCCCTGGTTAGTCACCTGCCTCCCTCCAAGCCAGCACCATAGGAGAAGGCAGTAGGGCTCCACAGTTTCCTTCTCCAAAGCAACTATACCCTCACAGGGCCATAGTGAGGGTACATACATGTAAGTACATGAAATGAGAAAGGAATGGGTTTAAAATCATTCTTGACGCATAGTAAATGTCTTTTATAATGTTTACTATTATATGCAAAGCCCACTTGTGGAATTAAACTGAATTGTCATCCAACATGAGGATAGGTTAAAATGGTGTTTTTCATGTATTTTTGATGTAAATCACAGTAACTAAATTTCACAATGCAACCCTATAAAAGCTCACATTTCAAGAAATCATACTGGCCTTCACCACGCAACGTGGCACTCTTAACATCTTATATTCTATTTCACTTGCTTTTAATGCTGGTGGGTGACCCACTGAATTCATCTCACAACCAACTAATGACTCATAATCCTCAGTGTGAACAACCCTGAATTCGGTAACACCGGAGTTCATTACAAGAACCACGTTTCTGCAAGAGCCTACAGGACATCTGTAAAGAGCCGGGTTCATGTTTTGTCTCCCATAAAGTATAAACCACTAGGAAACCAAGGCTTTGCCAGGCAGGACCCTACATGAGACTTCACTGTGTGTGTCCAGGAGACAAGGACACTGCACAAACAGAACAGAGCTGGCAACTCTAAACATGAACCTGTTACGGACGGCCACAGGGGAGGGGCTTACAATCTGCTGGGCTGGAGGACTCATGCTTTCTCAAGAATCAACTGTTAGGCCCAACCTTCACACCACATTTCTTTTCCTCAGTCACCTGCTGTGGGAAAACCAAGGTAAGGGGGACTGACATCCTCTAATCTCTGATTTCCATCTCCTTGAGATCCAGGTCTCTGAAAAGCCTTTGTCTCACAACCTCCCATGAGCACGGTCTCCTCTGAGGACACGCTCATCCGGCAGAAAGGCCCTTGCTCATTCTCCAATTCATACACCAGAGTGTAAACCGCAGACCCTGACTGACACGTAGAAGTCATGGCCGCTGCCTCCACTTCACCTGAAGCTATCTATCTCACGAGACAGGAGATCCACTTGGGGCATGAGTAAGAACACAACTGAAAGTCTAAAACTGGAAAAGGAAAAGAAGAAAAAAAAAAAAAAAAACAACCCAGGCATCCTGAAGGTTTTGCCTTCGTTCCCTGTGGCATCCTGCAGTTAGATTAATGTTGCTTTCAACCCATCAGACTCAGTGTGGTTCATATCTCAGAGGGATGGGAGGGTTTGTTTACCTTCTGTGGAACAGCAGTAGGATCTCATTACAGCCCTGTTACACAAAACACCTCCTAACCTGGGTAAGAATCTCAATCATTTACCCAAGTAAAAACCTCAGCCATGAAATGCAAAAAGCTGCCTGCAATATCCATGAAAAATGACCCTTAAGTGAAATCAGATGAAAACGCTCTTTACAGCTTGTGTTTATAGGCAATCACTCATTACATAACAACTTAACAAAAGTCACAGAAAGCCCTCCAATGGCAAAACTCCACAGGCACAACCCGCATTAATGACTCTGCGCAAAAGCAGCTCTGACAGCTTGGCCTCTGCCGGCTGGAAGCTGGCCGATCGGCACCAGACAGCCTTCCATGTGGGCTGTTTACGTAAGGACGCAACGCAATGGCAAGGGATAAAATAGATCCCACTTATTTGCATTTAAGTAGGAATAATGAATGAATGAAAAGTTCACTTGAAAGAATCTGAATCACTTATGAACCCTACTTAGAAAAACTTATTTAAAAATAAGTTTAACAACTATAAACTCTAGCTAATGGTACATCTGTAAATGATTTATTCTCAGGAAGAAAATATCTAGGTTAACATTAGTAAGTTAATGCCATTAGTATTAACTATGTAACACCTCAAGAAAATCATTCAAAACTCCCTAAGCTTTTTTTTTCTTTGTTCAGCTGACCAATTTACCTCTCTAGTTCCACACATCTGGTTAGTTTTTGGTAAACCAGAATTTGGATTTCCCTGTAAAACAGGATATAACAACATCCTTGTTGTTTCTACATGTCAGTCATCTAGAGACTAAAAGCCACAGAAGCAGGAAAAGCCAGCGTCTGTGTCTGTCGCAGCATGAAGGGGCACTGTGAACACGGGCAGAGCAGGGCCACCAGACCCGCCCAACACTTCCTTCTCTGAAACGCTTACAATGCTGGCTTTGCAGGGCTTATATTCACAGTGTTAGGACTCCATTAAAGGTCGTGGTTCTGAACTGAGCCCCTTTATAGATCAAGAGTCCGAGTCAGGTTCAATGACTTGGCCAACTTTACACTCCACCTCCAAGTCTCCGAAGTGCTCTCCAGAATGGAGCAAGTTCCCCTTTCCGCTTTGCCTAGCCCAGAGCAATGAAATCACTAAATAAGTCAACACTTGATGTTGAATCTCAAAAACATTCAAAATTCCACTTACACCAAAAAGTACACTATGAACGTTATCTAAATATGGATGTGTGTCTTAAGAACAACAGTCTTAAGATACCTTATTTATGTTACAGATAGATCCAAAGGCTAGATAACCCATGTCTTTGCAGGTGTCCCCATGACACTTTACACTTATCAAGTGCTTTGCAATACAATGTAGAAGTTGCTGTTTTGCTTGCATATCACAATAGCTCCCAGTAGGAACCTCGAGATACCTCCTTCACATTACACATGAGGAAATGGGGGAGCCTCCAAACACTTAGATTTGCTTGTGTTTGGCCTATAAGGAGAGAATTTAAGATTCGACCTCTCACTGAGGTCAAATTCATAGCCCTTTTCCCTATACCATGATGCTTCAAATGCCAGAAGATTTTCTTGAAAGTCTGTGCTTCTCAGATTCTCCAAAATTGAAGAAACTTTTTTTTTTCCTTAACAGAATGTTAAGGTTTACAAACCCCTGCACTACTGTTTGACCTACAAGAGCTTAATGCATACCTGAAACTCTTTCTTGCTCCAAGAGCTTAGTGTAAAGATTGAATATCTGTTCCTGGACTTTGCACACAGATCGCTTAATCTTTTCCCTGCGGGTCACCATGTAAGTGAGGTTCCGAACCTAGAACGTAGAGAATAAAGATTCTAAGTAAGCAATACATTATAACGGTACTTTGGTGCTTTTGTTTCTTTTTTTTTTGTTACATAAGAAATTAGTCCTGCTGGGGCCTTGGATGACATCTGAAATCAAGATGTACTTTAAACACTTTATCCAATCTCCTTTGGGGCTGCTAACTAGGATTCCACATATACCCCTCAATGCAGGGGGAAACACAGAAAAGAGTTAGGCTGTAGGAGGAACTCAAATAAAAGCCCTGCCCTCCCCCACCAATCCCAGGCTGAGACTCATCCCCAACGGGGAAGACTGCTGGGGTCTCTGTCCAGATTTGTCATCTCTTGCCCAAAGGGCTCTGCTTACCACCCCATGGTGTCCTCTCTCCACCAATTCTATTATTTAAGGATTTAGAACAGTGCAGAAGCCACTTAATCAAGCATCTTCTGAAGATGGAATTGATAAGCACAGAGTCAAGGGCTACCACAGGAGGAACAGCCTCCCCCCCCCAAAAAAAATTATCCCTGCACAGAGCCCACTAGAAGACCAAACGGTCACCAGGAAACCAAGTAAACTGTCAACTGGACAGTACCTGAAATGTGAGCTCACAGGTAGCTAATGGGTTCCTACAGAGCGTGAAGCTAGGATTCCCTACTCACTTTGCCACTGACAAGCCATCAACATCTCAAGGCCACCTCATGTACCACTCGAAGAACTGACACTGCTCTTGTCCAGAATCACCTGTAACTAAAGGGACCCAGGTGCTAAGAGCTACACTTTGTATCCAATGGCAGGCACTGGAATCACGTGCATATGCCCACTAACAAATATGATCTGGTCAACACCTAAATTTGTTCCGTTTTTAAAGCCACCCATGATCAGGGGATATGAAAACAAAACTCAATAGATCCCCCTTAAATCCTTCAGCCCTCAAACCTACTGGGAAACCAGACTAGATTATTGCACCTGAAAACATTAATGTCAAATGCAACACACCAGAGATACAGTTAAACTTCTTCAGGAAGATGAAGACGAGATACCCTAAATAGCTGTGGTGGACTGAAGGGACGCTGCATCCCGTCAGCTCTCTCCATCAGGTCTTCCGTCCAAGGTAGGACTAAACTCCCCTAAAAACTTAGAGGTCTTCGTGAGGTTTGGGCAATCCCTTTCCCTGACCCCTTTCCTGAAATGGTCAAGTTTGAGTCACCAACCTTTTCTTCTGTAAGAATGGCAACAAGCCACATACACAGGACTGCATTCCCCTAGGGGGTTCCAGTCCTTTTGGACCCTTACAATTCCAGGTGTTCTTTCTGGAGCTGTATTCAATCAAAGCAGTGTTGTTTGCAAGAGGACAGGAGGCATAAAAAGAACAGTTTGGCTGGCTTTCACATTTGCATCATGGTGCAGTTTCCTGACCTAATACCAGGTCACCAAGTCAGCATGGACTATTTAGGATCTTCCTAACATCTCTCTTCTTGAGGTGTAGACGTGTGCGTGTGCGTGTGGTCTTAGAATTAAAGACCCGAAAATACTATTTTGGTGTAATTTACCCCGGTTAAAGCCCACTGTGACAGCCTCAGAGCCCCTGGCCAGGAAGTAGGTGTTTATAAAAATCATGACCAGTTTGGGGATAGAAGTGGCTAACAGGCTATGGTCTTTGATAAATATTGTTGTAACCCAAGGAGGATATTAACAGTGGAATCTCAAAAAGAGGAAGAGGCAAGACTTAGATCTGTATCACAGATTCAGAACTTCTGGAGAACAGAACAGTTTTTACATCAAGACAAGGAATCGGACTTCTGGAAATAGGAAATGGAAACAAATTCTGACATCCTAGGAGCAGATAAGATTCCTCTTCTTTCATGTCAGGTGAACACCCAAGATAACTTCCATCTCCCTTACTTGAAATTATGTATGAAAACCGAGTACCCAAGCTTCACATAGTATTTAAATTGAATTTTGCTAACTTCAACCACTACCCCCAGGAAAGGCTTTCACCCTGGCTGATAAGTAGGCAAATTCTATTTTCCATGATCTCTGATGAGAAACCTCTTCCTCTAACACCAAAAAGCTAAGGCCAGGGCAGATTTTCAGTGGAACAAACCAGCCCATGAATAAGCCAGACCTAGCTGACCACATTTAGAGCAGCAAGCATCCTAAACTGTCTTCTCTCCCTTATGCACAGACACTCCTCACACAGTTTCCATCAGCAGACCCTGGATGTAGGGCTGAACCGAGGCTTTATCCTCAAAACATACCCTGCGCGTGGCCCTTCCTGTGCGCTGCTCAACTAAATGTCCTCCCCTGCTTACGAAAACAAAGCCAGTTCATGGGAGCAGTCTCAAACCATGTTAAACCAGAGTTCAGCTTTCCCCCAAAAGCAATGGTTCTCAAACAGAAACACGTGGGGACCCTAAAACACAGAATGTTGGCCCTGACCCCATTTCTGGAGTCAGAGGTAGGATCCAAAACTTGGCACTTATGTGAAGTGTCCGGGGAAATGTTGCTGCTGGCTGGGGCCCACACACAGAACCACTGCCCCCAGGAATCCAAGAATGGTTTCAAGGGGTTTTCTTCAATGCCAAAAACACTGCTCACAACACTAAAGCTTAAGATGCCTTTCATCTAGGAACAGCTACAGCCTCTACCAGATTTTCAAAGGTGATCATTCCACTGTGTTGAGTAGGATAGGATCCCAGGGGCTGGCCCCTTACAATGAGCCAGCCACAAGTGCACAGGTAGCATGTCTTTATCTGTGCAAGTACTCATTTCTGGATGTTTACTGAATCTTTTAAAAGACGTCTAGGGGAAAGGAACCCCACCAGAGTGAGTGGCAGCCTTGGGAACTTGACATAGCCACGAACCACACATAATTGATGTCTTCTTAAAGATGCGGGTTCCCAAGCCCTCCTAAAATCTAAAATCCACGCCTGCCACCTAACTTTCTGATCCAGAATTGTACCCAGATGTGCAATGCCCCCAAGGTGTGTATTTGCAAAAAAAGAGCTATTACCGTTACCGTTCATCAGTGGTTTGCATTTGTAATGAAGTCTACTTATTTGTCAGTTTGGGATTGACCACAGCCTTGATCATAGTCCCATGCATGCTCGGATTCCACATACCTGCTGTGAACTACTACTGTGTGAATTAGAAACCCAACTTAATTGAAAAACAAAGTAATTTGTTATTTGTTCTGGTTACCCTTGCCCTTATGAGCCTTTGGCCTGACATACACTTGTTGTCTATAATTACAAAGAACTGTGCAGCTCTCAGGGGCACAGCAAAGATTTCCATTTTTAAAGCCTCTACCATTGCAGGCCTCATGGTAAATTCTGGAAGATATATTTTTCATTATAATAAGCCCATTTAAAACCGACACTAAATTCCCTAAGATCTCTTAAGCTTTTAATAAAGTAAAAGTAATGCCACACACACACACACAAAAATCCTGATTTATTCCCTGTTACTCATACATCATTGGTATCATTCTACTTAAAATCAACAGTGAGGACTCCAAAAAAAAAATTGTTTAGAATTGAATTATAAGTGCATGTTAATCTGAGTAACTTAAGTACAGAAAAGAGTTAGTACACCACAATCATTTTCTACACTTTTATTTTGTGGTGACTGTGAGACAAACACAGTCCAAACATTTAGACTTCTCGTCCTCCCTCCTGAGGACTATCTGACTCCATAGCTCATGCACCCCAAGTACAGCAGTTGTCAGGCTGGGATAATGGCTTCCCACCAGGATTCCAGTTTATCCTTCTGAATCCCTTTCTCAGCTCTTAACAAAAATGCCACACACACGTGGTCGAGGCGAGGTCTTCTTTACACTCACCACCAGGGGGGGCACGGCAGCACAAGAGCCTCACAAACACTCCTCCCCGCTTCTGCCTGCCTGCCTGCCTCTCCTGCTCAGCCTCCGCTGATCTGGAATCCTAGCTTGGTCAAGGGAGGGGTATTATAACAGCTGGCCTTTGGGCAGTCAGTCTCGTACTAGAAAGATCTCTAATGAACACGTAATACTTTCACTCTTCTGCCAACTGCAACAGGGCCATGCAGGTCTCCGTGAGATCTGGATCTTTGGCTTAATACTCCTCCTATTTATCCCTATTCCTTGCCTACACTCTCCTTTCAAATCATCTACGTGTCAGATCCTCTCCCAGACAGATGAATCACTCCCTGCTAATAAGTTAGGTGCTTGGGGGAGATGCGTTAACTGTTTCAGGCCACTTGGGTGCCCTTCAGTGCAGGATGCTTCAGGCCAGAGAGCCTCAGTCCCATCTCCTGTGCACTAATGAATTCAACAGTAGCTGGCCGTCAGGGGAGTTGAAACAAAAGGTGCTCTAAGATGTAGCCCCAATTAGCAAGCCTCAGTCAGAGAGCACCTACAGGGAGCAGGAGACCCTGGAGGGAAGAGAGCCCACTCCTAATTATTCCAGTAGGAGGAAAGGAGGTCCAGACTGGGACTCCAAAGGTAATGGAGAACTGGGGAGGCACAAAGCAGCAAACAGTTGAGGGAAGTGCCATCAGCCGAGGCTCCAGCCAGTCAACAGCCACTACATTCATCAATCCAGTAGTGTGATAAACTAGTGTACTGAGCATCACAAGGGGCTCCTCAGACAGATCAGATACCCCTATGCACCAGGTATCCCACCCCACACCTGCACAGACACACATGGACATGGACACACGAGCACACACACACAACATGCAGACACTGCCTCAGTGATGACTTAGCACCTCGTTGCCCGGAGTACCCGCTGGAACAGATATGCACGTGTGTAGAAGTTCATGCACACACATCAGCACCCACAACCTGCTCTCCTCCGTGACAGTACCGGGAATGTACCTGCGAATCAGCCAAGAAATGAAGGTGGGCCAGAGAGGCAGTGCTTAGCTCTCCTTGATGAGCCCGTCACAAGCACCCAGTGTTTCCCCAGGTTGAACAAGAGAGCTCCCTACTTCTGTCCACCCCACCATGAATTAAATCCACCTGGTTTTCTAACTCCGTTTGCAAACAATTCTGAGCCAATCCTTTGGTCATTTCCCTGGGGCTCAATTCCCTCTAGTACTTGAATGAAGGGCAGAAGGGACACACCCCATGTGATCTTACAGAAGAACAATAAGGATTAATGGGAAAGTGTTTTAAAAATAAATCACAGAGAAGCTCCCCACTCTGTGGCAGTCTTACACATATGTACAATGAGTTTACCAGCCCATAAGTATATTGGACCAACACAACCTCATGCTGCAGTATGTACAAGGGTCTGAGAGAAAATGAACTGGCTACCATTCCTTGCTCTGGGCGAGCAGCCGCCTCTTTGCAATCTTCTTTTCTAAGTCACTACAAGGTGTCAGTGTCAATCATTACCCTCTCCAGGTCCTGCCGCAGATGAGTGAACAGCTGCAGCCTCCTAAACAAGACATCTTGCTCCCGCTTCGCTAGATTGTCCTCTTCATCTTTCTTTGGAGTGATCAAGGGCTTGTTGAAGTTGACCTTCCTCTTCAACTTCCAGTACTGGTACAGGAAATCCACTACTTCCTCGGGCAGCCGCAGGGCCCTGGCAACATCCAGCAGGTTGACGAAGGTGTAGAACTCATCTTCCAGCTGCTGCAGCTTCTGCTTTCGGACACTCACCCGGTGGGCCTCTTCTTGATTCTGCTCAAGGCTGGCGAAAGGCTCCAGAGGATTCCGAGGGGAACACTCAGAGGCCCCATTCTCCTGAGTGGCCCCCTCACCAAGACTCTCCTCGGGTTTTCTATGTGAGCTGTGCTTCGGGCAGTAGGACTTGAACTTAACTTCATCGTTCTCCGCCAAGATGGTCTTCATCTCCAGGCCCCGGTCGAAAGCACAGGTCACGTGGAAGGCCGTGCGGCAGTTCTTCACAGAGCACTGGTAAGAACACAGAGAGGGAGAAAAGAGACAGTTAAGGAGCGACGGGGCCAGGGGCCGAAGCCCGAAGCCCCTCTGGGCCAGGCACCCCTCACACGCACACACAGTAAGGGCAGCACCTTGAGCATGTGCCGGAACAGGACGTCCTGCCTGGGTCCACCCTGACACATCGAGTCATGTTTTAAATAAGGTAAGGCTTGGGGTTTAAGGGAAATCATTAGGTGAAAGGTTTTTTGAACCAAACCGTAACTCCTAGCAAAGTAACTACATCCAACACGCCTCTAAAGGCAGACACAATTATACAGAGGCCACAGACAGAGGTGGTCTGGGACTCAGATTATACTAAAACGAACATGTGCTCAACAAGCAGAGTAAACTTTGAGGAATTAACTGGTGTTCCTAGATCTGAACTCTTTTAAAAGTGTGCTTATATAAAAAGCTCGAAAAGAATCTCTTCAGGAAGAATGCCTACTAGTCAGAGTTTTTAAAGGAACATGAATTCTCATTCTTACCCTCAGCCAGGAAGAGCCCAACATTAGTGGGAAAATAAATGGTACAATTCCTCCAAGCACCCAAGGGCTGCTCAAGACTGAGAAGAATGAATTTTAAAACTCCTGGATGAGTAGGGAAAAACAGGAGAGAAGAGACCCCAACACAGGAAGCGGGACGAGGTAAGTTCTCCTCACCCTTGAAGAAGCTCCACCAGATGCAGAAGGCTCCCGGGGCCACCACAGGCTCCGCACTGAGACCCATATGTGCCAGGCCTGGCAGCACCAGCCGTCTCTAGCCTCCTATGGGCCTGACTGTGGAGCAGCAGAACCATGAAGGTCCCACTTCCTGCAGGTCAGAGGGAGGTTGACCTAGACATCCAGCCATGTCTTCCTTTTCACTAAACACCTTCCCTCTTGCTGTCTGCTCAGGGCTACAATTTAGTGCCTTGATTCAGACAGCAAGCCAGAAGCCCAGCAGGAGGAAAGTCATTAACTTCTTTCCATCTGATCTTGCTGGGCGAATCCCTGGAAGGAGGTTCCTTGCGGTGACTGAAGCCAGTCCCTCAAAAGCAACACTGTATTGTGTGAGGCCAAGTGATCCCAGGGCACACCAGAACTGCAGAGAGGAGCAGAACATGGTGGCCCAAGGCCAGCTAAAAAGCTTAATTAAACTCATTCAACAGACCCTGAATCCCAGAACCACAAATGGCAGAGGCTTGAGTTGAGGCTTTTTCCCCCTCATCATTTCAGTATTTAAGAGGTGACTCATTGCCAGCCGTGATTTCTTCCATTTTTATAAATCCTCTTATACCCAGAAGTACAGAAAATCCAGCTCCCTTCACCATTCCCATTAGAAACACTTACAGCATATGAACTAACATAAATCTGTAATTTTACCTATAAATAACCTCAATTCCAAAAAATGTGTGAAATCAGCTTAAGTGGCAGAACACACACATACACACCTGGCCACTATCATTAAAATACAAAGTGCTCCTCCCTTCTAGCGCACAGCAAGGCAGAAAGTCAAAGTAGGAACAGATGACTGGAGACGCAATCTGGGTCTGGCTTAACCTACCCCTAACCCAGCTCTCAGACCTTAGAGAGGAATGAGCTGCAGATTATTTATACAGGACTTTGTAAAGGCGCCAAACGGCCTTCCTCTGGGTTTTCCTATTCAGGTTGACTCAGCAAACAGATGTTACAGAAACATAAACCAGAGACTACAGCTGCAGACATTTCAGAGAGGAATTCTTTAATAAAAATCAATCTATTCTGTGAAGACATGAAAAATCGTCAACCTTACTTGGCCTCTTCTTCAAGATAATGTTCTGGGAAAAGAGAAGTCAGTGGCAACAAAAAGAAGGCATTTTCTTGTTCTCTCTTTAAAAGAGAAACAAAGGTCTCATTTGCCCACCTCTCAGAAACATTAGTTCAGGACCAGGACTGATGTGCTCAGGAATGGGCATAAACTTTATCCTTGGAAGCACATTCGGTAACAAGGAATGAGATAATTTCCATTTCTCGCGGTCTACTTCTGTAGGGTACGTCTACAGAGAAACACACTCACAGGGTTCTAATGCTTCTTTTTCATTCTGAGGCTTTCTAAAAACTTTTTCCTCCATTTTCTTCCCAGAATGAAGGGCCAGACGGTTTTTGTTGTGTTTTAGCTTTAAACAGATTCTATTCACATGCAAAACCCTGCACTATTTTCAAGGTCTGCAGCCAAATCCCACCAGCTATCTCATGCCTCACCCTCTGAATATTTGTTACCTTTTGGATTCTTGAACTCCAGTGGAGGTGATAATGAAAAAAAGCAGAAATAATAGGCTTACAAAATGAAAAAGTTTTAAAACCTCCAGTCAGTAAATTACTGAAAGGAGATTTATCAGCCAAAATACAAAAAGATTTTGCCCAATGAATTCATTTCTTCAAAACCTAAGACTGGCAGTGTGTATCTGTGCTGATCTGTCGTGTTTTCTACATCAGGAGAGAAGCTACTGATCCTAGCATGTGTCACTGAGACCGAAGAAGAGCTGCCAGTGGCCCTGAGCTGGACCTTCTTCTCAGAGGAAGACCTGATCTTACCTTTAGAGCCAATGTCACATACAGCATTGGCAGAAAAAGCATCTTGGTCACCTTAGGTCATGACTCTAAAATGCCAGTAACCTGAGGTCCTAAAGTCAACTTCTCAAGCAGAATTTTCAGAAACATGAAAAAGTAGCACACCATTTATATTCCCTCCATAATTCCACCTGAAGGTTTTCTACATTTATCTGTGTGTGGACACAGAAAATTGCAGGCAAAATTTTAACATAATTGCTTCTCCACCCCCCCCCGCCGCCCCCACCACCACATTCCATCCCACACACCCTAGGTGCCATGAATAATCAGATGTCCAACCTGTACCCAGATAACAGCTTCTGCAAACAACACTTGGTTGGTGCAGCACCTCGTGGGCATCCCACTATGCAGTTGGTGCTCCAAAGAATCTTTTCTACGAAATGCTAAAGTATTAGCACACCAAGTTGACTTGGAATAGTGCACTTCTAAGGTTTTCAGACACCCCATGTGTGCACGAAAACAAGCAGTGTCAGGAGGCAGTCACAGAGGCAGGTCTGTCACCAGCTCTTTAAGTGTCGGGGGTGGGGGGAAGGCAGCCAACTCTCCAGTGTCAAGAATGGTTCTTCCCCGAAGGTATCTGCCTGCGTAAAGAGCTGCAATGCCAGGCTTGGGGCAGAAAGGTAGAAACCAGAGACAAACTAGAACTGCCTTACACCTCAGATGGACTTCTGACTTGCTCTGTGATTGTTACAGCTGGGGTTCTGGTAACACTGGACACAATCCACCAGCTAAAAGTGTTTATACTGGGCTAGAATCATTCCTTAGCAGCTTCTGAATAGCTGGGAGAACCCTGCCCTGCTTTCTGGATTCTAGTCCCATCTCCAAATCCTCTAACAGTTCACAAATCCCTCCCTCATCCAACCCCGAAACAGAGCCATTACCACAGAGAGGATTACCTGTATGGAGGCCCCAAACTTCTCATTGCAGAGGCTACACAGCAGTGCCCACCGACTACTGGGGATGTGAGACACCTTCGTGATGGGTTCCATCTTCTCGGGGCTGCCAATGCTCACCTACAGGTCCAAGGAACAGCAAGACAGGGTAGCTGAGGCCATCAGACAACAAGGACTGAGCATGCTCAACAGAAACTTGAAGATCCTGTTTTCCTGCAGACCGCCGACCTGACAGCAGCAAGGGGCAGACATGCATGCACTCTCCTACAACAGGGAAACCCCTACTTTAGAGCATTTGGACAGTTCAGGGGCCAGCTCTGATCCAGTAGCAGTAGAGAGAGTAGAGAGCCCAGAGCACATGGCCCATGCCCTCCATGCATGGGAGTGGGGGGGAGGGGGAGGGAGGGGAGCTCAGTTGACATACACGTGTCTATTTATAAAACCACGCAGATAACCAATAATATTCACTTCTCACCTGAGTGTCTGACAGCAAAGATGGTTATGTATCAGGACAATACTATCTACTCTATTTCTGGTCCACAATGAAGTGGTACAAACTGAAAATCTTTAAGTAGTTTGTGAACAATGGAGTAAGTAAATATAAAATAATTTTAGTGCCTCCCTCACTGAAGAAAACCATTCTTTTCAGTCAGAAAAGATTACTACAGTCAAAGTGGAAAATTACCAAGATAAATAAGGTATCCTCTCTGCATTCAGCCTGGAATGCGTTCAGCGATACACTGAACTGTATCACTGTTGATACCAGCTATGAGATCCAGTTCTACCAAAACCCAAGTCATGAAACTACAAATCATCCCCAGATAATTTTATTCAGGAGGAAAAATGCACCCAAAATCACACACCAAAAGAAATGCTGAAATCTGAATCACAAATAATATTCTCACAGTGTGCCATGCAAATTAAATTAGTCAAGGTCTGGGACTTGAAATAAATTAGACCAAACCTGAAATTAAAAAGGTTGAGGCTAAGTAAGAATTTTAATAAAAATCACAGAAATGTGACCTACAGCAGTTCTTTAACCATGCTGCGTGTATGGCTCCCCAGGCCCAGAAAGGGAGAACTGATCCCTGGGGAAGATCCCTGGGGAAGGACACAGTGACACCCAGGCCACAGGCCACAGCTGTAAGCACAGCAGGTCCACTCCCAGAAATGTGTGTGTCAGCAGTGGGTTAGCTGTGACACAGTTCCAAAGTGAAGTCTGAATACAACTGAGGCTCCAACTCACTGCTGCTTCCAGTTAACATTCCCACAAATGTATATATACCATGACAAAACGACAGTATGCCTGAGATTCAGCTGGGGGCAAGGGAGTGGAGATAGCAACTAAAAGGTGTCTTTTTACTCATTAGCTATGCATAATACCCCTTATTTATGAAGTGCTCCCCACCGCCACACCCAGCTAAAAACCAGTACCTCCTGACCTAAGCTACCAGTAAGAGCCACACCTACCTCAGGGATCCACAGAGCACAGCTGACATGGACCCATTTGGTGCCACTGCGGGTAGGCTTCATAGCTCCACCTTTCTTGGGACACAGCAAACACTTTGGCTGAACCCCCAGGGCACATGTCCGGCAGAGCCAACTACCCTCTGGGACCTTGAGAATTCCGTAACAGGCCTGTGAAGCCATCCCCCAAGGAAAACAGAAAAAAAGATAGATTTACTTTTCCCTGTATACCTATTATTTTAAAAACACTTAGACTGATTTTAACAGAACAGAGGTACTCCCAGGTCCGCCTAGCTGGAGAATCTCTCCCTTCAGCAAAGATGCCCGGCAGCATGACCACAGCAGCCAAGAGGTTATCTGGGATCCTTGGGACAACACATACTTATTATTTCCAGGGGACAGTCCTGAAAACACCTGGAGGTCAAAAAGGTTTACAGATCTGCTTTGCTGTGTGGCTACAGGCACCTGTCTACACACACCAAGTTTTAAATACTGGGCAGCAAATTCTTGAAACGGTCCACAAGGCTAAATGAGGAAAGCTATTCCTCCTCTGATTTACTGATGTGGGTGGGATACAAAGTGAGGGTAAAATGCACAAAGCAGTTAAGTCTCTGAAAGCTGTTCGATGAGATGGTCTCAGAAATTAAGAATTGGGGAGTGACGGGGGAGAAGACACACCTGGATGGCTCAGCCAACTGGTTTCGGCTCAGGTCATGACCTCATCGTTCATGAGATCGAGTCCTGCATGTGGCTTACATGCTGACAGTGCAAGGCCTGCCTAAGATTCCCTGTCTCTCTCTGCCCTTCCCCGCTCCCAAATTCTCTCAAAATAAATAAATAAACTTAAAAAAAGAAATTAAGAATGAACTGAGGCACATCTGTCTGAATTCCCACCGCTCAGCAAGCTCTTCTACTCACTAAACTCTATCACTCTCCCAAGTAAACACAACAGACACAGAAAAATGAGATATTTGTAGACAAAGAAAGAATTTGGTGTCTTTAGCTGGTGTCTACTTTTTTAATTTTATTTATTTGAGAAAGGGAGAGCATGAGCTGGGGAGGGGCAAAGAGTGAGAACCTCAAGCAGGCTCCATGCTGCCAGCATGGAGCTGATACAGGGCTTGATCCCACTAACCAGGTGATCATGACCTGAGCTGAGATCAACAGTCAAACACTTAACCAAATGAGCCACCAAGGTGCCCGCAACTGATATTTAAAATAAAGATGACAAAATGCACAAGACAGCCTGAACTGCTGAAATCAAGGATTTTACAACTAAAGTCATTATTAAGTTGGTTCAAAAAAGAAAAGGTAAATGTTAAAATAAGTGAGGAAACAAAACCAGGATGGTACGAAGAATACATTCAGAACCTTTTAATCACCAAACTGTTCAGAACTTTATCCTTAAATGAACCAGAAGTCAGAAAGCCAAGAGTCACAGTAACATAGCTCCAATCCTCCAGACAGGAAAAACACAGCCACTATGCAATCTGAATATCCAGGACGCAGAAAGGAAACCACAAGCATGAGAGAGGAGCAAAGTTAAGTAACAGCAAGACTGGAGCTTAGGATCACTAAGTCGGTGCCATGAGTAAGCCACTGTCAACAGACTTACCAGGAAAAAAAATTTTAATAGAACTAAAAGATACTATTAAGGTTTCAAATACTTTAAAAAAAGAAAAAAAAAGTCTGTATCAGGCATTCTAGAGAAAGTCACATTTGAAAAGAGAATTTTTTTTTTCTGGAAAATCAACTGTAAGCTAAATTAAAAGATTAATAAGCACAGTATGCCTTAAAGGCGGCTGGAAGAACATGTCAAAAAGAAGATGGAGTAAATGTTAAGGAAAAGGTACAATGTGGCGTGGCAAAAGGAACAGAGGACTGGGAACAGGTGTGGGGGTCTGGAGTCCTGAGTCCCAGTCCCAACTCTGTCACAAAACCACAGTGGGATCCTGGATAAGCCACCCTGACCTGACATCAGTGAACTCATTTATAAACAGGGCATTCAACTAGTTTTCAAACAGAACCCTTATTGTCAAACAAAATTCTCAGAGGGAAAAAAAAAAAGTTAAATGGCATGAAAAACACTGAAACATCATCCAGATAAATAACACCGGGAACAAAAAGGCAACATCAATAGTCACAATAAAACCACTGCAAGAATTATGTTATCCCAAGGAAATTTCTCAGATACTCTGAAAACCTAGAGCTACAAGATGGCCTGTAATATGACTAAAAAGACTGTGGCCTCATGTCTCCTTGTCAGGATGAGCTGACATGAGGCTATCGGCAGTGACATTACCAGGCAGAAGGGAAGCCCATGAGGAAGACCTATTATAAAGAAAATGATGAAGAAGAATTTCACAGAACAAACTTGATTCTTCTGAGAGGTCACCCAAGGAACTATTCCACATGAGTCTCTCTTTTAGGTTTGTTTTAAATCTCAACATCAGTAGATGACAGACAGACAATTAAATCCTAAGAGTAGGGTCACCTGGGTGGGTCAGTCGGTTGAGCGTCCGACTTCGGCCGGGGTCGTGATCTCACAGCTCGTGGGTTCGAGCCTCACATCAGGCTCTGTGTTAACAGCTCAGAGCCTGCTCTGGATTCTGTGTCTCCCTCTCTCTACGCCCCTCCCCTGCTCACACACACACTCTTCTCTCAAAATAAACATTAAAACATTTTTTTTTAATCCTAAGAGTATATATGAACATGTGTCCCCACAGAAATCTAAATTAGTTCATTACTGCATTAAGGAATAAATAAGAGAGAAGAGCATCAGACTGTCACGAGCTTTGCCCATACTTACTGAAGCCAAAAATTTACCTTTCTGTGGATGGTGGCAAACAACAACCAGATGCCAACTGGCATCAGGAAGGACAGAAATAAACATTCAAGAAAAGGGACCTCTCTGCTCTTCCTCAATATCACAGTTTACATACTAACACATGTTAGCAACTGTGTCCCAGATATGTTGAAGTCCTAACCCCAGGCCCTCAGAATGTAACCTTATTTGGAAACAGAGTCCAACAGATGTCATCTGTTAAGATGAGGTCATACTGGAATAAGGTGAGCCCCTAATACATTATGACTGGTGTCCTCAGAAGATGGCCATGTATGAAGACACACATACAAGAAGGACACCATACGACAACAAAGGCAGAGACCAGAACTGTGCAGCTGCAAACCAAAGAACACAACCTTGTTGTTAGCAAACTACCAGAAGCCAGGCAGAGGCAAGTAAGAACGCCCCTATAGATTTTTGAGGGAACATGCCTCTCTCAACACACCTTAATTTCAATTCCCATCTCCAAAATTGCGAAATCAAAGTCTGTTGCTTTAAGCCACCCAGTCCTATGGTATTTTGTTATGGCAGCCTATCAAACTAATAGCAAACTAACCACCTTTTAGGAATTGCCCTCCACCCCCCACAGTGTTAATATCTAAACTCAGGTGTGAAAGCCACGGCAGAGGGGGCTCATATATTCTTTTTAAACAAACTTCACTCCTATGGAAAGAAATAAAAACATTAGGTGAGGGAAGAAGGATTTCCATAAGAGATCCTATTCCTCCAGTTGTAAAAGAGTAACAGGAAATACCTCAAACACTGTAAAAATCTACTAGGAAAAAGGAGACGTCGTCCATAGGGCACACTTCGTTAACTCACTAAGGACAGCAGAAAAATAGACCCCATGTGGCGGAAGACCTCTGGCCTCCTTGGGCTCCCTGGTGGCAGATAGGCTCACACCCCAGTTGGCTCTTCTCTGGGCCTCACTGCCCACATACCTGGTGCACACAGATGTTGCATTTGTCACAGAACACCATCTCATTGCCGTCCTCACCATCAGGTGACTGGCACACATCACAGACAACATCTTCATCGTATTCAATCCCCAAGCCTTCTTCGGTCTCTATGGCATGATTCATATTGTCATAGCATCGCTGTTCAAATTCCTCCAGGACCCTCTCCATGGTGTATTCATCTAACTCAGGCATTCCTGAAGGGAAAATACCACAAAAACATTTTAATACACCCATATTAGTAAACATTACAGTAAGAAAGTACTGATGACAGTATTAATATTTTTATATTTACAATACATAGTCTTCTAACTAAATCCATCCTGAGTGTCCCATTTTCTACTGAAGGCCTCTCAGACTGTTCCAAGGAGGGATCTTCAAATTAAAAGGCAAAAACAGCCCTCCATGCAATAGTTTGGTACTTATGGTTAGGCGCTGAAGATGTAGTGTTATAAGTAGAAAAGCAAAAGAGGTTTTAAGGATATTAAATACATATATTGTTAGATTATCTTTTCATTATAACATTATACATAACAAGTAATGTGTAAGGGACTTCAAAACCATGACCACAGATTATAGTTTGGGTATTTTCTGAAAAACATTCTTTCTTGCTGCTTAAAATGTTGCTCTGAGAACAGATTTCACTCTGAGCACACAAATGTTTTTAACTGGTTTATCTCTCCTCACTCTCTGAATTTACAAAGTTGAGATGCATAGTTAATCAGACACATGAAAGACAGAAACACAAGGAATGTCTACAAAGGCAACAGCTCATTGTGAATCAAATAAAATGCATTCTTATGCAAGCATGATCAAAAATAAATTTCAAGTGATTATCATGGTTATAGTAGTGGTGAGATAAGACTTTTATTTTCTTCCACTTGAGAGATATTCCAAACTTCTTACAATGAAAATACTCATGCAGAAAGAAAAAACAGGTTAGAATAAAAATACGTTAACAGAACATGTAAGTGGCAAGAAACAGAAAAGTCATTAGAGCCAGTAACTTTTATGCACTCTGATAAATATAAAACCACCAAATTAACACTTCAAGTTTTTAAAAATCTGAAGAACAAATCAGAGCTGATACTGTGAGAAGCTCTGAGCACATTCCAAAAAGCCACCTAGCTATGACCTCACACCCTATTTACTGATGAGGTACTTGCCTGCATGGCCAGGCACTCCTATCTCAATTCCTCCTACCAGTTTTGAAACCACCAGTGGCTTTGAAAATACAATTCTATGCTCTATAGTTATTTTTTTACCATTACAAATACCAATAAAAATAAAACAAACATCTTTAAGCATATGTTCAATTTATGTTACAATCGCATCATCTGTCTTGCCAGAAGTATTCCACGCTATCTTTCAATCTGATGAGTCAGGCCAGACTCGTTACTTAAACCACCCCCAAAGCCCCAATGTCTCTGGCTGTACCCTTCCTGCCTTAAGACGGGACACCTACCCAGTCAAATGCATTACACTGGTCTTTCTTTACACAGCTATGACAAAGCACAACTTTATAATCTTTGAAGTTGGAACAGAATGGTAGTCCATCCAAGGGAGCTCTGAAAACTTATGAACAGACTGTGTAAAAGAGCCAAAAACTTACCAACAGACTGTGTAAAAGAGCCTCCTGGCTTGCTAATATCCTGGCCACGGATACCTAAAAGCAGGGACCTTTGGTGATGCTTTCCTAGCTCAGTCCACACCACGGCTCTGATGCCACAGGCTGGAGAGCAGCGGGACAGCACAAGCATGTGGTATGCACCAGGTAGGCTCAGCGACTGCCTGATGATACAACACAGAACAGTCTTTGTCCCTCGGGGCTTTCAAATTTACCACCAAATAAATACTCTGTAAACATTTACTGTGTGCCAGACAGCCGCCAAACATCTCTCTCCCCTCAGGGTCCCAGAGCAAAAGTTCTAATTAATCCTCACAGTCTCTCACATGGAGCCCGACTTGACCTCAGTGGTCCTGCTCATCACGACACTTCAGGAAGCCCTTGGTGATCAGAGATGGCATGTGAGATGATACCTACATGCCATCCTGGTCCTGACACCAGGATGTGCCAGTAAATGAAGTACCAAAGCTCCAGGCTGTACATACACACAAAAACAACAACTTATAGAAAATAAACCACCATGGGTGGTAGAGCACTCAGCTCAGGCAGGGGCTTCACAAAAGGAGAGCCAGGACAGAGGTAAAGACGGAAAAGGGAAAAGCACTCCAGGTTTGGAGGCCTCAAGGACAATCATGTAGGTGAGAAACAGAAGAGGTGTGTTAGAAAACGATGAGCCCGGCTGGAGTGGAGTTTACTATGAGAAACAACAGGCCACAGCTGAGGAAAGGATCTGAGTGGCATTGCAAGAAAAACAAACAAAACACCAAAGCAGGAAACTGGACCAGACCCTCCTGTCATCTTGGGGAAGTCACTTCGTTTCTCTGGGCTTCAGTTCCCTTGAGGTAAACAAGTAAGGGGGGTGGATCAAGGCAGAAATGGAGAATCCTGCCTCCACACCCGGAGACAACACCCCTCCGTCAAACCCACCAGTGTCTACGAGCCGCCTACAGATGGCGTCCACCTGAACATGTGTGCCATAGCCAGACAAGCTCATCTCCGAAAAAGAGCCCATGATTCTGAGACTGAAGCTATGATGGAGCTGGCTTCACCAGGCTATGAGGAGCTTCTACTACTCACCCAGATGCCAAAAATTCTTCTCTACTGGTCATTAGTTAATAAAACAATATAACCCATGGTCTCTCACCCATTTCCTTAAATTCCTCATTGGTCAGTTCCAGCCATGCAGCGTCCATGTCGTTGAGGTCATAACGACACACACTGTCGGCCAGCGTCCGGATATCAACATAGCCCAATTCTGGAGGCTCGGAGCCCGGTGAGACAATGTATTTCTTGGGCCTGATGAACATGAGGGATTTCTCTTCAGACACGACCCTAGTGAACAAGAAAACAAGGCAGCCAGGTTACCCTTCCTGCCACATGAAAGAAAGTCATCACAAGGCCCAAAGCTTGCTTCCACCTCCAACATCCTAAACCCCAGGTTCTCGTGGAACAAATAGGCTTAAAACCCTAATGTCACTGCTAATAAAACTAAGTAGAAGTGTCATCTAATCCCCCCAAAGAGAAAAAGATACAAGTGAAAAAACACTAAAAAGTACTCAAAACCAGCTTTACCAGCTTTTTCCAACTGGTTTCCCAGGATCCTGCATGCCCTGAGCCGCCTTCTAGGACAGCAGTTGCTCTGCTGGCAACACCTCAACACTGACCTAACTTGCAAGAGTTTAGGATGAAATCACTTTCTACCGATCAGGCCTGACCATGCTGCTGAAGGCCCAGCACTAGGTTCAGGCAAGGCAATGGATGGCAGAACACTGCAGGATAAACCCATCGCCTCTAATCTTAAAAATAAAACTAGGCCTTGTCCATCACTAAGCAGTCTAAGAATCCAAGAGGCAGTCTAAGATCCCATACACTCAGAATCTCTTATAACTGCAAACCTCTCTCCCAACCTGTTAACACCTGGAGAAGAGCTTTCCACCACACCCCACTCAAAAGAAATGACAACACACAAGACCCAATCAACCCTGACATGGAACGAAGGGTCCTCTTCCTAAAAACAAAGGCCCAGCATCAGAGCCCCACACCCACCATGTCACAGCAGTTTGCGTGAGCCCTAACAAGCAGTCCAAGAGGTATCAAAGTACCTTCATCAACCTTACAATTACCAGTCATTTTATCTACATGACACTCAGGCAAACCAAAGGCTGTTATTTCTCCTACTCAACTAACAGCAAGGTTTTAACTAAAAAATCCAGAAGCTGTGGTACCACATACTTCTCTGATGCTGGGCTTCCCGGCTCTCCCTCCCTCCCCCACCTAAAAAAAAAGATTGAGAGAGGAATTCCTGGATTGGGACTGCCAGCCCTCAAACAGTTGGGGCTGTACCCCAGATGCAGATTCTAAGGCAAACATGGTGTTTATCCTGCAGAGCCCAGTTGAACATTCCACTCCGTAGGCCAGGAGTCTACCTACAAGGGGATCTGACTGGTCATTTAAGCCTGAATGTTTATGTGGACATTTGTCACAGATCCCAAAACAACGATAATCAGCAACAGTGAAAAAGTCCACTTCACAAAGCATACAGCTGAGTGACAACACAGCAGAGAAGCCACGTGCTAGCTGAGCAGAGGCCCTGAATCCTCTCCCTGTGAGGAACCTCCAGGTCAGCTGAGCAAGACAGCAAAGAAATGAGCAAACTGGCCCCGACTTAATGCAGGGGGAGTCATCAAGGACCCAGACCCTCAAAACCCTTAAGGAGAAAAGTGCTTTACAAAGTAAATCCCAAGAAAGCCTGGCAAGAACTGGGCAAAGTCCACCCACAGGAGAATTCATCAAATATAGTCCTCCCCTTCCACCTAACCCTGACCTGGCAGGCCTCCTCTCCAGAGGTGCAGTCAATCCCCACAATGTGCAGTCAATCCCCACAATACCCAACAAGCTGGGTCCTCACTCCTCTCCAGAGTGAAGATGACATGGGGGTATGTGAGAGACAAGTGTACGAATAAGAGAGGTTTTCCTTCCCCCAGTCAGTTCTCAAAATGTCTTGGGATTTGCCCTCCTCTCATGAGAAAGCAGCACCTTCCCAAGACAGCCAGAATGTGAAGTCTGGAGGCCCATGGCCCTCAAAAAATCATTACCCTATGGACCTAAAATGTGTTTCTACACATTTCCATGGCCACTTAAGGCCTCATTATTTCACTGTTAACTCAAACACTGCTTTTCTCAGGCACTTGGCTGTCAGGGCAACAAAGCAACGGCAGGTGGAGAGGCACGTCTACCTGGCCACAGGCTGAGGGATGGTCCCAGGGCTCACGGGCACCTGGACCCCCTTCTCCCACTCCTGTCTCCAGGGATCTGCCAACACATAGTACTCATCTGGGTTCAGCTGATAGGAGTCATGCAACTTCATAGCGGTGATCAGGTCTGTCCTAAACACCTGGAAAGGGAAAGAAAGGGTCACCGACATTTGATATTTGCATTCTTATTCAGAGTGCTGGCAGCTGCAGGGTAACCATGGAGCTGCCGTGTAACAAGGTCACTGTATCAGCAGAGACCCAGTCTGACCTATGACAGGAACCCCTCAGCGTGCCACACCCTTGGCCTCTCAGGCTTGGGGCAGCTCGGCTCACACTACCCTCTCACTTCCTCACCACTCCACAAGCCTGCGGGGTCTCTGACAAGCCACAGAGAAACCTCGCTGTCCTCCCCTGAGAAACCTTACTCTCAATTCAGAAAGAGGGCGGCTGAAAACACGCCTAAATATCTGCGGAAGAAGGTATTTCAAAGGGGCTCTTTTAGTACATGTTTAAGAAATAAAACTCCACTAACCATTTAACAACTTCAAGCCAAAACCCAGAACCAGCAGAGCCTCCTCTTCTATGCTCAGACTGCAGCCACCCAGCTCCCGCCACCCAGGACACCAGGGCTTATAGCAAGGTGTCTGGGGAGTCAGGCCCTGGTTGGCAGGTGCCACGCAGAGGTACAGGCTGGGAAACTATGGGAGAGAAGCAGTGACATACCAATGGTGTCAAGTCAGAAAGGGGGCTTGTAAAGAACATGGTTACACTCCTTTACGTGGCACAACTTCTACAAGGGAAGCAACATTTGTGGGGAAAGCAGAGGAAGGAAGGAAAGTAAAACAAAGAAGCAAGCAAGCTACTATACCCTCTCTTCACTGTCCCCAAATCAGACCCACAAAACTCAAAAGTATCCCTGTACTGAGGGAGCAAAGGTGGTGCCCACATGCCCAACCGGGGACACTACAGGAGCACAGCGACGCAAGCCAGTCATGGCCTCGTCCTCCGTCCTCAGTCCACTGGTGTCTCGGGGCTACATAAGGAATCTCCAACCCTGGCATTAGTGCTGGCTCAAAGTTGTATTTGGCACGAAGCAAGCCTGCATCCGTAAGCTACACTCTGTTTACACAAGTCACAATGCTGAACTCTCTCTTCTTGGGACAGGGAGTTCTTTCTTACGCTGCTAAGCACAGTTCACATTAGATGCCTGCTAATAGGTCCATATTTGTTTTTCCTGGTGGCTTTTCAGACTGGTGATCACTTTAATCAACTTCACCATAATACAGTCTGAGGCAGTGACTGAATAAAAAGGCCATTTCTCCAGCCTGACATTTCTCAACACCGATTTTTCCCCAGTATGCTACTTCTTGTTTCTGAAGTCCCAGTAACAAGAACCCGGCCACATAGACTCCACAAAAACACAACTAAAATCAGGTTCCCTGACAGCACTGAGCCGCCTGACACAGTGGTCTGCACAGGATCTTAATCATCTGTGCCCTCCTCACCCCCGAAGAAGAAAGACCTTGAAAACAAAAATCACAGGTCTACATCTTCAGGGAACAAGTCGGTTAAAGAACACATCCCAACTAAGTCTTCTAAGTAATAAATAAGGGAGTTTGACAAAGAAGGAAAAATCAAACTGAAGCAACAGAATGAGATCAGGAAGGCCCACTTTCCTTTAGTGTAAGACTCGAAGGAGGACAGTCAAGAACTGCAACAGATGCCCTAAATGAATTTGCAAGCTTCTGGCAGAGTTCAGAGTTAGTGCTAATCCAAACATAAAGTAGTCTGAACTAACTGCTGAACTCAGAGAATTTTTGAAAAAAAATCAGAAACAAAACCTGGGTCAGGGACAAGGCCAGCGCCATCCATGCTGCTCAGCCCTACCTCACTGCCTGGTGCTCATCACGCCCAGGACTAGCTTCCCTATTTGAGTCACCCTGTATTCTTGCCCTCAAGTGATAAGAGTACAGTGGTTTTGGAGGCAGCACAGAGAACTAAAGAAATAAGGGCAGGCAGAGCCACTCCAATACCACAGAAAAGGGAGCACTGCAGGTTCAAAATGACAAAGGCCTGGAATAATCAAGGCAATAAAATGGCCACCTGCCCATAAAGGTGGCCATGAAGGTTTGCTCTAATGTCTCCTGGGATGATTTTCCACGATTTTAAAGGATATATAAAGTACATTTCCTTATGGAGAATGTTATTCCACAACTAAAAATTCTTACACTACTCAACACAGTGTCCCCCAGCACTCCCACTACAGTCAGAGAAAATGAAGTACCTGATGGAACGCAGGCCTCTGCTCTGAAGCTACAGGATGAGGTGGTCTTTGAAGTCATCCTGTTAAAGACGCAGCACAAAACAAGGGGCCGAACCAAAAGCTCTCTTCCTCACAACCTGCCCACCTGAAAACTGATAAACTAAAATGCCCTTTCTTCCACCATTTAAATCCTCAGAGCCTGACAAAGGTTGTCAAATAGATCTCAGGACTGGTAGAAGCCCCTAATCAACAAAGGCCAGCAGAGTAATGCACCTAAAAGCAATTGTAAATAAAGAGACAATAGATAACAGGTAGGTAGGTAGGTAGGTAAGTAGGTAGGTAGGTAGGTAGGTAGGTAGACAACAAAATGTGGGGGAGAAGGGAAATAGAAGAAACAAATTGAAAAAGAATGGGGAAAAAGCCTTAAGCGTAATCGCCAAAACAAAACTCCCAGAATTACAATGGGTTGTTGCCAAATAAGCCACAAATTCATGGCCAAAACTAACTTGAGGCTGGCAGTGACTGGCAGCAGCCGAACCCGCTGATCTCCTGGCCAGAGGAAAAGTTGTTGGGAGCCAGCGAAGATGAAACAGAAAAGGAAAAAAAGAATATAATTAATAGTAATAGCTAACATTTACTACTGAGCACTCTTCTAAGTGCTTAGTATGTATTAACCTCTGTGTATTAACCCACTTAATCCTCACAGGAATCCTCTGAGGCAAACACCTGTGTTATCCCCATCTTACAAATTTGGAAACTGAGGCACAAAGAAGTTAGATAACTTGCCCCTGATTGCAGAGAGGCATCAATTTCAACCAACCAGGTGTGTGCCAATCATGTTCTCATGCACACATGTAGGACATGCACAGTCACACCATCACTCAGGAAATACCTCTGAAGGTTTTCGATCTTCATGTCTGGAGCATGAACCTCTCCTGTGCTGGGATCGGGAATTCTGTGACCAGGTAGTTGAGAGGCCTAAAGACAAATAAATATCCAAAGGGAAACAATTAAAAGCAAACAAACCACTGTGCGTTCACAGGGGCTTTTTTAAACCAAATTTGGCAAGGCTCACCTCAGCACCTACCCATGACAAGAGCCACAAAGCTCCTCCACTCCCAGTACTTACTTAAACCATTCACTCTCCAGAGCAGGCCTAACAAGCTCAGGTACAGCCCACAGGAGAGAGGCCTTTTAAGAGCACCATGCATGTAAAGCCTTCATCTGTTAAGCCTGAACTTCTTAGGAGGTTCAAAGTCTCACATTGGTAAATACAAATTGAAAAACATTTGACTGAGTTTTCAGTAAACTTTTCTGAATGCTAAGATCATTATGTTCAATCCTAATACCATCCCCCAAAACTTAAAGTTTTGACTCCACAAAACATAAAAACTTAGCATGCGGAACAGGAAAGCTCTGAGACTGCAGTAGACTAGGTACTATGGCAAATAACCTTTAAAACTGCCTAATCCCTTTTCCCAAGAAAGGCCAACTGGTGCTTTTCTGTGCCTTTCTTCCACAACCAAATAACTAATGCTCTGTTATCCAGCATCTCCCCCACCAAACCACAAAATCTGGAAGCCCTACCAAGGACACCCATGTCTCCTGTCACTATCTATGTCTGAGCTCCTCTCTGGCCTGAAGACCTCTCTGCAGCAACAACTCCGTCCTGCTTCAGATGCTCCCTCAGCCTGGGTGGCAATTCTCTTTCCTGGTGTCCACTTTGTGGTCCTTTGTCTTCTATGCATCTGGTAAATATTAGTGTTCCTCCTTCCTGTTCTGAGTGCTCTCCCCAAGAAGCACTCCCCACTGCCCTCTCAGTCTTATACAGTGTGCCCAGGAGACTGTCAGACTTGCATTCCCACATTCACCTCCCTCCCAAGCTCCAAGTCCATGTTCACTGTCAGATAAGACATCCGGGGTTCCTCAGATCAGTCAATTCAGCACGACAAAACCTGGACTCGACATTTTGTCCAAACCTCTTATTCCTCTTCTATTTCCACTTTGATGAATACCACTACCATTTCTATTATAATTCAAGAACCTAAGAGTCATCCTAGACTCTTCTCACTCAGGACACATCCAATCAATGGACAACTTATATTCAACACAACTACCCAATACCTTAGAATCCCAGCCTCTTTTCTCCCCACCTCCATCTTTGCCTCCCGTCACTTGTTTTATGGTCAATTGCAGTGGCTTCCTGTTTGTGGGTACCATACCACCACCAGAGCACTCAAACAGCCCTCACAACCACTTGCAGTGGGTGTCTAACTACCAAATTACTCACCTCTACCCTGAACACACACTGTACTGTTTCCCGGAAATTAACACACACCCCCTGCAAATAAAAGCGCAAGCCTGAAGGAATTGCATTCTACCAGCAAAACCAGCTGCCACTCAAACAGGAAGCTCTTACCTCCATGGATTCCAGAGACAAAGGACAGAGAATCAAAGCACCCATAAGACCTTGGAGACATGAAGAAATAGATTCTGTACATAAGCCTATCATCAGATTTGCACTGACCTAGACTAAAGGAGATTTCCAAACTCCTCTCTGACAGGGCAGATGTGGGCACTACCCCTGATCACCAGTTCTGAAGGCTGTTAGTGGGTCACCTGACGGCTGTTAGGTTAGCAGATTTAGATTTCCTACAGGTAATCCTACCATACTGTTCAGTAATATTTTAGAAAATTTTTCTTTGAAAAATAAAAAGTGTACCTCTTTAGACTCCAATGAGGAAGAATGTTTCACTCCCACATTGAAAGAAATATTCTGGGCACAAACAGGGGTGTGAACCCAACTCGCAGTCACAGAGGTTCTAAGTCTGGTCATCAGTGGAAAAAGGAAAAGACAGAAGCCAAGTAAGGACCTGGAGAGAGAGGCAGGTGGCTCACATTTTTAGACAGGCCCCTTTTCACTGTCTGGTCCTGCAGGCCATCCTCCAGCCAGCCCACAGGAAGGAAAAAGAGACAGGGAAGAGTGATAGCAACTCTAGAAGGATGCCCAGGGGTTCATGGAGGAGAAAGATGCAGAGCAGAAAAGGCATGGCCCCTTTCCTTTAAGTTACTACGAGAAGGGTTAGAAATGATAAGAAAACAAGAAATTTCTAAAGAATCACTCGACTGCTATACTTTAAAAATGAACATGAAGCAAGGGGAAGTGAGTCTTTATAGTCAAATACTTTCAGAGGCAAAGCAGAAACAGCAAACTTGCTCATTCTTGGTTTTTGTGACACTTTTGCCTGTTCTTGGCGATCTGTCAGAGTTCTTCCCAGGTAGTTTCCAAGATACCCAGGAAGGGCACAGCTTTGCTGAACAAGAACACAATCCAAGTAATGACAGTCACTTAGAAACTTTTTCTAGGGCTGCTTTTATATTCTTTAAAAATAGTCTTGCCACATTTGCTTTTAAAATCAGATCTCCAAAGATGCTACAAAATTGAGTATCTGATAGTATTATCCAAGAGAAACTCCAGTCTATCCAGAAAGTCTGTTTCTCTTCCTTTTAATTTACCTAATGCAAAAAGAAGAGAAAATGTAATCTATTAAACTCACTTTGCAGAAAGGGAAAGACTGAGGAAAAGGCAAAATTTCAATTATAACTGAAAAAAATCAATGTTTATAAAAGACAAAAGCCAGTAATCACCCAAATATCTACCAACAAACTGAATAAGTGAACAATGGTATCTATATAATTGATTAGACAAATTACGGTATATCCATACAATGGGAGTACTACCCAGCAATAAAAAAAGAAAAAAGAGATGTTGATACATGTAACATGAATTAATTTTGGAATAACTAGAATGAAAGAAGCCAGGCAAAAAGAGTACATATTATTATGTTTACATAATTATCCCATTTACATAAAACTCTGCAAGACCTAAACTAATCTGTAGTGACAGAAAGTAGATCAGAGGTTGACTAGGGAAAAAAAGAGAGGGAAGGATGATCTTGAGTGTTATGATTTCATGGGTATAAACATTTCAAAATGTATCAAAGTGTATACTTTTTTTTTAAAGTTTATTTATTTTTGAGACACAAAGAGAGCGAGCACGAGCAGGAGTGGGGAAGAGAGAGGGGGAGACACAAAACAGGCTCTGAGCTCTGAGCCGAAGCAGGGCTCGAACGCACGAACTGTGAGATTATGGCCTACGCCAAGGTCAGACGCATAACCGACTGAGCCACCCAGGCACCCCTCAAAGTGTATACTTTAAATGTATGCAAAAAAATAAGGGATGATTTTCTACCATCCAGTAACAATTAAGAAAAAGATAATGCTCCATTTTACTTTACACAGGTGGTGTATATAAAACCTAGATTTCCCTGCTGACCCAGGTGAGAATCTGACTAGGGAACTAGATGGCTCTTCCATGTCCAGCAGTGGGTATCTGTTTCTGGCAATCTCTTTCTGGTTTACTGGTGTTCAAGCACTATGTTAAGAGACATCAGGCACAAGACACATATGGCTATTTACAACATACAGGGCACCTAAGTTGATGTTGTGCACACAGCAGATTCTCAAAAAAATTTTAAGTGGAAAAAACTATAGTGTTGCTGAGGACAAACAGTGATGCTTACTGAGAATCACCACCACTGTAACTCAAGAACTGAAGGTGGCATGCACCAAGAATATAACCATTTTACCTATTAGAAGTTAGGCTTTAAGAAAGAAAAAAAAGAAGATACGCTTTTGTGCTCTAGGAAAGTGAGGTCATGGAAAATAATGCATTTAAAGATAGCTTGGTGGGGCCACTGCTTCCTGTCGGGAATGCACTGATACCTACAAAACACTCTGAAAGTCTACAGGCAATAGACTAAAGTCTTGATAATATCACACCACTCTTCCCTATAGCCATGTTCTTTCCAGGCATCTCCCAAATGGTCAAGAAGCTCCTAGAACATTATCCAAACAAAATAATTTTTGCATCCCCATTTAATTAAAAAAAACAAAAAAAAAGTTATGCGGTGGGGAGCCTGAGTGGCTCAGTTAATTTGGCTCTTGATTTTAGCTCACAATCTCACATTTATTTATGATACCAACCCCAAGTCAGGCTCTGCACGGTCAGCGTACAGCCTGCTTGGGATTCTGTCTCCCTCTCTCTCTGTCACTCTCCTGCTCACATGCATTCTCTCTCAAAATACATAAATAAGCAATTTTTTAATGTTAAAAAAGTTTTGTTATAAAACTTTTTTTTGAAAGTATGTTGGGTGAAAACAAACAGACAACAAATTAAACCAGAATTGAGAGTATTTCAAATACCACAAGGAACGGGAGATAGTGACATACGCTACAACAAAACTCCAGCCACTTTAAGTTCTTAAAACCACGCACTAAGATTACACCTTGTTGGTGCTGCATTTTGTTTTTGTTTTTGTAATGTTAACATTTAATGGCAAACTAAAGCTAAGACTATACTAAGTAAAATTCTTTTTTATTTTGTTACTTTCAGGACATGCGCTGGGAACTCTAAAGATTGGGCAATGATGTCTAAAACTTACTTTACTGTTCACACATAAGATAGGATTACCTGAAGTTAAGTCTACTCTAATGACAACTTTAGGTAAATTTAAAAATTCTGGACAGGTACACAGTTTAAGAACAATTCTCTATTTAAAAAAAGCAAAAGCATTCTTAATAAATACTGAAAAGAATAGAGAGAAAATATCTTGTTTTCATATTCCCAAAATCCCACTGAAACAGCACTTTGTGGGGTTAACAACACAAGTTATAAAAGGTTCACAGATCACAGCATCATGGGCATGGATCTTGTACATGCACAGAGCATTCTGAATCCTGCTTTC
Source organism: Proteles cristata cristata (assembly GCA_017311185.1). Lineage (NCBI taxonomy): Eukaryota > Metazoa > Chordata > Mammalia > Carnivora > Hyaenidae > Proteles > Proteles cristata. The sequence goes on along the minus strand of JAESUZ010001412.1, from coordinate 818,259 downwards.
TGGTCTGACTAGGTAGGTACCTAGAACACTCTCCTTTGAAATTAAAAATAGCCATGCTTCTTGCCCTAGATCTAAAATAAGGAAAAACCTCAAGAGTAAATCTAACTCACACTGCGCACACTGCCCACCTTGGTAACTCAAGTGTAATAAACCAGGGTGCGTAGTGCATGAAAGGTTCAGAAATTACAATGAATGGTTGTCTGGGTTCATACCACCACAAAATGCAAACTATGAAGGAACCTCACCACTATTAAATGACAAATCTCCTGCGTCTCAAACATTACTTCTAGACACCAAATATCACACTGGTGTTTTCAGGATGTTAAACTAGCCTAACAAACTAAGGCACTTAGGAACCAGCAAGCATCAAATCTAGCAGGCCAGCTGGTGTCACAAAACTGCGCAGACCCAAAACACACACCTATGGGTGATTTCAAGGCTAGGGACAGCCCCGTGAAAGTAAAGCAGTGCTGTGGAAATTCCCACCATAAAGTAAGCAAGTTTAATGTAGTTTATTAGCTATTTTGCTTTAAATGCATGATAGAAGACAAGCCTCTAAAACAATTGCTGTTTCTATCATGGGCTGACCCTACACCTCTTCCATCACAGCATAGCTTAGCTCCATGGTCCAACTCGCTTCCACCTTCCAAAATACAAAAACTTACTACATATACTCAAAAAACTGGTCCTGGAATATTTCAACATAAATATACAGTTGGTTTTCAACCAACTGACATACAAATGTGTCACAGTTACCCAGTGCTGCTGCCAACGACCATGTCCAACAGCTAAAGAAGACTGGTCCATGGACTAGATCATTCTGTGCTAATTGCTCCTCAATTGCATCCAGGAGGATGCTCATTCTACCTATCCATGTCAAAGCCAAGCCACTGTCAGGTTTGAAAAGGGGCAAAGCCATCTCTGTGTGCCTTAAGGAGACATGGGTTCAGTTCACATTCTGAAATATTTGAGCCAAAATCCCTACATTTCAAGAATGCCTACACAACTCCTTGGTGTCACAAGATGCAACTGATGGAGGAAAAGGAACAAATTAAACCCACAGCTGGGGCACCTAGGGGTGGGTCAGTAGGCTAAGTGTCTGCCTCCTGATAATGGCTCAGGTCATGATCTCAGTTCATGAGATCAAGCCGGAGTCTCTCTTTCTCTAAATTGTCTCTCTCCTTCTCACTCTACGCCACTTGTGCTCACTCTCCCTCTCTCTCTCAAAATCAACATTTCAAAATTTTTTAAAAAGTACAGTCAAGGGGCACCTGGGTGGCTTAGTCGGTTAAGCGTCCGACTTTCGCTTAGGTCATGATCTCGCGGTTCGTGGGTTCGGGCCCCGCGTCAGGCTCTGTGCTGACTGCCAGCTCAGAGCCTGGAGCCTGCTTCAGTCTGTGACTCCTTCTCTCTCTGACCCTCCCCTGCTCACGCTGTCTCTCTCTCTCTCTCTCCAGGAAATAAGTGAAACATTTAAAAAAATAAAAAAAGTACAGTCAAATAAGAAACGTAAGTAGAAGCAGAGTTAACTTTTATGCAAAAGAGAAACCACCAAAGACCTGCATGAAGGTAACCAAGCACAGCCAATTGAATTAAGAAAATGAAGGCAAGTTATCACAAAATATAAGGGAACTCATTAGATGCAGTGAGACACAAAGAGGTACAAAGCAGAAAGTACATTTAACCCACTATACTGTGGTCTCTCTTCACCGTTTACCTGTAAGCTGGAGAATACCCAGAAAAACTGAGGTCCTCCCATAACTTTATGTTTACCACTCATCAACCTGCATTAATTACCACGTGCAAAATTAGTAGGTTTGAATTGCTCTCTTTTCTGCCCATTCATCAACACAGGTAATGGAGCAGAGCTCAACTGGATAAATGGAGGAGACAGACATGTTTTAGGGCCAATACAGGTGTGGCAAATGGGTGCCCCAGGAGGGTCCCCAAAGGTACCTGGTTCGAGACCCCCAATAACACACCAGGCACTCCCACAGGGAAGTCAATACAGCCCTGAGATTAGGAAATTCAACCAGAAAAGGAAGCCCTGCTTCACTTCAGGAAAAATTTTAAAGTACATTTTTCTCATTATTCCTAAAAAAAAAAAAATTTTTTTTTTTAATTTCCCTCTGGGCCTTTGACCGGCACATTTAAAAACAACCAAAAAAACCCCCCAAAAACATCATTTTCATTTGGCTCCCTTATCCTAGCCAAAGATCCCATATTTTGGGGGGAAAAAATGTGCCAAATGGACAGTATTCATTAAGTAATATGTAATTCTTGTCTTACTTGTACAGGGGAAAAAAAAATGTAAGGATGCTGATCAGAGCTGTTAATTGGCCTGAGATAACAATCCATAATTCCTGCCAAAAGAAAGGACACTTGATATTTGATGTTTTAATTAGCCTCTGCAGCTTTATTGAAGACAAAAATGCAATCTTCTTTAGGTTTTGGAAATACTGAACAATAGCTGGTAAATCCCATTTCCACATCTGCCAAAATCCCTAAGGACAGAGGATCCTGGAGTGGGAAGCAGGAAATGAAGGGCTTGTTTCCCTGGGCCACACCCTGGCATGATATGTAACTTCAGAGACTGGCTAGGGCCACCCAGTCCCAAGAGCCCAGCAATTACAGACACGGCCTACAAATACCCCAACACTATTTCATCCAACAGTATGGCCAGTCCTCCACAGGGCACCTGGAGAAAGGCTTCAACAACTCCAACTGCAGCTGGATGAGTGCTTGCACTGGCACAGAAAATGCCGATCCATCCCCAACTGTAAATACCACGCTGGTATTCCCCTGGATCAGGCCAGAAAACAAAGCAAAGGACTCCAGCCCCAGAGGCCAGCAGGGCCCAGCCATGGCTACGGTCGGTGTTGTGGCCCCATGGTGACGTCTGCAGCTGCCTCTCCTCCACTTGGACATGTTTTGCATTGGCCTGGGAAGTGCTGCCAAAATTCTGTCAGGGCTACAGTCTGGAAAGGCTGGGGAGTGGCCACTGCACAGACCCAGCCCTTCTTGCAATCAGAGCTTTTCAAGTGTCCAGACCCAGCTGAGGACGGTCTCAGTTCTGTGGACCCAACTGCACGGGCAGAAAGCACCCCATTCAGACAACTATGGGCTTACACCAAAGGATGGGCTCTAGCACAAACAAGCAGGCCAGTGCCAGAAACCGATGCTGCAAGGCAGCTGCCCTAAAAGAGGGTTGGAAAGTGTATTCCACAGAGTGGACATGTACATATTTTTATAAGCTTTAGCATTGCAAGGGTTCTTATTGGGATTATTTTTTACTCTTATCATTGCCCACCATAATTACCAAGTCATTAAGCCTAGACAGACAGCACGGCCATAAAACATCAACATATACTTTATACTGAACTACCTGTGACAAAAGGATGCCCCTAACTAAGAGGATCATTCCCGTCCTCCACCACGACCACTGGATTTCCATGTCTAGCCTACACTAGGATAGAACCCAGCTTCATGGCTATCAAGGGTAACCTTCCAGTACCTATCAATATAAATGCTCCTTAATGCTCTGCCTCCACCTTCTTTAGGGAGACTAGCACAGACAGGAAGGAGTGTATTAAGAAGAAACTGGCTGTCATGCCATTAAGATGACTTTTGATGGACATTTGGGCACTCTGGTGAACTTTGGGCACTCTCTTCTTCCATTTTAACAAGAGTTCTGAGTAGAAATTCCTATTTAGATGAAATATTTGGTCTTCTAGGGCTGTTTCAGGCTTACCTGTGTCCCCCAAAATTATTATTTGGAGCCTAATTCCTAGTACCTCAGAATGTAACTACATATGGATAAAAGCCTTTAAATGGGAGATTAAGTTAAAATAAAGTCATTAGGGTTGACCCTAATCCTATCTCACTGATGTCCTTAAGAGGACACTTAGACACACAATGACACCAGGGAGATACATATGCTTAGAAGAAAGACCGTGGGAGGACACAGTAAGAAGGCAAGCCAAGGAGAGAGGCCTCAGAAGACGGCAAACCTGCTGACATCTTGATCTTAGACTTCCAGAACTGTGAGAAAATAAGTATCTGTTGCTTAAGTCACCCAGTCTGTGGTATTGGTTAGAGCAGCCCAAAAGGACTAATACAGGGGTTTCCACTCTGAGGTGGACTAGAATGGGCCATGGTCCAGAACTACACTGTCCAATATGGTAGTCACTAGCCACGTGACTTCTTTTACATTTTAATTAATTAAAATTAAACAAAATCTTAAAGCCTAGTTCCTCAATTACCTTAGACAATAACATTTATATCCTCTTGGGCAGCTCTAGACCAGAAAGAGGAAAGCTCTAAGTCTGAGAGAACATTTCAGGAGAACCTTTTTTTTAAGGTTTTATTTTTAATAATTTCTATACTCAATGTGGGGCTCCAACTCATAACCCTGAGATCAAGAGTTGCACGATCTTCTGACTAAGCCAGCCAGGTACCTCCAGGAGAACCTTTTCTAACCCAGTTAGAATTTCCTTGGGAGAGGAAATGAAGCAGCAACAAAAGCAAACAGTGTGAGCACATACCTGTTGCTTAATGCCAAAAAAATATTAAAATAGGACTCTAAGCCTCATATTGGGCATTATTAGTATGTGAAAGTAACTCATGAAACCTTCTTCGGAACCTAAAAAGACTTTTTTTTTTTTAAATTGCTGTAGGACAAAACTGTATTCAAGCAAACATTTACTGAGTACTCCGGAGAACATTCTGATAGGCACCATAGGGGGCAGAAAAGAAATATCTCTGCATGGTTTTACCTCAAGGAGTAAAATGCCTAAGTAAATATCAGAGAAAGCAGGGAGTAAGGGCTGTGCAACGACAAGTGCCAAGAAGTTCAAAAGGCACTCCCAAGGGCTCTGCCAAGTGGTTTTAACTGCAGGTGCCTGGGCACAGACCCTCAACACCTTTCCTGAAATTAAAGAAAAAGCCCTTCTCTCTGGAGCCCCCAATCCTCTGTGTCTCTCCTTCCCTCACCCAGTTAACTCTTCCCTGTGCCAAACTCAGCAGCTCCTACTGTCTGCCCCCCAAATTCCTAATCCCTTAGCTCCTCAAGCCCAGCCCTTCATGATGTAGTCAGTTTCTACCATCGAAAGTACCCCAAACACCTGACACCCCTCCTACAGGCACCAAATCTACTTCCCACCGTCCCATGTCTGTACCCAAAACTCCCAACCAGAATGCTGTGTTTGAGTTCTTCTGTTTTTCATGCTTCTGGTCCCGCCCCCATGCTTCTCATGGCTTAGCAGCCAAGGGCCACTTTCTAATTTGCAGCTTTTACACTCCTGAAAACTTGGAAGACCAGAAAATTAAAACTAATCCTATCTCCCTAAAAACTATTTCATCCTTTGGGACCTGCACAACTTTCAACTCCTGTGTTTCCCTGGCCCTCCCATCCTCTGAATTCATGCAGACATATATACAATTCTACTCAGCATCAAAAAGACATCTCTATCACTTCCCTAATGACTCTGTCAGAATTGGATTATATACGTATATATAGATATATATATATATGTATATACATATATATCTATGACAAAATTCCCTGAAAGCAGGCCCAATACCCTTCCCATTATGCAGCAGGGCAAGCACATTTCTCTGGTTTAATCTACAGTGTAAAACATAAGCTGATGGGCTACAGCTCAGGCACTGTGCTAAGTACAAAATTTCCTTGTTATCTGAGGGAAGCTCTTTGAGTAGTCTGTTAGCTTCTCAATATACAGAAGCTGTGTGACATTTATTTTGACTGCCTGAAAGCCAACTAACTTCTGGTTTTCAGCTGCACTGTGACAATACAGGGATGTCAGGCAGTAGTAGTATTAAATATGGTCACGCTGAAACTTCAAGGGAAGAGCATGGACTCCTGACTTACTAAAAACCCTTACTTAATATTTTTACAACACACTTCAATCTCCAGTCTTCAATCTCCTGTTGGAGTTGGACTAGTTGATAATTACCTGGCTTTAAGGTCCCTCTTCCTAAACAGCAACTAAGTGTCATAAATGATGTTTAGGAAAAACAGACACACCAGTGCCTCTTGGAACTGGATTATTCACCCTTTGATAACAAACAGGAAGGTTGAGGAATGCCCACCTGCAGTCAACCTCACCAGAAAGATTTGGTTACAGACCTGCAGTATCACACTCAGATGTGATTCTCCAGGCCTTGGCTTTCTCTGACCTGCCTGATAAGGGAAGGGCCTCAGCTATTTAAAGCATTACATTAAAAAATCATGTTTTTACAGTGACCCAAACGCTTGTAGGCTCCAAGAACAACAAAGCAGGACTTACTGCCATTGTCGTCAGAATCCTCACTGCTGCTGGGAAGGCGACCTCGTTTCATGATCTCCCCGGGAAACAGCAGGCAGCCTGCAAAGCAATGAGACAGCACTTAACCCAAGATGATAATACACAATCATCAAGTTGTGCTTCAGATGGCAGCCCAGGATTTACAGCATACAAAAGCAAACAATCGGCTTTAAGGAGCATTTGAATTGTAAACAGTAAAAAGACCAAGGATACATAATTAGGCGCAATCATTAACAGAACAGGTTCAAAAAGGAGGGGGGAGGGGTGGAGAAGTCACGTATCAGTAGATTTCCCAAAGGTGCCAGGCTTCTCTCTAGTTCCAGTTGACATTATCACTACCAACTACTCCAGGAGTCTTTTTAGCTGACTGGCGGCAAGCACTGCAGGAAAAAAACCAGCGGCAACGAGCACAGTGCTTCCTCACTACAGACAGATTCATATTTTACGTGTGTATATGGGGGATGGGGATGAGGCTGTGTCTGAATATGTGAATATTTACACTGCACTGGGCATGATTATGCTTCTCAGGCAAATTTTGCTAAAATAATCCTAAAAGCCAAATAACCTGGAGTTCTAGGAACAAAATAAACGGGGGATTGGGAAAGCAAATACCTCCTCCAGCCATCTCCAGCCCCTCAGCACTCACAGCTAGCTGGAACAGGAAAGGAGCAGACATACAATTTCTGATCCATCTCCCTCCCCTTTATTCATGAGAAAACTGGAGCCAAAATGTTTCAGCAGCAACTTGCCCAAGGTCATACTGTAACCAGGAGCTTTGAATTCCAAAACCAATTTCACTGCACTTGACCCGCCTCCTTATATCCTGATCCAACCAACCTAACCCAGTCAAACAGACACCTGGCCTGCCTTGCTGACTCCTTCCAAATGATAAAAGGCCCCCAAGCACCACCAGGTAAGAGAATGACTGCACTCAGTTGAGTGCAGTGGACTGAGATTAAAAGCCAGTCAATGAACTTTTTAAGTCATATGGTCATAATTACACAGGCACCTCTCTAAAGAAATCCAAAAAGCTTTTTTCCAAACTGAAATAACTAACCCCTTTGACATTGTTAGGACCCTGATCTTACTGCATAGCAATGATTCCCAATGGAGGAAGAGGGCTTTTCAAGTGAGAGGTACCCACCCAGTCCCTGAGAAAAGAACATCCCAAGGTCCCCTTCACTAGGAATCGTTGCATTAGAATGTGGTATGTTTGTTTCCAAGAGTATGGTGCACAGGCATGGTATGGAGCAAAATGTGGAGAACCACTGTGTTAGAACAAGACAGAAATTAGAAACCCAAAGCTCTACCCTAAATGGACCTATAAAAGAACAGACCAAAAAAAAGCAGAAGATACATCATACTGTTCCCACCTACCAACAAACAGACCTATATGATTCACTCAAATATTCAGGCCCTACTCCAGAATTCTAACACTTTATATTTTCTTTCTGACACACTTACCGGTTAAGGTTTGTGGTTTTTTGTTCACCAACTGAACAATTCTTCAATAAAAGACAGGAGTTGTGATCTGGGTCATGGGCTATCTTATGGGCTAGAGTTTCATACTGCGGGGCAGGGTCACAGTCCTAAAATCCACCCACCCTTTTTCTGCAGAGTCCCCTTCACTCATAACTAAACACCCAGTAATCTAGAACTTGGCCTGGAGTAGGCCCATTCCAGTCAGAACCTTCCACAGCTAAACACCTGTAGCCCAGCCCCCACCTGGAATGACTATCTTCCTTGCCCTGTCACCATGTGCCAAAAACTGACAGCTAAACTCACCTCCAGCCTTTCAGAAGACAGTCCTCCTTACCTCCCAACAGGAGGCACAAAGAGAAAAGGGAAAAGCAAAGGACCACACATTCCTAACAACTAGCCTCAGCTTCTCAAGGCCCAGGTTACCAAAGACCTTTATAAAAAACAAAAACAAAAAAAACAGGAAATTAAGAAAAAAAACACTACCTAAAAAGGAATTCCTTAAAAGTACGGTGCGATGTGGCACAAGAAGGGTGCAGCTCCCACCTCCTGAGCAGATGTGTAAGAACTAAGAAAGAGGTGTAGAAAGCCCAAGAAACACTCCCCAGCCAGAAACAAGGAAACTAATGCTGATAGTATCTCCATTGACTCAGACAACTTAAATTTATCTAAGGAGAAGAGTTTGGAACTTAGAATCATAATATTTTTGAATGAAAGCATTCCCCTCCTAGCCTTCAAACACAACTCCTGGAGAAAACAGTCACTAAATAAAAAAAGGAAGCACTGGCCAAAATAGAATGATGCTCCTAAACACACATAAAACACACTCTCAAGCAAAATTATACAAGTAAAAGAATAAAAATAGTCTTTTCCTCCTAATGAATTCTATTTTCATCCATCCCGAAAGATCTTGAGAAATGAAGGTTGAGAATGCTACACTGTACTTCTCCAGGGAACCTGGCACAATAAACAGGGCTGGTGCATGGCAGAATTTCTTCCTCTGTGGCTCTAATGTACTTAAACCTTGACGTCAGGCTAATTCATCTTACCTGGGGTTACCTGCTACTTCAAGAAATCAAAGTACATGCTACTATCTTTAAGATATACAATACAGGAGTTGTATGCTTCAAATACCTGTCCAATAAAAGCCAGTGCAAACGGGAGAGGGCCCCCACATCATTACCATCGCTGACTCTTTTACAGCATGGCTGTTTATTATCTAGATGGTGGAAGGCGCCCCAGAAAATGACCTGTTTCTGACCTCACGGAACTTCTGGTCTAGTTGAGGAGCTAGACAAGTCAGCAGAAATTCAGTAACAGTGCACCTGACAGTGGTAAACACAAGGCCCTGAAGGAACAGAGGCTGATGGAGTCAGGGAAAAGTTCTGAGCAGAGTCCTGAAGAACAAATAAAGGGGAGGTATCCAAAAGTGCAAGTACAAGATTTTGGGCAAAAAGCATTCAAGTATTGGGGCGTCTGGGTGGCTCAGTTGGTTAAGCATCCGATTTCGGCTCAGGTCATGATCTCACAGTTCATGGGTTCTAGCCCCACATCGGACTCTGTGCTGACAGCTAGCTTAGAGCCTGGAGCCTGTTTCAAATTCTGTATCTCCCTCTCTGATCCTCCCCTGCTCACGCTGTCTCTCTCTTTCTCAGAAATAAATAAGACATTTAAAAAAAATTTTTTTAAGCATTCAAGTATCTGACAATATACACATAACCTACCATATTACTCTGCACAACATCTTCCCATTCAGAATCTTACTATTTGCTCATCTCTACTAATATATATCCCTTTTTTACCTTATATCCAATTGCCATGGCTTACTAATTCATAATGTAGGACTCTTTCAAGTTCCTCTAACTTTGCCCCACAGGTTTGTCTTCAAACACCTATACCTGGATACCTTTCATCACCTTCCCTTCCATTCTCCATGCCCACAATCTCCTACCCCTTCCCATTATCACAACAGATTAATCCTCTCTGTGAGGCGACCAGCATAAGCCATTCCCTATGCAAATCTCTTCCTGTGTTTGCAACTGGGTCCAGCCAGAAACTCATCTGGTGTCTCAAAACTCTAAGCATCTCTCCTAACATCTCCCCCAAGGTGAGGCTTGTCTCTGCTGGGCCAGGCCTCTTTCCGTTCTCAGCCTCTGATGCTGCTGGCCTCTTTGCGTTTTTTTCCCTACGTACCCCAATACCACCTTTCTCAGGGGCTTAGCTAAGCAACCAAGCATGGTCCACCATTCCAATTAAAAGTACTTGTATTCTCTACCAGTCATTTCATCTTTTCTAAAAGTTCTTTTTAGAACTTTTTCACCTACTTTTTAATGTGCTATTTTCTTTATCAACTCCTGCTTTGCATCATCACCTAAATGTTTCATACATGTGTGTCTCTAAAAATTTACAATAAATTCATCAGAATGGAAATCTTCTTTAGTTAAATATGAAATAAAGACATCGCAGAGAGGGCTCCAAGCAAACCCAAGCCGCACAGGGCAACTACAAGAAAATGCGCCAGGAACTCTGGGTCCAGTCCTCACCCAGACAGTCGGCTGGGTTTCACCAAAACTGACTCAAAGTGATGCAACTTACACTCAAAGTGTCCATTTGCCATGAGAAGCTTAACAGCTAAGCAGACAAAAATACTAATTATTAGGCATTTGGGATTTTGTCCAAAAAGAGGAAGTCTACCTAGGAAGTCTGATTATAATAAGGACATTGCCTAGAAAGGCCAAGTTAGAGGAGGCTGTTGGCCAAAGACCCTGGCTGGATCAGTCAAGTGACAATCCTTTGGCACCTCCATCTCACTGCAGGGAGGGACATGCCAAGACAACCAGGCACAAGTTCACTGCTTGGGGCACCACCTCCCCAGGAAGCATGGGCACTATTTATACTACAATCCCTATTGACATTACAAGTAAATCACTTTCCTTCCATCTCTTCTGACACTCAGGTTAAAACCAGTAGACTAATCTATTAATTAAACTTGTATTAAGTTGGATACCCAAGATACAGTGAACAAGATATGGAATGGCCCATGGGAAGACACAGTAAGCAAATAACTAGACAAGCAGCTTAAGTGTGGTAGGGAGACAAAGGTTACAGGATTACCATTCACAGGACTACGGTGGGAGATGGGGTACAGAATGAGATCACAAGGTACCTCAAAACCTTGAAATTTAAGTTTCCTCAGGCAGAAACCAGGGGGGAAAAAACCCATCAGCCATCAGCTGAAGGAACTCATCTCCAAGGTGGCTCAGGAATTTGAAAAAAGAGTTAACAAGTTCAGTGACCTGGGTGTGGTCTCAGGGAGGCATGAGTGGTATGTGATTCTAAGGAAGAACGGATGGGAAATGACTTCAGGGATAAGGAGTGAAAGGGTTTGACAAAAGAATATGATTAAGAATTTGAGGATTGTTTATTCAATGCTATTCCTGGGAAAGAGGGACCGATTTGAGGAAAACAAACTGTCTACTTACTTGAATTACTCACTCAAGCAGAACAGGGGCCATTTATCAGGCCATAAACTCTATAGTTACAATAAGGATTACACCCTAGTGACTATCTTATGGCTCATATGTAGAAAGCCAGGTTTCTTCCTCCAAGTGTCTACTTTATCCATTATGTTTTATTCTCATTTATTTCACTCTAACGGAGTTCTAGAAGGTACTCAATACCTCTAACTACTTCTCTATATTAACCATCTAATTCAATGCTATGTCTATGTATTAAAATAAACTGTTGGATGAATAACTGAGTTCATACATTAACAGAATCCAACACTCACTGGGCTTTATAGAATTTGAGATGCTTTCACTTTAATATCTAATCGACCTTTAACTGGAGTTACTTCTGTCACATTATTCTTAAATTTACTGATGTCTTTCCATTTTCTGCCAAAGTTAATCTAATACCTAAATGGACTGTATTTAAAAATGTATTCAGAAAATGTGTAGTGAAATGTGTATTAAAAATGTATATAAATGAGAATATTTTCAGACACCAAGTCATCTTTACATAAAAAGTATTTTATAATGAGCTAGTTCCTTTCTGTTCTGTTTGCTAAGTTCATACAATCTGAATTATTTTTAAATATTATGTAACTGATAGTATAATTCTTAAGTTATTGATCTTTGAATAACCCTCCCATAAAAAAAAAAAAAAACTTGTATTTTCTTAACAGGTCACCTATGGAGTACACAGTACTCAATGTAACAAAGTATTCAAATATAATAATTTCTATTCCTCAAGTGAATATGAAAGAAATCCAGCTAGTTTCTTACCGGTTTTTTTTTTTTAAAGACATTAATTGCTCAGAAGTTTTTCAAACTGGCAACACTATCAACTTTATATGCTAACAGTCTAAAAATACTAGAGTGACTATTACTCAAACACAGCTTTCTCACTCTAAGCAAAGGGTTATATCTGGTCAAAAAAAAAAAGTCACATATTTGATTTAACTGACAAACTGCTTAGATCTTAAGTGTTAAAGTTTTAACCTTGTCTAAATATTTCAAACTCCCCAAAATGGGAACTTTTAAAAATGTCTTTTATAATGTCATACATCAAAATCTATTTTAAAAATGCTGCCCAAGCTACTACAGAGCCTTTGCAAAGACGTCACACTTGAAAATATTCAGAAAATTTATATTAGCAATAAATAACCTCTCCCAAGAAAGATCAGATAATCATGACTACAATATTTACTCCTATAAACATCACTAATAAAGCCCAAATGCTATACCACATTAATTCACTGTAAATTCTTCAAATATAAACTCGGTCTTTTAAAGCCAATAGAAACATTTTTTAAGATTTTAAAGAATTTACAAATTTGAGTGATTCTAAATGAATCACAAGCTGCTCCCATTTGCCGATTTATAAATAATCTAATCTCTGCTTATGAGCCCTAAAAACAATCAAACCCCTCCCAGGTCTCTCTAATCATCACTGACTCAAATGGAGTCAGCAACTGAAGAGCAGCTATGACAAAACAGTGCAATTATTTGTATTTAGAATTTTTTTAAAATTTCTCTTAATATGGAATAAATGAATTCACACCAGAACTTAATAAAGGTAGTCAGTCACCATGACCAATCTTGAGCTTCTATCTCTATTTCCATCTACTCAGAATTCTTTTTTGTTAGATCTACACGTTCAGATATGGAAAGATGCCAGAGACACATTAAGTAACACACCAATCTGCAAGGGGCGGGACCTGAATTACAGGCCCATTTACATATAAAAGGGACAAAAGAAGATAATATATATAAACACCAACTGCTTGCTTATTCATTTCTGAAAGAACATAAAGGATATTAATAATGGTGTTTATTTCTGAGAAATGTGACCAAAGTGTTCCAGATGGAACGGTTTAAGAACTTTTACTTCTCTTTATAACCTTTTATATGACTTTTAATTGCTTAGCCATGATCCTGTGCTACCCTTAAAATAGTAAAAATTTAAATGTCAAAACCTTTCTTTCCTGGGAAGACCCTGGTAGCACAACTTCTGAGTCCCTTGCAAAGCACCAGCCTAAAATAAGCAGCCATCAAAAAACTATTTATCCCCCACCTCCTTCTTAAGATGGAGTACCAACTGCTTGTGTCTGGCTTCTAAAGAATGTTTCATGGAATACAGCAGAAGGAAAAAAAGCAGAAAAGGTAATAGGTAAAAGGTAATACCATAAAATATTATTATCACCCACTCACTATTTGCTTCAAAAGCAAAGGTTTTCAAAACACGTAAGAATAGCCATTACCAGCAGAAGGTCACTAAAAATAAGAATAGGAAAAAACTAACCTAGACAGGAAAACTAGGGTTTAAACTACCTTTAAAGAATAAACATTCAACTTCCTATCCATTTCAAGAGTAGTACTATTTTGGAAAAAAATAAAAATAAAAAAGCTACATTCCAGAGATGGCTACCAAATAGGCCATTTCCTCCACCCATCATGGCAGGCATGGTTAATAAATTGAGTCATTCTTTTCCACAAGCCCAGACATGACTTCACAATCCTCCTTAACACAGTGCTACCACTCAGAATTCATGAGATAAAGCCCCTATTTGCCCATATTCCTACCCCTCCTTACATACTGTTTTTGACAATTTGCCAGGGAAAACTAAGGTTTTTTTCTCAGGGACTCACTGAAATCAGGTATTTTTTGATTCAGTCTGCCCTAGGATCTATGAACCAAATTCTAATGTATATTAGATATATATTATATATCTCCACACGAATCAGGTCAAAGACTAAAAGTCCTCTGATGAGTAACACTTAAAAAACCAAACATTACAGAGGATAGTTTCTGCATGAACCAAGGTAAGAAAGAGTAAGGATGTAAAGGAGTCTGTCTACAAACCCTTGGAAAAGTCAATAAATGCGAAGTGTCTACAGGGTAATTTTAAAAGATTTTTAAGCGTTCAAACCAGATGTTCCTATACAGGATATACAAAGCAGCTTCTGCAAAAACCAGACTCAACCAGCTAATGACAATTACACTGTGCACAGATTGAAATGCAGCTGTTTTGAGGAACTTTGTTCCCTGATTATAGCCGGTTGTCAGAAACTATCAGTTACCACTAACAATGTTAAGTCACCAAAAATTTTTAAAGTACTGTTAAAAAGACAATTAAAAAAAAGATGACTCCCAATATATATTAGAGGACCTAGATAGCACAACGCCTTTATACATCCGAGTTACACACGAAAACAAACATTTCATCATAACTGCACAAGTCGTGTTATTATGGTCATGGAGACATAAAGATGGTCTCAAAATCTAGCAGCAAGGTCTGGAAAAGTATTCTGAGTTCATGGCTTAAAGGAGTGTCACCCCACGAACTGGATCTATAGGAAATCTTCCCAAAAGAAACCCATAAATAATCACAGTGCTAGAAAACATTTCAGAGATCATTTAATCCACTTGTCCTAATTTAATTTTTTTTTAATGTTTTTTTTTTATTTATTTCTAGGAGAGAGAGACACAGCGTGAGCAGGGGAGGGTCAGAGAGAGAGGGAGTCACAGACTGAAACAGGCTCCAGGCTCTGAGCTGGCAGTCAGCACAGAGCCCGACACGGGGCTCGAACCCACAAACCGCGAGATCATGACCTAAGCGAAAGTCGGACTCTCAACCGACTAAGCCACCCAGGCGCCCCCACTTGTCCTAATTTTAAAGAGGAGTACACTGAATTCTGGAGAGGTTAACCAGCATGAGCAAAGACACACAAGTCTAGAGCAAAGCCGGTCTCCAAACAAAAGACCAGTTCCCAAGGTGAGCGGGCATTCCAATGTCAGCCACTTCCTCCCAGGTGAGTCCTCCCAGGTGAACAGACCACAAGCTTCCGCCTCTGGGAAGTACTGTGACTTTTAAAGACATTATCTAGAAGATTTAGGCCATTTACTGTATATTATCAGGGGGCAGACAACTAAAATATAATCCATGAAAAACAGTCTGTTAAGTTAGAAACTGAAACATGGTTTCCTGGCAAGCTGATAGGAAGGTGGTTGTAAATCCCATTCCGCCTGGTATAGCATTCAAAAGGTAGAGCTGGAAGAAGAGAGTGCTAGTTTTCTGAACACTAATCACAGGGTTGTGGGTCCTCAGAACAGCAGACATTGGCTTCTGATTGGTCAGACACACACATCCTACTTGGAGAGAAGTTACCTCCTTCTGTAGGGAACTCCAGTTTATAATGCATGTTCCTTTTCTAAGGACTTCTTGGCCTGGCCCCCCTTGAAGAATGTTGACTCCCTAAGGGTGCTTTCCCAGGTACACAAAGTCCCAGGTTATAAATTCTATCCTCAAAGGGGATATAGGAACCAAAGAGTTAAGAACCACAGTCCTCAGACTACCAAACTCCCTCCACATTTATCAAACAAACTTCTGATTTCAACTTATTTTCAAGTTCCTACCAGAAAGGTAACTTAGCCCCAGCAGAAGTAATCTGGTGACCAGGTAATGCTGAGTCTCACTATAAAAAATCAAAGTTTCAGTCTGTTTTCATCCAGCCCCTGAACTAAAAATGGTTTTTACATATTTAAATGGGGGGAGATCAAAAGAGCATCTCATGACACATAAAAATTACACAGAATTCAAAATTTCACTGTCCATAAATAAAGTTTTACTGGAACACAGCCATGCTCATTCATTTACCTTTTGTTGTTTTCACACTTCAAAAAGCAAAATTAAACAGTTTTAACAAGAGACCCTCACACCCGCAAAGCCTAAAATATTTACTATCTTAGGTGGCCCTTTCCAAAGAGTTTACTGATCTCTGCTACAAATCAACATACTGACAGTAGGTTTATAAACCAACATTATGTAGGTTCAGTGAAATGTAAATCAATGACCAGGTCCTGAGCAAACAAGTGCCTTAAAGCTTACAAAGTTAAGGATCAGACACACTCGTTCCTTAAGAAGTTTTTAACTAGAACAGGTAAGACTCAAAAGACAAAACACTCAAAAGAGGCGAAATGAAGCAGGATGCTCTAAGCCACTTAAATAAAGGCCATGTCTAGAAACCTCTGAATTTTTCCTCAAACCCCTGAGACTTACTTGGAGCCAGTGTATACTAAATTATAAAAATTTCTAACAAGACTGTTATCTGACTTTCAAGCCAATAACCAATAAGCTAAAAAAAAAAAAAAAAACACTGTTCTATACAGGCTTTTTTTTTTTAAACATTTATATA
Source organism: Proteles cristata cristata (assembly GCA_017311185.1). Classification (NCBI taxonomy): domain Eukaryota; kingdom Metazoa; phylum Chordata; class Mammalia; order Carnivora; family Hyaenidae; genus Proteles; species Proteles cristata. The sequence goes on along the minus strand of JAESUZ010001412.1, from coordinate 801,755 downwards.
TTTTTGAGAGACTGAGAGAGACACAGTAGGAGCAGAGGGGGAACAGAGACACAGAATCCAAAACAGGTTTGTTTAGCCATACACAGTTAACAGTGGTATAAAAGGATCACAGAAAAATCATAAAAAGTCATCACCGGAATCTAAACACTACACTGATATCCAAAGATACAGTTAAAGGTATCCTCCAAATTCCTGAAATGGCATGCAAATTTCAGTGTGTTTAGATTTTTCTGGGAGAGAAGTTCCACAGGTCTCAGATCTTAAGTATCCTTGACTTAAAGTTACAAGCCACAGTACTCAGCCTACACATCTTGGGTGCATCATTAGATTTCAAGGCTGAACAAGTGATGCTTGTAAAGAAAGATGACCATGAGTAATCAAGAAAAATCCCATGTTTAGTATACTTGTTTAGTATACTAAATCATGGTTAGTATATTTGTGTTAAACAAAAGCAAACATGCAACTTGGCTCCAATTCTAGCAACTTGTTAACCTTACCAATTCTTGCTCCTTACTCTGGAGTAAGGAGAAAAGAAAAGAAACAAACTACTCATTTTATTTTTCATTTGGACTCTTACCACTGAAATCTTCACTTAAACGCTAAGAAACTTAAAAGCTAACAGATTTAAAGAAATCTCCTATGGGCGCCTGGGTGGCTCAGTCAGTTAAGCCTCCGACTTCAGCTCAAGTCATGATCTCACAGTTCGTGGGTTCAAGCACTGCACTGGGCTCTATGTGGACAGCTAGCTCAGAGCCTGGAGCCTCTTTCGGATTCTGTGTCTCCCTCTCTCTCTGACCCTCCCCTCCTCACGCTGTCTCTCTCTCTCTCAAAAATAAATAAAACATTAAAAAAGAAAAGTTTTAAAAAAAGAAATCTCCTGTGCAGACCTTAAATAATCAATACTATATACACAAACATAAATTACTGCCAATTGTGAGCACTTTTAAATCAAGAGACAATTGTGGTTTAATTCTTTCAACAAACAAGCCTCCAAAACCCAAGGTTTTAAAAATGAACTTACTTCAACGATCTTCCATTAATTAATTATGTTTTAACTCTACCTGGAGAATCAAAAGCAAAAAATAAATACTGGACTGGTTTTAGAGTAATCAAAAGTTAGAACCTAACTACACTGTATGTTAACTAACTTGAAAATAAATTAATAAAAAAAAGAATCTTGAAAAAAATGTTAGATCCTGAACATCTGTTAAGTACACATAATATACCATTGGTCTAGAGTTAGTAAAGGATTCTGAATGGAAATTTCCAGCAACTAAGCTTTCCATTCCAGGTCTAGCAATATTTTTGTTGCTTTCAGGTGAAGAAAGACATCGCATTCAAGGCTTAGGCCAGATAAGGCCACAAATAACATGGCCAGAGTCAGGAGCAATATCCTCTCAGGCTAGATTTTCTCTGGACTCTGAACATTTGACCCTAAGCTAAACTTGCAGACAAGATACCACTTCCACTCAAAGGTAAAAAGACCCTCTAGGGCCACCCTGGCATATTTTAGGAATGCAGGGTAACTTACTCCATCTGAGTCCACCAACTGCAAAAACATCAAAACATACACCCCCACAATCATAATAAACCAATAGATTTATAGAAGTACACCAGATAAAAGACAATAAACTCTCAAATAAGCCTCAACTTTCTGAAATATCATACTACAAATAGTAAACTTATTAATTGTCCAAATTTTAAATACATGTGTTGCAACATCTTGAAAATGGAGAAAACAGACTGAAACCTAAAACTTTCAAGGAAATAACTTAATGTCTCAAGAATTAAAACACTTCCCCAATTAAGGTTCCTACAAGGCTTCTGATACTATCTAAGAAACTACTGACTCCAAGCAAAGCCACTCTTTACTTAAAAATTATAAAAAGTGGCACCTGGGTGGCTCAGTCAGTTAACCTCCCAACTCTTGATTTCAGCTCAAGTCCTGACCTTTCCTAGTCATGAAATTAAGCCCCAGTCAGCTCCGTACTGAGCATGGAGCCTACTTGGAATTCTCTACCTCTCTGCCCCTCCACATCTCAAGCACAGACACATTCTCAAGATAAATATTAAGAAAATTTTTGTAATTAATTTAACAAATTAAGAGTATTGTGAATGTGGTGCCAACATTTTAACTTACAGGGAGGGAATGAAAGAAGTTTTAACACTGGCAAAACTGAACTGAGCCAAACCTTCTCATGCCAATCCAAATAAAAAGCAAAATGAATTGGTCAAGATGTCTATTTTATTAACCTTGTGGGAAAACTGGGTTTATAATGCAAATCCGGACAGCTAACTATAATAATAATGAGTGTCCCACAACACTAAAGAAGAGCTCCACCAACAGGAAGTAAGCAAACTGGGAGATTCATATGCCTCTTCCTAACTCCTGACAAATCCTAGATATCCTTTGATATCTTATGTTTGCTGTTCCAACTACCACAGTACTGAAACACAAACAGTTGATAATTCTTTTCCCAACAAACCTGCAGACAAATACATCAGGCAAATTTCCTTAAAGCACTTTCCAAAAAGATAATTTCTCAATCTAAAACCCAAATTACAATAAAGTGCTATTTGTATTTCCAACTTTTTAAAAATCCAGTCATGATTAATTCCAAAGGCTTGACTCCTCAATGTCAGAGGTTCTGTCAAAAAGTAAGTACAGATTAAAATCTACTTACGGGAAATAATAACCAGATGTAATAAATGATCCTCAGCTGGACAGTATTAATTTAGACAAAGCTGCTCTGTTATATTTTACGGCCAACTGTGGAAACCTGAATACATCTCAGTATTTGAGGAGATGAAAATTTACCAAGCTGGCCAAGGGGGGGCGGGTGAGGGAACCTCCTTAATACAGTAGGATTTCCATTAAAACATATATATATATATATATACACATATATATACACGCATATGCAATTATCTATAAGTGATCTCTGGGTGGTAGGAATGTGTTATTATATTTGTCTCTCCGTATTTTCTAATGTCCAACAATGTACATGGAACACCACCTCTCTAATAATATTTTAAGCTACTAAGGGCTCCTTAAAGTCAAAAATCAGTATTTATTAAGTCCCTACTATAGACTAGTCACATGGAGATCAGCTTTTATTTCAAATCCTCCAAGTTTTTAGCTAATCCTTCCCCCCAAGCTTCTGAGCTAAGCAACAGTTCATTTTAAAATCTAACATTTTCTTAAACTCCTAAGAGTTTTTTTCCTCTCATCTCACTTTCAGGCACACTTACCATTTTTCAGTACTCCCATTACAGCTCTTCTTTCAACTTAAGTAACTAATTAGACTAAAGTGCTCACTAAAATTTTTAACGAAACTAAAATTTTTCGTTACTTCTAAATGAACATATATGTAGCTTTATAATAGTTAAAACTTCTGTGGCAACCCATCCAACTTTTCTTACTACAAAGCAGCTTACCATTCTAAGACGGAATCAAGTTCAAGTTCTACTGCATATCAGGAAACTCCCTGTATGTCTCGCTGTATTAAAATAAAGGGAGAGGGGCGCCTGGGTGACTCAGACCAGTTAAAAGTCTGACTCTTGGTTTCTGCTCTGGTCATTAGCGGTTCTTGAGTTCCAGCCCCACCTCGGTCTCCGTGAAGCCAGCAAGGAGGTTGCTTGGCGTTCTCTCTCTCCGGCCCCCTCCCTCGGGCGCACGCACGCGCACACTCACACACTAAATTTAATAAAAAGATATCGGGAAACAAAAAACACTTAGCTGTAAAATTGTGTCTGTTGTAGACCTGAAAATTCCAAGTCCTATACAAATATAAAAATATACAAACTTAAGGAAGAAAAGAAAAATACCAATCAGGAAAGTCATCTGACTTTAAAATGACATTAAATGAGACCGAAATATTTGGAATAAAAGAGCAGTAAAACTCTGGGTTGCAGATATTTGTCATAAAGTGTCCCCCCAAAACATCCTCTGTATCCCTCCAACATGTGTTGCCCATTCTACAATTATTGTGTCAAAAATGTTAAATCAGTGTAAACGTGGTTATAATGAACTCTTCCTTTCTATACCTAGAAGTGATTAAATCTTGATTAGCTTTGGTGGACCACTACTAAACCAGCTTTCAAGGAAATAATTTCCCAGTACCTTAAAACTAGCTCATCAGCTTTGAAAGATAACAGCCTTGGGCTACAAGTAACTAAAAAGTAAGGCTTTCACAGTGGGTTTCCCGAAATGCAAAAAATAGTTCACCTAATAAAAACCTTTGGGAAAGAAGCCCCTAAGCATTCCCTTTAATGGAAACCTCAGATTCTCTCCCACTTCCCTTAAGATGTTGCTGTAGTAAGTCATTCAACTGCAGCTATCATTTTACAAAAAAGAAAATTTAAATTCCCTCTAGGACGGAGTAGACGGAGGGCTACAGACTCTCGCCCCCGGCGAGGCGAAGAGGGGCGCCTGTCCTCGTTACTAGAAAGCCAGCCAAAGCAGCTTTTAAACGGTCTTCGGGTGACGGCGCATTCCTAACGGGTTTCGAAGGCACGTTTAAATCGCCCGCTTTTTTGTTTGCTCGCTGCATTCACCGTGCGCCGGGGCTGCAGCCACCCCCGCGCGCCCGGGAGGGGGAGCCCAGGGTCTGGAAGCCCGGGGCCGGGTAGTTGGGGGGAGGGGCTGGAGTGGGGGAAACCCAGGGCAAGGAGAGCTGGGGTGGAGGACCCTGGGACGAGGAGCTCGTGTGGGAAGAATAAGTGTGGGGTGGGGTAAGGGTAGAAGGCAGGAGAGGGGGGAAATCCCGGGGTGGGGGTAGCTGGGCCGCCGCCCCGCACCAGAGAACGCTTCGCAAGGCTCCCGCCTCCCGCCAGGGTGTGCGCAGGGCCGCGGCTCCGCGCGGCGCCGCCCCCTCCCTCCCCGCCAGCCTGCCTCTCCTCCCTCTCCTCCTCCTCTTCCCGAGGCGACAGAAACAACAGCGCGGAAGGAGGGGAAAGTAACTCCCGGCACCTCCACCGGAATTAGCCCCGGTGCAGTGATGACACCTTCTCGTGGCGCAACCAAGCCCCGCTCCCTCCGCAGCGGCGTCCCCGCCGCCGCCCTCTCCATTTGAAAGTGGCCACCCCCCGCCGCCGCCGCCGCCGCCGCCGCCGCCGCTCCTCCCGCCCCGCCGCCGCCAGCTGCACCAATCCGCTCGGCCCCAGTTGCAAATCAAACGCTCCCTCGCGTCCAGAAGCCACTTGCGCCGCTGGAAACGGCCGCGCCGTCCCCCTCCCCGAGTCCCTCCCGGGCGGCACCTTTGAGCAGGGGAGGGCGCGCCGGCAAGAAACGGCTGGGAGATCGGAGAGGCGGCGGCGACCGCGAGCAGCCCCGAGCGGGCTCGGCTCCCTCTCCCGCTCCCGCCCCCAGACAGTTCTGGAAACTGTGTATCACCTCTGTCACAGGAAGCCATCCGGCGAGGAAGGCGGCGCGGAACCAACAAACAAACGCCTGCGGCCGCCCGCCGGAATCAGCGCGGGGACGGCGACGGCTTCGGGCCGTTCCCTGGGCGGGGGCGCGGCGGACGCCCCCGCGCCGCAGGCTTTGTGCGGGGCTCCCGCGGCGCGGGCGCGGCGGGCCGGGCGTCCCCGCCCCCGAAGCCCCCCACCCCAAGCCCCACGGCAGCGCCTCTGGGACCGTTAGGTGACGCTCCGGCCGCGGCCGAGAAACAAGCGCCTCGGCCGCTGCCCGCCCCCATTTCCACATGGAGCCGCCTCTCCTCCAACGCCAGAGGCGGGCTACAAAAGTTGGCCCCGGGGCCACCCAGCACCTGCCCACGTGCCGCGGAGGCTCCCTCCCGGGTCTACCCCATCCCCTTCCCCCCCGCCGCCCTAGGCCGCCAGGTCACCTATTACCGGTGGGAGGGGAGAGAGCCTGCTATTTAAACGCCCGCGGAAGTTGAGGCACCCCCACTGGCGGGTGCAGTGCACCTGCCTCCCGCCGCCGCGCTCCGCCACTTTGAGCAGCAGCCGCGTCCTCGGCCCCGCCTCCTGCCCGCAGGCGGGCGGGGGAGCGGGAAGGAGGTGGAAGGGATCGAATTTCTCCAGCAAATGGGACCGTTCCGACAGGATTCGGTTCCCTGGTCAACATTCCACATTCCATCCCTCTCCCGCATTTGCAAGCCAGCGCCAACAACCCGGAAAGCCTGCTGGCTACCAAACAACAGCCCCCAACTCACAAACACACACTCACAGGCACCAGACACGTGCACTGAAGGGCTTAGCAACTTGCAGTCCGGAGGTACACTGCACGTTCATTTAAGGCAGCAAAGCCAGAGCGACCCCACCCCCACAATTTGCAGATGGTGCCAAAGGTTGCAATTTGCAACCCGTTTTAAGTTCATGGTTAATCGGTACTTTGCTCTACCAGTGCAACTCCTTCCTAATTTCACCGATGAAGGGTTTTACACTTTACAGTCTCGCTTTAAGTAAAAGGTCTGATTGTTGGAAACCCAATTTGGAAGAATCTAATTGCCAAGCTGTCCCTAAACCCCTTGCTCACTGCCCTTGAATTGATGCAAAGAATATTTTGGACATGTGGTGACGCGGTGACAAGAGCCAGGGCTGCGGCCACCCTAACAGATGTACCTATGCACACACACACACCTATGTTTGGACAAATGTAGTCGTCCCCCCGCCACCACGGTCACACACACTCTGGATTCATATATGTACGCGGACCTGCGTTCTGCCATTGCCATCTGTCTACCAAGTTGCTACTATGCTTTCCACTTTCATGCAGCCTAATGCGCTTTGGCTTTTCAAAAATTTGTATAAACTAAAGCCAACTAAACTGGGCTTCTGCTCCCAAACGCTTTTAAATGATGATTCACCTGAAAACCGCATGTTCTTCGCAAATCCGAAAGAAGAAAAAGGTCTTAAGTCTTCAGCCCCCCAAAATTGAGAAATAATCATAATAAAACTTACTGATCCAACACAGATCAATTCTCAGGATCCAAAAATCATCTCCTCCTCCTCTGGCCCCCGCCCCAGCAATGCCCAAGTTACTGGTGGGATAGTAACGCTGCGCTCGGCAGCTGCCTGCCCTCCCTCCTCGCTACATATCGAGAACCCAATCTTTTGGCGCCATATTAATGACGTACTATATTATTTCCACTAGGCAGCGACCTTCGGCATTAAATTACTCCCGAGAACTCCCGAGCAAAGCAACAAAACCATCAAATATGGCTGAGCCTCTCGGCTCGTCCTGCAGCCGCCGCCGCCGCCGCCGCCGCTGCCGCCGCCGCCGCCGCCGCCGCGATACCGGGACGCGCACACGGACCCACACGCGGACACGCGCGGACACACGCGCGGCGCGCCCACCCCGCGCGCCCCCCGCGGCCCGCGCGCGTACCTGCTGCGGAAGGGTTCGGCGGCGGCGCTGGGCTCCACGCCGCTCGCTCCGCGCTGCATGAGTTCGGGCCGCGGCTGGCTGGCGGGCGGGCGGGGAGCCGGGCGGGCCCCTGCTCTCGCCGGCGCGCACACACTCGGCACTCGCGCAGGCAGGCACTCTCGGACGGGCGTTTGGCTTGTTATGGAGGAAGGGCTGTGTGAATCAAACTCATTTCTGGGTCACTGCTGCCACAGGGGGGAGCACTTTAATCCCTTGCCAAAACGAGAGGGTGGGGACACGAGGGCGGGGGGAGCGCGCCGGGAGTCCGCGGCGCGGGGGGCTCAGTCCCTCGTTAACTCTTCGCGGTCCTCGCCGCAGCCGGCTGGGCCTTCGTCCTCAAGAGCTGGCAAAGAGCGGCACTATTCAGCTTTTAAAATCTCTTCCTTCACTTCCCTTGTGAGTCTAGAAATTCTTGAGGTGTTTCTAAGCAAGGAGGTGGGCTCTTACATTACCCTCTCCAATCTGCCCCAGTTCCAACTCGTGTCTGATCTCATTGCACCTAGAAATGGATTCTTTCAAATTATTTTAAAATTATTTAGATAAAAATGTGACTATTGAAGTATGTAATCCGGGTGAAAGGTTTTATTTTTAGGATGAATGGCAAAGTAAATAGTTCTTTTGTAGTAACAGTTCTAGGAAGTTGAGAATTAGAATGACATTTTTAAATACAGAGAATCCCAATTTTGGAAACAGAATGCATCTTTACCCAAGTTTGTATCGAACCGACAAATGCAAGTGAGAATTAATTAATTCATTAGAAGTCAATGATTATTTATAAATGGACACTACCTTTATATTACACAGTATTGCAGAACTGGACACTGTCTTCCAAATGAGAGAATGGAGCCTAAAGCTTAAACTGGAGTTGCAGACTAATGTAAAATTAGTCATCAGAGACTTATTTGAGGGATATGTATGTGTAAAAATGGCCGGTTGCTGATTTTTCTCATAATACAAATTTGCTTTTTCATATGTAGGTTAACATAAAAGAAATTAAGAGTGTATATGACATTTAACTTAAAATGGAAAAAGACCTGGGTGCAGATTAAAAACTCCCATCCAAGAAATGTGAACAGTAATCACTAATTACAAAACTGAATAGTGAACCCATAGGGATGCTTATCTGCTAGAAGAATTCTGAAGATACCAGGTTTGATTTCACATAATCACCCGTCAATCTATCCCCCACATCAAGAACATAATAATCTGATAAAATGTGGCAAAACAAAACTAATTGAGCCTTTCAATTCTTTTTCAGAAAACAAGTAAGCCAAAGAAAATCGTAACTATAAAATGTCTTGTCTTCCTCTTCTGACGAAGAGCAAGAGACACCCCATCAGTCCTATTCGTATGCTCATTTAACATGTTCAGAAATCACACATGTAAAGAGCTATGCTGTCATTATTACTACTACTAGGTCACACTGCAGTTATTGTTATTTTCCTTCATTCACCTTACATATATTCTCCTGTAGAACCAAAACTACACAGGCTCCACAGACAGACAGACCACATCGGATCTAGCTCTACTAGTTCCCAGCCTGTGTGACTGTGGGATAAATGATGGAACCTCTTGAAGCCCCAGTTTCTTCATGAGTAATGAAAGGAGGTTAACAGATGCTAACCTGAAGTGTAGTTAAAAAGAATGAGAAAGCGGGGCGCCTGGGTGGCTTAGTCAGTTAAGCGTCCGACTTTGCTTAGGTCATGATCTCGCGGTTTGTGAGTTCGAGACCCGCGTCAGGCTCTGGGCTGACTGCCAGCTCAGAGCCTGGAGCCTGTTTCAGTCTGTGACTCCCTCTCTCTCTGACCCTCCCCTGCTCACTCTCTCTCTCTCTCTCCTAGCAATAAATAAAACATTTAAAAAAAAAAAAAAAGAATGAGAAAGCCCCATAAACTGCCCAACAGAAGCCCTGACAGCAGGAGGTCATCAATTCCCTGGGTCATTCCTCCTTATCTCTTTCTTGGTCTTCTCTGAAAAATTGCAACTTTTCTAAAGTCTTGCCAGCCTCACTACTCTCATTGTCCCTAAAAAAAAATCTAAATTACATTTACCACTTGACATTTTACTTGCTTTTTCTGACTGTCCCCACTCCCAACACATCAGGCAACAAAATGAAAGTGTATTAAACACATTTAAGAGAAAAGTAAAAAGGTAAGAGGGCACACAGATTCCCCGAGCTGATTCATTGATCAGTACTGATGGTCCCAAGAATATCCTCTCATTATGCCCTGAATTTGAAATAGGATGCACTGAGGGAGTGTTATGTGCTATAAACAGCTCTGGACTAGAAGTCAGGAGACTCCCACCAACTCACACTGTGACTCTAACAAATGTCTTTGGGCCTTAATTTTCCCAGTGAGATGATAGACAAGATGATATCTAATGCGTCTTTCTTCATTAACATTCAGTAATTTCTGATTGTTCTTAACAGGCTTAGAAAGTGGTGATTATTGAAGAAATGAAGAACAATTTGTTCCATAAGTATCATGTAAAAACATTTTGTCAATGATGATCAATAGTTAACATTTTTAAAATAATATAATATATGCCTTCTGCCATCAAACCACAAAGGAAACTTTTATACAATCTTTTTTCTAAAAAGGGAAAGTCAATGTCATGGTTTACCTTGTGGCAGCACAGATAATACAATCTAAAATAAGAAGCACTAAAGTGGCAATTAGAAAAACTAGTTTCTGGTTCCATTCTGTCACTAACTGTCTTTCTTTGCCAAATCATTCAGGATCACCATTTCCTGGTCTCAGAACAATTCTGTTAATTTATAGTTTATTACGGGGAGTGTAAGGACATTTAAGAAAATAGCTACGGGGTGCCTGGGTGGCTGTCAGTTAAGCCTCTGACTTCAACTCAGGTCATGATCTCCTGGTTCTGTTCAGTTCCTGAGTTCAAGCCAAACCCCGTGTAGGAATTTGCACTGACAACTCAGAGCCTGGAGCCTGCTTCAGATTCTGTGTCTCCCTCTCTCTCTCTGCCCCTCCCCTGCTCACGCTCTGTCTCTCTCAAAATAAAACATTTAAAAAAAAAATGTTTTTGTTTAAAAAAGAAAATAGCTACGAAGTAATCAGTATGGTTGAAATATCAAGATTCTAGTCTTTCCTGATCTGATCTGATCCGTGTTTGTGATGAAAATTACAATTCTATATACCTTCTACATTTTGCTGTAGTCACACACTATTCATTATTTCTTCCATAATATGGGTTAATATGAAATAAATATTTGGAACTTTATATTCATATTTCTAACTTTGAAACCATACATGATTAAACCCATGAATATTTAGTCATTTCATTTGTATGTACTTCCCTGTAGGTAAAGAATTAGAAGGCCTTGATAAAAGATTTAGAATTGTTCATAATTAATAGTTGGGTTTTTTTTTAAGTAGGCTCAAAAGAAAAATGAGTCAGAAATAAATATATTTTTGGGGCACCTGGGTGGCTCAGTTGGTTAAGCATCTGACTTCGGCTCAGGTCATGATCTCACGGTTCGTGGGTTCGAGCCCCACATCGGGTTCTGTGCTGACAGCCAGCTCAGAGCTTGGAGCCTGTCTTCGGATTCTGTGACTCCCTCTCTCTCTGACCCTCCCCTGCTTATGTGCTCTCTCTCTCTCTCTCTCAAAAATAAATAAAACATTTTAAAAAATTAAAAAATAATAATAATAAATAAAAATATTTCTTAAAAAAATAAAAAATAAAGTAGGCTTGGGGCATCTGGGTGGCTCAGTCAGTTGAGAGTCCAACTTCAGCTCAGGTCATGATCTCATGGTTTGTGTCTTTGTTAGTCCCTCATTGGGCTCTGTGCTGACAGCTCAGAGCCTGGAGCCTGCCTCAGATTCAATGTCTCCCTCTCTTTCTGACTCTCTCTCTCTCTCTTTCTCTCTCAAAAATAAATGAATATTAAAAATTGTTTTTGAATAAATAAAGTAGGCTCCACACCTAACATGGGGCTTGAACTCATGACCCCGAAATCAAGAGTTGCATGCTTCATTGACTGAGCCAGCCAGGCACTCACAGAATTGTTCATAATTAAAGTAAATGCATATGCTAAAAGTCCTATATATCTCATTCTTTTAGATAAATGAACAAGAAATTCTTACTAGCAAATACTGCTGCCAGTTGGTATACATTATGACATATAGAATTTTTTTTAATGTTTTATTTATTTATTTTTAAATATTTCTGTTTATTTCTAGGAGAGAGAGAGAGACAGCGCGAACAGGGGAGGGCCAGAGAGAGAGGGAGACACAGACTCTGAAACAGGCTCCAGGCTCTGAGCTGGCAGTCAGCACAGAGCCCGACGTGAGGCTCGAACACACGAACCGTGATTTCATGACCTAAGCGAAAGTCAGACGCTTAACCGACTATGCCACCCAGGCGCCCCAATGTTTTATTTATTTTTGAGAGAGAGAGACAGCGTGAGCAGGGGAGGGTCAGAGAGAGAGGGAGACACAGACTCCGAAGCAGTCCCTAGGCTCCAAACTAGCTGTCAGCACACAGCCCAACACGGGGCTCAAACCCAGACCTGCGAGATCATGACCTGAGACAAAGTCCGACGCTCAACCTGGGCCACCCAGGTGCCCCAACACATAGAATTTTTTTATTGCACAAGAGCTATCTTGGACAAAGTAGGTTGTGTTCTAAAAGTGTATTTGCACTTTACCTGTTTGAGACTTTGAATTTATGCACCAAATAAACCCTATAAAGAGGGTTTAGGTTGTCAAGTCATTTTTAAGGAAGTAATTTTTAATACTAAAAGGTAGAAAGAATAACTTTTTAGTAACTTTCAAAAATGATATTATTTGGGTGGGAGAGGATCTAGTTCAAAGAGAGATAAGGAAGTATAAATCTGAACAGGAAGAGTAAAGTTGAGAACCATATTCAGTACATTCCTGAAATTTTATGAAAAGAAACAAGAGGTGATGGGTAAGAGATTCACACTGGCGTTCCCTGTCTGACCAGTGGATGAAGTCACCAGCCCCAGACAGTCTGGTAACCCCTCCAGGTGGGTGGTTACAACCTTCAAATATATGGCATAATTAGAGGACCAATATATTCTTGTGGGTGTCAGTAACAACTAAATCATTTTTTTAATCTGAGGTTCTTTTTTCCTTTTCCTTTTTATGCTTGTTTTTTAAATTTTAGTTCTTTTAATTTTGTTGATTTTTATACTTTCAGCACAAGTTAAGATGTCAAAGAAAAACAAGTTCAAGAAGGGGACAAAACGGGACATCATTTAATTCAACCAAATGGAAATGTCTGAGACTCAGAGGGTTCAAAATAAAAAAATTTAAAAGAAAAGAAAAGCTTTCCTCTAATTATGAAAGGAAAATATGATAATGGAATTTTCAAAATTTAGGAAGATAATAAAACTCACCCCAGGGATAACTATTATAAACATTGCCATGTATTTTCAGTATTTTTTTTAGACATTTTTAATGAAATTGAAATGATGTCACACATTCTCTTTTACAATCTTCTTTTTCACTTGAAACCCTTTTTTTTTTCATTTCAATATTATACTTTTTCAAATACAAACTTTTTTTTTTTTCATTTTCAGGTCTTTGCCTCCATAGCACACCTTCATCTACAGGCCATTGAACCATGCATTTTCATTGTTACTCACAGGACCTTGTCAACTATTGGAAAGTTCTGCCATTTTTTTTAATGATTTTTTTTTAAGTTTGTCTGTTTATTATTTAGAGAGAGAGATGTGGGAGGGACAAAGAAGCAGTGAGAGAGAATCCCAAGCAGGCTCTGTACCATCAGCGCAGAGCCTAAAGCAGGGCTCAAACTCACAAACTGTGAGATCATGACCTGAGCCAAAACCAAGACTTAGATGCTTAACCAACCAAGCTGCCCAGGCTCCCCAAGTTCTGCCATTTTTAACATCAAATTCAAATATTTCCCATTTTATCCATGATCTCTGAGATGTCCAAAATTTATACTACTCCTTCAAACTTTCTGAAAACTCACTCAAATCTACCCCTCTAGCCTATCTTCTAGGCAGACAGAAGAGCAGTGGTAACTCAAAATGTGATCTCCAACCAGCCCCAGCAGCTGCATCTGAGAACTTGTCAGAGATGCATTATTTACAGCCCTACCCCAGACCTACTGAATCAATAAGGGGGATCCAATAACCTGTGTTTTTACAAACCTCCAGGTAATTCTGATCCATGCTCAAGTTTGAGAACCACTGGTGTAGACCTTACTCCTATCCACCAAACTCAAAATACAGGAATAGGCATTGGAGAGAAGGTCACAAGTAAACAGACAAGTGGGCCTATTCTCTGCCCACAATTTAGTTAAAAATATAAACAAATAATTACAACCAACTGAAGCATTGGGGGAAGTATATACCTAGATATCTAATCTTGTGTGTGTGTCCTGGAAGAAGGGTTGTCAGAGAAATCTTCTCAAAATAAGTAACCCTAAAGCTGAAACCTAGCTGTTAGCCAGGGAAGGAGGAGGAGGTAAAGTATTGCACGTATTTCTTTCTTTCCCTTTCTTTCTTTTTCTTTCCTTTCTTCCTTTCTTTCTTTCTTCATTTCTTCCACTTTTCTTCCTTCCTGCCTGCCTTTCTTTCTCTCTTCTTTCCTTCTTTCCTTCCTTTCTTTCCCTTTCTTTCTTTCTTTCTTTCTTTCCTTCCTTCCTTCCTTCCTTCCTTCCTTCCTTCCTTCCTTCCTTCCTTCCTTCCTTCTTTCTTTCTTTTTCTTTCTTTCTTTCTTTCTTTCTTTCTTTCTTTCTTTCTTTCTTTCTTTCTTTCTTTCTTTCTTTCTTTCTTTCTTTCTTTCTACAAAACTTCTGACTTCTCTGTGGAGAATGGATGGGGTAAGGGTGAGATAGGAGGTAGGGAGGCCAGTTAGGAGGTTTCTGCAGTTAGCAGGTGAGAGATGAAGGAGGCTTGGACTACAGTTATTGATCATCAGAGAGAGACAAGCAGACAAATCAGCCCATGATGGAACCATTATTAACACTGTCCCAGCTCTTTGGAGGTCTCCAGCTCACCCAGTTCAGCACCCATTCTGGAAAAGGCATGTGGGAACTCCTTCCCCCAACTAATTAGGTGCTGAGGGTATGTTTCTAGATCTTACAGGCTCCCTGGGACACCTTAAGAAGGTACCTGCTAGATAGATGTAGTCATTCTGGGAGAGAGCATAGTCTAGGGAAACCAAACAAAGGTCCTGCCAGGCAGTAAATAGGTTGAAGTCCCAGTACAGAAGAGTCCAAGCCCTGACCTTGTACACAGAGTGGATGCTCAAGCTCCATGGCCCCTGGTAATCAAAGAGCCAGCTTCCCCCAATGTGGTTGGGAGGACTCATGCCCTGGCAAGGATCTTGGGGGCGGGGGCTTCACAGGCTTGGATCCCATCTCAGGCCCCTCCTCCTTCACTACTCTGTCATCACCCTACAGGGTCCTCATCCCATTTTCAGAAAGCTCTGTTTTCTTCTTATATGATATACCTTAATGGCCCATTATAACCTGTGCCTGAACCATTAGCTAATGTAAAACTGTCTCCCTTTTCTCTAAGGCTGAGAGGGCTGGGTGCAGATAGGGAGAGGAAATAGGGAAGGAGTTGCCCTCCCACTACTTCAGTTCCAGTGTTAATGAGCCAAGAAAGAGGCAGACCAAACACAAGTTTCTGTGTTACAATTGTTTTATCATTCACTTTATTTCTTCTGCTGTAAAACATATTTAGTTGTGGACAAGACTTGGTGAGCTGCATGCCAGAGGTGAAGGAGAAATTGGAGTAAAAGATGACTCCCAGGTCTCAGGCTTCCACAACTGATTGGATTCTTTCATTTATTTAGCAGACATTCATTGAACACTGAGCTCAGGGCATACAATGGCAAACCCTTGCCCCCTCCTGAGGCTTACAATCGTTCTCAGAGTAGAGGAAATGCAGATGTGGGGATACAATGAGCTTGAGAAAACACTAACTAAAGGTGTTCAGAAGGCAGATAGTCCCCAGGAGTCTGGTTCTCTGGGAAAAGGCTGAGTTGTGTTGGGGAGGAAATCCTTCCTCTATTTTAAGGTCCCTCTAGCTGGACTTAGAGTCAAATTGACAGGAGGCAGATTAACAGGAGAAAATCAAATAGGCATATTTACAGAGAATCCACACAATAATGAAATTCCAAAGACAATGAGGCAACATGAAGCTTATTTGAGGTGTGGGGTTTGAGAACCCAAAAAGGAAGAAGGCCATTAGCAGGAAAGTGAAAGGAGATTTTTTGAAAAAGAAAGGTTGCCCTGTTATGTAGATAAGTTTCTTAGGTAAAGGGGAGTCTCTATTAATAGCTCTCTTCCTGGTACAGGATCTCCTTTCCAATGTAAATTTAGGCAGTTAGGACCAAGAAGACACCTTTTCCTGCATTTGCTGAGTTTTGATTACTTTTAACTCAAAATAATGTTCATTATAACGTGGCCCATCTGCTTGGAGGGGGGCACTTGTTGGGGTGAGCAGTGGGTGTTATATGAAATCCAACTTGACAATAAACTATGAAAGAAAAATAAAATAGAATAAAGTGGCCTCTCTGGCTAGATGGGTGATGGGTACTGAGGAGGGCACTCTTGTGACAAGCACTGGGTGTTACATATACGTGCTGAATCACTAAATTCTACTCTTGAAACCAATATTACACTATATGTTAAATAAAAATTTAGAAAAAGAAAAAAACAATGGCCCATATTGAGCAGCCTGCCCTTGGCCCCTACAGTTGCAAGTATTGTTTTGGGAGTAATTGGAAGTATTTACAAAGAAAGAAGAAAAGAGAGCCTAGGCTCAAAATTCAGGTGTCACATTTAAAGGATAGGCAAAGAAAGCGGCAAAGCTTCAATGGTTTCACTAAGAACTGTCCAGATTAACTGAAATGTTTTAGCCTACTTCATGCCTAGGTCCGGACTTCTGAGGACCACTGGAGAAAATCACAGACTTGTGCTGATTGGTTTCACAATGTATTCATTATCCTCCTTCTCCACGATGTCCTGAAATCACTCTCCATTTCCTCGGTCAGTTCAGTCTCCCATTCGCCTCAGGATAATTCTCAGAACTTTCTTCCCATCCTTAGTCTGCCATCCTGCCGTTTATCTTAGCACTTTCAGCAGAGTTCCCAATTTCCTACATCAGACAAGTAACAGAGCCGGATGGACAGGAAAGCCTTTGACCTTCTACCAGCAAACTTGAAAACAGTCTTCCCTGCAGGCCCATCTTCTCCCTTCTTTCCTGTCACAATGGGAGAGAGATGACCTTCTCTCCCCTGGACTCAGAATCCCGTGAGACTGGCCCACCTCCTCTGTTCTCCAAGTGCTTGGAGATTAGCCCTTCTTTTTCAGGTACTTCTATTTCCCTGGTTATTGACTTCTTCCTAAACACATTTAAATATAGTTATATCTCCACTAAACAAAACAAAACAAAACAAAACACTCTCAAAGCTCTCTTCCTATTCCTTCTTTATAGTCATACTTTTAGAAAGAATGGTCTACACTCCCTCTTGAGCCCACTGATATCTGAAATGATGTCCCCAGACACCCCAGTGAAACTACTCCTGGTAAGATCACCATTGACATTCCTTATTACCAATTCTAGTGGTGATTTCCCATTCTTGTTTAGCATGACCTCCCACTAGCATTTGACACTGTTGCCCATTTATGTTCTGTTTTTTCAAATGCTTTCATCTGACTTGCATAACACCAACAGTCTTCTGGTTTCTCTCTTACGTCTCTAGCCTCGCATAATTCTTTTGCAAGTTTCTCTTTTGTTAAAGAAATGCCTTAGACAAATTATTTTTGATTTTTAAAAAAATTTTTTTAAGGTTTTATTTATTTCTAGGAGAGAGAGAGAGAGAGAGACAGCATGAGCAGGGGAGGGTCAGAGAGAGAGGGAGTCACAGACTCTGAAACAGGCTCCAGGCTCTGAGCTGGCAGTCAGCACAGAGCCCGACGCGGGGCTCGAACCCACGAACCGCGAGATCATGACCTAAGCGAAAGTCGGACGCTTAACCGACTAAGCGACCCAGGCGCCCCAAATTATTTTTGAGTACATGAGAAGAATGTTTTTGAAAAATTCAACTAAAGAAATAATTTGGGTTTAGACATTTAATAAAAAAAAAGAAAGAAAGAAAAGTTCAGTAACCATGTTTAGAATGGATACAAAAAAAGAACATCTGGTTAAGGATTATTAGGCTAGTCAATCAGCTGGATGGGTAACCCTAGCTTCCCAGAAGGAGTTCTCAGTCTTATTAAAGTCTGTCAGAAAACTGTTCACGCACTTTATCAGGAATGCTAATTGCTTCCCAGAAGGAGTTGTAAATTACATCACACAAAAAATTTCTGTCCCAGACCAGGTTTAAGTCTCTTTTTTTCCTGATTTTCAGTCTCTTAAATGTCGGTTTTCCTTAGGGTTCTGTCCTAAGCCCTCTTCTCTTCTCATTATACATATATCTCTTGATGATCTCATCTACTGTCATAACTGCCCCCCAAAACACATGTCTATACAGTTATTTTCACACCTGACTTTCACACTTGCATCTCCAGTAGTTTCCTAAACACTTCATTGCACTTCCTACAGGCAGCTCAAACTCAACATATCCCAAACTGAACTCATTTTCCCCCCTACTTGGTGCCTCCTGATCTGACCCATATCTAACCCCCTGATGGTGGTTAATGATACCACCATCCACAATTGTCAACTCAGCAGCTAAAACATCTTTCTTGACTCTTGCTTTTCTTTGACACTGTAGGGGCCAAGGGCAGCCTGACTCAAGATGGGCCACTTTGACATGAATATTATTTCAAGTTAAAAGCAGTCAAAACCTAACAGATTTGAGAAAAGCTCTCTACCTCCCCCTCAGCTGCCTGCCAGTACCAGGAAGAGAGTTATTATCAGAGATTCCTCTTTACCTAAGAAACTTATCTACATAATAGACCAAACTTTGTTTTCCAGACATCTTATACTTTCCTGCTAATGGTTTTTCTCCCCTTTGTATCCTCAGACCCTGAGCTCATATAAGCAGTATGTTGTCTCATTGTCTTTGGAACTTCATGTCTCTGTGGATTCCCCATACTTCTATTATTAAATTTTATTTTTCTCCTGTTTATCTGACTCATGGCAATTTGATTCTTAGTTCAACTAGACGGATCTTGAAGGGCAGAGGAAATTCTTCCTCCCCAACAGCACCCTCTCCACCAACATCACTAATCCAATTTATCACCAAGTCACTTCTCGATCAGGTCTCATTTCTTCATACCCATAGCTACTACCATTATCTCATTGACCTAAACTGGTCTCCCTTCCTCCAATTCTATCTCCCTTTCATTCATTTCCTACACAGTAGTCAGTGTAGGAAATTTTTTTTAAGCAAAAATATTATTATGAAATTTCCATTTAGAAACTTTAATTGCCTTTCTCCCAATATTTATTTTTAAGGATAGAACATGTCACCAGCATAATCTATAGGGTCCTTCATGTTCCAATTCCTATTTAATTTTCCAAGTTTTCCTTCCAAACCCTTCTCCCTACTCATGACTTTTCACATTTCTTCAGTGGTATCTCAAGAGAACTCTGAAAATCTTTATCCCTAAGCTTAGGTCATTCTTCCCTGTCTATCCCTTTCTTTTGGCTCCAACTCAAGTTCCACAAAAATGGCTCATCTTTCCTCTTTAACCCTCATCCTTTTCTTTAAAACAATTTTTTAAAAATGGATATTTCTTTTTGAGAGAGAGAGAAACAGAGTGTAAGCGGGGGAGGGGCAGAGAGAGAGGGAGATACAGAATCTGAAGTAGGCTCCAGGCTCTGAGCTGTCAGCACAGAGCCCTATGCGAGTCATCAACCCATGAATTGTGAGCCGAAGTCAGATGCTCAAGTCAGATGCTCAACAGGCTGAGCCACCCAGGCACTCCATTACCCCCATCTTTTTCTAAGTTCTCATGATATTCAGTACTATTGCTGTGTTATCATTTCTCTTACTATTTTGTAATGTTTTGTGCCCCTCACTAGATTATCTGTGATTCAAAGACTTTGTCAGCTGTGCTCTCTATTGTGTTCTTAGTAGGGCCTAACTGTTGATAGGCACTTAATAAATGTTTTGAATGTGATGGATGAATGATCACTACATCCATGTAATTAAATACTTTCCAAAACTCTATTTAAAAAACAGATTATACGGGTGCCTAGGTGGCTCAGTAGGTTAAGCGACCAACTTCAGCTCAGGTCATGATCTCAGTTCCTGGGTTCCAGCCCCAGATCAGGCTCTGGGCTGACAGCTAGCTCAGAGCTTGGATCCTGTTTCAGATTCTGTGTCTCCCTCTCTCTCTGACCCTCCCCTGCTCATGCTGTCTCTCTCTGTCTCAGAAATAAATAAAAAACATTAAAAATTTTTAAAAAATAGATTGTAGGGGTACCTGGGTGGCTTAGTCGGTTAAGTGTCCAACTTGGGCTCAGGTCATGACCTCACGGTTCATGGGTTCGAATCCGTGTTGGGCTCTGTGCTGACAGCTCAGAGCCTGGAACCTGCTTCAGATTCTGTATCTCCCTCCCTCTCTCTCTGACCCTCCCCTGCTCATATCCTATCTCTCTCTCTCTCAGAAATAAATAAAACATTAAAAAAACAGATTGTAAACTTTCATTCTTATTGTCTTATGCTAAAAATAATAAATATTGTGTTTTAGAGAAACCACAATTAAAATTAAAATTGCCAAAAAGCTTGGGGTGCCTGAGTGGCTCAGTCGGTTAAACTTCCAACTTTGGCTCAGGTCATGATCTCATGGTTCCTGGATTCGAGCCCTGCGTCAGGCTCTGTGTTGACAGCCAGCTCAGAATCTGGAACCCCTTTCAGATTCTGCATCTCCCTCTCGTTCTAACCCTCCCCTGTGCATGCTGTCTCTCTCTCTCTCTCAGAAATAAATAAAAAACATTTAAAAACAATTTTTAAAAATTACCAAAAAGCTATTACTCAAAGACAATCTACTAACATTTTTGGCATATATTTTTCCTGTCTTTTGTATGTTCATGTGTGTCTGCATGTACATACATTTTTTAAATAAATGGGATCATACTTTACTTCTATTTTGTGACTTCTAAAAGTTAATTTATCTATTTAGTTGAGCTTCTATTTTATTTCCATGGTTTTTGCTAGTATAAAAAGTACTTTAGTGAATATCCTTATAGCTATATAATCCATGATTAGGAAAACAATATTATCAATAGTACAATATTCTGCCATATAAGTAGAATTTAAATGATTCCTGATTTTTTTTGTTATATCTTTATGTCTTTTAAAATCCTGACTTTCCCAGGTAAGTCTATGAGAAATATTCCTATAGTGTACATACATTTTTGTTCAAATATCTTGGCATTCTTCAGATAGATTCTGAAAAAAGTAAATTACTGGGTCAAAGGGTTTAAGACTTTGGATTCATTTTGCCAAGTTGCTTTCCACAAAACCTGTTGTAATTGAGATATTCACTATCAGTGTATTGGGGACTTGTTAAGGATTTGCCACTTGCCCAGTATAGACCTAGATTCCATGGAGGAGGGCTGCGAGCATGTCCTCAAGGAGACCTTATTGTGTACATGAAAAATAAAGCTAACCTGACCACATATATGAAGACTATAATAGTTTGAAGATAGATAAATCTTTCTACTGACAAAGTAGGTTGAGAAGATTTTATAAATGAAGGAAAATGAGCAGAACCAGGCGAGAGAGGTACAGAGGAAAAAATGAAGACTATGGGGAAGGAGCCTCTGAGTTGGGGAATGTGCCTAGAGAATCTTTGCATAGAGTGTGAAAAGGAAAAGGAGTAACAATAATTGAATGTTTCTGTGTATGTGTCAGGCACTGAGTTGAGCATTTTTACACATAATATTGCACTTACTTCTCACAACAATCTAGAAATAGATATTGGGGTGCCTGGGTGGTTCAGTCGGTTAAAAGTGTCTGACTCTTGATTTCAGCTCAGGTCATGATCTCATCGTATGTGGGTTTGAGCCCCACATCAGGTTCTGCACCTACAGTTTGGAGACAGCTTGGATTCTCTCTCTCTTGCTCGCTCACTTGTTCTCTCTGCCTGCTCCTCTCCTCCAAAATATAAATAAATAAAATTTGAAAAAGAAAGAGGTATTATTATTTTTATCTGGATGTTAATGATGTGAAAAATTGATGTTCATAGGGATTAAGTAACTTGCAAAAGATCATAAACTTTTGGAACAATAGCATCAGGACTTGAACCTAAAGAGTCTGGCTCCAGAGTTCATGGTTTTAAGTACATCACCTGAACGACTTATAAAATCAGAATCATGTACCTAATCAGAAATTGTATCCACAACTTGGTATCAATGACTTCAGTCAGTAGATGCTTGACAGAAAAAATTAGAACAGCAAGAACTGCACCTGTGTGCTAAGGCCTATTTCAGACAGCAGAGATCTAAACAGCTACTTAAAAATATGTGGCCTTGGACTTTAAAGTGTAAATCTTTAAAAAATATATGAGAAAATCTTCAGGATCTAGGGGTAGGCAAAGGAAATATGATATATTGGATTTCTCTAAATTATTTTTTTCTGAAAGACTCTGTTAAAAGGATTAAAAAACAGGCTACAGACTATGAGACAATATTTGCAAACCACATACCCAGCAAAGAACTATAATCCAGAATATATGGAGAATACTCAAAACTCAACAATTAAAAAAAGAAATCAATGGGGTGCCTGGGTGGCTTAGTCGGTTAAGCGTCTGACTTTCGCTTAGGTCATGATCTCGCGGTTTGTGGGTTCGAGCCCCGCGGCAGGCTCTGTGCTGACTGCCAGCTCAGAGCCTGGAGCCTGTTTCAGTCTGTGACTCCCTCTCTCTCTGACCCTCCCCTGCTCACGCTGTCATTCTCTCTCTAGAAATAAATAAAAAAAAAACATTAAAAAAAAAAGAAATCAAACAATCCAACTAGAAAATGGGCAAAAAACATGAATACATCTCTGAAAGAGGATATACAGATGGCAAATAAGCACATGAAAAGATGTTCAACATCATTAAACATTAGGAAAATAACGCAGATTTAAATCACAATGACGTATCACTACACTTCTATCAGAATAACTAAAATAAAAAATAGTGGCAACATCAAATGCTAGCAAGGATGTGGAGAAACCGGATCACTCATACATTGCTAGTGGGAAGGTAAAATGGTCCAGCCACTCTTGAAAACAATTTGGCAGGGGGCGCTTGGGTGGCTTAGTCGGTTAAGCGTCTGACTTTCGCTTAGGTCATGATCTCGCGGTTCGTGGGTTCGGGCCCCGCGTCAGGCTCTGTGCTGACTGCCAGCTCAGAGCCTGGAGCCTGTTTCAGTCTGTGACTCCCTCTCTCTCTGACCCTCCCCTGCTCACGCTGTCATTCTCTCTCTAGAAATAAATAAAAAAAAATTTAAAAAAAAAAAAGAAATCAAACAATCCAACTAGAAAATGGGCAAAAAACATGAATACATCTCTGAAAGAGGATATACAGATGGCAAATAAGCACATGAAAAGATGTTCAACATCATTAAACATTAGGAAAATAACGCAGATTTAAATCACAATGACGTATCACTACACTTCTATCAGAATAACTAAAAAAATAGTGGCAACATCAAATGCTAGCAAGGATGTGGAGAAACCGGATCACTCATACATTGCTAGTGGGAAGGTAAAATGGTCCAGCCACTCTTGAAAACAATTTGGCAGGGGGCGCTTGGGTGGCTTAGTCGGTTAAGCGTCCGACTTTCGCTTAGGTCATAATCTCGCGGTTCGTGGGTTCGAGCCCCGCGTCGGGCTCTGTGCTGACTGCCAGCTCAGAGCCTGGAGCCTGTTTCAGTCTGTGACTCCCTCTCTCTCTGACCCTCCCCTGCTCACGCTGTCTCTCTCTCTCTCTCCTAGAAATAAATAAAACATTAAAAAATTTTTGAAAAAAAACAATTTGGCAGGTTCTTATCAAAGTAAACATGCAACTACCACAAGACCAGCAATTGCACTCTTAGGCATTTACCTTAGAGAAATGAAAAATTATGTTCACATAAAAGCCTATACACATATGTTCAGAGCATCTTTATTTGTAGCAGCCCCAATGCGAAACAACCCAGATGTCCTTCAATGAGTGAATAGTAAGCAAACTGTAGTACATACATACCATAAAAGATTACTCTGCAATTAAATAAACAAACAAAATGAGCCATTGATACATACATGAATCTCTAGGTATTTTTGCTGAGTTTAAAAAGCCAATATCCAAAAGTTATATACTGTATGGTTCCATTTACAAACATTCTTAAAGCGACAAAATTACAGAAATGGAGTAGATTAGCAGTTGATGAGAAATAATGAAGGAGGTAGGGAAGAAGGGAGGTATATGTGACTATAAAAGGGTAACATGAGGAATCCTTGTGCCGATGGAAGTGTTATATATTTTAATTGAATCAATGTTAATGATATACATAAATGTCACACAATGATATTGTACCATTGTTCTGCAAAATATTACTGTTGGGAGAAACTGGGTAAAGGTACACAGGGTCACAGGATCTCTGAGCATTATTTCTTTTTTCTTTCTTTTTTTTAAAGAGAGCGAGCAGGGGAGACGGGGCAGAGGGAGAGAGAGAATCTCTTTAAATTTTGTTAATGTTTATTTATTTTTGAGAGAGAAAAAGAGAGACAGAGCATGAGTTGGAGAGGGGCAGAGAGAGAAGGAGACACAGAATCCAAAGCAGACTCCAGGCTCTGAGCTGTTAGCACAGAGCCCAATGTAGGGCTCAAACTCATGAACTGTGAGATCAGGACCTGAGCCAAAGCTGGTCACTTAACCGACTGAGCCACCCAGGAACCCTGAAAGAGAGAGAATCTTAAGCAGGCTCCATACTCAGTGTAGGGCCTGAAGCAAGTCTCAATCCCACGACCTTGGGATTATGACCTGAGCTGAAATCAAGGGTCTGAGGCTCTATCAACTGAGTCATCCAGGTGCCCCACCTCAGCATTATTTCTTAAAACTGTATGGGAGTCCACAATTATCTCAAAATTAAAAGTTTAATTTAAAATATATATATATATAACCAATTAGAAGAGGAAAAAAACTTAGACTCTTACACATCCCTAGAAAGTAACCTAAAAGGTCAAGAAATTTCTTTACGTCATTCAACAGAGCCACATGGATGAAAAATTCATTCGGGTGTAGCATTATGCTGATATAAACACTCCTAAAACTGTTCCATTGCAGGAAAGAATGCCTTTTCAATACTGGTGGCTACAATATAAGCAGGATTGCAGAGGTAGCAAGAGAATAAAAGAGCATTGAAAATTAAAAAAAAAAAATAGAGTGGTTTCTTTCGAGAGCCCTTTATAAATATTCTCTGTCACCTGGCTTTCTGTTTTCTACCCAAAGGGCCAAAAGGAATGAATGACTATGCCCTTTCTATGGTAGAGACCGACCAGAGCCCTAAGGGCAGGGGAAGTCTTGCCTCACACCAGCCAAATCTTACTTGATCTCTTGCACATATTTCTCCACTACAGTCCATAGGCTTCACCCTGGAAGCCTTCGCCCTTCCTACCCTCCCATAATCCTGTTCCCCTAGCAGCCCTGCTACCCAGAACAGAGCATCCATGCAGGCATCTAATATATCACTGCCTGACTTCTAATCGTGGGTCAAGCCCATTAGGTCATTCTGTAACATTCATCTTAGTTTTAAAAACATGAGAAGGACATTGTTGGCAAAAATCCAGGCATAATGAATTCTATGTTCTAGAAACAGAGAAACCGAACTATTTCAATTTGAAAGTAAGAGCTGGCAGGAAACCAACAGAGCAAAGTCCTCTGGGAGGGGGGAAAAAACAGGCTGGTTAGTTAACTTGTAGGTCTGTAAGGTGGGCAGATTTCCTTAAAAAGCAAACAAAGCAATTTTAGACTTGAGAGACTTAATTGGCAACCAAGGCCAAGAATATGAATAATGTTATATAAAAACCTTGCTCAAGTGAGAATTCTGCAATCGAAGCATTCCTACTCTAATAGCTAAAGTTTAAGGGAAAAGAGTATAGAAAAGGATGTTTATTCATCCACTCATATATTATATATCACTCATGGTACCAAAATATAAATCTCATCTTTTTTTTTCCATAGTGGCAAGTAAAGATTGATGCTTTTCAGAATTTCTTTAAGAAAATGAAGTCGAGGGGCACCTGGGTGGCTCAGTCAGTTAAGCGTCTGACTTTGGCTCTGGTCATGATCTCGCAGTGTGAGGGTTCAAACCCCACGTCGGGCTCTGTGCAGACAGCCAGCTCAGAGCCTGGAGCCTGTTTCAGATTCTGTGC
The DNA here is from genome assembly GCA_017311185.1 of Proteles cristata cristata. Lineage (NCBI taxonomy): Eukaryota > Metazoa > Chordata > Mammalia > Carnivora > Hyaenidae > Proteles > Proteles cristata. The sequence continues at coordinate 776,033 of JAESUZ010001412.1, read as the reverse complement.
CTCCCTCTTGCTCTGACCCTTCCCTGCTCACACTGTCTCTCTCTCTCTCAGAAATAAATTTTTAAAAATTTTAAAAAAAGAAAAGAAAATGAAGTCAAGCTGCTTTTGTAGGTTACAGACAATGCCAGGAAACTCTTGCATTTGTTCTTCCATCAATAAAATGGGAAACTTCATTTACACGTAAGGTAAAATTAGAGAACTAATAATGGCTTAATAGCAATTCTAGATCACTTTGCTAATGAAAGATAGGTATAGCATATCTAAATATAATTCAAAGATAACCAAAAATCTATTTCTTTTAACCCTTTCCCTTTCTCATACCCCTCCCTGTCCACCTAGAATATTATCAGTGAAATGAAAGAGGCACATAGGAAGAAAAACAACAAAGCAAAGAAACTGGGGAAGCTATATCTAGGTAACCTTTCAACGTATAAGCATCACTGCATTGTATCATTGGAGGGACACAGGTTTAGGTATAAAATATGCCCATTTCTGGGTTATGAATTTTATTACAGCAAAAAATGGAAAACAATCTAGTGTCCAAAAACAGGAAAATGTTGGGGTGCCTCTCTGGCTCAGTCAGAACATGTGATTGTTGATCTTGGAATCATGATTCCAAGCCCCACATTGGGTGTAGAGATTACTAAAAAAATAAATAAACTTTAAACAAAAATAAAATGTTTAAGTACTTTATGGTATGTTGATATAGTGGAATGTTTTATAGCCACTAAAAGAAGTCACATTTTCAAATCACAAAAATTAAAGAGTGAAATACCTACAAATAGTGGAAACAATAAAGAAAGGAGACTCTCATACAATGCCAGTAGAAAAGTGAATTTGCTATAGCCAGTTAAGAAAGTAATCTGGCGATCTTTACTCATTTATTTTAAGTTTATGCATTTATTTTGAGAGAGAGAGAGAGAGAGAGAGAGCATGCGAGCATGAGTGTGGGAGGGACAGTGAGAGAGGGAGAGAGAGAGAATCCCAGGTAGGCTCTGTACCATGTGCACCATGGTGCAGAGCCTGAGCTCAAACTCATGAACCTGAGATCATAACCTGACCCAAGGTCAAACATCTAGCCGACTGAGCCACCTAGGCACCTCTGAAAATATTTATTAAAATTAAAATACACTATTCAGGGGCACTTGGGTGGCTCAGTTGGTTGGGCGTATGACTTTGGCTCAGGTCATGATCTCACGGCTTGTGGGTTTGAGCCCTGCATTAGGCTTTTTGCGACAGTTTGGAGTCTGCTTTGGATTCTGTGTCTTCTTCTCTCTCTGCTCCTCCCTTGTTCACGATCTGTCTCTCTCAAAAATAAACACTAAAAACAATTTTTTTAGGGGCGCCTGGGTGGCTTAGTCGGTTAAGCATCCGACTTTCGCTTGGGTCATGATCTCGCGGTTCACGGGTTCGAGCCCCGCGTCGGGCTCTGTGCTGACTGCCAGCTCAGAGCCTGGAGCCTGTTTCAGTCTGTGACTCCCTCTCTCTCTGACCCTCCCCTGCTCACGCTGTCTCTCTCTCTCTCCTAGAAATAAATAAAACATTAAAAAAAAAAAAAGAACTTTAAAAAAAAACAATTTTTTTAAAAAGTTAAAAAAATACACTATTCAGACAAAGACCTTGATGCAGGGAGAGAGTATTTAAAAACAAAAACAAAAATTAACAAAGGCAAATAAGGACTATGCTGTGGAATCCTCTTATACAAACGTGGAATAATTTTGATGGAAGTGATCCAAACTGTAAGTTTATTTCCGACTCTCTGACCATACTGTCTTTGGGGTCCACCCCTATGAGATCTTCAAGACTTGCCCTTCTCTTCAATACCAGCCTTCTGGGTAATACCATCTCTCACTTGGCATAAACCCAGGGGTGTTTATGGACCATCCATATTGTACAGTCGACCTTTTTCTTCACACTCTTTCGCCTACTCCACTGTACAATTCATTGCCAAGCCTGGTTAACTCTGAATTTGCAATGTGCCTTCCACTTGTCCCTTCTCCTATCCCTACATTCTCTATCCTGACTCAAGACTGTATTACTTTGCACTTGAATTATGCGATGGTATAATTGGTTTTCCTTCCTCTTTAGCTCTCCCTGCTCCAATGTGCATTACACACTGCAATCAAAGCAATCCTCCATGAAAATCTGACCACTATACTATCATGCACAGAGCACAGGATGCCTCCTTTTTGGGTAGAGAGCAACCCTCAGTACCCTCAGAGATGCCTGGATGGCTCAGTTGGTTAAGCATCTGACTCTTGATTTCAACTCAGGTCATGAGCTCCCAGGTGGTGAATCTGAGCCCTGCATCAGGCTCTGCACTGACAGCATGGAGCCTGTTTGGGACTCTTTTTCTCTCTCTCTTTCTCTCTTTCTGCCCCTCCCTCATTCATGTTCACACACACACTCTCTCTTGCTCAAAATAAATAAACATTAAAAAAAAGAATAGAGGCAGAAAGTAAAGTAATACAGCTAAGGCCAGGGAATGCCAAGGATTGCCAGCAGCCACCAGAAGCTAGAAAGAGTGAAGGAAGGATTCTTCCCTAGAATCTTTACAGGGAGCTTGACACCGCCGACACCTTGATTTCAGACTTACACCTTCTAGAACTGTCAGAATAAATTGTTGCCTTAAGCCACCAAGTTTGTGGTAATTACAACTGCTGTAGGAAACTAACATAACTGGCTAGGAGATTTGGAGGGGCACAATCAACAACAAAAAACATCTAAAAAACTTAATTTAGCTTAAAGAAAAAAGAAATTTACTACAAAGATACTACTGTATTTCAGGGAATCCAAAAGCAGAAATGCAGCTGAGCCTTAGAAACATCCAAAAATCAGAGACACAAAGGCCACCAGTTTCTCACCCTATGGTACTGCCCCCCTTTGTATCTGCTTCATTTCTTCCTCTGTCTTCTTGCTCTTCCTTTTTTCTCTCTCCCTTCCCATATTTCTCAAGGTCATGGTCATCAACAACTGCAAAGTTTATCTTCTGGTACCCCAAAAGTAAATGACTCCTTTTTTTTTCCCTCAGTTCCTGTTCCAAAATACACAAGAAAGAACTGATCATCCTGTTGGGCCAGAATTCCAGCAACATTCATCAACCAATTATCAGAAAATGGTTCTTACAGAGACCCTGTGATCCTAAGGTACCAAGAAGATATTTTTCATGGAAACCATGTAGATGAAGTAGAATTAAGAGGGGGAAGAGAAAAGGAACCATTGGTGTCTTGATAATCAATCATGCTTCTTTTTTTTTTCTAGAAATTCTTTTTTCTCTCATTCTTTATCTCTGCTTACTGAATTCACACATGTCTTTCAAAGTCTAGCTTAAATGCCACCTTTTCCACAAAATATGTTGGTCTCTGCCATTAGACCATGAATCCTCAAAAGCAGAAACCCAGAGATCTTATGCTTTCCTATATCCTCTTCTTCTAGGCAGCCCTCAGAAATTTGAGGCTTCTCCTTGAAGCCTTCTTGAATCTATTCATTTGGAATTCATTCTGCCCTTCTGTAGGCTTCTGTGGTACTCTGTTGGAATTTTCTTTCTAGCTTTTGCCATCTTCTGGCTTCTACTGAAGATACTTCTAAACATGTTTTTTCCCCTCTGTAAGGTGTCCACTCCTTTGTATATAATAGTCAGGTGGAGATTATATTTGTTAAATATAATCTCCTATCCCTACCCTCTCAAAAATTCAATTAATAGTATGTAAAGTTAGTTGCAATAGAAATACAGGTATACATATAATATCAATGTATTTTTGTCCTTAGCATATGGCCTAGTTTTCATCATTCTTCACTCCATGATGGACTCAAACCATACCTTCTTGCCTAATATTGTGAAAATCCTTAGAATTTAGTGTCCTGAGCAAAGCCATCCTTACCAGAAGTCCATCCCTCTAGGCTCTGAGTACTGTGGAAAGTAGGGGGAAGACAGGGGTAAGGAAAAATGGGGCCTAGGTACACTACTGACAATGTAAAAGGGACGGGGTGCTGGCTGGGATGTTAAGAGCAGAGGGGCTTTTGCTCACGTTAAAGAGAAAAACAGAGGGCTGAGTGGGCAAGTTTTGGGGCCATTCCAAGGAAGATGAAGTTGGTGAAGGAGAAATGGAAGTAGGTCTCCTCAGAGCCAAGATTCTGTAAACAGTTTGCCTCTCCTATTAGGAAAGCAAAGCCTTATAGTGCTTAGATTCCTGGAAGCCCCTGGAGCTGGGCCAGCAGGCTGCCCAGGATGGGGGTGTGGGGTGTGTGGGGGGTGGATTTGACTTGCTTGTCTGAGCAGGGTATGGCAGAGAGTGGAGGTAGAAGTACTGTGCCTGGGTGAAAGTTTGCTGTGCCCTGGAGGCATTTAAGGGCTGGGCTAGGGTGGGGAAGAAAAGCCCTCCAGGGAGAAATCTGGACTGGGAAGTCAGGGTGGCTCATCAGGCAACACTCGGGATGCTAAAACCCACGCACAGAGCAGGAGGGTCAGGCACTGGGCAGGCATCATTGCGGAGAGCAGGCCACCCCACCATCCAGTGTCAAAGAGCAACCCTTAACTCCCACACTCAGGAACTTCTAAGGTCCCTTCCTGTACATTTATGCCATTCCAGACAAAGAGCATAAACCGTAAAAGACACACAAATACAGTTAATAGAACATTTAAGAGTACTCCTGCCCATTAAACAGCCTGGTAAGGATTCCAGATGTAAGATCAGTTACAGTCAGTTTAAAAAACTTCAATATTACAAGCAAAAACTAAATGTGAGACTGTGCTCCAAATATTAACCAATGTTTGTCAACATTTTTGTTTTGTAATGATAAGTCATATTACTTATGGGATGAGCTTGCAGTTTGTATGTCCAGGACCCTCTGCAAGTTTTTACTGTACTCTTTGCTTAGTTCTGCAGGCCACTTAGAAGTCCCTTGGATAATCAAAGAGCAAGTTAACAAAGAAAGACCATTATATCATGTACTCAGCTTCTTTGGAGAGAACAAGAATCATGCTGTGAACTGGTATGAAAGCCAGTTCAGCACTTAGTACGTGCACAGAGCACAGTGAGGACAAGGAGAGTACATGGAGTGACAGACAACACAGGCAGAGGCATGGCTTCCAGCCTTCCTTCCCACATTCCCTTAGGCTCTGGCAGGAGGAGCTCATCCAAGTGGACCAACTCAGCCATCAGGTAGGAGCAAAGGTCAAGTCCAAGCTTATTTGGGTAGGGCCCAGTTCCTCAGCCAAAAATCTCTTCCTCCCTTTCCCTACCTGCCCTCCAAGAGAGTCTCTTTACTAAAAAGTGGCTTTGGTGAATGGAAAAACAGAGAAGTTACTTTGGTTTTGAAAGTTAATAATTTGGGGCACCTGGGTGGCTTAGTCGGTTAAGCATCCGACTTTCGCTTAGGTCATGATCTCGTGGTTCGTGGGTTCGAGCCCGCGTCGGGCTCTGTGCTGACTGCCAGCCCAGAGCCTGGAGCCTGTTTCAGTCTGTGTCTCCCTCTCTCTCTGACCCTCCCCTGCTCACGCTGTCTCTCTCTCTCCTAGAAATAAATAATTAAAAAATATATATATATATTAAAAAAAAAAAGAGAAAATTAATAATTTATTTTACAAAGTCAAAACCCATGGATATTTTCCTATAAGCTTACAAATTCAACTTCTATTTATTTATTTATTTATTTATTTATTTATTTATTTATTTATTTAAGTGAGACTGCAACTCACAACCCAAAGATCAAGAGTTGCATGCTCTACTGACTGAGCCAGCCAGGTGTCCCTGGATATAGCCAAATTTAAACAATCACTTTTAAGGGGGGGTTCGATTAATATTTGATCACATTTTCAAATTTACTTAACTAACCTATTTTAAATATTTTAACTGCATTTATAAATTTAATATGTTAAATTTGTTTTTTAATACTTCAGTTGTATGATCAAAAAACGAAAACAAAAACAAAAACAAAAGACAAAAACCACCACCCAAAAAATAAAAAACCTTAAGAAATGTATGTATCTAATGAATTAATCTTATAAATATGTTAATTTTAAGTTCTTTTAAATGTGTAATATTGTGTTTTCATTTGAAAGTTTTCCACTTAAAATCACAAATATAAACCAATTACTTAGATTACATATTTTGCATAGACTTCTACATATATAATGTGTTATTCTAATAGGTCATATTCTCTTAAACATTATAAATACTCAAACCACTAAATGTACAGATTCTTTTACACAAAAATACTAATACAATGTGTTTGATTTCCTTAAACATTTTTATATTTAATTGTAAACCTTCCCACTATTTAAAAACATGCTTATTGCTTTAAAAAAAAGTTTATTTTCTTGAATTCTTTTGAGCTTATCTTCCAAAGTTGATTGAATTTCATATGAGGTTTGGAGCCACAAATATCTAAGGGAATTTTTCTCATGACATCCTTACTAGGACGAGCCCCTTAATACTCTTAATATGTCATAAACTCCAAAATGTAAAAAGAGAGTTGCCTGTCACCAGCCTCCAAATAGCTCACAATGACTTTTACCTCCTGTTAATCATTCTCTTGGGTAGACATTTCCATTCCAAACAGGGCTAACCTGTTTAATCAATAAGATATTGTGGAAATGATGCAGAGTGGCATCTGAAGCTAGGTCAGAAAAGACATTGCTTCTATCTTGTGTGCTCCTGGATCATTTGCTCTGGAGAAAGCCAGCTACTCATACAGCCATACAGAGAAGTCTGTGTGATAAGGAATTGAACCCTCCTACCAACAGTTAGTGTTAACTTGCTGTGTGTATGAGTCACTCATCTGGGAAAAGGATCCCCTGGCCCCAGTCAAGCCTTCAGCTAACTGTAGCCCTGACTGCACTTTCATGAGATACTAAGACTAAGCAGGTGCTTCCTGCTCAAAACACAAAAACTCCCTGCTCCCCAATTCTTGATCCATAGAAACTGTGAGATAATAATCACCTATTATTTTTTAAGCCTCTAAACTTTAGGATAATTTGTTATGTAGCAACAGATAACTAATAAGGAATGGTCATATCAGCCACACCCCTGAATCTAAAGCATATCATTATGTAATTCTCAAGTGTATTAACTTCTATAAACATCCACTCAAGTGACTACGCCATTTGCTTGAATAAAACTATTTATTGCTTCGTGTCATCTTAATTTTTCCCCTATTCTTTCTATCTGTCTGATCCACAATTATACAGAGACATAAAAGTATATCAAGCTCTATGTCTCATAGGCCTATTCCTGATTTTATTGTCACAACTTAATGGAACAGCATTCTACTACCACTTAATATCATAACCAAAATGTCCATGAAGTCTAATAAATATATGAGATTTAAAATGGCTATAAAAGGACCCACAATTTTCCTTTCTCATAGCCTACTCTTTTGTTTTCTACAGCTCTGTAAATGGCATCATCAATTACCCAAATGGTCATACCAAAAATTGAAGTCATTCTTGATTCCTCTCTTCTTCTCACACAATCCAGTGAGGTTCTACCTCTAGAACATATCATGAATTTGTTAACTTCTCTTTATCTCCATTCCTATGGGCCTAGACTAAACCATCATTTTTGACCAAGACATTACAAATAGCCTTCTAACTGTAGTCCCTGCTCTATAAACATTCACTTACAGGTCTTTCATGACATATTTTATTTCTCTTGAGTAAATAACTCAATGTGAGATTGTGAGGCATATGTTAAGTGCCCATTTAATTTTATAAGAAATTGTGAAACAATTTTCCATTTTGCATTCCCACCAGTAATATATCCAGTTTTTCACATCTTCTTCAGTATGTGCCATCGGTTTCTTATTTTTTTTTAAGCCATTCTAGTTGGTGTGTATCTTTTGTTTTTTTAATAGAGGCAAAATTCACATACAATGAAATTGTACGGATTCTCAGTGTAATTTCAATGAGTTTTGATAAATGCATACACCTATGTAATCAAGATGTAGAACATTTCTATTACCCTACTTAATTCCCTAGTAACTCCCTTTCAGCCAGTTTCTAGTTTCTTTTTCTTTTTAATTTTTTTTATGTCTTTATTTTCTCTTTTGAGAGAGAGAGAGAGAGACAAAGTATGAGCAGGGGCAGAGAGAGGGAAACACAGAATCTAAAGCAGGCTCCAGGCTCTGAGCTGTCAGCACAGAACCCGCATGGGGCTCAAACCTACGGACTGTGAGATCATGACCAGAGCTGAAATCAGACGCTTAACCGACTGAGCCACCCAGGCACCCCTCTAGTTTCTACTCACTGGAGGCCGACACTTCTTTTACATTTTTAAATGTTTCTTTATTTTTGAGAGAGAAACAGAATACAAGCAGAGGAGAGGTAGAGAGAGAGAGAGGGAGACACAGAATCTGAAGCAGGTTCCAGGTTCTGAGCTGTCAGCACAGAGCCTGACTCAGGGCTTGAACTCACATACTGTGAGATCATGACCTGAGCTGAAGTCAGATGCTCAACCCACTGAGCCACCCAGGTTCCCTAGAGGCAGTCACTTCTGATTGCTATCACCATAGGTTAGATTAGTTTTACTTTTTCTTTTTTTTTTTAATTTTTTTTAATTTTTTTTATTTATTTCTAGGAGAGAGAGAGACAGCGTGAGCAGGGGAGGGTCATAGAGAGAGGGAGTCACAGACTGAAACAGGCTCCAGGCTCTGAGCTGGCAGTCAGCACAGAGCCCGACGCGGGGCTCGAACCCGCGAACCGCGAGATCATGACCCAAGCGAAAGTCAGACGCTTAACCGACTAAGCCACCCAGGCGCCCCTAGTTTTACTTTTTCTTAAACCTCATAAAAGGAATAGTGTAATATACACTGTTTTGTGTCTGGTTGGTTTTGCTCAATATGCAGTGGTTTTTAGATTCATCCATGTTACTGCATATATCAATAGTTCTTTATTTTTACTGCCAAATAGCATTTTATTGCATGAACATATTACGAGTTGTTTATCCATTCACCTTTTGATATACATTTGGGTTATTTCCAGCAATTCTATTCCTAGGCATTTACCCAAGAGAAATGAAAGCATATGTCCACAAAAAGACAGTAATGGCCTGCCTCCTCCCTTGATCCACTACATTATAGCAGCTAGAGAGATCTTTTAAATAAATTACTCAAATCCCATCACTCTTCTGCTTAATACCCTTTAGTGATTTCCTTTCCCACTTAGGAGAAAACACAAATCCCCTACCATGGCTTGCAAAACCCGGACATCACTGATTTTCAGCCTGTGGGAACTTGCGATGGCTGGACCCCACCTGAGACTGAGTGAATCAGAGTCTCTAGAGACCCCACATAGTCTTTAAACTTCCTAGAAGATTCTCTTTTTTTTTTAATTTGTAAATGTTTTAATAGTATTTTATTTATTTTTGAGACAAAGACAGAGCATGAGCAGGGGAGGGGCAGAGAGAGAGGGACACACAGAATCTGAAACAGGCTCCAGGCTCTGAGCTGGCAGTCAGCGCAGAGTCCGATGCGGGGCTTAAACCCACGAACCGCGAGATCATGACCTGAGCTGAAGTCGGACGCTTAACCAACTGAGCCACCCAGGTGCCCCATAAACTTCCTGGAAGATTCTAATAAGTCTCTATGTTTTTGAGGTCCTGCCTGTGTGACCCCGTATCTGGCTCTCCCCCTTTATCTCACACCACTCTCTTGTTTGGGTGCCATAATCCATCCACACTGGCCCTCTTTTAGCTCTCTGAACACAGTAATCTCATCCACACCTCAGGGGCTTTATAATAGTGTTTCTTCTGCCTGTAATGCTCTTTAGATCTTATTGTGACTCATTCTTGTGACTTAGGTCTTAGCTGAAATGTCACCTGCTCAAAGGAGGTTTTTCCTGCCCACCCAGTCTAAAGGACCCACACTCCAGCCTGTCGCTTGTTCAAATACTCTACATCCCACTTCTAACACTGTCTTCTTCATACACTTTTTTCTGTGTTTATTTTATGCCTCCCCTCTTGAATGTAAATCCTGTGACAACAGAGAACTTACCTGTCTTGCTCTCTGCAGTATCCCTAGTATTTATAATCATGTCTGGCTCATAATAAAGGGCTTAAGAAATAGTTGTTGAAAGCTTGAAAGAATACATGTATGAAATGTGCTTGTTACCAAGAAGACAGGGCAAATATCCAGAAAGTTTCTTATAACTTTCTCTTTTTTTCCCCTCATGTGTGTTAGCATGAGGTAGTTGATTTATAGGGAAAAGATGATATTCTACCCCAAGGAGATTAAATCCAGGTATTTGAGTTCATTATGTCCTAAAGGCAGAGGTTGTTTTTGGCTTCTACTATCTTATCTTTAGCCCTAACTTGATGTTGTGCACACTGTAAGTACTCAATGAATATATTTTATTAACAGTGAAGTGACTGTAATCTGCTTTGAGGGGCTAGAGGGGATATGGGAAGAGGAGGTGTGAGGTATAGTGTGTTAGTGGGGATTAGGGGATCATGAGAAAAGAGACTGAAGTGTATCTATGCCTTTATCCTCACTTTAGGAAACTGTCACCAATTCAAAGCATGAAATTCAGTTTAATCTATTCTAGCCAACTTGATTTCAAAACATTGGTCTACTCTATATGTGGCTTCTTTTTATAAGCAAGGCAATATGTTAAAGCAATGTTTTAAAGAAATTTAAAAAGAAAACAAGGGGGGCACCTGGGTGGGTCAGTCCATTGGGTGTCTGACTTTGGCTCAGGTCATGATCTTATGGTTTGTAGGTTTGAGCCCTGTATCGGGCTCTGTGCTGACAGATCAGAGCCTGGAGCCTACTTTGGATTCTGTGTCTCCCTCTCTCTCTCTGCCCCTCACCAGCTCACACTCTATCTCTTGCTCTCTCAAAAATAAGTTAAAAAAACATTTTAAAAATTTTTTAAAAAAAGAAAAAGAAAAGAGGAGTGATGCCAGGAAGAAGAGAGGAGGAAACAAGTAATAATTTAGGAACATCTTTGTGCTAGACACAGTTCGAGGTATGTTTAGGCATTTACTTCTTTATCATAACCCTATGTGAGATAAATATAATTCTACTCACTTTACTGATGAGGAAACTGAATGAAGTTTAGAGAAAAGTTATTTCTCTTTTCAATATTCTTACAACTTCCCTGTAGTAAGATTAGATACCAATATACAAGATAAACTCATTAAGTATATAGATGACATTAACAATGGAAAAGCCATCTAATAATGTAAGCATGATAGACCAAATATTCAAACTTGAATAAATATATAATGGAATATTATTTAGCCATTAAAAATGAAATCTTGCTAATCTTGCAACAACATGGATAGAGCTAGAGAGGATAACGCTAGGTGAAATAAGTTAATTAGAGAAAGACAAATCCCATATGATTTCACTCTTTTGTGGAATTTAAGAAACAAAACAAATGAACAAAGGGAAAGAGAGAGAGAGAAACCAAGAAACAGACTCAACAATAGAGAATAAATTGATGGGTCCCAGGCAGGAGGTGGGTGGGGGAAACAGGTGAAATAGGTGAAGGGGATTAAGAGTACACTTATTGTGAGTCCAAGGACATAGCCTTGAGAGAGTAAAGGGTGGTAGAGACCATTTACAGAATATACATGAATGAATATTAAGGCCTTTTTATAAAACCCTCTCCATGCCCTTGGTGTACTGAGGCCAGTTTCCAAACCAAAACTCCCCAGGATTTTGAGGCTACCTCAAGAAACAAGCCAAAGTACACATGGTGGGGAGTCCCAAATACCACTATGAGTAGGAAAATACAATAACCAAGGTCTCAACAAAAGAGACCAAGATACACCATTCAAAGAACACTTTCTGAACTGACAGGCCCTGGACAGTCAAAGAGCCTTCTTTGGTACAGCAACAGTCACAGGTACAGAGTGAATAACAAGCTTTTAAAATATCAAGAGATAGGAAGCTAACCAAAATGATGGAACAGAAGAGCTCTCCTCAAAAGAAATTCTAGGAAAAATTGACAGCCAAAGAACTGCTCAAAACAGATATAAGCACATAACTGAACAAGAATTTAGAACAATAGTCATAAAATCAATCGCTGGGCTTGAAAAAGACATGGAAGGCATCAGAGAAACTATTACTACAAAGACTATGGAGCTTAAAAATTATTGTGATAAATTTAAAAATGCTATACATGAGATGCAAAATAAAATGGAGGCGTCCAATGCACAGATTGTAGAGGCAGAAAGGAGAATAAGTGATTTAGAAGAAACAATTATAGAAAAAGACGAAGCTGAGAAAAAGAGAGATAAACTGATACAGGAACACGAAAGGAGAGCTCAAGAGTTCAGTGATACAATCAAACAGAATAATATCCGTATGATAGGAATTCCAGAAGAGGAAGACAGAGCGAAAAGCGCTGAAGGAGTCCTTGAACAAATTACAGCAAAGAACTTCCCCAATCAGGAGAAGGACAGACATTGAAATCCAAGAGGCACAGAGAACTCCCCTCAGACGTAACTTGAATCGATCTTCTGCATGACATATCATAGTGAAACTGCCTAAATATAAGGACAAAGAGAGAATTCTGAAAGCAGCTAGGGATAAAAGGGCTCTAACATACAAAGGGAAACCTATCAGAGTGGTGACTGACCTATCTACTGAAACTTGGCAGGCCAGAAAGGAATGGCAGGAAATCTTCAATGTGACAAACAGAAAAAATATGCAGCCAAGAATCCTCTATCCAGCAAGCCTGTCATTCAGAATAGAAGGAGAGATAAAAGTCTTTCCAAATAAACAAAAATTCAAAGAATTTGTCACCACTAAACCAGCCCTACAAGAAATCCTGAGCGGGACTCTCGGAAGGAAATGTTGCAAGAAATGCAAGATACGAGAGACACCACCACAAGCATTAGTCCCACAAAAGACACGTGACTCTAAACCCATATTTTTCAATAATAACACTGAATGTAAATGGACTAAATGCCCCAATCAAAAGAGATAGGGTAGCAGAATGGATAAAAAAATAAAATCCATCTATTTGCTGTCTACAAGAGACTCATTTTAGACTGGAGGACACCTTCAGATTGAAAGTAAGGGGATAGAGAAACATCTATCATGCTACTGGAAGTCAAAAGAAAGCTGGAGTAGCTATACTTATATCAGACAAACTGGACTTTTAAGTAAAGACAGTAACAAGGGATGGAGAAGGGCATTATATAATAATTACAGGGTCTATCCATCAGGAAGAGCTAACAATTACAAATGTCTATGCACCAAATATAGCAGCACCTAAATATATAAAAAAAATTAATCACAAACAGAAACAATCTTATGGATAAGAATGTGCTAATAGCAGGGGCCTTTAATACTCCACTTACAGCAATGGATAGATCAACTAGACAGAAAATCATTAAAGACACAATGGATTTGAATGATACATTGGACCAGATGGATTTGACAGATCTATTTAGAACTCTACATCCTGAGGCCATGGAATTCACATTCTTCTCAAGTATGCATGGCACATTCTCCAAGATAGATCAATATTGGGACATAAAGCAGCCCTCAATAAATATAAAAGAATTGAGATCATACCATGCACATTTTCAGATCACAATGCTATGAAACTCGAAATCAATCACAGGAAGAAGTCTGGAAAACCTCCAAAAGCATGGAGGTTAAAGAACACCCTACAAAAGGACGATTGGGCCAATCAGGCAATTAGAGAAGAAATTTAAAAATATATGGAAACAAGTGAAAATGAAAATACAACAATCCAAACTCTATGGGATGTGGCAAAGGCAGTCCTAAGAGGAAAATACATTGCACTCCAGGCCTATTTCAAGACATTAGAAAAAGTGCAAGTGCAAAATCTAATGGCACACCAGAGGAACTAGAGGGAGAGCAAAAAGAGCACCCCAAACCCAGTAGGAGAAGAGAAAAAATAAAAATCAGGGCAGAAATAAACAATATAGAAACCAAAGAAACAGGTGAACAGATCAATAAAACCCATAGTTGGTTTTTTGAAAATAATCAACAAAATTGACAAACCTCTAGCCAGGCTTCTCAAAAAGAAAAGAGAAAGCACTCAAATAGACAAAATCATGAATGAAAATGGACTTATTACAACCAACCCCTCAGAAATACAAGCAACGATCAGGGAATAATATGAAAAATTATATGCCAACAAATTGTGCAACTTACAAGAAATGGACAAATCCCTAAACACACACTCACTACCAAAATTCTCACGGGCAGAGATAGAAAACCTGAACAGACCCATAACTAGTGAGGAAATTGAATCAATTATCAAAAATTTCCCAACAAATAAGAGCCCTGGGCCAGATGGCTTCCCTGGGGAATTCTACCAGACATTTCAAACAGAATTAATACCCATTTTTCTCAAACTATTCCAAAAAATAGATATCGAAGGAAAACTTTCGGACTCATTTTATGAAGCCAACATCACTTTGATTCCCAAGCCAGACAAAGACCCAGCAAAAAAAGAGAACTATAGGCCAATATCCTTGATGAATACAGATGCAAAAATCCTCAACAAGATACTTGCAAATCAAATGCAACAGCACATAAAAAGAATTATCCACCAAGATCAAGTGGGATTCATTCCTGGGTTACAGGGCTGGTTTAACATTCGCAAATCAATCAATGTGATACATCACATCAACAAAAGAAAAGATAAAAACCATATGATCCTGTCGACAGATGCAGAAAAAGCATTTGACAAAATACAGCATCCCTTAGTAATAAAGACCCTCGAGAAAGTCGGGATAGAAGGAACTTACTTAAGCATCATAAAAGCCATCTATGAGAAGCCCTCAGCTAACATCATCCTCAACGGGGAAAAACGGAGAGCTTTCCCCCTGAGATCAAGAACACAACAGGGATGTCCACTCTCACCACTGCTGTTAAACTCAGTGCTGGAATCCTAGCATCAGCCATCAGACACCAAAAGGAAATCAAAGGCATTAGAATTCACAAAGAAGAGGTCAAGCTTTCACTTTTCACAGATGACATGATATTCTATATAGAAAACCCGACAGACTCCACCAGAAGCCTACTAGAACTGATCCAAGAATTCAGCCAAGTTGCAGGGTACACAATCAACGTACAGAAATCGGTTGCATTTTTATACACCAACAATGAAGCAACAGAAAGAGAAATCAAGAAACTGATCCCATTCACAATTGCACAAAAAAATATAAAATACCTAGGAATAAACCTAACCAAAGATATAAGAGATCTGTATGATGAAAACTATAGAAAACTTATGAAGGAAATTGAAGAAGACAAAAAGAAATGGAAAAGCATTCCATGCTCATGGATTGGAATAGGAAATATAGTTAAAATGTCATTACTACCCAAAGCAATCTACACATTCAATGCAATCCCAATCAAAATTGCAGCAGCATTTTTCTCAAAACTAGAACAAACTATCCTAAAATTTGTATGGAATCATAAAAGACCCAGAATAGCCAAAGTAATATTGAAGAAGAAAACCAAAATGGGAGGCATCACCATCCCAGACTTTAGCCTCTACTACAAGGCTGTAATCATCAAGACAGTATGGTATTGGCACAAAAACAGACACATAGACCAATGGAATAGAATAGAGAACTTAGAATTGGACCCAAAAGTGTACAGCCAATTAATCTTTGACAAAGTAGGAAAGAGCATCCTTTGGAAAAAAGACAGCCTCTTTAACGGATGCTGTTGGGAGAACTGGACAGCAACAGGCAGAAGAATGAAACTAGATCATTTGCTCACACCATACACAAAAATAAACTGAAAATGGATAAAGGACCTGAACGTGACACAGGAAACCATCAAAAACCTAGAGGAGAAAGCAGGAAGCAACCTCCTTGACCTCAACCGCAGCAATTTCTTACTTTACACATCCCCAAAGGCAAGGGAATCAAGAGCAAAAATGAACTATTGGGACCTCATCAAGATTAAAGCTTCTGCACAGCAAAAGAAACAATCCATAAAACTAATAGGCAACTGATGGAATGGGAAAAGATACTTGTAAATGACATATCAGATAAAATAAAGGGCTAGTATCCAAAATCTATGAGGAACTCACCAAACTCCACACCCAAAAAACAAACAATCCAGTGAAGAAATGGGCAGAAGATATGAACAGACACTTCTCCAAAGAGGACTTCCAGATGGCCAACAGTCACATGAAATGATGCTTAGCATCCCTCCTTATCAGGGAAATACAAATCAAAACCACACTGAGGTACCACCTCATGCCGGTCAGAGTGGCTAAAATGAGCCAATCAGAGGAATCTAGATGCTGGCGAGGATGTGGAGAAACGGTCAACCTCCTACACTGTTGGTGGGAATGTAAACTGGTACAGCCCCTCTGGAAAACAGTGTGGAGGTTCTTCAAAAAATTAACAGTAGAACTCCCCTATGACCCAGCAATAGCACTGCTAGGAATTTACCCAAGGGATACAGGAGTGCTGATGCCTAGGGGCACATGTACCCCAATGTTCATTGCAGCACTCTCAACATTAGCCAAAACATGGAAAGAGCTTAAGTATCCATCAACGGACGAATGGATCAAGAAGATGTGGTTTACCTATACAATGGAATACTACATGGCAATGAGAAAGAATGAAATCTAGCCATGTGTAGCAACATGGATGGAACTTAAGGGTTTATGCTGAACAAAATGTATCAGGCAAAGAAGGACAGCTATCATATGTTTGTATGTATAGGAGGATTAGAAAGAAATTAACAGAGGACCATGCAGGAGAAGAAATGGGGAAAAATAGTGGGGGAGAAGTGGGGAGACAAACTATGAGAGACTCTTGAATGCTGAGTACAAACTGAGGACTAATGGGGTGGGGGGAGAGGAAGGAGGGTGATGGGCATGGAGGAAAGCACTTGTGGGGATGAGCACAGGGTGTTATATGGAAACCAACTTGACAATAAACTATTAAAAATTTTTTAAAAAGTGTATACTTATTGTGATGAATACTGAATAATGTATATAACTGTTGAATCGCCATATTGTACACCTGAAACTATGATAACATGGTGTGTTAACTGTACTGCAATTACAAATTTTAAAAACCCTAATAAATAATAAATAAATAAAACTTGTGGACTGCTAGTTTAATGTAGGCTAATCATAGATGCTACAAATGTGAGTAGAACAACCTGTAAACATTTCAGGATAGTCCTTACCTTATGACTTCGTTCCAGTACTTGTCACCAGAGATATTTTAAAAACTCTTTCCTGGCTTCCATTACATATGATTATCTTTCCATCTCTGAACTAGATCCTCATTAATATTAACACAAATAATATAATAGCCCATTTATTAAGAGTTCTGTGCCAACTACACACATTATTGTATTTAATACTCCCTCTTAACAGCATTAATGAAATAAGCTAACTAATTCCCCTACTGCATAGGGGTTTAGGTTTAGAAAATCTAAGTGATTTTCTCAAGATCAGTCAGCTAGTAAAGTTAGTAGTGCCCAACACCAGCAGTCTTAGAGCACACACTCTTTACCACTGCACCTTGTGGCCCAGCACACTTTCTTCCACAGTTTCCTTTTCCTTTGCTCATTCCTCAAGTGACGGTCTGTTCCTGAAAGTCCAGTCTTCAGTTCTGAGCTCATCTTACTTTACTGCCTCTCTAGTTAATCATGAGTAGACATGAGACTTCAACTGATAACGTCTACAATGATGAATTTCATAGCTGCTTCTGGTAGTTGCTTACCCAACATTACTTACCCTCCCACTTTCTTCCTTATTAGTAGGTGCCTCTGTGAGCTTCAGAGGAGGCTGGACTCAGCCCCAACTTTGGCCCCAGAGAGTGAATCATTGTTGGTTTAAGCCAAACATGATGCTCCCTCTATCCCCACCCCCAACTTTTTAGTGACTGGTTTGAGCACTGGGAGAGAATCAGCGGAGGGGCTTTTGAAAAAGTTATCTTGGCTCTTAAACACAAATATTCATTAACTGATAATCTGTCTTCTATCACATTGTTGGCTCTGCATATGTCTAGATCTAAGGCAGCCATCTTGGAGCCTTTAATAATTTTCAAGAATGTGAGACCAAAATATTTGAGAATTGCTGCCTAGTCCATGCCAGCCTTATCCTTCACCAGGATTTATTTGAACAATTTCCTAAATGGTTCTGCTGCTGATTTGTCCATGGCCAGTTCCAGTAAAACCATTCCCTACATTACTTCCAAGGTGATCTTACTCAGTGCTAATCAGATCCCTGTTTAATCCTTCAGTGGCTCCCTGTTGCTTTCAGTTTACCACTTAACCCCCTACTTATCTTTTTTTTTTTTTTACAAATAGTTTATTGTCAAATTGGTTTCCATATAACACCCAGCGCTCATCCCAACAAGTGCCCTCCTCCATGCCCATCTCCCCTCTTCCCCCACATCCATCAGTCCTCAGTTTGTTTCTCAGCATTCAAGAGTCTCTCATGGTTTGCTTCCCTCCCTCTCCCCCACTATTTTCTCCCTTCTTCTCCCCCATAGTCTTCTGTTAAGTTCCTCCTAATTTTCCTATACTTGCAAACATATGGTATCTGCTGAGAACAAACTGAGGCTGATGGGGGTGGGAAGGAGGGGAAGGGGGTGATGGGCATGGAGGAGAGCACTTATGGGGATGAACACTGAGTGTTATATGGAAACCAACCCAGAAATAAACTATTAAAAAAAAATCAGACCAACTGAAAAAGAAAAACCTCTAAAAATAAATAAATAAATAAATAAATAAGTAAAAAAAAAATAAATAAAATAAAATTAATCTCCAGGGTCATTTTCTACAGGAAATTGTCTCTGAGCCCACTCTCCCTCTTCTGAGCTTCCAAAGCACCGTTTATCAAAGTGGTCTTCAGAAAGTACTGTGATCACTGGTTTGTCTAGTTTCCCCACTAGATAATAAGTTCTTTGAGGAGGCCCTGGGTGGCTTAGTCAGTTAAGCATCCGACTTTCGCTTGGGTCATGATCTCGCGGTTGGTGGGATCTCGCGGTTGGTGGGTGGGCTCTGTGCTGACTGCCAACTCAGAGCCTGGAGCCTGTTTCAGAGTCTGTGACTCCCTCTCTCTCTGACCCTCACCTGCTCACGCTGTTTCTCTCTCTCTCTCTCCTAAAAATAAATAAAGCATTTAAAAAAATAATAAGTTCTTTGAGGGGTGGTATGGCATCTCTTTTCTTTGTATGGCTTAAGCACAGGATAGTATCTGACTACAGGTTGGGGGGATATTATATGTGCTCAGAAAATGTTTTGTGAACACGTTAATGAACTCTAACATAATTTGCTTCTGGGTTGAGTTTCATTTACTTTCCTTTTTATGCTTCCAAGGCCTGGACTGTTCAGGGCCTTATCACCTCTTTTCCAGTGTCTCCTGTAGTTCCTGAGAGGAAATGTTATTTAGCTTCTTAACACCATCTTTATACCTAGGGATGTAGATTGAGGCTTCCTGGAGCCCCAGCCTTATGCCCCCCTTCAGACTGCTTCCTGGAGTGGAGTCCCCAGCAGTTTCTTCTTAATTCTCAAAGTTAGGGCACTTACATTTAATTTTACAAATCATCTTCTAAAAGAAGCCAGAAAATTTTTTCCTGTTTTTTCAGTCTTATACCTTTTGTGCTTTTTCATAAACTTTCACTTTGGATAAAAACCAGGTAACAAAGGCATAATCATCTTCTTCTTTTCTTTTAGATGTGGTCATTAATGTTTGTGCCTTGCCTTGTGTTTGAGATGGTCCATATGTGCACGAGTACTAAGAAAAGCTTTTTCAAAAGTAGGAAGACATGGGCATGGTGTAAGGATGAACGAAGTATGTGCACAGGCATTTTTTTTTCTTAACAGATTTCTTGAGATAGGGATCACATATGAGAAAATTCACCCATTCTAAGTGTACAAATCAATGCTTTTTTGTATATTCACAGATATGTGCCACCATCACCATAATTAGAACATTTGTATCACCTCAAAAAGACATTTTGTACCCTTTAGCTAACCTCCTCCCCCACTGCCCATCATCACCCTTAAAACTATGAATTTACTTTCTGTCTCTGTAGGTTTTCCTGTTCTAGACTTTCATATGAGTAGAATCACATAACAGAGTCTTTGGAGACTGGCTTCTTTTCACTTTGTGTAATGCTTTCAGGGTTCATCCATGTTGTAGCATATGTCAGGACTCCATGCCTTTGGGCAGTCCTTTCCAAACACCCAAACTGGACTGGCCCAGCACTGCCACTGGAGCCATCAGTGTGAGCCAGTCTGTTTGTGAGAAGATTTTCATCAGCAATGGTTCCTTGCTGGTGAAACTCACTGGTACCTGCTATATGGGCCTCTCTACCTAAGCAACCACTGTAATCTGGCATTGAGCCTTATGTGAAGATGAGGAAACTAAAAGTTAATCAGAATTACACAGAATCTTTCAAACAATTTTATGACTTTGAGCAATGAATTTCATAAGAAAACCACCTCAGGCTGTTTCTTTATCCATTTCTAGTGGGCTCTCTAAGTAAATCCAGCAGGGATGGTCCAGGATAGTAATAGGGCTGAAGCTCACATGAATATAATGGTTATCAGTTCAGTTGTTCTCACTGTGTTCTCTCAGGTCAGTAGCATCAGTAGCACCTAAGAAACTTGAAAGAAATGCATATTCTCAGGCCCACCCCAGATGCACTGAATCAGCCATTCTAGGAGTGGGGCCCAGTAAATCTGTATTCAAGCAGCCTCTGGGTGCTTCTGACCCACATAAGTTTGAGAACCACTGATTTGTTAACTCCTATAGTACTATCAGTATTGGGCACATAAACACAAATTATGGACACCTGTTTTCTGTCAAGTGCATATACCTGATGGATGAAGAGGAAATCATCTGGGGACTAAATAGGAGATCATGATATATATGCTGAATATATATGCATCAATATGACAGACAATTCCCCATCTCCCATCTTTATTTCCTTTTAAACATGCTTTGATAAAAATGTACTTTAAAAAATCCTAATAAACTTGTTGCCTTTACAGAGTTTATTTCTACTTTGGATTGAGATGATCTTATAAAAAGCATCTTTAGAAGATAGTATTTCTGCAAGTCTTGGTTCAGAAAAAATTAACTCTTACACTCACATTAGACATAGGTTCTGGAGATTGCTTTTTTGAGTGAATGTTTTGTCAGCACAGAGACAGTGCATTTTTAGGCAGTGCATTTTTAAAGCAATTGGTAACATGATGCCCGTATTGATGAAATACCCAAGAGTTCACTTTGGACACGCCAGGACACTTTATCTACCCTTTGCTGTTAAGACCAAATACTTTCGGGGTGCCTGGGTGGCTCAGTCGGTTATGCGTTCGGCTTAAGCTCAGGTCATGATCTTGCGGTTTGTGGGTTCAAGCCCCGCATCAGGCTCTGTGCTGATAGCCAGCTCAGAGCCTGGATCCTGTTTCAGATTCTGTGTCTCCCTGTCTCTCTGACCCTTCCCTGATCACTCTCTCTCTCTCTCAGAAATTAAAAAAAAAAAATGAATAAATAAATAAATAAACGAAACACTTTCTAGATATTCTGAGGATAGTCATTATCTCTTTCAGAAAGTGCATAAGAATGGTTTATTCTTACTTAACCTGAAAAGATTTGACTCATGGTTAGCAGTTTTGAAATTTTGATAAAACGTGCCTTAAATATTCAGATAAAAGTATAATTCTGAGAAAAGCAATTTGTCAAAATTCACTGTTGTGTAGATCTTTTGATCCACATTATTTCCTCAGCATCTATTTTCATTTTGCTTTAAATACTACTAAAATTGATTTTTGTAAAGTCTTAGACACACAGAATCCTGTCATATGGTGCTTTCTACACACAGCCTTGCACTGCTAATTATCGCTTCATGTGTCTCTGTCTCATCCCTCTACTAGATTAGCCCTTCTGAAGGCCAATAAGAGTTTCTTATATGTATTTGTTTGCCCTCATCCTAGCAGGTATCTTAAACATAGACATCCATTACATATGTGTGTATTGATTAATAGTTTTGATAGTAACATGAAACATCCATTCCTCTTGTCAGGAATAGAAACTCTCTCAAATTAGCTGAGTTAAGAACAGATAACAACAGACCACTTTATAGACATCCAAGGACATAAGCAAAGTACACTTAGACCATATGAGACATGGAACTGGACAATCAAGACCCAGGGCTAGTCTTTCCTCCTGGGACCCTGCAGCTTCAGGTCTGTGCCTCTATCTGTTTCTCCTTCTTTCTCATGATTCTTTAGTAGACTGACCTTTTCATTGTGGCACTTTTATTCAAAATTTGAATAAAAATATGAGCTTATATTTAGTTTTAGTTTGACACAAACCTATCCAACTATTTAAAATTTTTTTAATGTTTATTTATTTTTGGGAGAGACAGAGACAGAGCACAAGCAGGTGAAGAGCAGAGAGAGAGGGAGACACAGAATTCAAAGCAGGCTTCAGGCTCTGAGCTGTCAGCACAGAACCTGACATGAGGCTTGAACTCATGAACCATGAGATCATGACCTGAGCCAAAGTTGGATAACCAAACAACTGAGCCACCCAAGTGCCCCTATCCAACTATTTTAATTAAGAGCCCAGCAGCATTTAATTGGTTCAGTTTTAGTGGCCCAATTTCAAATTTCATAAAGACATTATTTGATCAGGGTAGTATCCAGCTCTAGTACCATCACCCATGGGTAGGGAGTAGGATATGTTGAAGAATCAAGTAGTATTAGTATGTAGAGCTAATATATAATATATAGTAATATAATGTATAGCTAATCAAGTAGTATAGTATGTAGAGCTGTCTTTCCAGAAACTGTTAAAAGAACAGGGTCACTAAGAAGGGATCATGGGTGGGGGAGTAATAGCTAATGCATCTATTCCAATTTATGGACTACAATCTAGAACTCCAACAAGTATGTAACAGGCATTAAAGAACTAGGCTCAGAGATAAACTTCTTTCTTAATCTATATCAGGGGTTGACAACTATGACCCTTGGATCAAATCCAGCCTGTGGTTTGTTTTTATATAAACTAGGTTTTTCCATGAAAAAGATTAGGTAACAGAAAATTTTAAGTGACAAAGCCTAAAATATTTACTCTTTGGTCCTTTACAGAAAAATTTGCCAAACTTTAGTCTAGATGAGCTTTCTTAGTTCATTTCACAAATATTCACAAGTTAGTCAGAGAGATCTTATCTGTGGAAAGGACATTTATGGTAAGGCCTAAAGGACAGGAAAGAACCAGTCATAAGAACGTGAGTATTACAGCCAGAAGAAATAAGGGCAAAGTTTCTGAGACAGATAGACATTTGGCTTAGTCAAGGAACCTCAAACAGGCCAGTGGTGTTTGGGCAGGATGTAGTAGGAAATGAAGTTGAGTGGTAGATAGGGGTCAGATCATCTATGGCCTTAGAAGGAAGCTATTGAAGATGGCATTGATCTCATGGAGTTTTAAAAACATTTCTCTGGTTTGGATGCCTGGCTGGCTCAGTTGGTAGAGAATACAACTCGATCTCAGAGTCATGAGTTCGATCCCCAGGTTGGGCGTAGAGATTACTTAAAAAAAATTATGACAGCCATGAGATAGCCTATAAAGAAGCAAGAATGAGTTCTATTTAAGATTATTATAAGATCATTTAACCTCTATTGAAGGATATTGTAATAGTTCAAGTGGGACATGACTGTGACTTAGACCAGAATGGTGCCGTGGAAATGGAGAAAAATAGATGAATTAAAGTATTTTGAAGGAAGAATTAATGAGTCAGATGGATTGGCTATGAGAAGAGAGGAATCACAGATTTCTATTTGAACAGTTGGGTGGATAGTGGAGTTTGTCACCTTATCCATATCATGTTTCAGTAACTCAGTAATTGAGGTCCTGGAACGAAGAATCTCGTTTATGTATTAGAAAGATTTTTGAAGCCAGAAAAAAAAATCTCAGTGTAGAATTTTCTTAACTTTTACATATGTACTTGTCTACAAGGGATAATTGAATAAAAAGCACTTCTTTGGCAAACTCCAGTGTATCCTTAGAAAAACTGCAAGTAGTTTTCTACTCTTCAGAATAATAACTGTGTGCGTTGACAGTGTAATGATCTCTCAGGGCTGCCATTTTGTCCCATGATTTTGTCACTGTTTCTCCCTTAGGGGGAATGCTGTGAAAAGGCACAGAACCATGGGTCCCTGTCCAATAGGGCATATCTGGCCCTCTCCCTCTTCCCCATCAAGGACTATGTGGAAGATGAGAACCAGCATCAGCCTACAGATGCTGAGATTTGTTTTGAAGCATTTAAAGAGGAATCAAATGCTCAGGGGAAGCTTTATATTTCTTTCCACTTACAGAAGTTGAATTGCAAGAGCGATCTCTTTACCATTAATCACCAGGTCTAGTGTGAAGCCAGCCAACTTCAGAGAGTTAGTTTAAAGAGGCGACTAAGGACTCAACTCTCTCCTTATCTCATTCTCTCTTCAGATTTGATCTCCCCAGATACTCAGGCTGCACTTATCTGTTCTCACAAGACTTCCAGGGTATTGCAGTATCCAGGGGGTTCTATGTTTAAAGAGGCAGTCTTGTAGCCCCATCCAACTGGCTGATGGGGAACTTCAGTGATTAGCCTGGGCTGTGAGTGGGACTGAGGGTGGAACAGTAAGTATATTAGGTCTCTAGAAACGTCCATGTTGACCCTGATGGTTTAGGCATGACCTAGAATCCCTGGGAGGGCTTCATCATTTTAGTCTAACAATTTGACACTTATTATATAGGGAATCTTTTTTGGGACTAGTTCTTCTGAAAGTTCATTTTTTGGTCTCCACTCATGGACTCCTCCAAGAACTTATTTTAGAGATAAGCTTTCATGGTTATCCCTATGGTTCCAGCTTCAGTGATCAAAACATATAAGACTGTGTTTTGATTCTACTTCTTTGTGGTTATTTTATTGTGGGTCTTTCTGAGTCTTAGATAATACTAAATAATTATTAGCTACTTTGAACCCACAGTTTCACTGCATAGCCCCTAATTATAACCAAGTACTACTTTCTTAACAGTATTCCAATGGAGCTAGCTGTTCAAATCACATGTATTGCCAGAGATGTCTACTCTCCTCCATCATGGCTGTATACTTCCAAGAGGACCTTTACTAGTATCCAGTCACATATATCTCAAGTAATGAAGTCAATAGAAAAAAATAAAGGATGGAAATATAATCACTTAATGCCAATGAATTTGTTTAGCTATTTAAGGCTTTATCTCAAAGTATAAGTGTGTTGCACTGTGTTTTGTAAAATAGTGCTTATAATTCATTGAGCTTTCAAAATAACTCTTTCTTATTAAGCTTGCACTGAGAAGTGGGGTTAATTTTCCAGAGTACTTTTTTGTGATAATTATAGGATATACAGATGAGCATGACTGTATTGACAAGGTTCTGTAGCTAATAAAAATACACACAAAAATTGTAATATCCAACTGCTTCATTAAGGAAAACATTAAGCATTCCTGATAGGCCAGTTTTGAGTTCAAGCTAGCACATTAATACATACACCTTTCAAGTGACATATGGTCCAACTTTTCCCATGATGAAAAACACAATTCTGCTATTCAAAGATTTGAAACTAATAGTAGATGAACTAATAAAAGAAAATTTTCATGAACCAGAAGATATCTTTTTAAGTTTATTTATTTATTTGGAGAGAGAGAGTGCAAGTAGGGGAGGGGTAGAGAGGGAGAGAGATAATCCTAAGCAGGCTCTGCATTATCAATGCAGAGCCTGATGTGGGGCTTGAACTCACAAACTGAGAGATCATGACCTGAGCTGAAGTCAAACACTTAACGAATTGAGTCACCCAAACTCCCCAGAATATATTTTAAAAAACTAAATAAATGAGATTTGAGGAGGTAGTAATTATTTTGCCAGCTAGGCTATATAATTTTTATTAGAACCATTTGTGAAATATTGAAATACTTCACTGAACTCTAGGAGTACACCAGGATTAATTCAATGAACATTTGTTAAATACCTACTGGGTGCCAGGCACCATGCTAGGAGCTGGAGATGAAAGCCCAACAGGGAGTCCTGTTTAAATACCTGTGCTCAGAGATCTATACCTAGACTTACCTATGGTAGTTACTTCAGATCAGTTAAAACTATCATTGTAATTGCATTGGTTAAACTTTGGAGATTGCAAAGGAATAGGTCCACTGTTGTAATATTTAGAAGCTACTGTCTATCGGTGTATACTACTGGTCATTTCTCAACTGCCTCGGGAGTCTCTTCAAGTTTCAACCAGTTATATAATTATATTATCCACTCCAGGGTACTAAGGCATCTGCCTTCAACTTTCACAAGCTCACTCATAACACCAAAGTGGGGAAAGAAAAACATCTTCTGTGTCTCTGAGTAAAAATCTCTTCTGTGTTTAGCAAAAACCAAAAACAAAATGAAAATGAACAAAATATTTCCCTAGTTAGAAGGGAGGAAAGGAAAGGTTTTTTTTGTTGTTGTTCTACATAGAGGAGTATGGACTAAAGGGCATATGATAAAGTAGTCCATTGACCACTAACTTCATGGCCCTTCTCAAAAACAGTTTTTGATTTACAGACAAACTGGGAAGATAGTATATAAAGAACCCATGTTACATCCCCACTCAATGCTAAACCCCAAGTTTGCTCTATTTGTGACATCTTACATTAATATGGTACATGTTATAATTAATGAAGTAATATTTATATATTACTAATATCTGAAGCCCATATTTATTAGATATATTTAGTTTTGACCTAATGTCCTTTTTCAGTTCCAGGATACCACATTATATTTTAGTTCTCATGTCTCCTTAAGCTCCTTCGGCTGTAAAAGTTTCTCAGGTTTTCTTTGTTTTTGATGACCTTTTGATAACAGTTTTGAAGAGTGCTAACCACATATATCGTTGGATGCCCCTGTATTGGAATTTGTCTGCTTTTTTGCCCCATGATTAGATTTGGATGTAGGGTGTTGTTAAGAAGATCACTGGGTACAGTGCCATTTTCATCACTTCAGATTAAAGGTACATACTATCAACATGATTTATGACTGCTGAGGTTTGTCCTTGATCATCATGCTGAGGTAGTGTCTATCAGCTTTCTCCACTGTAAAGTTACTCTTTTTGTCTCCTTTCCAAACCATTCTATTGGAAGGAAGTCACTGTGTAGAGCCCAAGATTAAGGAGTGGGGAATTATGCTCATCTCATTATGGATTGAGTATCTACAAAAATTATTTGGAATTCAGCAAGTGAATAGAAGAGATTTGTGTCTTCTTTCCCATTTATTAACGTTCTCAATAATTTATTTATATTAGTATAGACTCATGGAAATTTATGTATTGGGTTATAATCTGATACTACTTTGTCATTTAGTTGTTTGAATTATTTCAAATTTGGCTCTTGTAAGCTCTTCAGTTGGATCCCATCACCCTTTGACACATTCCCATAAATCCAGGGCCTGATGCGATGCTTGAACCGACAAACTGTGAGATCATGACCTGAGCCAAAACCAAAGGTCAGACACTTATCCGACTGAGCCACCCAGGTATCCCTCAGGCAATTATTTCTAATGTACGTAATGTATATTTTGGTTGTATGTACTTTTGTAAAATGTATATTATTTTGTGCTCTGGTATTCTTAAGTAAATGATGTTGTATTATATATTTCATTCTTTTTTTGCTCACTTATATGTTTAATGTCTACACATGTGGCTATGTGCATATCTGTGCCTTGTTTTTAACTGTTGATTGGTACTCTATATTTCATCTATTTACTCTCCTGTATTGCCTCCTACTGCCCACAATCACAAATAACCCTACAACAAACATCCTTATATAGTTGCTGAATGAATCTGTGTGAGTTTCTTTGAGATGTATACCTGGGATCTTGGAATACTTACTGTAAATTTAATTTAACTGAGTAGAACCAGATTGCTCTCCCAAATTATATTGGTCTACACTTCAACTAGAACATAGCTCAATAATACTTGGCATCAACTAGCCAAATTTTTTAAATGTTTTATTTTATTTTATTTTTGAGAGAGAGAGACAGAATGCAAGCAGAGGAGAGGCATAGAGAGAATGAGACACAGAAACTGAAGCAGGCTCCAGGCTCTGAGCTGTCAGCACAGAGCCTGATGTGGGGCTCAAACTCACAGACTGTGAGATCATGACCTGAGTGGAAGTCGGAAGCTCAACTGACTAAGCCACTCAGGTGCCCCTAGCCAAATTTTCTGAGAATTATAAATGTAAACTAATGTTTTGTTGTTTTCATTTTAATTTCTCTAACTACTAGTTACTTTGAGCATCTCTCCACATACTTCTTGGCCTTTGGGTTTGCAGTCTTATAAACTGCCAGTTGTAGTGTTTGACATTTCCCCTTTAAGTTTGAGGTCATTTTCCTGTTGATTTGTAAGAGTGCTTTGTTTATTTTAGATATTAATCTCAACAGCCTTAGATAATGCAAATATCTTCTCCATTCTGCATTGTCATATCTTTACTGTGTTCTTCCTTAAAGCGTTTATTCTTAGCTTTGATATAATCAAATGCACCAATATTTTACATTTTGAAATATTGCTCTAAAAGTCCTTAGCTACGGCACCTGGGTGGCTCAGTCTATTAAGCATCTGACTTCTTCTCAGGTCATGACCTCATGGTTCATGAGTTAAAATCCCACGCTGGGTGAGTTCGTGCCTTGCTTTGGGTAAGCCCTACTTCTTTCTCTCTCTCTGCCACGTTCCCCGGGATTTACTCTCTCTCTCTCTCCCCCTTGCTCTCTTGTGCCCCCTCTCTCTCTCAGAAAGAAAGGAAGAAAGAAAGAAAGAAAGAAAGAAAGAAAGAAAGAAAGAAGGAAAGAACAGCCAATTCTTTTTTAAAAAGTCCTTAGCTAATGATTGCTATTTTTTACAGGTAGACACATAAAGAAAATGTGGTCATATTGGGGTGACTGCTGGCTCAGTCGGTTAAACATCCAATTTCAGCTCAGATCATGATCTCCAGGTCCCTGGTCAGAGGTTCAAGCAGCCGTGTTGGGCTCTGTGCTGACAGCTCAGAGCCTGGAGCCTGCTTTGGATTCTGTGTCACACTTTCTCTGTCCCTTCCCCTCTTGCTCTCTGTTTCTCTTTCAAAATAATAAACATTAAAAAAAATCTGACCATACTGTTAAGAGTACAGTGGGGGCTATAAAGAATAAAATGACACAGAATCTTGCATTTGCTTTAAAATAATTTGGCAAAGTTAAAAAAAAATGAAGAAAGAAAGAAAAGAAAAGAAATAAAGGGATAGAAGAAGCAAACATGATAAAATCTGATTAATTTTAAAATCTGAGTAATGACTATGTGAGAGTTCATTGTTCTACTTTTTTTTTTTTAAAGTAAGCTCTACACCCAACATGGGACTTCAACTATTGACCCTGAGATCAAGAGTCACATGTTCTATCTACTGAGCCAGCCAGGCACCCTTGTTCCATTTACTTTTGACATATTTGAAAATTTTTAACATGAAAAAATGAAAAATAAGCCATTTCCTTCCCTTAGATCATAAACAGTTTTCTATATTTTCTTTTATTATTTTATAATTTCAACACTCATTTTTAGGTCTTTAGTCCATGTATGATTTTGGCAGGGATCCAGTTATATGTTTTCTTGTATATTTAAATAGAGAGAGCAAATTCTCCCAAAAACATCTGTTAAATTACCTTCTCTTCAGTGTTTGTGGTACTATAAAATTAACAATAATTATTTGCATATATTGGTATATCTTTATTGTCCACTCTATTCTGTCTAATATGTCCACTCTACTATATTTCATTCATTGATTTGTTCTTGCACAAATATTATCCTGTTTTTATTACTAAGGTGTTGTTATATTTCCATACCCCTATAATCTTGTTTTTAAGAATATAGCTGGCTATTCATATATCTTCCCATATAAACTTTAGGCGTGTTTATTAAATTCTTGAAAAAATATGATTGATATTTTGATTAGGATTAAACTGAGTTTATAGATACAGTTAGAAAGAATTGACAGGTTTATAATTATTTCATACGTTTTTTTCTATCATACTGACTTATTAAAGGAATGATCCTATATCTATTATATCAAAATCTGGCCAATCCATGTTATTTGTCTACTAACAAGGTAGAATTTACTGAAAGATAGTAAAAGTAGTTAGAACCAGTTTCAAAACACTGAGTAGAAGGCAAAGAAGTCAGACATCAAGTCATGAAAATATATTTGTTAAACTCACAATTCTTCTCAGTGCTCTGTTAGAATTTGTATCCCAAAAAAGACATAACTGCATATAACACATCAGTTGGGGGTTTATATTTAAATGGACAAAACTGAGTGGATAAACACGTACAAGATTTAGCACAATAAGAACTAAACTAGTCAGTGAATGGACTAGTGTATTTATGGCATACAAAAGTGCAGAGTAAACGAATATCAGGGGTGAGAAATAGGAGTAAAGGAAGAGAGTAAATAGAGCACTAGGATGGAGAAAGTGTTAGAACATAACAGGATTTACTGTTGCCTAGAAAATATAAGTGTGTAAAAAGTGTGTAAGTAGACTACCACTTGTGTGAAAACAGGGGGAAAGTATATCTATACATTGTTTTCCTTGTAAATACTTAAAATATCTCTGGAAGGATATACAAAGTCTAAAAACATTGGTTGTTTGCAGAAGTGGGAATGGGTTGGTTGGAAAAACGGAGGGAGAAGGATAACTGTTGTTTTAAGTATTGTACACTTTTAAATATTTTTAAATGTAAATTATGTAAATTATTTATGTAAAAATTTTAAAAATCAAACTTAGTTAATGGGTCAGAAAGGAAAATTTCCAGACTATTTGTAATATAAAATAGGAAAAACAGGCATGCACACATACACACTTATGCACATCAAAAGAATTTTGTACCGACAGAGAGGAAGACAGTGGCAGAGTAGGAGGACCCTAGTTTCACTAGCCCCACAAACACAACTCCACAACTACCGTCTCATCCTAAATCCCCCAGAAATTGATCTGAAGACTGGCAAAACAAACTCCACAACTAAAGGTAGAGAAGATGGGCACCTGGGTGACTCAGTTGGTTGAGTGTTGCCTCTTGATTTTGGCTCAGGTTATGATCTCACAGTTTCATGAGTTTGACCCCATGTTGGGCTCTGTACTGGCAGCACAGAGCCTACTTGAGATTCTCTGTCTCTCCCTCTCTCTCTTTCCCTCCCCTGCTCACGCTGTCTCTGTCTCTCTCAAAATAAATAAATAAACTTAAAATCTTTTTTTAAAAATAAAGGTAGGGGCGCTTGAGTGGCTCAGTCGGTTAAGCGTCCGACTTTGGCTCAGGTCATGATCTCAAGGTTTGTGGGTTTGAGCCGTGTGTCGGGCTCTGTGCTGACAGCTCAGAGCCTGGAGCCTGTTTCAGATTCTGTGTCTCCCTCTCTCTCTGACCCTCCCCTGTTCACGCTGTCTCTCTCTATCTCAGAAATAAATAAAACATTAAAAAATTTTAAAAATATAAAGGTAGAGATGAAGCCACACTAGAGGTAGTAAGTGGGGTGACATGGCTTGGGAGAGAAATGGATTGTGGCTATTGTGGTGGGGAGGGTGCCACTGTCCTAGAGAACGGTCAGAGACAAAGAAATACACAGGGGAGTGCATGGGGAAAACATATCTCATAGTAATTGGCTGTGAAAACAAAAGGGCCCAAATTTTGTGAGTTCTTGCAATGATTGTGGTTTAAAGCCTAGAGTTGTTTTTTTTTTTTTTTATTTCTAGGAGAGAGAGAGAGAGAGACAGTGAGCAGGGGAGGGTCAGAGAGAGAGGGAGTCACAGACTCTGAAACAGGCTCCAGGCTCTGAGCTGGCAGTCAGCACAGAGCCCGACGCGGGGCTCGAACCCACGAACCGCGAGATCATGACCCAAGCGAAAGTCGGACGCTTAACCGACTAAGCCACCCAGGCACCCCTAAAGCCTAAAGTTTTAAAGGTCAGCATGCTTGGCTCTGGGAGTCCAGAGGAAACTGAGGCTGCTCTTGTAGGAAAGGCAGGGCACACACAGCCCTCAGACAAATAGTGTGGAAACAATGATCTGAAGAGCACTTGGGCACACAGTACGGAGGTTAGTTGCTCCTGTCAAAGTATGTCCCAGAGAAGCAACATTCATGGAGAGACCCCTCTGTAAACAAAGGACTGTGAGGCACCATTTCCACACCTCTCCCTACCCATCTCCTGGCTCTCAGCACAAGCACAAAACCACCTGTGAGAACCAGCACCATGTCCACACTCACTACCTATCTTGCTTACACCAAGCCCCATCCCCCACAGTCCAGTGGAACTACTCTTTCCAGTCACACTTGCCTCAGTTCCAGCATGGTGGGCCCCTCCCGCAGAAGACCTACCCAAACCCCTGCCAACGTTGTGCCACATTCAAACCAGGGACCAAACACTACCGACAACAACAAGAGTCTCTATCGATGACTGGCTGAAAGATAAAGTAGCCAGGACACAACAGGAAGCATACACAGTACACACTGGAGACACTCCTGGAAGCAGCAGAACCTGGGGAATAGGAGACATTACACTGCAGGGCACTAAGGAACCTCTACTTCATAAAACCATTACGCTCAAGAATAGGAAGTATAGCTGACTTTCCTAACACAGAGAAGTAAGCATAGAAACTTAGAAAAATGAAAAAGACAGAGGAATGTGTCCCAAATGAAAGAATAGGACAAGGTCATGTTCAGAGGTCTAAGCAAAACAGATATAAGTAACATGTCTGATAGAAAATGTAAAGCAATGATCATAAGGATACTCATTAGACTAGAGAAAGGAGTGGAGGACATCAGTAAGACCGTTAACACAAAGATAAGGAATAACATAGCAGATACAAAGGTTTCAATAAACAAAATGAAAAACACACTTGATGGAATGAACAGCAAACTGGAAGAAACAGAGGAACAAAATAATGACCTGTAAATCAGAGTAATGGAAAGTAATCTAGCTGAAAAATAGAGAGAAAAAAAGAATTATGCAAAATGAGAATACACTTAGGGAACTCAATGACTCCATTAAACATAGTAACATTTGTATTATATGAGTCCCAGAAAAAGAAGAGAGAGAAAAGGGGGCAGAGAATTTATTTGAAGAAAATAATACCTGAAAACTTCACTAATCTGGGGAAGGAAACATATCCAGATTCAGGAGGCATAGAGAATTTCCAACAAAATCAACAAAAACAGATCCATACCAAGAAATATTGTAATTAAACTGGCAAAATACAGTGATAAAGAAAAATAAAAGCAGCAAGACATGGGGTGCCTGGGTGGCCCAATCAGTTAAGCATCTGACATCGGTTCAGGTCATGGTCTCATGGTTCATGGATGTGAGCCCCTCATCAGGCTCTCTACTGTCAGCACAAACCCCACTTTGGATTCTCTGCCTTTCTCTCTGTCCCTCCCCCGCTCGTGTTTTCTCTCTCTCTCAAAAATAAACACTTTTTAAAAAGCAGCAAGACAAAGCTGGACAGTTACATACAGAGGAAAGCTCATAAGTTATCAGCAGATTTTTGAGCAGGAACTTTCCAAGCCAGAAAAGACTGGAATGATATATTCAAAATGCTGAATGGGAAAAACCTGCAGCCAAGAATACTCTATCCAGCTAGACTATCACTGAGAATAGAAAAACAGATGATGAGCTTCCTAGACAAACAAAGACTAAAGGAAACCAGACCTCCAAGAAATATTAAAGGGGACTTTTTGAATTAAAAGGAAAGACCAAAAATGACAATAGGAAGGTAGGAAACACAAAAACAGTAAACAATGAATATTTCTATAAAAAATCAGTCAAGGAACTCACAAAAATAAAAGGCTGTAAATATGACACCATATATCTAAAACATGGGGAGGAGAGGAGTAAGAATGGGTTCAAACTTAAATGATCTTAAGTTTACTATGGACTGCTGTAAGTAAAAAATATTTTACACAAACCTAATAGTAACCACAGATCATAAAACCACTAATAAATATGCAAAGAATAAAGGGAAAGTGACAGGTCTGGCGGGTTTGGGAAAGGACACCAAGATGGTGGATCGGACTCCGTCTTGTAACTGCCTCAGGACTTTCTTACCACCAGCTTCCCGCTCCCAGTTTCCTGCCACTGGTTTTTCAGAAGAAAAGTCACCTCAGCAGAAACGAAACCCAACCCAAGAAAAGCGAGACCAAATAAGGAAACCTGCCCTCACGGGTCTCAACGGGGAACTACAGTCCTATATATACCCCTCTCCACAGTCTCGCGGTGCGACTTCCCTGGCTTGCTTCTACCCCCAAGCTGCGGAACCTCAACTGAGAGCCCTTTTAAAAAAAAGTGTGCTCAGCCATTTCCTCTTGGCTCCTTTGTCTCATTTTCAAGCATCTTTGGTTCACCACCCTCTGCTATTACAACCTTACAGAAAGAAATTCAAGTATATCATTAAAGAAAATCAGCAGACCATGAAAGAGTGAAACACAAGAAAGGATCAGAGGAAATCTTGGAGAAAAAAGAAGAAAACAAGCAATAAAAAGGCAATAAATACAAATCTATCAATAATTACTTTGAATGTAAATGGGCTAAACACTCTAATCAAAAGACATCGTGACAGAATGGATAAATTAAAAGAAAAAACAGACCTATCTATATGCTGCCTACAAGAGACTCATTTTAGACCTAAAAATACCTACAGATTAAAAGTGAGGAGATGGAGAAACATTTGTATGCAAATAGAAGTAAAAAGAAAGCCAGAGTAGCAATACTTATGTCAGACAAAGTAGATTTTAAAACAGAGTATAGGGACATCTGGGTGGCTCAATGGGTTAAGTGTCTGACTTTGGCTCAGGTTATGATCTCTCAGTCTGTGAGTTCGAGCCCCAGGTTGGGCTCTGTGCTGACAGCTCAGAGCTTGGAGCCTGCTTCAGATTCTATGTCTCCCTCTCTCTCTCTGCCCCTCCTGCACTGGCCCTCTGTCTCTCTCTCAAAAATAAATAAACATTAAAAAAAATTTTAAAAACCTGAAACAGAGAGTGTAACAATAGAGAAAGAAGGACACTATGTGAAAATCAAGGTGGTTGCCTAGGTGGCTTAGTCGGTTAA
Organism: Proteles cristata cristata; assembly: GCA_017311185.1. Classification (NCBI taxonomy): domain Eukaryota; kingdom Metazoa; phylum Chordata; class Mammalia; order Carnivora; family Hyaenidae; genus Proteles; species Proteles cristata. The sequence continues at coordinate 740,935 of JAESUZ010001412.1, read as the reverse complement.
GAATCTGAATCCATTTTGGCTCAGGTCACAATCTCACAGTTGTGAGATTGAGTCCTATGTCTGACGCTGCACTGAGCATGGAACTTGCTCAGAAGTCTCTCTCTCCATCTCTCTGCCCCTTGCCTGCTCGTGCTCTCTCTTCCTCAAAACAAACAAACATCATAAATAAATAAATAAATAAATAAATAAATAAATAAAAATAAATGAAGGGGGTACCCAACAAGAAGATATAACAGTTACAAATATTCATGCACCCAGCATGGCAGCATTCAAATACATAAAACAGTTAATAAGAAACATAAAGTAACTAATCAATAATAATACAAGAGTAATAGAGGACTGTAACACCCCATTTACATCAATGGACAGATCATCTAAACAGAAAATCAACATGGAAATAATGGCTTTGAATGACACTGGACCAGATGGACTTAACAGATATTCCAAACATTCCATCCTAATACAGCGGAATACACATTCTTTTCAAGTGTATATGGAATATTCTCCAGAATAGATCACATTTCAGTCCATAAAACAAGCTTCAACAAATTAAGAAAGATTAAAGTCATACAATGCATCTTTTCTGACCACAATACAGTAAAACTAGAAGTTAACCACAAAAAAAAACCTCGCAAAATGATAAATACATGCAGGTTAAATAAATGCTACTAAACAATGAATGGGTCAACCAAGAAATAGTGTAAAAATTAAAAAGTACATGGGAAAAAATAAAAATTGAAAACACAATGGTTCAAAACCTTTGGGATGCAGCAAAAGTGGTTATCAGAGGGAAGTTTATAGCTCTACAAGCCTACCTTAAGAAGCAAGAAAAATCTCAAATAAACAATCTTACCTTAAACCTAAAGGGGCTAGAAAAAGAACAACACACAAAATCTAAAACCAGCAGAAGGAAGGAAATAATAAGGAATAGAGCAGAAAGAAATGATACAGAAACTAAAAAAATACAAAATAAAAACAAACAATAGAACAGATCAATGAAACTAGGGGCTTGTTCTTTGAAAAACATCAATAAAATAAAATTGATAAATCTCTAGCCAGACTTACCAAGAAAAAAAGAGAAAGTACTCAAATAAATAAAATCACAAATGAGAGAGGAGAAATAACAATAAACACCACAGAAATACAATTGTAAGAGAATATGAAAAACTATATGCCAAAAAAGTAGACACATAGAGGAAATGGATAAATTCCTAGAAACATATAATCTACACAAATTGAAACAGGAAAAATAGAAAATTTGAACCGACCCATAACCAGCAAAGAAATTGAATCAGTAACCAGAAAACTCTCAACAAAAGTCCAGGACCAAATGGCTTCACAAGCAATTTCTACCAAACTTTTAAGTTTAATTTAATTCCATTTTTTATTTTATTTTTTATTTAAATATAAGTTATTTATCATATAGTATAATAATGATTTCAGGAGTAGAATTTAGTGATTCATCACTTACATATAACACTCAATGCTAATCCCAACAAGTGCCCTCCTTAATGCCCGTCAACCATTTAGCCCACCCTCCCAACCAAAACACCTCCAGCAAACTTCGATTTGTTCTCTGTTATTATCTTATTTTCGTTTCCCTTCTCCTGTGTTCATCTCTTGCATTTCTTAAATTCCACATATGAGTGAAATCACGTGCTATTTGTCTTTCTCTGCCTGACTTATTTCACTTTCTACCAAACATTTAAAGAATAGTTAATGCCTGTTCTTCTCAAACTATTCAAAAAAAAAAAAAATTAGAAGAGGAAGGAAAACTTTCAAATTCATCCTGTGAGGCAACATTACCTTGATACGAAAACTAGATAAAGACACCACAAAAAAAAGAGAACTACAGGCCAATGTCTCTGATGAACATAGATGCAAAAATCCTCAGCAAAATATTAACAAATAGAATCCAATAATACATTAAAAAGATCATTCACCACTACCAAGTGGGAATTATTCCTGGGTTGCAAGGATGGTTTAATATTTACAAATCAAACAGCATGATACAACACACATCAATAAGAGAAAGGATAAGAAACATATGATCATTTCAATAGATGTAGGAAAAGCATTTGACAAAGTACAACATCCATTCATGATAAAACCCTAAAAAAAAAAAAAAGGCTTTGAGGGACCATACCTCAACATAATAAAGACATTATATGAAAAGCCCATGGCTATAGGAAGAATAAATATAGTTAAGATGTCATTACTACCTAAGGCACTCTACACATTCAATGCAATTCCAATCAAAATTGCACCAGCATACTTCTCAAAACTAGAACAAACTATCCAAAAATTTGTATGGAACCACAAAAGACCCCGAATAGCCAAAGTAATCCTGAAAAATAAAACCAAAACGGGAGGGATCACCATCCCAGACTTTAGCCTCTACTACAAAGCTGTCATCATCAAGACAGTATGGTATTGGCACAAAAACAGACACATAGACCAATGGAACAGAATTGAGAACTCAGAAGTGGACCCAAAAGTATACAGCCAACTAATCTTTGACAAAGCAGGAAAGAATATCCGATGGAAAAAAGACAGCCTTTTTAACAGATGGTGTTGGGAGAACTGGACAGCAACATGCAGAAGAATGAAACTAGATCATTTTCTCACACCATGCACAAAAATAAACTCAAAATGGATAAAGGACCTGAACGTGAGACAGGAAACCATCAACACCCTAGAGGAGAAAGCAGGAAACAACCTCCTTGACCTCCACCGCAGCAACTTCTTACTTGACACATCCCCAAAAGCAAAGGAATTAAGAGCAAAAATAAACTGTTGGGACCTCCTCAAGATTAAAAGCTTCTGCACAGCCAAGGAAACAACCCAGAAAATTAATAGGCAACCAACGGAATGGGAAAAGATAGTTGCAAATGACATATCAGATAAGGGTTGATATCCAGAATCTACAAGGAACTCACCAAACTACACGCCCGAAAAACAAACAACCCAGTGAAGAAATGGGCAGAAGATATGAACAGACACTTCTCCAAAGAGGACATCCAGATGGCCAACAGACACATGAAACGATGCTCAGCATCCCTCCTCATCAGGGAAATACAAATCAAAACCACACTGAGATACCACCTCACGCCAGTCAGAGTGGCTAAAATGAGCCAATCAGAGAACTCTAGATGCTGGCGAGGATGTGGAGAAACGGGCACCCTCCTACACTGTTGGTGGGAATGTAAACTGGTACAGCCCCTCTGGAAAACAGTGTGGAGGTTCCTCAGGAAACTAACAATAGAACTCCCCTATGACCCAGCAATAGCACTGCTAGGAATTTACCCAAGGGATACAGAAATGTTGAGGCATAGGAGCACATGTACCCCAATGTTCATGGCAGCACTCTCCACAATAGCTAAAACCTGGAAAGAGCCTAAGTGTCCATCAACAGATGAATGGATCAAGAAGATGTGGTTTATCTATACCATGGGATACTACATGGCAATGAGAAACAATGAAATCTGGCCATGTGTAGCAACATGGATGGACCTTGAGGGTGTTATGCTGAGCGAAATAAGTCAGGCAGAGAAAGACAAATATCATATGTGTGCACGTATAGGAGGATTAGGAGGAGCTTAACAGAGGACCAAGGGGAGAAGAAGGGTGGAAATGGTGGGGGAAAGGGGGAGAGGCAAACCATGAGAGACTCTTGAATGCTGACAAAAACTGAGGACTGGTGGATGTGGGGAGGAGGGGTGGGCATGGAGGAGGACACTTGTGGGGATGAGCACTGGGTGTTATGTGGAAACTAATTTGACAATAAACTATTTGTAAAAAAAAAAATGGGGAAAAAAAAATAAAATCAGTTTCTCTGTTAAAAAAAAAAAAAAAAAAAGAAAAGCCCATGGCTAACATCCTCAATGGGCAAAACCTTAGAGCCTTACCCCTAAGGTCAGAAATAAGAGAAGGATGGGCCACCTGGGTGGCTCAGTCGGTTAAACATCTGACTTCACCTCAGGTCAGATCTCACGGTTTGTAGGTTGGAGCCCCGCATCAAGCTCTGTGCCTGGAACTTCTTTTGGATTCTGTGTCTCCCTCTTTCTCTGCCCCTCCCCCACTATGCTCTGTCTCTCTCTGTCTGAAAAATAAATAAACTATAAAAAATTAAAAAAAAAAAGAAACAAGAGAAGGATGTTTACTCTCACCATCTTTATTCAACATACTCCTGGAAGTCCTAGCCACAGCAGTCACACAAGAAAAAGAAATAAGAGGCATCCAAATTGGTAGCAGAAACTCACTATTGGTAGGAGAAACTCACTATTTGCAGATGACATGATACTGTATATAGAGAACTCAAAAGATTTCACCCAAAAACTAGGAGAATTCATAAACAAATTCAGTAAAGTCATAGGATACAAATCAAGGTACAGAAATTTGTTGCATTTCTATACATCATTAATGAGGCAACAGAAAGAAAAATTAAGAAAACGATCCCATTTACAATTGCACAAAAACAATAAGATACCTTGGAATAAACCTAACCAAGTGAAAGACCTGTACTCTGAAAACTATAAAACAGTGATGAAAGAAATTGAAGATGACACAAAGAGATGGAGAGACATTCCATGCTTATGGATTGAGATTTTTTTAATGATTCAAGGACTTATTAAGTCATACATACAAAACATACTACTAATTGCATTAGCAACAGATCAATGTAAAAACATTCCATAATTCTGCATCTGTCAATTAAAAAAATTTTGTTCTAGTGGTTGAAAGGTCTAACCTTGTATTCTTACAGAATTTGATTAGCACAAGCACAGGCTTACAGAACCTCACAGACTCAAAGGAACATGGTTAGGCAGAGCAACAGGAAGCATGTGTCGGTGAGGGGAGGGGAAAGTAAGGCAAAGAGGAAGGTAAGCATTAGTCAAGGTACAGTATTGGTGATCTGGCAAGACAGTGGTGTTAGGAAAGTTCATATTTTAGGAATATCTGAAATATTTCAAAAACCGTAAAGCTTAAACACATTATTTTTACACCTACTTACTAGAAAACTAAGGAAAGCACTTATTAGCTTTGAATAAAGTAACAAGGAAACAGGAATGTACTTTTACTAATCTACAAAAGAAAGTCTAATGCATTATCGGAAATATCTTACAGTAGAAGGAGGATATTGCTCATTAAGAAGAGGTTCCCTAGGAAAAACACTAAGGTAGCAACTATGGGAATGACCGGTTTAAAGATGAATTAAAGGTTGCCTGCGTGGCTCAGTCAGTGATGCTTGACTTTGGCTCAGATCATGATTTCACAGTTGGTGAGTTGGAGCCCCACATCAGGCCCTGCGCTGACAGCTCAGAGCCTGGAGCCTGTTTCAGATTCTGTGTCTTTCTCTCTCTCTGACTCTCCCCTGCTTGTGCTCTGTCTCTCAAAAATAACATTAAAAAAATGTTTTAAGATGAATTAAATGCCCAATTTAAGGAGGGATGGCAGATCTAAGAAAAAGGAAAAGCTTAAAATACTTGGTACTGATACTGCCCTTTCATCATCCACTACATTTGACAGAAATTAACCTTATAAGATTTTACCCTGACACTTTTACTCAGTTTAATTATGATATGCACAGTGTAGTGTAAATGAACCTCCATATTTTGTCAAAATATTGTCTTCATCCTTTGATTGCCTCCTGTGTTGCACATACCCTGCCCCAGTAAACCCACAGCCAGAGCAGACATTTCATCAGAACAAATATTGTTAAAATGTCTATACCATCCAGAGCAATCTACACATTTAAGGCAATCCCCGTCAAAATACCACCAGCATTTTCCACAGAGCTAGAACACACAACCTAAAATTTGTATGAAACCACGAAAGACCCCAGATAGCCAAAGCAACCTTGAAAAAGGAAAGCAAAGCTGGAAGCATCACAATTCTGAACTTCAAATTCTATTAAAAAGCTGTAGTGATCAAAACAGTATGGTACTGGCAAAAGAAGAAGAAAGAAGAAGAAGAAGAAGAAGAAGAAGAAGAAGAAGAAGAAGAAGAAGAAGAAGAAGAATGAAGAAGAAGAAGGAGAAGCAGCAGCAGCAGCAGAAGATGACGACGACTATAGATTAATGGAACAGAATAAAAAATCCAGAAATGAACCCACAATTATATGGTCCATTAATCTTAGACAAAGCAGGAAAGAATATTCAATGGGAGAAAGTCTCTTCAATAAATGGTGCTGGGAAAACTAGACAGCAATACAAAAAGAATGAAACTGGACTACTTTCTTACATCACACACAAAAATAAATTCAAAATGGATTAAATACTTAAGTGTGAGACCTGAAATCATAGAAAAAGCACAGAAGTATTGTCTTTGACATTGGCAGCAGCAACTTTTTTCTAGATAGGTTTCCTGAGGCCAGGCAAACAAAAACAAAAATAAACTCTTGGGACTGCATCAAAATTAAAAGCTTTTGCACAGTGAAGGAAACAATCAACAAAGCTAAAAGACAGCCTATGGAATGGGAGAAGATATTTGCAAATGACACATCTGATAAAGGGTTAGTATCCAAAATACATAAAAAACATAAAACTCAACACCCAAAAAACAAATAATCCAACTAAAAATAGGCAGAAGACATGAATAGACATTTCTCCAAAAAACATACAGATGGCCAACAGACACATGAAGAGATGTTCAATATCACTTAACATCTGGGAAATGCAAATCAAAACAATGAGATACTGGGGCCCCTGGGTGGCTCAGTTTGTTGGCTGCCCAGCATCAGCTCAGATCATGATCTTGTGGCTCCACCTGTGAGTTCAAAGCCCCCATTGGGTTCTTTGCTGTCAGCACAGAGTCTAATCCAGATCCTCTGTCCCTCTCCCTATGCCCCTCCCCTGCTCTCGCTCTCTCTCTCAAAAATAAATAAACATTAAAAATTTTTAAAAAAAGAAACAATGAGATACCACCTAATACTGTCAGAATAGCTAAAATTAAAAACACAGAAAACAGATGTTAGTTTAGGATGTGGAGCAAAAGGAACACTCGTGTTGCACCATTGGTGGGAACTCAACTGGGGCAGCTACTCTGGAGAACTCTATGGAGGTTCCTCAAGAAGTTAAAAATAGAAATACCCTATGATCCAGCAATTGCATTACTGGGTTTCCCCCCAAAGAATACAAAAACACTAACTGAAAGGCATACACACACCCCTATATTTATAACTGCATTATTTACAATAGCCAAGATAAGGAAACAGCCCAAGTGTCCATTAACTGACGAATGATAAAGAGGATGTGGTATAGGAGAACCTTGGCAGCTCAATCGATTAAGCATCTGACTCTTGATTTCAGCGCAGGTCATGATCTGAAAGTTTGTGGGATAGAATCCTGCATCAGGCAGCATGGAGCCTGCTTAGGATTCTTTCTCTCCCTTTCTCTCTCTCTGCCCTCTCCTGCTTACATGCACTTACTTTCTCTCTCTTTCAAAATAAATAAATAAAGTTAAAAAATGATTATATATATATATATATATATATATATACACACACATGTACACACACAGTAGAATATCATTCAGACATAAAAAAGGAATGAAATCTATTTGTAATGACATTTATAGAGCTAGAGAGTATAATGTTAAGCAAAATAAGCCAGAGAAAGACAAATTTCAGTCATATGTGGAATTTAAGAAACAGAAAATATGAGGGAAGGGGGGAAAAAGAGAGAGAGTCAAACCAAGAAGCAAACTCTTAACTATAGAGAATTAACTGATGATTACCAGAGGGGAGGTGGGTGAGGGTACCTCAATTTCCCACAGGAAAAGTTAGCTATGACTTTATCAAAGCCCACGTTGGGTTAGGTAGATAACACAGATCATCTTTTTTTCTCGATCTTTTCTTTCTCTGAACCCTTTCTTCTCATCTACAACCAGATGCCACCTAAGGTGATAATCGAATTGAGAAGCAAATTAGAAAGGAAAAGGCAGCTTGCCTCTTAGAGTCCTAAGAGATTTGATGAGCAAAACAAAGAAAATTCCAGACATTATACCTACTAAATGCTCCAAGAGGATAAAAAGGGACATCACTTCAACCAACCAGTAAAGCACTTACTAGAGAAGTTTTTCCATATCATAACACATTCTGACCTTAGTGAGACTTTTTTGCTACTTAATCCTCTCACGGACACTATATGCACTAGAGAGGATAAGAGCAAGAACAGAAAAAGCCGCACAGAGTTTCAGAGACAATAAGATATAGAAATTAAGCAGAAGAAGAAGAGCATATTTTTTTAAGATCAGGTTTCGACAAAGAGGTAATGGGAAAAGGTATGGTAATGAGAAGTACAAGAAGAAAGCTGCACATCTGGTGAGAAACATGGGAATAAATGCAGTGCTTAGTAGATGGCAATAAGTACAATTTTACTTTGAAAAATAATCCACTGGAAAAATCAGAGAACATATAGGAAAATAACTAGAAAGCTGTTGAAAGGATGAACCTGGAAAGAAGAAAAGAGCTTAAGTTCACAACAGTGTTTGAGAGAGTGAAGAAAGGTATTCTTCCTCTTTAAGATTCCCATGCCCTCTGAAAATATGGTCACTAAGACACAGTCATCTTTCTGATACTCACCCCATTTCCCTCCATTTTGACATTTATTTTCATTCAAATAGGCTGCAAATCACTCTTACTAGAAACTTGCCAAGTCATATTTCAAAAGTTTGTAGAAGACTTGACACTCTTGGGATACTGTCTTGGGGTTGGCTGTTTCATTTTGTCACACACATTTGGCTATCCTTGAATAGCTACAACAGTAGCAGGCAAAATGAAACTTAGCTCCCCAGGTTGGAGCAAAGGACTCTGGTTACTTCCTCATGTGACCCAGTTGGCTTGGTTTTCTTCTGTGGCAGCAAACTGAATCTCTAGCTCCAGCCAGCTGTTACAAAGCTGCCAATGGTCAAAGGATATCCAGGTTCTTAATATAGCCTGAGGATCCATGCACACCTTTGGCCCAGAGAAATTTCATGACTTACCACAAAGAGGGCCAGGAATAGAACCCAGTGTCCTAGGTCAAAATGCACTTTCACTACAGAGACTAGATTTACAGACTCTAAACATGGCTATACAAGGCTTAATAAAGAGCATTTATTTCCTAGGAAAAACTCTACTATTTGGGCAACCTTTTTTTTCTTCCTTCTTTCTCACTTTCTATTAGATTGACATTTTCTGGGTCCCCACCCCCCACCCCCCAGCTCTCTCTCTCTCCTCCCTTTCTGCTATACCTGTTTGGAAGGTAAGATGTTCATTTCTTTCAGTGGTTTCCATTAACTTAAAAAAAATACATGATGAGATTTCTCAAACACATACAAATAGGGATAATAGTATAAATGTCCTCATGTATTCATCACCTAGCTTCATCAGGTATAAATAAATAGCCAATTTTATCACACCTCTGATTTTTTTTTACATTTGTTTTTTTGTTTAATCTCTAACCTCAACCTGGGGCTTGAACTCATGACCCCAAGACGAAGAGTTGCATGCTCTTCTGACTGAGCCAGCCAGGAGCCACACACTTCTAATTATTTTGAAGAAATTCTAGACAGCATATCATTTTACCTATACATATTTACTAGGTGTCTTCACAAGAACTTAAAAAAAAACATAATTATAATACTATCATCACACCTAAAGAAAGTTAATAGTAATTCCTTAATATTATCAAATATCTAGTCATTGTTCATACTTCCCCAGTTGTCTTCACTTGTCTCACATTTTTCTTCTTTTTTACAGTTTATTTGGACCAGTATGCAAATAAGGTCCATAAACCGGAAGTGTTCAATAAGTATTGTTAAGTCTCTTCTCTCTTTCTTATTTTCCCTTTCATGTCTATCTGTTTTATTGTGTAATTTTACTTTCAGTTGAGGAAACATGATTTTTTGATCTACTGAGTTTCCTACAGTCAGGATTTTGCTGATTCCATCCTCATCGGTTTTTGTTTGTTTGTTTTTAAAAAAATAAAACAGGGGTGCCTGGGTAGTTCAGTCGGTTAAGCGACTGACTTTGGCTCAGGTCAAGATCTCACATCTCAAAGGCTCATGAGTTGAAGCCCCACGTGGGGCTCTGTGCTGATAGCTCAGAGTGTGGAGTCAACTTCTGATTCTGTCTCTCTCTCTTTCTGCCCTTTCCCTGGTCTCCTTTTGTCTCTCTCTCTCTCTCAAAAATAAATAAGTATATGCTCTGCTCACTCAGCAGAACATGTGATTCTTGATCTCAGGGTTGTGAGTTTGAGCCCCATTTTGGGTATAAAGATTGCTTAAAAATAAAGTCTTTAAGGGGCTCCTGTGTTAAGCAATTGATTCTTGGTGTCAATTCAGGTCATGATCTCATGGGATTAAGACCCATGTCTTAGGATTCTCTCTCTCTCTCTCTGTTCCTCCCCCTCCTTCTCTCTAAAAAATTAATTAATTAATTAATTAATAATAAAATCTTTTTAAAAATAAGGAGAAAACTTTATGAATAGAATGATAGAATAATTAAAATATTTTTCATTGTCCTTTCTGTTGTATCCATAACCTTGCATTCCTACCTTGATGGGCAGGTGGCATTGCCATTTGTTTTAGAAACTGCTCCCCATTCTGTGTCCATCCATGTGTAGCACAGTACCTGATCAGTCCAATGTGTTCCCCACATGTCCTTCCTGGCATTGTTGCCTCATGGATCATACATTGTATCTGTCCCTCAGGAGTTAGCCCCCTTCCCATGACCAGATTTTCAGGTTTCTACTATTGCTTCTAATTTATTAGTGACCCATTTTCTTCAAATCCAGTGTCCAGGAGCCTCTTTTTCTAGAGGCAGAAAAAATTAAGCAGAATTGGTCCATTTCCATTACTTACACAGAAGCCATGTCTAATTTGTGAATAATGAATAATTTTGATACTACTAGAACTGTTTTTCCTATCTGAATGACTGTAATTTGTTTGAAATTGCACTTGAGAATGAGACACTTACATATAGCTTTCTTAATATTTGCCTTCTGTCTTGGAGCTTATGGAGTAATAGAAAACTAAATGCAACAGCATTTTATAGCTAATTTTTTTTTTTAAGGAGAACCTTTTTTTAATTTTTTTTTAATGTTTTATTATTCTAGCAGAGAGAGAGAGACAGCGTGAGCAGGGGAGGGTCAGAGAGACAGGGAGTCACAGACTCTGAAACAGGCTCCAGGCTCTGAGCTGGCAGTCAGCACAGAGCCCGACGCGGGGCTCGAACCCACGAACCGCGAGATCATGACCTAAGCGAAAGTCGGACGCTTTACCGACTAAGCCACCCAAGCGCCCCAAATTTTAAGACCTATTAAGAACTATGTCTTGAGACTTCTTGAGTCTCCCAATCTCCAACATCAGTAATTAAAATATGACTAGGTGTGTTCTCTAGCCAAGTGACTCTCACCCACCAACTTTCTCGGATGGCTGATTCTTTCTGGCAGAATACTTTAAAGGCATCATCTCATGTAATTCTCCCCAAATCTCTAGGAAATAGGGATTCCTGTTGCAAACTACAACATACCAGCACCTTTTAGGTCACTTGCAAAGGGCAAAGCTGTGGATATTAAATCAAAGTGTGGCAGGGTTTTTCTCTATTCACTGTAATTTGAATATCAATTACCATCATCAAGGTTTACCGGACTTCTATAACTACCACTTATAGAGAGCTACTAAAAAAGTGTAAAACAGAACCTGTAATTTTGATGGTCTTAGCCCTTCAAATTGTGAGCTTAATGGATGATATGTGCATGTTGGTTGCCCTTCTGGACACTCTCTCTGCTTTTGGTGTGTGGAAGTTTCCTAGAGGGGGATAAACAAAAGCTAATCCCAGGCAGAGGAGACAAAGGAAGAAGAGTAGAAAAAAGGAGTAATTGGGGTGCCTGGGTGGTTCAGTCGGTTGAGCGTCCAACTTTGGCTCAGGTCATGATCTCGTGGCTGTTGGGTTCGAGCCCCGCATCAGGCTCTGTGCTGACAGCTAGCTCAGAGCCTGGAGCGTGCCTCAGATTCTGTGTCTCCCTCTCTCTCTGACCCTCCCCTGCTCACACCTTTGCTCTCTCTCTCTCTCTCTCTCTCTCTGAAGTAAATAAAACATAAAAAAAGAATTTTTAAAAAGGAATAATAGAAGAGAGGCAAGTTTCCTTGACATAATAAGACTTATCCATAAGCTACCATATACATATAAGTTAAACCAGAGGGAAATATAATAGATTTATATTCTTTCTTGCTGTGTGTTTTATCACATACCAACAGGAAAGGAAGAACAACATGAAAAACACTGAGAAACAACAACAACGGTATTCTGACAGGCTGCTCATCTCCGTCACGGTGATATTTTCTCTGGAGGTTGATAACATTATGGTTGGGAAGAAGGGTGACTGGAGGATGGTGGTAGTGAATATATTCAGAAGTAAGTCTTAGAAATTAAAAAAAATTTTTTTAAGTTTATTTATTTTTGAGAGACAGAGAGAGTGAGCAGGGGTGGGGCAGAGAGAGGGAGAGAGAAAGAATCCTAATCTGGTTGCACATTGTCAGGGTGGAGCCTTGATGCAGGTCTTGAACTCACCAACTGTGAGATTATGACCTTAGCTGAAACCAAGAGTTGGACACTTAACCAACTGACTCCAGGCACCCCAAGTCTTAGAAATTTGTGATGAAGTTCAGTAATATCTTGATAAATCTCAAGCCTGGTCATTTATATACACTCTTATTTTCAAACACAAAAACACCCTTCTGCCCTGGGTCTTTAGCAAAGAAAGGGCAGCTTATAGCTAAAGAGAAAGCTCACATTGCAAAGACTTCATTACTTTTACAAAATATGCATCCAAGGACATTTACTAGTGCACTGAGAGCTATTATCATAAATAATTAAAACTAAACTATTCTTCTCTAAATAAATGTATAATGTGCATTGGGTGATTCAGAGCACTAAGCTTTCTTAACATAGTATTTTATTCACTTATAGTGCAAGAACCCACTCAAGTCATTAAAACCATATTCCTGGTTCTTCCAGGGAGACTTTTGGAGCAGATTTGGATGGGGCACAACAATTTAGGATACTGGCTTCCTTCCCACTGTTTGGTCTTTTCATCCTATGGTAATTATTTGTAAGAGGATGAATATGTTTATAGATATCTTTATAGGAGGGTTCCTAACATCAGTATTTTATACAAATAATTTGACACATAGTTCGAAAAGCCTGAGTGTCAAGCAACATGACATTTCTCAAACATCACTGCCCATCACATACAGAAGCCATTGCGGTTTGTGTTGAGGAGTTTCCTTCTGGAGACTTCCCTACTCAAAGAATACACAATGAAAATCCATCACAATGTCACTGAAATGATTTCCTATGCCCTTTAATCCAATGTACATTCTCATATTTTGCTCAAAACACTGATTTAGATATCTAATAACTGCTTGGCTTGCTCCTCTGTTAGTCCTGGAAGAAACTGAGGTTACCTTGAAAGTGAAGAACTATTTTAAGGTCAATTTCAATAGGCAGAATTTTCCTTAGTTAGTCCACTTCTAGGATTATCCTGATTTGAGTCTTCTGAAAGTGAGTTACCTTTAGGAATCCCAGCAAACTGGAAGTTAATCTGACCCAATTCAGATCTTGGAACTGAACTTAATTCAAAAGCAACTTACCAAAAAACTCAGGCTCTGTATAACTGAAGCTGTGTTACCTAAAGTCTGTGAGCATCCATATTGTCTCCAAACGAAAACAATTTATGGTAGACTTTAGGAAAACTCATGTTGAATAAACATCTCTATCATGAAAGGTTAAAGTAATAACTAAAGGATAAGCCAAGACATTTGAGAAAATTTATATGTAACTTAATTTTATTTTATTAGAAAAATGTTTTTAATGTTCATTCACTTTTGAGAGACAGAAAAAGACCGAGAATGAATGGGGGAGGAACAGGGAGAGAGGGAGATACAGAATCCAGAGAAGGCTGTAGGTTCTGAAGCTGTCAGCACAGAGACCAATGTATGGGTCAAACCTATGAACCATGAGATAATGACCCAAGCTGAACTCAAATGCCCAGCTGACTAAGCTACCCAGGTGCCCCTGTAACTTCATTTTAAATATCCTGAATCTCATTGTCAGTAATCAGAGATAGGAATGGCAAAAAAAATTTTACAAACTTCATTTTGCCCAAACTTAAACCCATCCTCTATCAGTTTTTCCATAAAAATTGCAGTTATCATGGTCTTCTGATGTGCTCTCTCCCTTCCACTTTAGTCATGTCACCCACCAGCAACTTGAACAAGTTCAGTAGTCTAGAATGTACAAACACATGCATTCATGTATTAGGTCCACCCTTTAGCCTTGATCTCTGTTTATTCCTTCTACTTTACAAAATTCTAGAGAAACAGGTAACCCTGAAGAGGTGTGAGTCAAACTGGCCCAATTAAAGTCACATTTGACAGATTTGTATTACACCTTAATAAGATATTCTATCACTCATTCCATCTTGGATTATATAAAATAGCAGGGAAATCATCAAAAGGTGACCAACTGGAAGGAGGAAAAATACATAATTAGAAACCAAAAGGTAGGCACAGTGAGACTTTAGAGGCATTGAAAGGCCTTCTCAATACAAACTGTCTTTCTTAATTGGTTCCTACCATAGGCTGTTCCCATCATGGTGTTTGAAAATGTCACATTACCCTCCCTTTGAGCTAGGGAGGGTTAGAAGATATTGGCACCTCACCCATTCCACAGTCAGGGTAGACAGCACTAATCTACCATGATTTTCTGTTTTGCTAAACTCAGATGTGCCCTAGCAGTACTTCTTAATGCATCGCAGAGAGCCACTATCAACTGTTGGTATTAGCTCCTTAAGAGAACACTATTTGGGGCATCTGGGTGGCTCAGTTGGTTAGGCTGGACGCCTTTGGCTCAGGTCATTATCTCACAGTTTGTGGGTTTGAGCCCTATATTGGTCTCTGTGCTGACAGCTCAGAGCCTGAGCCTGCTTCGGATTCTGTATCTCCCTCTCTTTCTCTGCCTCTCCCTTCTCGTGCTCTCTCTCTCAAAAATAAATAAAAATAAACATTTAAAAAGTGAAATAAAAGGGGCCCCTGGGTGGCTCAGTTGGTTGAGCATCTGACTGTGGCTCAGGTCATAAATTCATAGTTTGTGGGTTCGAGCCCCACATCGGGCTCTGTGCTGACAGCTCAGAGCCTGGAGCCTGCTTCGGATTCTGTGTCTCCCTCTCCCTCTCTCTGCTCCTCTCCCAGTCATGCTCTGTTTGTTTCTGTGTCAATAATAAATACACATAAAATTTTTTTAAAAAATGAAATAAAAGAACACTATTTCTGGGGTGCCTGGGTGGCTGAGTCAGTTAAGTGTCCAACTTTGGCTCAGGTCATGATCTCGTGGTTCACGAGTTTGAGCCCCATGTTAGGCTCTGTGCCTACAGCTCAGAGCCTAGAGCCTGTTTCAGATTCTATGTCTCCCTCTCTCTCTGCCCCTCTCCTGCTTGCACTCTGTCTCCCTGTCTCAAAAATAAATAAACGTTAAAAAAAAAAATAAAAGAACACTATTTGCTAATCTGAAGTTAGGGCTTTGAAGTCTCTAAATGAAATATCAGACATGATGTCATTTTCAGGCATAAAAACTTTGAAGCTCAAATGTTTATATCCACAGAATGTAAAACCTGTTAAAATGGGAAAATGTTTCATAAAGAAGAAAGAACAGAAATGTTGGGGCATGAATTGGGGTAAGGGACAGTTCTCTGTAAAATATTCTGGCAAAAGGAAGATTAGACTGCAATATGAACAATCACTTGGTACACTGGTACATAAGTTTTCATAAAGCAGTAATTTTTTAATGTTTTATTTATTTCTGAGAGAGAGAGAGAGAAAGAGAGAGAGAGAAAGACAGTGTGGGCAGGGGAGGGTCAGAGAGAGGGAGGGAGATACAGAATCTGAAACAGGCTCCAGGCTCTGAGCTAGCTGTTAGCACAGAGCCCGATGCAGGGCTCAAACCCACGAACCGTGAGATCATGACCTGAGCCAAAGTCAGAGGCTTAACCGACTGAGCCACCCAGGCAATCCAAAGGTAGTAATTTTTAAGAATGTAAACACTAGACTTTTGATCCATTTCTTATCCTGTTTTACTTAAAAACTAAAATATATTTTTATAAAATAAATTTAAATGTAGCAGAAAGGAGAGGTCAGGAAATAATTTTTATTTTCAATGGTAATTACTCATTCTCACCTCTGGTGTGAAGTTTGTCCTGTACTACAAATGAGAAAGTGAAGCAGATAAGAAGGTGAAGAAAGGCAAGTTCAGAAGGCAGAAAAGTGTGAATCAAAGATGAGTGCACACTATAAAGCCTGGTAAAAATAAAATAAACTAATTTTAATATAATAATTGAAGTAGCAAAAGCTTTTACCATCAGGGAACTAGTGGAGGCTCAATCTGAAAGTGTTTAAAGTTGGAAATCTGCAATTTGTTGAGGGGGGGGTGTTTCTGCATTCTGGGTGGGAGCACAGAACTAGAATTTGTCATTAGGTCACATCCTCATTTCTGTTCAGGAAGTAGATTTTGGTAAATCTTTTAATCATACAAACATAAGGCCCGTGAGTCACCACCTGTCTTAGTCTGTTTGGGCTGCTATAACCAAATATCACAGGCTGGGCAGCTTATAAACAACAGAAATTTATGTCTTGCTGTTCTGCAGGCTGCAAATTCCAAGATCAAGATTCCATGATTCCATGATCATGTTCTGGTGAGAGCCCTTTTCCTGGTTAACAGCTGGGGCCTTCTCACTCTGTTCCACAGAGTGGAAGGGGCTAGGAGTATCCTCAGAGCCTCTGTCATAAGGCATCGATCCCATTTCTGAGGGCTCCTCTCCTATGATTTAAGAAACTCTGAAAGCCCCCATCTACTAAAGCCATCACCTCTGGGGCCAGGACTTCAACATATGAATTTTGGAGGAACACAAACATTCAGACCATAGCATCACCCCTTAAGGGAAGCTCTGAATCAACAAGTTACACAAATGCAAAAACTGATGTTTATTGGTGAAACCTTGCCTCTCTAGACACAGAAAATATTTTCCTCCATAATCTGAATTTCAACTGTACAATGCCTAAAAATCCTTTCTCTGAAGGTATGTTACTGTTGTTGTCCAAGCATTTGCTTTCAAGGACATCAGAAAACCAGAGTATGGCAAGAAGACTTTTCTGGCTAAACTTCTTTCCAGTTTATGCTTGAGGAAATAGAATTCCAAGAAAATGGATGAGTATGTGTACATGCTCCCTGGGTTGTATACAGGATTGACTACACAATTTGTGGGCCCAGTACAAAATGAAAATGCAGAGCACTTTGTTCAAAAAGCAAGGGAAAAAAATATCACTAAAATACGTGGGCGCCTGGGTGGCTCAGTCATTTAAGAGTCCAACGCTTGATTTCAGCTCAGGTCATAACCTCAAGGTTTGTGAGATCAAGCCTTGTATCAGACTCTATACTGACAGCATGGGTGAGACTGTTTGGGAGTCTCTCTCTCCATCTCTCTCTGCCCCTCCCCCACTCTTGCTCTTCTGCTCTCTCTCTTTCAAAAGAAAAAACAAACTTTTTAAAAACATGTGCTTAAAAAATTAAATTAAATTAAATTAAATGCTACAATAATGTAAAGCTTTTTCCTCCCTTCCATAGGCTCTTTCTCTGCCTCTCATGGTATTCATTATTTGGTACTTAATATCATGCTCTCTCTAGCACCAGAACACTCATGGGCAAGTGCGGGTCCTCACAGATATTGATAAAGACCCTTTCCTTCATAGGACTTTAGGCAGACTCCTCTAACCTTCTTCTTGACCAGGCCTGCACCATGGCCCCCATCCTGGCTGCATAGCCTAATTATAAAAAGAGTCCTAGTAAGTCAGTTTAGAGAAAATCCCCTACCCTTCATACATGACCACCCTGGCTTGCCTTCAGCAAGAATCCTGTTGGGTCAATTTAACAAGAATCCCTCTATTGTGGATATCTCCTCATTAGTTTTCCACTCACAGACTGCTCACTCTGCTCCTGGGCTATACATCTCCATTTGTCCTTGCTGTATTCAAAACACAGCCTGATCTGTTTTATCGTCATCGCCTTGACACCTATTGCCATAGTCTTGAATAAAGTATTCCTCACTGCTTTAACAAATGTCAAAATAATTTTATCTTTAATAGTATTATGGGCTGCCATTCAGATAGGATCTAATCGATCGTCAAACCCCTGGACCTCTCATCCAGCATCCCAAGTGCACGTTTGAAGCCTTTGTCTTTACTCCTGACTGGGGATCCACTGGTGAGTCTGACAGCGCAGCCAGTTCTGTGGATGACAGTCCACCAAAGCGCTGACGGATTTTGATTCTTAAGATTCTGAGTATACTCTCTGAGGCTGGGTTATATACAGTCACAGGTTCTGTTTGTTTGTTTGTTTGAAAGATATCTCCTAAGCTGGACGTTCTTTCTGGAACTTTCAAATGGAGATTCACTCCCTGACTCCTGGGCTGGAAATTTCAAATGGAGATTCACTCCCTGATTCTTGGGTTGCAAATTTCTTCCTGGCACTTTGTTGCAAGTGGTGATTTATTTCCTGACTCCTAGGCTGGAAATTGGTTTCCTGAATCCTTGTGAAGACTCTTTGTTTTCTCTATTTGATCTTACTTGTCCCATGGGAATGTCTCAGTCAACTGAAACCCCCATGTCAAACTCCTGTTGACTATATGCTCC
Source organism: Proteles cristata cristata (assembly GCA_017311185.1). Taxonomy (NCBI): domain Eukaryota; kingdom Metazoa; phylum Chordata; class Mammalia; order Carnivora; family Hyaenidae; genus Proteles; species Proteles cristata. The sequence goes on along the minus strand of JAESUZ010001412.1, from coordinate 722,209 downwards.
GCCATTATAGCACTAATCCTGCCCGACTTCTTTCTGGTTGACATAATTTTACAAAGGATAATACGGAACTTAGGATCTCTCTGAAACTGACTCATCTAAGACATCTCCCTTTCCACTGCTTCTACTGATGTCCCTTCAGTCTCTCACCTAAAATTTAGTTCATAAGCTCCATAAAATTATGTATCAGACCAAAAGAAAATCTTAAAGTTTCCTCCACAAATATTGGTAAAGTCCTTTAGCCCTCTATTGAGTAGCTAGGCTCAATTCTTCCCATTCATCAGAAACAGAATTCATATAAAAATATAAAGTAGAAAAACAATGTGCTCCAACTATTTCATATACACCAGTCAGTTTTATATTATTGCTTCAAACGTTAATACTGGCTAAAATTTTATTTTATTTTATTTTATTCTATTTAAATATTTTTATTTATTTCTAGGAGTGAGAGAGAGAGACAGCGTGAGGAGGGGAGGGTCAGAGAGAGAGGGAGTCACAGACTGAAACAGGCTCCAGGCTCTAAGCTGGCAGTCAGCACAGAGCCCGATGCGGGGCTCGAACCCACGAACCGCGAGACCATGACCTAAGCGAAAGTCGGACGCTTAACCGACTAAGCCACCAAGGTGCCCCAATACTGGCTAAAATTTTAGAATGAAAGATATTTGGTCTTTTTTAGTGTTTGTGTGTTTTATATATATATATAATATATATATAGAGTGTGTGTGTGTGTGTGTGTGTGTGTGTGTGTGTGTGTGTGTGTATCCTATAGGTCCTGTTTCTCTGGAAAGCCCTGACTATGAGTATACAAATGGTATACTCATAAAGTTTGCCAATCTGCTGCAGAATTGTGGTATGCAACACACAATTCACAAGTGTCTACTTCCCAATTTTCTCTGTTAAGAAAGGTTACTACTGGCTAAAAATTATAATAAGTATATGTAAGTAAAGCTACAAATAATAAGGGTAAAGAGAAACATCTCTGCATGAAAAAAAGTAAGGAATGTAGGATGTGTTTCAGTTAGGGGAAAAGAGGAATTTTGTCCTACATTAAATGATTAGTTATTCAAGAATGAGAGGAAGAATATAGGACAAAAACTTAATGGATATAAAATGCTGTAGAAGGTTTGCAGAAAAGGAATCTTGTAAAAGGAATCTTATCTCATGTGGTCAAAGCTGGCTCAGATTCAGCTGATCAAAGCCAGTTCATTTATAAAGTTGTTTTGGTATTTTGTTTTTTAATAAACTTAGATACCAAAAGCATACTGATATAAAACTAGATTTTGGTTTCCTCTCTATTAAAAATGATAATGTTTTTTGGATTATTGGTTTGCTCTTAATAAGAGATTGTAAAAGATTTTTCCTTACCTTTTGAATAACATGCCTAGGAAACCAAAATTCTGTGTCTTATCAAAAATTTCCTGTGCTTTATGTTAATCTTTATCATGTCCTGAATTATTTAAAAGGACACAGTCTTCTCACTTTTCTATTTTTTTAAAGTTTGTTTGTTTCTTCTTTGTTTATTTAGAGAACGAACTGGGGAGGGGCAAGAGCAGGAGAGAGAATCCCAAGCACGATCCATGCTATCAGCATGAAGCCCCATGTGGAGCTTGAATCTATCAATCATGAGACATGACCTGAACTAAAATTAAGGTTGGTTGCTTAACCAACTGAGCCACTCATGTGTACCAGTCTTCTCACTTTTTAAAGAGCTAAAGTTTTTTATAATCAGGTTACCTCCTATAGTTACTTTTGAATTCTTTTATTCTCACTTTGGTTAAATAGGTACCTCAGAATTGTTTCACAGTGACCTAGGATCTTATTTAATCAACCGTACAAATTTTTAACATTTTTTACAGTTTTGCCTTTCCAAAATAAAGCCCTAAATGAAATTTTGATTTCAAACTGACTTTGAGATTTCCAAGAGTGCTTCTGGAAAAAGCTCAAAGGATTTGTTCTTTCACTGTGTAAAAAAAGAGATGTTAAAAAGTAATTAGGTTTGTTTGTATGTTGAATGACATAAAAAAACAATTGTCAACAGGGATGCTTAACTCCCTAGATTATACCTGTATATGTAAATTTTATAATATAAATATTTCAGAAATTATATAAGGTTCATAGTAATTTATCAATATTCTCATTGTCCATGATATGTCCAGTATAATGTTATCAATTAAAAAAGTTTTTAATGTTTATCCTTATTTTTGAGAGAGAGAGAGAGAGAGAGAGAGAGCAAGAGCATGAACAGGTCAGGGGCAGAGACAGAGGAAGACACAGAATCTGAAGCAGACTCCAGGATCTGAGTTGTGAGAACAGAGCCTGATGTGGGGCTTAAACTAACAAACCATGAGATCATGACCTGGGCCAAAGTCAGACCCTTAACCAACTAAGCCACCCAGATACCCCTAATGTTATCAGTTATAATTCCAGTTGTTATTTTTAAATGTTGTATGCTACAGAAACAACCAAAATTCCTGGTCAAATTAATTCACCTTGGATCTTCAACTATGGCCATTATTAAGTCTTTTGTTCACAGACAGTTATTGTTTTACTCTGGTACTTTCTTGAAAGTGTTTGAAATTAATTATAGGTTAGAATGCTTCATCTTCAACAAAAAGAAACTGTCTCACTCAGAGAGTCATGGAGAAGAATATGACAGGTACCCGGAGACACACGTTTTCTGGTGACATTGCTTAAATAACTGAGACTATACCACTGGACTGAGTAAGGATTTCCAGAACTCTAATTGAGAAGCTGATAGGTTCCTAAAACTGCTAACCCAAGTTCAAGCAGAACAAGCATTAATTACATGGGATTGAATGATCTGATTAAGGATGGCAATGAATTTTTCTTTGGAATTTTGCTAGTTCTTTAATGCTTTATATGTTGGATATAATGTACTCCTTTTTTTTCTCTTAAGCTATGTATAACTCACAATTTAGGGATTATACTTTTATAAACAGAAATTGAATACATATTTTTTCTCTCTGCCTGATCCCTCCACAATTAAGAAATTCTTATTGAGTATTCTTATTTCCATGACAAAATAATTATTTGTGTAAGTTCAGTAAGAATCTGTTATCCTTGTAACAGAGCATACTTAGAAAATTAGTTATATGGGGGCATCTGGCTGGTCCAGTCAGTAGAGCATGGAATTCTTGATCTTGGAGTTGTGAGATCAGGCCCCATGTAGGCTGCACAGCTTACATGAAAAAAAATTAGTTATATAATCAAGCTTTCAATGGGGTGTCATATTTCAGAATAATATGTATAGAATCAGATATGAATATAGAGTTTAAAGGAACAACATTTAACTTTATGGAACTGATGCTTACAAAGTCTTCTTAGGAAAATAGCTTGGTACCTGAGTTACAGAATTCCTGGTTTTACGGGTGAGTAAGGAAAGTCACTTCCTGGCAGGTCCAGAAAACCTAGGATGTTTTGGGTAACTTGAGAAAAGAGGAAAGCACCCAAATCTATAGGTATTGCCGGTAAAATTTAGTGGTGAGTTCTTGACTTAGCCTCCTATCCTCAAGAGGTTTTAAAAGTCTAATTAGAGATTCCTTAGTTAAAGTTCTAGCAAAAACAGTCTTAAGACCTATGTGGTCAATTACACTGACACTGTACTCATGTATATAATCAGGCCAAATCTGATGAGACCAGACATATTTTGTAAACAGGAATTATAAAGGAAGGTGACTAGGGGCACCTGGCTGGCTCAGTCAGTAGAGAATGTGACTCTTGATCCTGGGGTCATGAGTGCAAGCCCCACACTGGGCATAGAGCTTACTTAAAAAAAAAAAAATGGAGGATGACTATAGAGACAAATTTCATGTTTCATAAACTATAGAAAATATTTATGTTTCATAAATTACAAGAAAACTTTAGCATTCCATTGTAAGTTTTCAGATTCTGGTTCTTTTCTTTGTTTTTGTTTCTTATCTACCTGTAAATTGTACTGGATCCTACTGTCTTGCATATTTTGTCAGTCCTGATCAAATTTCAATTCTTCTAGTTTCCTCCAACATCTGGCTATAACTCTCTATATTAATGTTTTCAATTTTTCTCCCACCCTCATGCATTAGAGCTACCACGAACAAAAAAGGTGACTACCCAGATCCTTATGTGGGGATCTTGTATTTAAGGAGACTGAAGCTGGACATCGGGCAAACTTTGTGCCTGGAGCTACTGCTGCCATATGAACCACTCAATGTTCATTGGAAAGCCTGCATCTTCATGTCCTGCTTCAGGAAATAACCACAAATGTGACATCGATGTCTATGCTATCATCAAATATGTTCACAATGCAAACCAGGAAATCCATCAGGATGCCACTGCTGTCCTCACTCTACCATCTAAGGATGTTTCAAGCCCAACATCTAGAAATCTTTTGACTACTGTCCTACTACAAAGTCTCAACAGATAGTTCAGTTAGTCCTTAATGAACATAAGGCAACCAATGAATACATGGACTTATATTGTCTAAGAAAAGAAAGAATGTCTCTTCTTTCCTTGAATAAGAGGAGAGACGGACAAAGATTCACTTCTTGACCAAACTTGTAGACAGGCTCCTCTGAGCCTTTGTCTTAATTAGGCCTTGGCCTTGTCCCCTATCCCTGCTGTGCCTGAACACCCCAATTATAAGATGAATGTTGTTAAGTCAGGTTAGAGATAATCCCCCATCACTTGATATCTGACCAGATTCCTCAACTCCCACCCTTTATAACTGCTCACCCTGGCCTGCCATCAGCATGAATGCTGTTATGTTCGCTTAACGAGAATCCCCCTACCTTTGATGTCTCCTCTTAGTAATTTTCCCTACTGACCTTCCCACTCTATTTCTTGGCTGTAAATCTCCATTTGTCCTTGCTGTATTCAGAGTTGAGCTTGATCTCTCTCCCCTATTGCAATAGTCTAGACACCTCTTTCAACAGTCCTGAGTATACTCCTTTCTTATTTTAATAAGCGTTAGAATAATTTTTGCTTCACAGTACTCTAAGCTCCCACCCTGAGACTCAGCACAAGGCCCTGGGTTTTCCCTTCCTGTTACCTGCAGGACCACAGGCTGTGTCTGCCTGGGGGCAGCAAAGTCAAGACAGGCATCTGTGCCAAAAAGCTCAAGGTACCAGATCAGGGGTGAGGGAGAGGTGAAGTTTCCCTATTTCTCTGGGTCAGAGGGTGAGTTGAAGACTTCAGTGGCATATACACTTGGAGACACCTGTGCCCAGCAGAATGCACATCTCACAAGGGTCACTGGCAACGCAGGCAAAAGAAGAGGCTTGAATGGAAACAACAACAATAAATAAAAGACAAACAAAAATCTGATCCATTCTGGAACACATGAGGAAATCCCCTAAGAAATTTCCAAAAATAGCAGAGGGAAGACTTAAAAGAACTACATTTCAGCAAATGATTCAGTGATAATTTAGTTATGAACAGGAAATATAATTTCATTTTAAAGTTATACACTGCTGAGGCCAAAATGTATGGGTTGCACATTCCAGAAATTTATAAATAACTAAGATTATTAATCCTATTCTAAAACACACACACACACACACACACACACACACACTCACATCGATGGCTATTCACCATTTTAAGAAACAAAATAGAAATGATTTTTTGGCTATGATACTGAAGGCTCTGGCAACAGTGAAAGTATAGTCAAACTGGACTTCAAAAAAATTAGAACTTTTGTGCATAAAAGAGTAAAAAGGGATCCCACAGAATGGTAGAAAATAATTGTAAATCACATATCTGATAAGAGATTAATATTCAGAATATATGAAGTTATATAAAGGTGTGGATAGGAATTATTGCTTAATGGGTATAGAATGATGAAAACGTTCTGGAGCTGGATGGTGGTGATTGTTGTACAGCAATGTGAATGTTCTTAATGCCACTGAAAATGGCTAAAATGTATATTTTACTACAATAAGAAAAAAAAAAAGAATAACCTAACTACCAAACCCCCCAAATTTATTAAACTAATAAGTTAGGACATGGTTATAGGACTATAAAACGATTTCTTAATTTTAAGAAAGACTCTTTCCTAGAATTTTACTCTCTTCACAAATCATTAAACATTTGTTAAATGTTTACCTTTCAACAGGAAAAGGTAAAGAAAAAAAGAAAATATACTAGAGAGCTTTGCAAAACTGTATGTGTCTCTTTACAAGGCTATTCAGTATGTGTTTTCCAAATGTTTTGTTCTGAAAAAAATTTTTAAATTATGGATATAGTAAAATGAACTTCCTTATATCTGTCACCTAGCTTTATCCATTGTTAACAATTCACTACATTACCTTTCTCTCTCTCTTAACATATATATGTAAATTATGGTAGTTTTATTATTTTTTGATAAACTAATAAAGACTAGAGAGTAAACTGAAGACATTATGATTCTTTATCCCTAAATAATTTTAGCATGTATTTCATAAAAACAGTGACTTTGTGGGGCACCTATGTGGCTCAGTCAGTTAAGCATCTGACTCTTGATTTCAGCTTAGGTCATGATCTCATGGTTCAGGATGTCCCTCTCTCACCTCTCCCCTGCTCTCTCTCTCTCTCAAAAATAAATAAATAAACATTTAAAAGTTAAAAAAATTAGCTACATGACTTTGTATCACATAGCTACATTACATTATCATAATTAGGAAATTTAACACCGATGAAGTACTATACAATGCATATACACATTTCTCCAGTTAACCTCTTAATGTCATTTATAGAAAAAAATAGTTCTCTTTTCTATCCAGAATCCAATCCAGGATCTGCATTTAGTTGAGATGTTGTGTTCTTTAAATTCTCTTAATCTGAAACAGTTCAGCCTTGCATGACAGAAGTAATTTTGAGGAGTATAGGTCAACCATAACACATTGGTTCCTTCTTTGAGGTTGGTCTGATTCATGTTTATGATTAGTTTTAGGCTATGAATTTTTGGGAGGAATGCAACATAGGTGATGTCATGTTCTTCTGAGTACATCACATTATGAGGCATATGACACCAGTTTGTCCATTCTTTCTTGGTTAAGGTAGTGTCCACCAGGTTTCTCCACCATAAGGTTATCCTTTGATACCCCCATTTTTCCCTTTATTATTGCAATTTGTGAGGAAGTACTTTAAAGCTGAGTTAATATCCTGTCAAGGTTGAACTCAGTGGTTTAAAGACCATTGATGATTCTAGCCCTGATTAATTTTTTCTATGATGATTGCAAAATGGTTAATTTTCTAATTTTATTATTTCTTTTAGTAGATGTTGTTTTAAATGTAGTGTTTTGTAACAAATATATGCATTCTTTTATGCGGCAGATATATTGGAAATAAATTTGTGTTATGATTTGAATGTGAAAAAATGCATTACATTATTGAACCACAGAAGACATAAAAGAGAAAATTAAAGAGGTTTAAAATTAAAGAGAAAAATGGACAAGTATTTCAGCTTTCTTTCCAAAAAGTAGAGACTTCTTTTTGTGAAAACAGTCATCTAAGACTATGCTAGTGTTAAATATAAAGATGTCCATTTCCAAGATAAAGATATAGAGTGTGAGGGCAACTTTTTAAATACGTCTGATCATCAATAAGCAGAGAATAAACATCAATCAGTAACAATTAAGGATTAGTGAGAAAGATTGGTTCTAGGTATTTACTTCTTTAAAGCTTATTTTAAATATTATCTTAAAATGTGATGTAGTGATTCTAATCATATTTAGCTGTTTTTTAGAAGTATACTTACTGTGATCCACAGAACTCAGGGATCATTAGTCATATAACAGCAGGATATAGTAATTGCACATAATAAACTAGCAAGAAAAATCTTCTGATGCTGAACTTGCAAAAATAAAGATATTAAGTGAGAAAAACCTTAAGTCAGTAGTTCTAAACCCTGATAGCACAAAAACATTTAAGATGCCCAGGTCCCACCCCAACCTATTTACACCAGCCTAGCATGCGTGTGTTGAAAAATCTCCCCCAGTGGTTCTAATGTGCATCCAGAGTTGAGGATCACTGCCTAAATCCATCACCCTATTGAGGAAACAATTAGAGCTCAGACTGGCTAAAGATTCCTGCTCACTTCTCTATTGCTTTTTTTATCCTAGGCTAATTTCTTTCATTTTTTCCCAAGGCCCCTTGGAATATGCCTAGATGCCCTATGTCAACAGCTGTACCCACTTGTCTTACCACTTATAGATCTTTCTTTGGGGTAGGACATACAATAAATATTTCCATTTCTCTGATTCTTCTCTTGCAAAGAGCCCCTTTCATTTTTCTTTAAGGTTTTATTTTGATTTTTTAAATTTTTATTTATTCTGAGAGAGAGCGAAGGGAGGGGCAGAGAGAGGGAGAGAAAGAATCCCAAGCAGGCTCTGAAAAGCCAGTGTGGAGCCTAATGCAGGGCTCGAACTCAAGAACTATGATATCATGACCTGAGCTGAAATCAAGAGTCAGACACTTAACAGACTGAGCCACCCAGGCTCACCCAAGGTTTTTTTTTTTAATTCCAGTTAGTTAACATACAGTGTTATATTACTTTCAGGGGTATGATATGGTGATTCAACACTTCCATACATCACCCAATACTCATCACAAGTGCTCTCCTTCATCCCCAACACCTATTTCACCCATCCCCCACACCCCTCCCATCTGGTAACTGTCAGTTCCCTATCATTAAGAGCTTGTCTCTTGATTTGTCTCTCTCTTTTTTGAGTCCCTTTCATTTTAAGGATTTCCAATGCAACAAATAAAATAATAAAGCATACATTGCAGAAACTGTAAATATTGTGAAGATTTTAGTTAACTCTTAAAGTATCTATTGCTTATTGAAATATAAACAAAAGTTACCTTGCTGTTTTCCCTTCCCAGCCTCTGTTCTTTGATAATATAGAACAATTCTCTACACTTTCATTGTACTATTTTTACTCACCAGGGCTTAAGTTTACTAGGATCAAACATTCCTAATAAGAATCCCCAAATTTCAATCTGATACCCTTCTTAGAGGTCCCAATGATTTTACTAAGGCAACCATATTGATATGTACATTTATATTCATATATATATATGTGCGTATACATACACACACATGCTAGTTATATATAGCAGAACATTCAATTGCTGTAAGACACTTGTTTTACACTTCAGGGGAACTGGTTTATGCAATCTCTAATTTCCCTAGTTTGCATTGGAAAACATCGCCCTTTAGTATCCTGCTGCTGCATATTGAAAAGTCTGATAGGTATAAAGATAAAGTACATATAAAACTAAAATCTAAACCAACGAAATCAAAGTTTTTTGACTTATTAAATTCATTTTGTAACATGCCCAGGAGCAGTGATTTAGAAACACTGAATGAGATTGAAATCAGAAGGAAACATAAATATTAGCAGTCATGACAAATTCTGCTGATGAGTAGTTATAGGAACTTCTTGAAATGCTTCTAAAACCTAATATGAATATTTTAACACCACAAAATACATTTTTTAGGTAAGTCAGTGTTGTAAACTCTTGTCCAAATGTAAAACCTATTTCTGAATATCTAATTTCAACAAACTTATGTTCATTTAAGTAAAAATGCTGGGAAAGTATAGTTCTTCCAAGTTCAATGCAAGGGTTCTATTTAATCAAACATTTCTATCTTTGAGGAGGTTGAAGCATTTTGCTGCTCTGGTCACAATAAGTAACCCTGGACTATGCTTGCTTCCTATGGCCTATCCATAAAAGACTAACTCTACCAATGGAAGTCTTTGGATATTTTATGTGGGGAAAGAGAAAAGAAATGAGCCGTTTTAGGACTTTGTCATTTTTCCATCTAACATTCAAGTTGCCATTTTCCTTTAACTTGTTTACTCTCTCTCCACCTCAAAATTATACACAACCACAATAAGAAAAACTGCAGCTAAACTGTCCTGTTTTATTCATTTTTAAAATGGAACTATTATTTCTGGCCTCTTGTTCATTGTTTCATTACACCATTAAAATAAAACAACTGAAAATTGCCACCATGCTAGTTAAAACGGAATTTAATCTATGCAATTAGATATAAGAAATTCAGAAGCTGCAACTGGTTAAAAAGCTTGATATGGGGATGCCTGGGTGGCTTAGCCTGTTAAGCGTTGGGCTTCAGCTCAGGTCATGATCTGATTTGTGACTTCAAGCCCCACGTCGGGCTGTGTGCTGACAGTTCAGAGCCTGGAGTCTGCTTCAGATTCTGTGTATCCCTCTCTCTCTATTCCTCCCCTGCTCATACTTTTTCTGTTTCTCTATCAAAAATAAAATAAAGAATAAAAAAAAGAAAAGATAATTTGCTTAAAAAAAAAAAGAAAAGGCTTCATATGATGCAGGAGAAGGTAAGGTTTGTCTCAAACCCATCCAGCGTAAAGCTACATGATTTTGAAGAGACCACTAACAAAATACAATGTCATGTAAAATAGAAGTTAAACACAAAAGAACAAGGGGCACCTGAGTGGCTCAGTTGACTGGGCAGCCGACTTTGGCTTGGGTCATGATCTCGTGGTCTGTGGGTTCAAGCCCTGCATCAGGCTCTGTGCTGACAGCTTGGAGCCTGGAGCCTGCTTCAGATTCTGTGTCTCCTTCTCTGTCTGCTCCTCTCCTGCTCACGTTCTATTTCTCTCTCTCTGTCTCTCTCAAAAATAAACCAACATTGCCGGGTCATAGGGGAGTTCTATTGTTAGTTTCCTGAGGAACCTCCACACTGTTTTCCAGAGGGGCTGTACCAGTTTACATTCCCACCAACAGTGGAGGAGGGTGCCCGTTTCTCCACATCCTCGCCAGCATCTAGAGTTCTCTGATTTGCTCATTTTAGCCACTCTGACTGGCGTGAGGTGGTATCTCAGTGTGGTTTTGATTTGTATTTCCCTGATGAGGAGGGATGCTGAGCACTGCTAGGAATTTACCCAAGGGATACAGAAATGCTGAGGCATAGGAGCACATGCACCCCAATGTTCATAGCAGCACTCTCCACAATAGCTAAAACATGGAAAGAGCCTAAGTGTCCATCAACAGATGAATGGATCAAGAAGATGTGGTTTATCTATACCATGGAATACTACATGGCAATGAGAAACAATGAAATCTGGCCATGTGTAGCAACATGGATGGACCTTGAGGGTGTTCTGCTGAGCGAAATAAGTCAGGCAGAGAAGGACAAATATCATATGTTTGCACGTATAGGAGGATTAGGAGGAACTTGACGGAGGAACAAGGGGAGAAGAAGGGGGGAAATGGTGGGGGAAAGGGAGAGAGGCAAACCATGAGAGACTCTTGAATGCTGACAAAAACTGAGGACTGATGGATATGGGGGGGAGGAGGGATGGGCATGGAGGAGGGCACTTGTGGGGATGAGCACTGAGTGTTATGTGGAAACTAATGTGACAATAAACTATTTGTAAAAAATAAAAATAAAAAAAATAAAAGACATACCTCAAAAAAAAAAAAATAAACCAACATTAAAAAAAAGTTAAAAAGAAAAAAACAAAAAGATATAGAAGAAAGTTCCAGAATCCAAGAAATAATCTTTGGATAAGAAACGCTTGATTGCTTACAGGTTTTTGTTGTTGTTGTTTTATTTTTTTATTTTTTTATTTTTTTACTTCTTGAACACTCTTCACCAAATTTAGCCATACTCAGGGTAGGGTGTTGGGGAGTTTCTTCCTAAAGTGTTCTTAAGGATCTTTACTTTTAGTAAAGAAGCTATCATACTTCCGTAATGCTCATTTATTTGCCTTTAAATTTCCATAATTGCATTCAAAATGCTACATTTCTTTTCACTCCAAAAATGTGCCTGATGAATTTTATTACCTCACTTCAGCACAACTATGCAGGGCTCAGACAGGTGCCTTGTAATCTTCCCTCAGCTCTTCAGCAATGTAATAATTCCCCTGAGTTAGAACAACACTGACTTCATATCCATTACTGAGTGTCTTTGAACATTAAGTGTGTAGTAGCTTTTGATAATAGAGGGGCTTCCACAGAGGCAAAGCTAAAATCAAAATAACTGACTGACTTCAAGTATAATATGTGCAGGGGTCTTTCTATATTATAAAAGGCCTGAGTATGTTTGAGCCATCAAGTCAAAAGACAACTTCCAAAAGCTCTGAGCCAATGTGACAACAACCTGGGTTAAGGTTTTGCTCTCTTCTGAACATTTGATTTAGACAAGATGAGAGAAGAAAAAACTAATGATTTTCCAGATTTATTATTTTATTTTAAAAGAATTATAGCAAACTCCATTACTTATTATCTAACTTTAACAATTATAAACATTTTGGCATAAATAAAAATGTTTATTTACTTATTTTTGAGAGAGAGAAAGAGGGTGCGAGTTGGGAGGGTCAGGGACAGAGGGAGACCAAAAATCTGAAGCAGTTAGGGCCTGACCCAGGGCTCCAACTCATGAACCATGAGATTATGACCTGAGTCAAAGTTGGATGTTTAACCTACTGAGCCACCGAGGTGCCCCAACAGTTTGCCAGTCTTGGGAAAAAAGAATTTTATTAAGGGGAGAAGTACAATAATTAAGAAAGTTACAGTAAAAATATGACAAGCTGACCTGAAAAATTAAACAGGAAAAAATGAAAAGAATGCTAGTCATTTACAAGAAACTTGCTTTCTGCTGGCCCAGCATTCAGTTTTGTTCAATACTGTAGAAGTAATTGCTGCATGGTAAAGGAAATTTTCAGCTGAAACAACATACACATTGCCTTTACTGTGGGTTTTATGAGACTCTGATTGGGGAGAGTGGCACTCTGCTGCTTCCAAGACTGCCGCAGTGCTCTAATTTCAAAAGATTATGGTGTATGTGAGAAATAGGAAAAGGAAGCTCTTCTTCTGGAAGCATTCTGTGATTGGAAGGGCCCAAGGTGAAGCCTGGAAAGTTTGGGTTCTATTCTGGACTCTACCAATAGGTGGCTGGGTGACCACCAGCAGAATAACATTATAGAAAATAGGAGCTAATAAAACAAAAAAGTTATAGAAGGAAATTATGCAGAGTCCAAGAGCATAGTAAACCAAGGTAGATTAAGGTTTAAAATGGCAATCTTGCTTAAAAAAATTCAACCTCCAGGTTTAACTGCCAGTTACAGAGGATAGAAGAACATGTCATATAACCACAAGGAAACAGCCAAATTCAGAATGGGGGACATTCTATAGGGGGAAAAAACAAAAGAGCCAGTTTCTATAACAAATTAATTCGTTAAAGAAAAAATTGAGGAAAATGGGGAGGGAGGAGGCTCTTAAAGAATAAATGAGATTTAATAACCATAACAAAGAAATGCATTGTGTGAGCCATCTTTGGATCTTAATTTAAACAAATCAACTGGAAAAGACACCTTTGAGAAATCTGGGAAAATATGAAGATGGCCTCACTGTTACATGGTAAGTAGTTGCTCATAATTCTGTAAGGAATGATAACAGTGTGGTAGCTATTATTTTTTTTTAAATCTTGTTAGAGATACTTACTAAAGTATTTACAAGGAAAATGACATATCTGAGACGTTCTCTAACGTTTTTAGCAAAAAGAAGAAAAGAAAGAGGAAAAAAAAAGGAAAGACAGAAGGAAGTATAAGAAAGAAAAAAAAAGTCTGTGGGGAGGGATAGATGAGACAGTATTGATAAAATGTTAATTTTTGTTGAAACTGGATAATTGGTAAATGGGTTTCATTACACTTTTCTTTCTACTTTTGTGTATGCTTGAAAATTTCCATAATTAAACTTTTTTTAACTTTTTAAAAATGCTTATTTTTGAGAGAGAGACAGACAGACAGAATGTGAACGGGGAAGGGGCAAAGAGAGAAGGGGACACAGAATCTGAAGCAGACTCTGGGCTCTGAGCTGTCAGTACAGAGCCCAAGGTGAAAGGTGAGGGCATGGCCTTCACCAAGTTGGACACTTAATCCACTGTGCCACCCAGGCACCCCCATAATTAAACATTTTTAATAGATGCTTTGGTGTATTGGGGGATATAATATTGATGTCAGTCCACCTGCTTCTTGATATTTATGGACTGAGAATTTTCCATCCTTTAAAAATTTTTTTTAAATGTTTTATTTATTTCTGAGAGAGAGAGAGAGAGAGAAAGAGTGTGAGCAGGGGAGGGTCAGAGAGGGAGATACAGAATGTGAAGCAGGCTCCAGGCTCTGAGCTAGCTGTCAGAACAGAACCCAATGTGGGGCTCAAACCCATGAACTGTGAGACCATGATCTGAGCTGAAGTTGGATGCTTAACTGACTGAGCCACCCAAACGCCCCTCATACTATTTTAAAGCAAACAGTGTAGTAGCACTTAACAGGACACAGATATGATTTAGGTTAGGCTTTCTCTAGTATTGTTTTTGTGTCATAATGTACTGTAGTTGAAGGGCTGTTTAATTCCTGCTTATTCAATATTTCTATAACAACATTTTCTAACTCTTTAATTCTGTGCTTTATGAATTTATGAAATGCCATTTATAAATTAAACACTGCTTGAGTCCCTAAGAAGTCCACTTAGATGAAACAGGAGGGTTTTTAAAAAGTGTTTTATTTTACTTTTTTTGAGAGAGAGACAGAGACAGAGCATGAGTGGGGAAAGGGCAAAGAGAGAGGGAGACCAGAATCAGAAGCAGGCTTCAGGCTCTAAAAGCTGTCAGCACAGAGCCCAACACAAGGCTCAGACTCACTTACAATGAGATCCTGTCCTGAGCCAAAGTCAGACGCTCAACTGACTGAGCCACCCAGGTACCCTGAAACAGTTTTCATACCTCCAGTATGCCCATGCAAATACATTTCATTCTGAGAACATACTCATGGACTTCGGTGAAATTCACTGTGGAAATTCTAAGCTTTACTAGTTAAGGTGAATAAAACTTGTCAACTCAAGGTTCTAGACCTGGACAAATATGAATTATGGTTCTTTTCCCAACATCCAACACCAATTTAACCTCTTCAATAACAAATTTTGGTTCCATCTAAGGCCTCTGCCCTTATAAGCAAAAGCTAGTAAAGAGTAGTTTGGAAGGGTTGTGACTGTCTCTCTTTTTTAACTTAACAACCACTTTTTTTGGGGAGAGAGAGTGAGCATGAGAAGGGCTGAGGGAGAGAGAGAATCTTAAGCAGGTTCCATACCCAGCACAGAGCTGAACATTGGGCTCAATCTCACAACCATGAGATCATGACCTGAACTGAAGATCATGACTCTTAACTGATGAAGCCACCCACGTACCACAGAGTTATGACTTTTTTATGCCTACAATACATCTCTCAGAATGCAAAATCCTGATAAAGTCCTCTTCATATATATATGATATAAAGAAGGTAAACATAAAAAAACTATTTAATTTAATCTGACCTTGATTTTTAAAAATTAGCCAAGTTTTTATACACTAATTTGCTTTCAGGTAAATTTTTAGCAAAATTCTAAACATTCTAGAGTAACTATTAAGTTGTGGTTGGGCAAAAATGTGATTACTTTTTTTGAAATTGGAAGAAAAACAGTAATTCTTTAAAGGATTTTTAATACATCTCTGGTCATATATCTCCAAATACTCCTCTTTTGAACAATAGCCCAGCACAGGAAAATTGAGGCATGTTATAGAGAAGCCAAGATAGGTTCTAGAATGAAAATACTACCAGCAATTAATATACATGAAGATATATACCTTAAACAGCTGGCATTTATTACTCAATATAGTTTTTAATAGAAATTTGCAAATATGTACATAAGTGTATGGATCAATGGATTTTCACAAAGTGATCACAACTGTCTACTGACCACCCAGCTTAGAAACAAGTCATGAAGAGGCACCTGAGTGGCCCAGTTGACTGAATGTCTGGCTCTTGATTCCAGTTCAGGTAATGACCCCAGGGTTGTGGGATCCAGCACCATGTTAGGCTCTGCACTGACATGGAGCCTACTTAAGATTCTCTCTCTCTCTCTCTCTCTCTCTCTCTCTCTCTCTCTCTCTCTCTCTCTCTTTCAGAAAGTTTTTTTTTTCAATTTTTAATGTTTTATTTATTTCTAGGAGAGAGAGAGAGACAGCGTGAGCAGGGGAGGGTCAGAGAGAGAGGGAGTGACAGACTCTGAAACAGGCTCCAGGCTCTGAGCTGGCAGTCTGCACAGAGCCCCATGCGAGGCTCGAACCCACGAACCGCGAGATCATGACCCAAGCGAAAGTCGGACGCTTAACCGACTAAGCCACCCGGGCGCCCCTCTCAGAAAGTTTTTAAAACAAAGTTTAAAAAAACGAAAGACAAGTCACAGGAATGAAAGGTACAGCAAGGAATAGAGTCCATGATTTTGTAAAAGCATTGCATGGTGATAGACGGTAGCCGCACTTGTGGTGAGCATAGCATAGAGTTGTTGAAACACTGTGTTGTGCACTGGAAGCTAATGTGACATTGTGTGTCAATTATATTCTAATAAAAATTAATTGAATAAAGAAAAATTTTTAAAAAATTATGCAGCAGCCCCCTTGTATATCAACCAGTTGAAACTTCTATAGCCTCATTGTTTGCACTATTTTGTACTCTTTTGCCACATTTTATTTTAGCCTGTTCTAAATTTTACATAAATGGAATGCCTTTTTATCCTACATTTTTTTTGCTCAACACTGTTTGTAAAATACATCCATATTGTTACAGATGCTGTTATTTTAACTGCAAATAGTATTTCGTTGTATGCATACCCTATAGTTTATCCACTCTGTTAGTGGGCATTTGGGTTATTTTCAGTTTGGCGAATTACATATTGAACTGTTTTGAAATTCTTGTACTATCTTTTGGTGCACATATGAATACATGTCTGTTGAGTATATGCAGATAGCATTTGTTTCAGTAAAACCTGAGATTTACAGGGCAGGGATCACATTCGTTCATCTTTGTGGTCCCAGGACATACTAGTGACTGGTAATCAGAAAACAATAAATCTTTGCTAAATGAATGAATAAAAATAGATGTTTTCTGCGGCCAATTAGCTTTCCTTCAGAACTTAATGCTACACCACCCATATTAGTATATTTTGTGGTATCATTAAAATCTTTCATTTACACACATATGCCAATTTTCCTTTCAGTTAGGATTTTATCAGAGAGGTTTTCTATATTGTGTATCTGTGTGTTGTAACTAAAATGATTGATGCCCTGCAGGCATTTCAAAAAATAACATGCATATTAGGACTTCCCTCTGCCTAGTGCTGTTTACAGCTTGCTTTTTGCTTTGTGAACGGCCTGACACTTTTGCTCAGTCATTTATTACTGGGGCTGCATTCTACATTTATCTGTCTGCTACTCTTTTTACAGGATACCATAACTAGACTTTTAACTTGAATTAGCTCTGTTATAATACTAGTTCTCACAAGTTGGTTACATAAACTTTAAAAAAAATGAACTTTAAACTAAAATTTTGACTTTTATCTTTTTGCAATGTAGGCGTGGGACAAAAAAGAGCACTTTTTGAGGCTATATTTATATGAAATGGGAAATGCTATAGCATATGCTGCAGGTGCTGATATATAGCCAAAAGAAATGGCTAGCAATATTAGCATCTTACCTTATTTTCCTCTCTCTAGTTCAGAAAATGTTACTATTCATTGTGGATGGAATTAATTAATATAATGAGAAGATGATGGAGCTAAACAACAACAACAAAAATATCACAAGCTCTTCATTCAGCTACAGACACTGACAAATGGCCCACCTAGGTGGACTTCTAGAATTGCAGGACTCAGGATTCTATGATTTTTATATTAGCAATTAGCTAGAGCAGGAGACCTAACATTGTTGGTAGCTGAAAAAAATAAGCTCTAAAATTTTTTAATTAAAAAAAAGATATGATTTGCTACACATTTTTGCTAAAGACAAAATACCTTCGTGAAGAGACTGATTTAGAGATATCAACCCAAAAGTCTTTAAAAGGAAGGACACATCTAAAAAGACAGTCACTTTTGGCGGTTTGTCCAATTAAGTTAGAAATATCCTTGACATTTTTCCTCTGGGAAGAAAGACTTTGGGTGACAGTTTTTTATACTGCTGTTGTTTGGGGTTGTGGAATTTTCTTCGTTGTTTTTAGCCTTTAAGCAATGAGAAATGGCCTTGAACTTAAGCTCTGGAGTTTTTATACCTCCTTGCATGCATGTAGCTACTTTCTGGGTCATTGTACTTGTAGTTTCCTTCCCCCCTCCCCCTCTTAAAGTCACTTTGATAGCTCATCATCATTTAAAAAACTACTGTTCCCAAGGGCCTCTCCTAGTTATCTTTTAGATGACTGATTACTATCAAAAGAGGAAAAAAGTAAAATAAACTTTAAAATAAACCTAAAAAGAAAAGGGAAAAAATCCAAACCATTTAAATCAGTGCCATAAAACTATTTTGGAAAACCAGCTTTCTATATTTTAATGCTTTCCATGTCTGAGGCATTTCTCCAGACTTTGGTGCTATAATTGTAACACCATCTTGACACTTCTACTTTTAAGCCACAAAGTTTGTGCCTGTTCTTTTTCAAAGAGAAAAAGTTGGAGCCAAGTGACCACTACGCATACTCATGAGTCATAGGTAATGGAGGCAGCAGGAAAAGGTCCCCACTGAAGAGGCAGATCCAAGCCTATGCTTCTTGATGGCATATGGAGTAGGGAAGGTGTCCAGGGCACTGGAGAAAGTAGCACGGCTGAGGTTTACACCTGTTCTAATATGGGATGAGAGGAGAGGAAAGGCAGCCTGTGCAGGGCAAAAGCCAGAAGGGAAGATTTCTTTGTAAGATTCAGAGAATAGGGCCTATGCAGGCATACATTGCACCCATAGATTACAGCACTTTGAAAAGAGCCCCTTCTCTCAGTTGAGGTAAGAGAATATCAAGCTAGATGTCAGCCCTTCCTCTGGCCCCGGGGCCAATTGCTCTATGCCAGACACAGCCTAGATAGTCACAGGTTGCAAACATTATTGCATGGCAGCCTTGCCATTTACCAGTTCTCTGGCTATCTTACCCCAAAAGGGATTCTGTCTAGGCCATGTCCACATCACCCATAAATGGCCTTCCAGCAAGCTGCACTAGTATGGGAACTTTGAGGCATAAACAGGTCTCCTAACACATAATTTGAGACGGGTGGGGAAGAGGACAGGGAGAGATGGCAATAAACAGACTCATCTCAAGAACTTTAAAACATACCGTCAAAAATAAAAAATAAGGAGCTCTAATATGAAGAGCTGGGGAAACTGTAAGAGATTAAAGAAAGAAAAATTGTATTTACTAAGTGCCTCCCACATGTCAGGTACTATTAGATAGATGCTTTATTTTTATAAATATTACCTCTTAGGGTAGCCTGGCTGGCTCAGTAGATAGATTATGTTACTCTTGATATCAGGATTATAAGTCCTAACCAACGTTGGGTATGGAAAATACTTAAAAATAAAAATCTTTAAAAATAAAGAAACAAATAAATAAATAAAACCTCTTAATCATCAAGAAACGCTGTATATAAACTATTGTCTTCTTTCTCCCAATAGGGAAAGATGCTAAGGATAAAAGAGGGTATGTCAATTGCTCAAGGTCACGTGGGTGATAAGTAGTAGATTTAGTCTACAAATTATTACAGTTCTTAATGACTTGCTCTTTCAGTTCTCACACACTGATACCACCTATTTCCAGATCTGACACAGAAGATCTGGGTCTGAATGGCATGGCAGAAATGACTGGTTGCTTTCTAATAGCCATTCTCTGCTTATTTATTAACAGGAGAATTAATTTTAGCTAAGCATATAGCCATTCAGCTAACAGACTATATTTCCCAGCCTCCTTTCTCCTTAGTGCTACCTAGAATGTGGATATAATCTTAAGCCATAATGTTACTTTGAGAATAGAAATTAAAAGTAGCAGAACAAATATATAGAAGCATGCTGGGTCCCTGACATGGACTTTCCATCTCCAGACTTCCTTCTTTATGAGCGAGAAATAAGATATCCAGATGAAACCACTATTTGGGGGTCTTTCTAGTTGTACAGGAACTCAACCCTAACTGGTAGGATCTGCCACGGTATATGTCCACACCACTGATTTCTTTTCTCCTTTCTACCTCAATAGTCTCTGGTTCTACCCTTTTATACTTCAAGCTAATTTTATAAATTTTTTCATGATTTTCATAATCCCATGGCTCGTGAGATCCAGCCCTGTGTCAGGCTCTGCACTGACAGTGTGGAGCCTGCTTGGGATTCTCTTTCTTCCTCTCTCTCTCTGCCCTTCCTTCTCTCTAAAAATAAATAAATAAATAAGCTTTTTTTTTTTTTAGAGAAAGAGTCCAGAACTTACACTAGAATTAAAAATTGATTAAAAGCGCAGGGGTGTGGGGATGTGAGTGGGGGGTGGGGTGGTCCAGTCCATTCCCTAGGGAAATTCCCTACTGATGATTTCCTTATCCTTTTTAATGTAAAGCTCTGCTTGCCAAGATGTAAAATCCATCTTTGACAGGTCTCCCAAATTTTCACCACATCCTTTCCCCAGAAAGTAATTATTCATCCTAGTTTAAATAAATAATGGACATAAATTACCTGCATGTTACCTAAAGAAAGCCCATCTGTTCCTCGATGACTTGTTCTCCTACCCAGTCAGATTTGCAGAAAATCACCTTTGCTTTCCAGATATACCAGCTTTGTGAACACGAATGTTATGTATGTTTGGGTAGGTTGTACACTGCTAAAGGGCATTCGCCCTGAGAAAGGGGTACTATCTTTTAATTAAAGCACAAAGGAACTATCTGATGGCCAAGCTATTGGCTACAGGGCTATATCTGCTCAGGTACTATATGGGATAACTGTGCACCTGTCTATGACAACAAGACTTTAACCCCCATTAGTCTTAGTCTTCTTATCCATAAACATAGATAAATTCATAAAATTTATGTTTTCTCTTCCATAAGGTAAGGAAAATACCTAACCTAGAAGGTAAGATGGAATAGCTGGTTTTAAAGTTCTCCACAAAGTCTAAGAAATTCTCTTCACCCTTCTTTTTATAGAGACTCTTGTGACCCCCCCCCATGTAAAAGAGTCTTGTCCAGAGTCATTCTCTATTATATCACCTTCATTATCTTTATTATCTGAAATATTCTGTTCATTTACTGTTACTGTTGTTGTCTGTCTCCTTCCCATCCTCCACTGTTCTAGAATATGAGATACATGAGAACAGAAGACTTGCTCATCTTGTAAATTACTATATCTTCCATCACCCAAGACTTCCTGCCATACAGTTTTTTTTTTTTAATGTTTTATTTATTTCTGAGAGAGAGACAGCATGAGCAGAGGAGGGTCAGGAAGAGAGGGAGACACAGAATGTGGAGCAGGCTCCAGGCTCTGAGCTAGCTGTCAGTACAGAGCCCAATGTGGGGCTTCATTGAACCCACGAACTGTGAGATCATGACATGAGCCAAAGTCAGACTCAACCAACTGAGCCACCCAGGCACCCCACTGGCATATAGTTTTCAATAAATATTGGTTGACAAATGAATGGATAATTTTGTTAATACTGTGAAAAAAATTTCTACAAATACAGAGTGCTATTATTAGTGATAAATCAGGCTTTAATATTTCATATATGTCTCTCATCAAGATTAGGCTACTTATCACATTTACTACTGAAACATTTAAAGTTTAAAGGGTAAGAACACCAGAGTGAAAGAGCAAAGAAAGGTTGAAGTGCTGGTGTGTAAAGGAGGAAGCCAGTGATTGTTTCTTTGTTTTTATGCTATGCCTGAGTTGAAGACAGCAGTTGTAATATTTTACCTATTCAGAAACATCATTTTAAATACACGTCTGGAATGTCATCAGTTCAGGCTTTTTTCCACAGTAGAAGAAATCTACTAAAGAATAGCCAAGAGGGGTGCCCGGCTGGCTCAGTCAGTAGAGCATAGAACTCTTAAAGAGATCTCGGAGTCCTGAGCTTGAGCTTCATGTTGGGGGATAGAGTTTACTTAAAAAAATAATAATAACAAATAAGCAAGAGATTGCTACCTTGCTCTATATGTAGAATGGAAATACACAGGTGATTGGTGAGCCTTTATTTGTTTTGTGTGAGAAATCCCCAAAGGGCACTCCTCATTTCAAGAAAAGTTGGGTTTTCCACACTCCTGATAACCTCTCTCAAGTAGTTACGTCAATCAGAGTCTCTCTTCCAACAAACCTGCATCTTTTCACTGGCTTCCCATTCTAGCATTTGCGCTGGCTTAATATCTGTGGAGCAGAGTACTGATTTGTCTTTTTCCCTGAAAGCTATAGTTATGCATTTTAAAAACCAGCTTTCTTTCAATTGGTCGATTATTCAGGCTTAAGAAAAATAAAGAGGAATAGGTAGAGAAGAAAAAAGAAACTGGGGTAATGTCTGGTCATGGCTGCTGCTGTGAAATATTAAAATGGCACTGACATTATCCTACACATAAACAGAACAGAGATGCACAAGCAGCATTTTCAGGATGTGATAAATGTTCTTAAAAATAAGAAGATGTAAAAATGGAATGGGATATAAAACAGACCAGGAGGAAAAAAACACAAGATGAAAATAAGCAGAAGAGAATCCCCTCTAATCACTCTCAGAAATTGTTAAATAACATTTTTTTAAAAGAGAAATATTCCAATACAACTTCATTTCTTTAGTGTCTTGAATCTTTAGTTTAAAAAATGCAAATGTACTGGGGTGCTGGGTGGCATCTGACTTGGTTCAGGTCATGATCTCATGTTTCATGAGTTCCAGCTCCATGTTCGGCTCTTTGCTGACAGCTCAGAGCCTGGAGCCTGCTTCAGATTCTCTCTCTCTTTTTCTCTATATCTCTCTCTCTCTCTCTCTGTCCCTTCCCTGCTTGTGCTCTGTCTCTCTCTCTCAAAAATATATAAAGATTAAAAATTGTAAAAAAATTTTTTAAATTAAAAATGCAGACATACTGAATATAGTAAAGATGTTTCTTCTTTTAAATAAAGATGCTATATTTTCCTATTATATTAACTGTTAATCAAGTGGATTTAAAAAAATAATGTTTTGGCATTTCATTAGTTTAGAAAATAAACTAGTATACAATTTATAATTTCAAGAGAAATTATAATGAGAATTAGAAAAGTATCTTATTCATAAGATAAAGAACACATAATTTATCTATTGGTGAAATATTTAAAATTACAGGAAGGCATATATATCATATATATATGTATATATATATATGAGAAACAGAGACTAATGCTTTAAAATAGAGAAGATATTAGCAAATTTCATAATTCATGAATTAGAATTTACTTCATAGTTTCACCCTAGGATAACAATTTGTTTGCTTAAGTCAGATCCTGAGTCTTGATTAACATGTCACTATATAAAGATGTTATTTGTCTTGGGTTCCTGATTTTATTTTTTTTAATGTTTTATTTATTTCTGAGAGAGAGAAACAGCGTGAGCAAGGGAGGGTCAGAGAGAGAGGGAGACACAGAATCTGAAACAGGCTCCAGGCTCTGAGCTAGTTGTCAGCACAGAGCCCTACCTGGGGCTCAAACCCATCAACTGTGAGATAATGACCTGAGCCTAAGTACGAGGCTTAACCAACTGAGCCACCCAGGCACCCCGGTTCCTGCTTTTAAAGAAAACCCTTACAGTGGCACCTGGGTGGCTCAGTTGGTTGAGCTTCCAACTTCCACCCAGGTCATGATCTCATGGTTCATGAGTTCGAGCCCTGCGTCAGACTCTGTGCTGACAGTTTGGAATCTGGAGCCTTCTTCTGATTCTGTCTCTCTCTCTCTCTACCCTTCTCTAGCTCACATTGGTATGCTCTCTCTCTCTCTCTGTGAAAAATAAATAAAAACTTAAAAAAAAAACCTTACATATTCTTTGAAAATATCATTCACTAATGCTTATTAATGATGAAATTAAAAGATAAAGTAACTAAAAATTGTTAGAACAACATCTGTGACACTGTGGTAAAGATGAGATAAGGTTTTGAAATCCAGTAGACCTAGGTTAAATCCTGACTCTACCATTTGCTTGCTTTGGCTTTACCAGCTTTAAAATAGAGAGATTATTGCCCACCTCACATGGTGGTTGCTTAAGTCAACATAATGTATTTAAAAGCGTCTTGGTCTCTGCTGGGCACACACGTATTCAAGAAATCTTGGCCTTACCTGCCTAGAAAGTGAGGCAATGTTAATTTTGCATGCAAAATACTGCCATTTTAAAAAGCAACAACCTTTGGATTTTCTGAAATAAAACTAAAATAATAAGTATCCAAGAGGAAAATAAGTATCCAGGGGAAAAATTAAGATTCAATTTACCATGGCACACATACTTACAGAGATTATAAGTCTTTAGAAGTCAACAAAAATGGTGACTGAATTTAACTATTTCCTTTCGAAGTCTAAAAAATTGTAGAAATATAAAGGCCACAGCACCATGATATCATGATCCGTGGTATCACAGATTATGATAACAATCATGATCATTCTGTTGGTTTCAATTTTTCCATTTATAAACTCAGAATCAGCTAAGTTCAGGACTCAGACTGAGGTGTAAGATTGGCTTCTGACTCACAGAGCTCCTCTCTCTAAGATGACTGCTATTTCATGAATTTAAACAAGTGTCACAAGTGCTTGTTTCCATGTGTGACATTTTTTATAAACTTCCAGATTTCAAACTGGATAGAAGAGCCTGATTACAAGCCATATTTGCTTAGTATGAACAGTGAACTAACTCTGATATAGTCCCTCTCAAGACTTTCAGTTAAATTCCTCAAATATTAGCTAAATACTTCAATATGAAGAGAACTATCTAATCAATCTTCAATATACAACAGAAATACAATGGATAGAAAAAAAGAGTGCTTAAACAAAAGAAAGAAAGAAAGAAAGAAAGAAAGAAAGAAAGAAAGAAAGAAAGAAAGAAAGAAAGAAAAGAGAATGCTTTGTGGCAGAAAGAGTTTTGGAAGTACTCAGGACTGAATGGAATCCTCCAGAAGCTCCAAGCAATCAAATAATTATGGTTTACCATCTCATATATAATTCAAAATAAAAACTATTCCAAACTGTATAATAAAAATAAAGAGCTCCACCAAAATTATGAATTCTCATCTGATGATGGTGTAGAGGTCTTTTAAAAGAAATGGCAGATGTTAAATTTTTAAAAATACCTGTTTTTCTTGCTTTGCTCATTGGTGTACTAAGTTGTCAACAGCAAATTTCCTAAGAAGCCACCACAATAATCTATTGATCAAGCATAGCTAAATTTGTTAAATTTACGTGAAGATGGAGAATACCACTTGAACAGTTTTAGTACTATCTCAGAAAAGGTCAGAGGTAAAAATTTATAGAGTTTAGGGTATGGGTCTTTTAAATTTATGATACAGTAGTTTGAGATTGATGGATATAGCAGTGAGAGGGTCTTTAAGCAAGTCTTGATAAGCAACCAGTTGTTTCATAACAGAACAGTTGCCCAGGTAAGTAATCTATTGTTTTGGGGAGAAGGCTGTTTACCCAGATGATCAATTTGTTATTCAAATGAATTGGGTGTTGGAAATTCTCTGGTGTAAACAATGAAAGTCTTTATTGTTCTACCAGTTTATCTTTCTGGACAAGAATTTCCTGATAAACAGTACATCATGTTGCTACAGGTGGTCTAAGTTCTTAGACCTAATAGTTAAGCTATGTGGATGCAAGTAGAATCCGTTCTCTTTGTCTAACATGGAATCCAATGCTGGTGGGACCTCAACATTGAGTTAGATATTGAATTAGGAAAAAAGAGAGGGAAGTATGGGGGCCAGTCAGCAAAGGATGTGCAAAATAATTTCAAGGAGACTTGGATGAAGTCAGCTTTTTTCTCCAGCAGGACTGAGGGACTTCAAAATTCAATGTTTGCCCCAAATGGATCAGTGAGAGAAGATCCAGTTATGGCTGATAAAGACCTGCTTATTAACCTATTTGACAGGTCTGAGATGTTTAGATCTGATGGTGTATTCCTTGAGATCTGGACCTGCCCATTTAATTTTGTATCCTAATACAAGACATGGTGTCATTAAATGCTACAAACATGCCTGCTGGAATGAATGAGGATCTACTAAAGGTTGTAGTTAATCTCTAAATGGGGACCTAAGACAGAGCAAGTGTAGATGCAGTTTCCTGGTTGCTAACAAGCCTGCATTTAAGAAGCTGAGCATTAACCACATTGAGATTCTTGCACTAAGAAAAGACCACAAAGATGTTTATAAAACACCAGGACAGATGAGGTAAAGGAAAGAGCAGAGAAGAAGAGGATACACCTGATAATTAAAAATAGTTTGTGTTTACACGGCATCTTTTAATGTTCAAAGTATTTTCATTTATTATTTCATTTGATCTTCACAATATTCTTGTAAGGAAAGTAGAATGGGCATTATTATCGCCATTTTATCGATGAGAAAGTTGCCGCTCAGAGATGGTTAAGTGTCTTACCCAAGGTCACAACATTGTCAAATGCAGACAGGGCCCTGGGACCTAGATCTTCTGAAAAAGTTTTCAACTGCTAAGAATTGGCAACAGAACTGAAACTGTGAGAAGAGTGAGAGAGGTGTTTCTCTTCACCCCTCCAATCATAGGGACCAAGGGTTGCCGAGTTTTAAGTTCTGTAAATAGACAAGAGTATGTTGTGAATTGTAACCGAATGGGAACTGTTGATGGAGTTGTCAGATCCCATACACTGTGCCTGGGTACCCTGAACAAAGCTTCTGAACTACCAGAAGTCAATACTGCCATCATTTAAACACAGATTACTGTTTTTACGCCAAAGTCCTGCCTGGCCACGTGTTTCCACAGGCAGCAAAATTTCAGTATCCCTGTCTGGCTGGGTTTAAGTTTTTGGCAAGAATTTCCCCTTCTCTTCTGAACATCTTGGAAAGCTTTTAGCTGAGCACAAAGATGTTTATTTTGAGAAGCAAAAGAGACTAACTAAATAAGTTCAAAAACAATCTCTACCTCTTCTACCAGATGATCCTTACTTTTAAAATGTAAGGTATTATGCTACCCACCATTTAATATGATAGAGAGAACCCAAAGGTGACACTACCTGGAATAGCTCTAAAGAAACCGGTGATTCTCTCTGTGACTTCAAACAGTGGAGAGGTTATTAGGAAACTAGGATGAGGAGGCATTGAGGGAAGTAGACCAGGAAAGAAGTGGTAAGTCTGGATGGGAAAAGCAGTCATATTATGAAGCTTGACAGCCTTCCATTATTCAGCTGCCCCTCAAGTGCCTGATTATTTCTCAAGTACCTTTTG
Organism: Proteles cristata cristata; assembly: GCA_017311185.1. NCBI lineage: Eukaryota > Metazoa > Chordata > Mammalia > Carnivora > Hyaenidae > Proteles > Proteles cristata. The sequence continues at coordinate 694,972 of JAESUZ010001412.1, read as the reverse complement.
GAACCGTATTCACACCAGTTTTAGGAGGAGTCATGTCCAGGCATAGAACATAACTTTTTAGGCCTTAAGGATAGTGGGAAATATGACATAGTTAATGATTTTTGAGACATGTTGATATATAATCCCATAATTTTAGAATTATACTTAAAGTAATTGTCCAAGTTTCTCACTTGAGAGATAAGGAAACTAAGACCCAGAAAATTAAGTGACTTTTCCAAGGTCATACATAATTCAGGAGTAAATCTGAGTACATAAGGCATACAAGTACATATTCTTGATTTTTGTGATTATTGCACTGCACCATGAAACATTTATTTTGAAAGCTAACATTTCTTATTGTTTTTGTTTGTCTATTGATTGATTGTAATTTTCCCTTCTTTCTACATTGGATTATTCACTTTTTTAAAATGCCATCAGGGATTCCTGGGTGGCTCAGTTGGCTGAGCATCTGACTTTGGCTCAGGTCATGATCACATGGTTCTTGAGTTTAAGCCCCTCATGAGGCTCTATGCTGTCACTGAAGAGCCCACTTCAGATCCTCTGTCCCCCTCCCCGCCCCTCGCTCGCTCACAATCTCACATGCTCTCTCTCTCTCAAAATAAATAAACATTACAAATTTTCAAAAATAAAAAATAAAAAAATAAAGAAAATAAAAAATAAAAATGCTGTCAAACTTCCCTTCCAGTGCTCCTAACTAAAGTTAGCAGAGGTAAAAGTGTTTTAAAGTTTTGCTTAGAGACTCAGACTTTAACATTCCTCTTGAAGTTTCCAATAGAAAAGTGGTAGTAAGGGCAAAGATGTAATGCAAAAAGGAGAGAACCAATCTTCCTGAAAGTGAGAAGGCAGATCCCTAGGGACTTGGAGATAAAAAGAAAGACACTGTTTTAGATCAAGATGAAACTTTAATTTCTTCATTGTGGAAACTACCAATATTTTATGAATAGATACTTAAAATTATTGTTTGCCTCTGATGTACACAGAGCCCTTTATGAGCTATTAATTAGTAATAGGAGAGAATCACACCATGAACACCAACAGTGTAGAGTTATAAATCAGTCTGGTTTCTGTAGGTAGATTAATTTGACTTGGATCAGTACTCTTTATTTTTCTAGAACATGCTCAGGTGTAGGGGCCAAGTTGGAGAGGATGCCTCTGGGATCCCCTATATTCATAAGGTCTTAAATTCTTAGTATTCAATTTTCCCATTGCTTGCCTCTCTCCTACATGTTTACACCAAACATCATTGTCCCTTTGCCATCAAGTACCATGATTTACAAGTAGACATTCAGTTATCTGCCATTGCTGAATAATCTTGATTGTCTTTCAGTCTTAATTCATTTTATTCTGTCTTTTAAGTTTCCAAAGACACCAAATTCCTGGCCCCCCACACACTGTACACAATTTCTCTCCTTTGTCTTAAGAGAGCAATAGTCACTGGATTTCATGTTTCTCCTCTGCTCCTGAGGGAAGGAAGTGACACCAGTTTGAGAGGGTTCCTATTAATACTGCTGCTATTGGTAAAGTATTATTTTGCTTTTTAGTTACATTTGCCTTACTTCTGGGGTTTTGTTCTCTGAAGATAACTCCTGATTTTAGCTCAGAAGCAAAGAAATTCTGACAAGCCAAGAATCAAACCAAGAAGCAGAAGACAAGGTTGCCTATATTTTAGATCGACTGGCTACAGTTGCAGAACTTCCAAAAGGGGAAGCAATGGCAGATAGAAAAGAAGTCAAGGTTCCAAGTGTAACTGCCACATCAATGAAGGTGAAAGGCAACCAAAGTCATTAGGACAACTACCAATATTCTATGAATAGGTTCTTGAAATTATTGTTTGCCTCTGATGTACACAGAGCCATTCAGGGAGTCAGCTGCCATGTCTGGAGAACACTAGCACAGTCCTGGGAGAGGCTTTGTGGAAAAGACCTGAGCCCTCCCCCCAAAATCAAGTCCCATGAAGGAGCCATCTTTATTTTTTTTTTTTAATTTTTGTTTTGTTTTGTTTTATTTATTTTTAGGAGAGAGAGAGAGACAGCATGAGCAGGGGAGGGTCAGAGAGAGAGGGAGTCACAGACTGAAACAGGCTCCAGGCTCCGAGCTGGCAGTCAGCACAGAGCCCGACCCGGGGCTCGAACCCACGAACCGCGAGATCATGACCCAAGCGAAAGTCGGACGCTTAACGGACTAAGCCACCCAGGCGCCCCGAAGGAGCCATCTTTAAAGGGGATCCTCCAGTCTCATCAAGCCCCAGTAACACCTTAATTCTAGCCTCATGAGAGACCTCAAGCTGCTCCAGAATTCCTGACCCACAGAAACTGCCAGAGATAATAAATGTTTATTGTTGTTTTAAGCTACTAAATTTTGGGGAAATTTGTTATGCAATAATAGATAACTAATATAGGAAGCTATTAGCAGAGGGTACTCTTCTATTCTTGAAATGAAAATAACAATTATTTACAATCAGAAAATTCTTTTTTCCCAGCTATTTACATTTTATTCTTATTCATTTGGATCACATAAATCCCACCCAAAATGCTCTGAGTCTCTATTTTTCTTTCCATCTGTTCACATTTGAAAGGTTGATATGCATTATTTGCATGTGAATGCATGGATGTGAATGGAGAAGGAATGTCAAAAAGGGGTAAGAGAACTGAAAGCTAGATACAACTCCCCTATCACTCATTAAATATTTTACACCTTTTGTCTCTTTTCAAATCACATTTTTGTCTTGGAAAAAATGCTTTAGTTTGGATTGGTGTTAGCTCCAAGGTACTAGCTTCTCTTAGGGCTTCATTACCTCTTGAGTGAATTACTGGTAAGGTCTCATCTTTTGTCTTCTGGCAAAATTCTCTTCTGAATCACAGATTTGACTGCATCACCTTTTCACTCAAAAACTTTCAAAGATTACTCATTATATTCTGGATTGAAGTCAGCTATCAACTCCCCAGCTCCATGTGAGGTTATATACAGGGCTCAAAACAAGATCATGTCTGGGAGAATGTTTTATAAACCATAAGGCATGTACAAGTATGACATATCCTATTCCTTTATGTTCTATAATACCTTATTATGTTTCCCATTTCCTAAGGAAGCAGAATCCATTGGCAACCCAAGTTTAGTCATACCTGTTTTCCTTGGATAATGAGGTTGAGTGGAATCTTTTAGATTTAGTGCTATTTTCTACATAACACAAGACTGCCTAGTCTTTCCTATCCCTCTACTAACCTTCATGATGGGCTTGGAGATGCTAACTCATTGGGGCTTTTTTAGGAAGAGAATTTCAAAGGAAAGGCAAAATCATCTCTAGTCCTGTTGGCTGTTAATGTAATCAACCTGAAATGTTGGTGAGCAGCATCTTCCTGTAAAACAAGGTAGGGGAGGAAAATACCTTTCTTTCTGCCCTTCGAGGTTCTCCGCTAGGGCTCTGTAACAAAAGACAAACTAATAAGAAAAAAGAAATAAATACAAAATTATTTAATGTGTTTCTTCTACAGAAGACCTGAAGTAGTAGTTAAACCTGAACATTTTTATACTAGGTTTGATGCAGAGTGGAAAGTCATGGGAAAATGTGATAGTGCAAAATGTATGCACTAAGAGTAGTAAACTAGGGACCATTTAGCAAAGCCTGTATCCCCCAAATTTAGAGACAAGGATTCTCCACTCCTATGGGTATGAGGGTAGGCACCTCTCACAAGAAGTTCTTATGACTGGCTTTAGGAGAGGTCAACGAGTCCTTCCAACATCTATTTCTCAAGATTCTTCAGCTTAAAATATTTAAAATGCCATGGTGCCAGATTTGGGGGCAGTGTGTCCTAAAACCCATCACTATGAAAATAGTAAGTCTGGGGTCATGTTGAAATCATATAGTGCCAATGGCCAATAATTTTTCAGCATTATACTGAGTGTGTTCTTTGGAAATCTTCTGCTTATGTGGTGGTTATTAAGTTTTTGCATTCAGTTTCAGACCCAGTCTTATATACTCTGCTCTGCATTTCTACTTTGTCAGTAGCTCCTGTTAGGCTCTGTCCATAGGGGATGCTGAGGGAGACTGCAGAACCAGAAGAGGGACAGGGACTTGCTTCCGCCTGTTTGTTTTCTCTTTGCTTCCTGTCTGCTTGTGGCTTCTTTATTTTTATTTTTATTTTTATTTTTTACAAATAGTTTATTGTCAAGTTGGTTTCCATATAACACCCAGTGCTCATCACAAGTGCTCTCCTCCATGCCCATCTCCCCCCTCCCCCCCACATCCATCAGTCCTCAGTTTGTTCTCAGCATTCAAGAGTCTTTCATGGTTTGTCTCTCTCCCTCTCCCCCACTATTTCCCCCCTTCTTCTCCCCCATGGTCCTCCTTGTGGATTCTGTCAACACTTCTTCATCACTGAACGCAGTTTCTTCCCATAGTAGCAAATGAATCTGCTTTGTAGTTTTCTAGCACCTTTAGAACCAGCTTCATTCTCTCTCCACTACTAGCACCAGCTGGTGGGAACCCTTTCCTTAGCTGTCTGAATTTCAGCTTCTCAGGACACTCTTCTAAATGTTGAAGTTTTAGTAATTCCAACCTCTTACCTTTCTTCTCCTAGCCCTAAGAGTGTGTGACAGCCATGAGAACGGACCTCACACACCTTCAGCTATACAGAGTATAATCAGGAGCTTATTCAAAAATAAAAATACAAAATGGGTACCAGTTTAAACAACAAATAATTTTGTAATGTAAGTATATCCTATGTAATATTTTGGGATATGCTTATACTAAAATGTTATTGTTTATTGAAATTCAGAGGTAACTGGATGTCCTCTATTTTTCTGGCAAGCCTAAGGTTAATTGCCCGAGGGTCTCCTACTACTGCTCTTTGAAATCCCTCCATTGCTGTGTCTACTCTGAAGCCATGCCTCCCCTGGCCAGCTCCTGATGCTCATTGTGTCAGAACACTGAGGCAGACTCCTGGGACACCTGGGACTCCTGTGACAGGCAACTTTGGCTCAATGACTTTCCTCTGGCATAGCAGAAACAACCTTAGATTTTATGGTTCTTTTCTTCTTCACTCAATTTAGAAATCTCAGTCTTAAAGCTCTCCCAGCTCCCTCCAGATTTCCTTTCACATAGGCATTTCCCTTAGTGAAGTTGTTGTAGGTGTAATCCTGTCTTAGTATCTAAAACAAGGTAGGATAACACAGGGTAGTAGCAGCTCCTACAGTTACTACTGTGTGAGGCTTTAGTGTTCATCTCCAGTCTTTTAGTTACCTAGTAAAACAATTTACTGTCTGCTAACAATTCCGTATATTAAACCTTCTCTCTTCAAAGAATTGGTGAGGTTTTTATCTCTTGACTTGACACTGACTGGGGACCCCTGAGCTTGGTAAGAACTCTTTTTTTTTTTTTTAAGTTTATTTATTTGAGAGAGAGAGAAAGAGAGATCATGTGAGCAAGAGAGAAGGTGAGCAGGGGAGGGACAGAGAGAGAGAGAGAGAGAGAGAGAAAATCCCAAGCAGGGTCCACACTGTCAGCACAGAGCCCAACGTGGGGCTCGAACTCAAAAAATGTGAGATCAAGACCTGAGCTGAAATTAAGAGTCAGAGGTTTAACTGACTGAGCCACCCAGGCACCCCTCCAGGAAGTTTAAGAGACTAAACCACTCCATTAAAGGGATGCAGGATATGTTTATTTTCCCTTAACTTCCTTTGTTATCTAACACAGAGGTGGCAAAACAGGTTGAGCAAGATGACTGCTTGTTATAAACGTGGCATTAGACATTTGTTATGTGGCATTTGATACTGTGAATTACACTTGGACACGGCAGACTAGAAGGCCTTCACAGGAAGGTAATCATGAAAGTGACAAATCTTGAAGCCATTCCCAGTGAGGGACATGCTTATTCAATCTGAAGAAGAAAAGACTGCAGGACGATGGGGTTCTCAAGTATTTGAAGGTCAGTCGTATGGAAACTGGATTAAATTTATTTTGTGTGGCTTCAGATGTCAGACTGGAATGAATCCGCAGAATTAGAATGAGACATGTAGGCTCAAAATGTGGCAATAATGCAAACCTGTATTTCTTTAATATTTGCTAAACATTTATCTAGCAAGAGTGAGGAGAAATCATTTTTCCTACTAATAAAATGTGTAGTTCTTCATGCTCAAAATAAAGGATTTATTACATATGGTAACATAACAGTAATGTTTTTTTTACTTTTTGAATTTTTTTTCATTTTGATATGAGTCACAACTGCATAGTACAAGTCACACTCACAAGGTAAGAATAGAAGTAATTTACATGGGTTTTATTAAGTATCCTGTCTGAACGTAAGAACTCCTTCAACTAACTTTTATGTTGGCACACATTTTCTTGTTTTGTCCAATACTTACTGTAATATATTCTTTTCAGGTTATTTTATAGTCACCTCATTGGAAAAATCATGACCTTATTAAAAGATTTCTGATTTAGATAATAAACCACCTATTCCTAGTGAATACCATGGCGTTATTGAGCTTTTGAATTTCAGATGACCATATCTTCTTACTCCAGTGGGCAAGTGTTGAAGTTGGGCAGAATAGCCCTTATTCTCCTTGTGCTACTTATGAATTTGTCTCTCAAAAACACTTAGGGTGCCTGGGTGGCTCAGTCAGTTAAGTGCCTGAGTCTTGATTTCAGCGCAGGTCATGATCTCACAGTGGTGAGGTCAAGCTCCTGAGTTCCAAGCTCAGCATAGAACCTGCTTGGGATTCTCTCTCTTTCTCTTTTTGCTCCAACCCCCCCCAGATAAAATAAAAAAAGAAACAATGAACCTGTGTATATACAATTCTGATATGCACATGGCTGATTATTATAGGGAATTTGGCTCTGTGATCTGACCATTTGATGATCAGATATTTTTTGGTCCATTTGTCCACTTGTGAGACCAAATTAAGAAAATATTTTGTGCCCACTAGGAAAGACTTGTGCCTACAGCTCTTTGAAAACTGGACTGGTGAGTTTTTTGTCTCTATGTTTACTCTTGACCTATAGCTGACGTTATAGAGCTAAAGCCAGCCATTCCTCTGTAATTTAGAAAAGCTTTTATCTCTCATTGTGTGTGTGAAATATTTTCTTACCTCTGGAGGATATTAATACATTTGATTATAAGTTCTTTTAAATTAAAGAAACATTTTTTTTAATGTTTTGTTTTGTTTTGTTTTTTTTATTTCCAGGAGAGAGAGAGAGAGACAACGTGAGCAGGGGAGGGTCAGAGAGAGAGGGAGTCACAGACTGAAACAGGCTCCAGGCTCTGAGCTGGCAGTCAGCACAGAGCCCGACGCGGGGCTCGAACCCACGAACCGCGAGATCATGACCTAAGCGAAAGTCGGACGCTTAATCGACTAAGACACCCAGGCGCCCCTAAATTAAAGAAACATTTAATTGACTTAAAGGATAAGCCAATTATTTATACCTATAGTATGCTTACATAAATCTAATATTTCCAGAACTCCTAGAAAGCAAACTGAATTTCTTTTTTTTTTTAGCATTATTTTTTTTTAATGTTTTATTTATTTCTAGGAGAGAGAGAGAGAGAGACAGCGTGAGCAGGGGAGGATCAGAGAGAGAGGGAGTCACAGACTGAAACAGGCTCCAGGCTCTGAGCTGGCTGTCAGCACAGAGCTGGAAGCGGGGCTCGAACCCACGAACCCTGGGATCGTGACCTGAGCTGAAGTCGGACGCTTAACCGACTAAGCCACCCAGGCGCCCCTGAATTTCTAATACTCTAAATATTCTAGCCTTTTAACAAAAATATTCTTTCAAAAAGTGCCAACTCAGGGTCGCCTGGCTGGCTCAATTGGTAGAACATGCAATCTAGATCTTAGGGTAGTGAGTTTGAGCCCTATATTGGGTATAGCGACTGCTTTAAAAAAAGTGCTAAGAAGCATTTCATATGATAATCTAAATACATACATATAATATATAATATAATATAATATAATACAATACATAATCTAAATTGACATAATTAAGATGACTCGGTATAAATCAGATTTGTGGGTTTTTTACAAAGTTTTTTGAGAGAGAGTGAGAGCATGAGTTGGAGAAGAGGCAGAGAGAGAGAGAGAAGCCTAGGCAGGCTCTGTACTGTCAGAGCAGAGCCCAAGATGAGGGTTGATCTCATATATCATGAGATCATGACCTATGTCAAAATCAAGAGTTGGATGCTTACCCTACTGAACCACCCAGGTGCCCCCTAGTTTTAATAACAAATTAAGAAAAAAAATCTAGGGGCGCCTGGGTGGCTCAGTCGGTTAAGCGTCCGACTTCAGCTCAGGTCACGATCCCAGGGCTCGTGGGTTCCACCCCCGCTTCCGGCTCTGTGCTGACAGCTCAGAGCCTGGATCCTGCTTCTGATTCTGTGTCTCCCTCTCTCTCTGCCCCTCCCCTGCTCATCTGTCTCTATCTCTCTCTCTCAAAAATAAATAAAATTTAAAAAAAAAAGAAAAAAAATCTATACCTTTCCCCCTAATCTGAGTAGTAGTAGTAAATATATTTATACATTTTATTTTTTAGAAGATCTGGGTTTGCTTTCTGAACTTCCCCAACTTTCTACACTAGTTTATTGATGAAGTAAGTTAACATTACTACTTATAATGCTAACGATTATGAAAAATGCAAAATTATGTGTCTAACCAAATTGAACTATAATTTTGACAATTTTTTAAAAATGTTTTATTTATTTATGAGAGAGAGAGAGAGACAGACAGACAGCATGAGCAGGGGAGGGACAGACAGGGAGACACAGATTCTGAAGCAGGCTCCAGGCTCTGAGCTAGCTGTCAGCACAGAGCTTGATGTGGGGCTCGAACCCACAAACCGTGAGATCATGACCTGAGCCAAAGTCAGATGTTTAACCAACTCAGCCACCCAGGTGCCCCACTAAATATACCTTTTATTTTTTTTTTAACTTTTAAATGTTTATTTATTTTTTAAATTGTTTTAATGTTTATTTAATTTTCAAAAAGAGAGAGACAGAGCAGGAGTGGGAGAGGGAGAGAGAGAGGGAGATACAGAATGTGCAGCAGGTTCCAGGCTCTGAGCTAGCTGTCAGCACAGAGCCCATGTGGGGCTCAAATCCACAAACCACAAGATCATGACCTGAGCTGAAGTCAGCTGCTTAACCAACTGAGCCACCCAGGTGCCCCTATATTTTTTAAATATGTATACACGTTTGTTTCTTATTTTACTGTACTATAGAGTAGCAAGACTTTGGATCATGTTAGGTCATGTTAATAAATGTTAGTAAATGTTTCTTGTATAGAACACTCAATTATCAATTACCACCTCTCTCTGAGTTTTCTCTGTAAAATAGGAGCTGTGTTTTTTAAACAAACTTTTTTAAACATAGTTAATATGAGCAATTAAGACCATACTAGGAGCAATAATGACAACACTATAAGCAGTAATCCAAATAAGAACAACAAATGATTGCAAAGTAAAGGAATTTGTTTTGTTTTTCAAAAAACAGTGAGTTATATTCTAAAGGAAAATGTGTATTCCAGAACATAAAATAGGGTAGGGAGAGAGAAAACTTGAATAGATACAGAATATTGTCAAAGTTTTATTGAAAGTAAACCACATTTGTCATGGTTATCTAAAAGGAAGCAATAAAATATGTTAGAATTTTGGCAAAGTTCACTCAGATTTGATGGGTTTATTCAAAAGATAATTTTTTCAAAAGGAATTTGGAATCCTTCATTGCAAAATATTGAATTAATGCTAAAATAGAATTTGGCTTTCTATTAAAATGATAAACCAGTCTTAGAGCTCTTCACAAGGGATAATAAGCAGTTATTATTTACCTGTTAGGTAATACATATAGATAGCAGAGATTTTTATTGTACCAGAATAAGTTTCTGTACTTGGTGTTGATTTTATCATGTCTATGATTATTTTTTTTAAAAATGAAGAAAAAGTCTCTTCACATCGAAAAGAGCCAAGATTCCTTAAAATTGTTTTACCGACTTCTATGTCTATTTTTAAATGTTATATTGTTGGAGCTCCTGGGTGGCTCAGTTGGTTAACTGTCCGACTTCAGCTCAGGTCATGATCTCCAGTTCATGAGTTTGAGCTGCGCATCTGGCTCTGTGCTAACTGTGTGGAGCCTGGAGCCTGCTTCGAGTTCTCTCTCTCTCTCTCTCTCTCTCAAAAAGAAATAAACATTAAAAACTTTTTAATAAAATAAAACAAAATATTATGTTGTTGCTTTAATTAATAGGTAACTAAACTTTTTATCTCAAGCACCCATAGTATTATCTTAATCATGCATCAAATCTCCTTTAAATCTATTGTTTTTGACTTCCTGTGATTCAGATTCAGAAATAATAAAATTCTCAGAATGTCTTTACACCTAAAACTACCTTGGATTTTCCCAAAGAACCTCTGGAAAATCACAAAGATTTGTTTTTTCACCTTATTAAAAAATGTTAGAAATAGTTAGGTTTGTTGGGTAGCTCAGTATTGTTTAATAAGTTCAATACTACAGTAAGAGTAGCATGGGAAGAATTATTCAATCAAAAGGGATTCTCAGCCTTCCCTAAGTTAAGGTAAATTTTGAAGAGGTAAAATGTTATTAGTATAAATATTTCAGAGGCTGTACACTTTATAGGAAGTCCTTAAGATTTGGCACAGCCTTTGCTGTCCTTGCCCTTCTTATCCTATGGGAGACATTGATCAAACCTTATGAAACATGCACATATTAGACAACTTTGTTCTCTTCCATTCTGATATCACTAGTTACTGCAATAAATTAACTACAGCCATTCAGTCTTAGGGGCCCTTCCTGCTTTTCCCTCATGCTCACCTGAAGGCTTTGCTATAAGTTACAAGCTACAGATCAAGATCTTCAAAAAAGAAGTCTTACAACCTCAAGGAAAGGACTGTACTGGGTACTCCTAACTATTGATATTTCAAATGCAGATTCCTAAATACAAGACTTCTGAGTTGATAGCCCTTAGACAACTTTCAGCCTGTGCCAGGGTTCTGATTCAAGATTTCCAGGATTCGTTATCTGGACAAGCAGCTAATAACTATGTAAACCCAGAATGCTGACAAAGACACAGCGCAACTAGAATTAATTATAGGATCTAAAGAACTGATAAAGGAAATGTAGTAGTTGTCATTATTTGTTTGGGATACTGTTAATGCTCTACTTTCTGATGGGTGTATTTTTAGGTGGCAAATTTCTTTTTAGAAGAATTCTTTTCTTTTAGAGGTACATTCTGAAATGATATGTCACAAGAATTCATGTGAAATGATATATCTCAGATTGGCTTCAAATAATCTGAGTGGGAGAATCAGGGAATAGGTGAAATTAATTTGCTGTGTTGATAACTGTTCAACAGGGTGATGGGTACATGAGGGTTCATAATGCTAGTCTCCACTTTTTTTTTAATCTGTTTGCTATTTTCCACAGTAAAAACTATTTTAAAAATTCTATTACTACAAATTTTCCTGTGTTAAGCTCATCATGCTAATATTTCAATATTCACATCTTATTTCAAAATATACATAAATAAGTATTATTAATCTTTATGGATGAATTAAGATTGTTTTCGATTTTTTAGTGTTGTAAATAATACTGAAATACACCTTTTAAGGCATAAACTTTTCACTATTTTGAATTTCCTTAAAAGAGGACTTGGTGGTTAAAGAGGTATGAAATTCTAAGGCTCTTGATCACAGAGCTGTTTAATTTCCCAAATATCTTTACCAGTATACATCCACCAACCACACCCTCATTGGCATTGGGTATTTTACTTTTTAAAATACTTTCCGGGGTGCCTGGGTGGCTCAGTCAGTTAAGCCTCCAACTTCGGCTCAGGTCAGGATCTCACAGTTCCTGAGACTGAGCCCCGCGTCAGTCTGTGCTGACAGCCAGCTCAGAGCCTGGAGCTGGAGACTGCTTCAGATTCTGTGTCTCCCTCTCTCTCTGACCCCCCCACCCGCTCACGCTGTCTCTCTCTCTCTCTCTCTTAGAAATAAATAAAACATTAAAAAAATAAAAAATAATAAAATACTTTCCAATTTTGTGAGGGGGGATAGTATCTCATTGTACTTCCACTTGAGAACTATTTCCAGTATGCTGTTTCTATGCTGCTATTTGAAGTTTCAGTATCTTGTGTTCACTTTTGCTTGGATAATCACTCTTATTGGGTATGGACTTTGGTATTTGGCTGCTGATGGTCATGATCCCTTGCTTCTGAGCCAAGGGAAATTCTTGGATGCTTTAACACTGTGATCTTGACATTTTCTGGCTCCTGGTATGAAAAGAAGATCCAGACAAGTGGGAGGGAACAGGTATCGACTGGCCCAATTGAAGCTCTGAGCCAGCAGGAAAGAACACTGCCTCAAGTGTGTCTGGAGGCTGGAGGTTCTGAAGAGATATGAGGGTTAACCTGTGACCATTTTACATCCCTATATGGCTTCTGCCACTAAAACAGGAAGGGTAGGTTTTTAGGCTGATGAACTGTCCACCGGCCAATATTTTAAATTTCAAGTTGACTATAGCAAATGTCAGTGCAATTTAATATAAAGTATGCTGAGAAACTACTCTGAGTTTGCCTGATTTTGAGACTACACTGCAGGCAACAGGAGAGTTAAGTAATCACCTTCCTATAGGTGGTATGAAACTGTCAGGAGTAAACTATCTGCCAACAGGGATATATTCACTTTTTTCAAGTCAAACTTTGTTGGATACAATATTAAAGATTTCTATATGACTCCAGTATCAAATCTTCTGTGGTAACATCTTAAAAGAAAGAGACAATTTAGGGGGAAAAGGGAGGTAGGGCAGGAAAGTGGCTAACAGAGATCCTCGGTGAGCATCATTACAGGTTTAAAAATTCTAGTCAAGAAATCATCTCTCCTGGGTTGCTGTACTTGATAAATAAGTTTTTATTTATGAATCTGTCAGGAAAATTTGTGGAAGACTTTGAAGTGGGCAAAAGATTACAGGGTGTCCTTTCAATGGTGAAAGAGGCATTGTCTGGAGGACCTTTGGGGCTTATCTGATTTTATAGGGATCTATGCCTTATGCTGCCTTTGACCAGGCTACTTTACAGCATAAGTTGTAGAAAACGATAGTAATGCAAATGATTCTTGTCCACAGAGATGCAAATGTATTTGGTTTTGTAAAGATGCATTTGATTTTCCCTTACAGAAAAGAAAATTAAAACCTTTACACTTATAGGTCTATGAGGTTTTGCATCCATTAGCAATTTCATTTTCTCGTTCCTGATTTACTGAGTATCTGTTATAGAAGTGTCTGTTCTTCAGATTTTTCCTTTAAACTGGTGTAATATCTTATTGGTTTCCTCATTAATAAAAGAGTTCTATAGAATCTTAGGAATAGTTCATTTTATATTTGTACGAGTGTCTTGATTTTAATTAAAAAATTATTCTTTAACATCTCTAACTTCAATTAAATATGTATTAATTCTTTTCAGCAGCCATTAATAATATACTTTTCCTCGAAGCCTCCATATATTTTCTGAAATCTATGAAAGGAGACCAGGTCCCAGAACTGAAATAAATCTCTACCTCCAAGGTGGATAGGTCTCTCTCTCTCAAGTACTCTGCTATGAGGTAAAACAATGTCTGAGGTTTGCCTGGACTAACCCTGACTTTGCAGAGCTTCTTAAGGACATGAGTGCAGCCATTGTTTACCCATAAAAGTCTTTACAAGTAGAGAGGAAAGATGGAAGAAAGGGGAGTGAAATGTTGGAGACAGTGTGAGGGGGGCTCTGTGGAGCTATGTTATTCCTCATAGAATTTTGTAGCTAGGCACTAACTGGACCTCCAGGGCTGAAGAGAGTGAAGCCATTTATAAATGTCTTGAATACAATGGCATGGGATTTTAAAGCTTTCCTGAAGTATCTGAATGATGAGGTATCTACAGAAGAAAGGGACCAGGTAAAAAGGTGAACTGAGAGAGCAACAAAGGGTGTAAGTGAGTGTCAGCCTCCCTATTCCCCTTCAAGGGTCTCCTCCTTGAGGATTTTGGAGCAAAGCTGAGTAGTCTCCTGAGTAGTCTCTGGGAGCTGGTTTTCCATAGGCCATTCTCATGTACATCCCAACTAGCTCAAAGTAAAAAGGAAGTTTCTAGGCTATTTGTTAAAGATGACTGTCCCCATAATCCAAGAAAGAGCGCTGAAGTTAAACTTCATTTGAGATCTCTTCGGATATTCTCCAGATCCTAACTTAGTTTTTCAGCTCCTTGAGAATGTACCACTTTGAAGGAAAACAGGTACCTATGTTTTTTTTTTTTTAATGTTTAATGTTTTATTTATTCTGAGAGAGAAAGAAAGACAGCATGAGCAGGGGAGGGTCAGAGAAAGGGAGACAGAATCTGAAACAGGCTCCCAGCTCTGAGCTAGCTGGGCTCGACGCAGGGCTCAAACCCATGAACCATGAGATCATGACCTGAGCTGAAGTCGGACGCTCAATCAACTGAGCCACCCAGGTGCCCCACAGGTACCTATGTTTAAGAGCCCAAGTTGTGACAGGAAACAACTTGAGTTTGAATCCCAGATCTATGATTTGTTTGTTATGTAATCACAGGGTAGAGGGGCATGGTGCTGCTTAAATTCTCTGTGTCTTGGCTTACCCATCTGTAAAATAGAGACAATTATCCTATTGGCTTCATGGGGATGTTGTGAGGTTTAAAGGTATTAACTGAAGTAAAGCACTTAGAATAGTGCCTGAAACTAGTTAGTGCTAGATAAATGTTCACTAACTGTTAATAAGCAGTATGTGATTGAGAGCCGGATTAAAATCCTGACTCCACCATTTACAAACTGTTGTAGCAGTGACTGAACCTCTCTGTGCCCCAGTTCCTCAACTGCAAAATTGGGAAATAGTAGTTCCTAACCCATAGAGTTGTTGTGAGGATTAAATGAGCTATATGTGTAAAGTACTTCATACAACATGGAAACAAAGTACATGTTGTGTTAAGTAATTATTATTACTACATCCATAACTATTAGATATTGTTATTTTATGTATTCCCCCTTAATGTAACCTTAACTTTCCTTTTAGGAAACTCTACCTCAATGAGGGAGAAAAGGTAGGACGGTACCCTGTAAATTAAAAGCGGTTTATTAGAAAGATCAATCATTCACATTGTATAAGCCTTTCTTAGGTTCTGATTCAAACAAACAAATGTAAAAAGAGGAAAACAAAAACAGTCCTTGGACAATAAAAAAATGTGAACATTATGAACACTGGATATTTGGAGGTTTAAGAAATTATTATTAATTTTTTAGGTAAGATAAGAATACTGTGGTCACATTTTAAAAAGTCATCATTTTTTAAGTTGAGAATGAAATCGTACATGCCTGGGATTTACTTTAAAGTTATGTGCATGATGTGGAAGGGTAGGGTAAGATTAGTCAAAGGTTGGGGCCCCTGGGTGGCTCAATTGGTTGGGCACCCGACTTTGGCTCAAGTCACGGTCTCGAAGTTCATGGGTTTGAGCCCCGCATTGGGCTCTGTGCTGACAGCTCAAAACCTGGAGCTGCTTCGGATTGGGTGTCTCCCTCTCCCTCTGCTTCTCCCCTGCTCACTCTCTGTTTCTCAAAAAAATAAATAAACATTAAAAAAAAAAGATTAGTTAAAGGTTGTGAATGAGGGATAGAAACATAGAACTTTGTTAATCTATTGTCTTTTGGGGAGTACATCTTATTTAAAATAAGGATGAGGAGGATAAGGGGAGAAAGAGGAAGAAGGTAACTATATCCTTGGCATCTGGTCTCACCCTAAGATTCATCTCTCATTTCACCTGGCCTCCAGTCAGGAGGACCCAGCAATCTCCAGCAGTATATTTTTTAAAGTGTGAGTGTTCTGTCCTGAGCAGTTCATGGTGCCTTCAGCAGGACAGTTAACGGAGGGCTTTGAGACTCCAAATTTGAACCACCTCAAGTTTTCCCTCTAGTGTGAAGGGAGGGTGAAGATACACTTTCACATCCTCGCAGGGAGTCCAGTGGATGTCTATGGCATCAGACAGACAGACAGACAGACACACACACACACACACACACACACACACACACACACACACCATTTTCCAAGGACAAAAACTAATTTTTAGAAGTAGTAGAGTCAAAATCCATTTTTTACATATGCAACATAATTTCAGAGTTGCTTCTTTCCAAGAAGGAGGTAGCTTTCATTGACATTTTTCTGTTGGGAAGTATCAGTTCCCTTTGTATCCTGAGACCCATCCGTTGCATAAGAAATGGGATCCATTCCAGAGCAATCTACCTCTCGGTAGACACCCTTTAGGCTCACAAAGACCCGGAAAAAACTTTAGTATTTATAGTTTTTTCCCTTTTACTGTTTAGTGCATACCTTCACACCTTTCCGCTGTGGAGATAATAGAAATGCAAAAAGCTGTGCAGGTTAATCTCTCCAAGCAAACCCCTGAGGTTTGGGGTAGGGAGAAGACCTGGAGGAAGTGAAAGGGAAGACAGTTCTTTCATTCACAAAAAACATAATGGATTGTTGGAACTGAAAGGGCCTTAAAGATCATTCCAGACCAACTCTTTCAATTTACCAAGAGATGGATGCTTAGAAAGTCAAAGGGAGCATTTGCTACAATCCTACACACGGCATTTATAATACATATTTAAAAGTCTTTTCTCACAAAAATTTGGCTAATAAATAAAGTCTTAAACATTGAGAAAATAGTATTTTTAAATATCTTATCACTAAATTATGATCTCAACCCCAATCTTTAAATAAGTTTTATATTAAAAAAACAATATTTACACCATTTTACTTATTATGGTTGTTAATACATTTATTTATTATAATTGTTTTATTCAGTTACTTATAATATTTATTTGTTATATTTATTTAGTTGTTAGTTTCCTTGTTGCAGAAGTCCTTCAAGAATGCTTTACCAGCCCCTTATCAAGAGAGGGCCATGAAGTAGGCCTCCCTAAGGCAAGCAGGAGGGGGAACCTTGTCTAGAGAATTTAAAAACTATAATAAAACTAAGAGTTGATCTATTTTTTATGGTCATCATTGTCTGCAATTCTAACCAATGTCAATGATAAAATCATCCTCCCTGAAAACATCTTTTGTTGGCCTAAATTCTAAGCAATTGCTGCAGTTATTGATGAGTTTTAATATATAAGTTTCAGGTTAGCACATTTTTACATTTTCTTCAATAAACATTGTATTCTATACAGAAATGAATTGAGAGAATTTGCCTTCAATACACATGGATTCAGCCCCACACGTTTATTTTAATGCTAAGTCCTCCAACCCCTGTGATACTTCATGTCTGCTTTTAAAATTTTGATGTGTAATAAATAATGATGAAGAAACAGACTCAAGTTACTTCAGTTCTGTCATTCTGTGTGACCATTTATTTTTAGTTGTGTGGCACTTTTATTTACATGCAAATTTTAGTTTATATGCAAAATATTTTGACTTTGAATGCTATCTTTAAAAGAGAAAATTTTTTTAAACTGTTAATTGCTTTCAAACCACAAGTAAATCAAGAAGATAGCTGTGATATAATTTAGTAGGTACCTAAATAAGTAATTACTGCTAAAGTTGTGGTTTTATTAAAGTATACTCACTAGTTATGGACATTTTTAACATAAATGGTTATTAGGTTATAATCAACAGATGACATTCCAAACCAGAAGGTAGATATAAACTACTGAAATGACCAAAGATGTAGCTCTTATATTGCCAGAGGACATCAAAAGGGTAATATTTGAACCTCATTCTCACCAAAGATTAGACACTCACCCTAGAGTAATAGATCAAATAGTGCCAATATTCATTACCATTTAGCCATTTTCTCTGATGTTTGCCAAGAAAAATTTTAGAAAGTTTTACCAAATTTAAGTGAAATTTATGACAAATTCTTCTGGAGAAGATATTTTAGTGGAAATATGTAGCTGCGGAGCTATTTGAAAGCCATTGGAATGGATTCCAAAGAAACTAAGGCCTGGAAATTATTGCCATTTCTGGACTGCAAAATGAGATTTTTATAAATTTCTGCTGAACTCAACCTTATGTTTAAGACTTTCCCTAACTTTTTGTATACCTGTTACTTCATGCGAAATAAAAATAAATCAAAAGTGTTTTTTGATTTACTGTGAATGAAGATAGATTAAGAAATCTGTTAAAATGCTTATTAAATATGAGTGTGCAAAGATCAATTTTCACAAAATCGTTGATACATTGGCAACTTTTCCAATAAATACCCCATAGGGAGCCACAGCTAGAAGTGAGTAAAATAAAGGAGGCTAAGAGGGATTCTTTAAGAACTCTTAGAAGATAACGTTTTAAAGAAACTTGGCTAATTTAACAAAGAATTTGAGAGAGGATGAGTTTTGTGCTGTATTGAGGATCAATTTGTGCTTGGATCAAAGAAATACTGTTTTGTTAATGTTATCATGCCTGTTTTATCTCAGGTTGGTATGTCTTGGGACAACATCAATTACAGTTATAAAGTTCTCTTCTCTTACTGAAAAAAAGGTCTAGAGAGAAGATCTTCTTAGAAAGCAGAAGGCTTTCCTCCACTTTCCCTACTTCCCTCTGTCACAGGATTTGTTAGGGAAAGCTTATACATACTAAGTAGGTAAATCCAATCCTTCTTGCATAGGGGTAGAGCCTACAAAATGCCCAGGGGTTCCCTGTTTCTTAAAAGGCCAGAATTCCTTATGTCTGATTCCAGGCTTTCTCATTATATCCATTATATATATTTTGCTGGTATCTTTGCAAATATTTTCAACATCTTATGGTTCTATGAAGGTAAAGCCCATATAAAGTTAATCCACATAGTGGCCTAGTCTCAGCAATAAATAAATAAAGTTCAGTCTCCAAAAATAATTGAACATCAGTTAATATCTTTTTGCAGTTTTTTTTAAAGAAAAATGACTTCGGAGTTGGAAATTTATTAATAGCACTTGGTAAATGTCTTAAATCTTTCTCTCTCTAATTCTCTCTCTGTTTCTCATATATTTGGCAGCTAATCTCCAAGTCTCTCATATCTTCTCTCTGCAAACTTCCCCATTTTCTGCCCAAATCCAGGACATGCTAACTTTGGTCCCATCTTCCCTTTCTCTGTCATACCACTTCTGTTAGCTATAAACTCTGCTTTTCCCCATCAAATGGCTATAGTGCTCTCTTTATTCAAAACCCCAAATCTGCACAAGATTCTAGGAAGTATTTTGGCCACAAAAGGAAATCTCCTTTACAGACAGAAGGGGAGAAGTGATGTGAGTTCCTGTATGTTAACATCTTTATCTGTTCAAGAACTCCACATGGATTTTCTGTCAAGTATAAACCTGTCTGTGACCAAGTAGTTAATTCAAATTCTGGTGTGACTGAGGAAAGAATCTTCTAGTGTTTGAAGAGAAGGGAAGCTAAATCAAATGGTGATTTACATTTAGCAGTTGAAGACCACCAAGAAGGGCATTTTTTACTTTTCCATTTTTGGTATGTTGTAACTTGTTCTCATTAATACTTTTTTCTTCTTTTAAAGTTTTATTTATTTTTTAGAGAGAGAGCAGGAGTACACAAGCAGGGGAGGGGCAGAGAGAGAGAGACACACACACACAGAATACATAGCCCTGCACAGGGCTTGAACCCACAAACTGTGAGATCATGACTTAAGCCAAAATCAAGAGTCGGACACTCAACCAACTGAGCTACTCTAGCACCCCCTCATTAATACTTTTTGAATATCAGGAGAAAGAATGAAAAATAAAAATACTGTATGCTAGAGGTCCAGTTTCCTTATTAATTCTATATCATTCTCTGAGATGCTACATGGCCTGATGAAAAAGCAGAGTTTGGAGCTAGGTATTTATACTTAAGCTTGAATTCCAACTCAATCACTTTCTAGCTGAGTATAACTTACAATGCACCAGCTATTATCAGGAAAGGAAGGAAGAGAAGAAAAGGAAGTATTGCTTTTTGTAAATGGAGACAATAGCTGCTTTGCAAGATTATTGTGAGGACTAAATGAAATAATTTTTGGAAGATGCTAAGTATAGCATTATACTTATATCTATATAAGTCTATTTATATACCATAATTTTATATAATTATATGTATTAATTATTATTAGTATTGCTTTTTGTTTTATTAGAGTTGGATGGACTCGGCCTAAATCTCTTCTGTTTCTAATGTTCTAAAGGTAGCCTCAGTACTGTTTTATGATACCTTTACTTTTAAAAAAATCTAGGATATCCAACAAATAACAATAATATGCAAATATCTGAGTAATAAAACTTTTCATATCTCAGTGATTGGTGGCAATAATCAAGAATTGGAATAATCTCTTGTAGGTAAGCATATGTGACCTTCACTTTACCTATAATTTGTATATTCCCACCAGCTCCTCCCTAGTCTCCTCTTCATGACCACCAAGGAGAGCTAGAGGACCTTAGAGGAAGCTCAGAATAGTACTGCCTTGATTTTGGCAACATGCATATTGTTTCTGCAGCTAACTCAGCATGCTTGAGATCATTTTAACAGCATAGTGTTATCATGTGGTTTCAGTAGAAAAAGTCCCTATGTAAAAATAGCACCTTCTTCCTCAGCATGTCTGCTCCCTTTAATGAAAATAAGACTTTAGCTTGACTGAGCCAATGCAGCTATCAAGGAGTGAGCTAAAATCTCATCTGCTCCAAACGCTGTTAGCCAAATTCACTAACGATGATACTTCTAGCCATTGACAATAAGAAAGACAAAGTAGTAAGAGGCATGAACAATATAGGATACTTCATATCTAATACACAATATTTAAATATCAGTTTCCTAGAATGAGCCCTCACAGAATATGGTCAATGAGAAGCATCACAATTGCTCTACAAGAATATTTATAGCAGTATACACAAACCTTTAAAAAGAGGAAAAAAAGAATCAGTAACTCTCACAAATTCTTATGCAATCCAACTTAAAAAGAGAAAGAAAGAAAGAAAGAAAAAAGAAGAGGATAAATTAATAGAATTCAAGCCATATGGTAAGCTAGTAGGTAGCTGCTTCTTGGAGAATGGGGTTTCATTCATTCTTATCACCTGCACTCTATCATACCATGTTCATTTTGGCATTGGGAAACTTCTGTATGCATTATTGATATGAAAATAAAACAGAAAACGTAGTCTTATTTTACTTTTAAGGAAAGACACAACTGTATTTATAAAAGTTATCTTGAAAAACATAGTTTTAGAAACTATTCTTGGGCCATCAGTGTCCTCTCCTATTATCTTCAGAATGTGTTCAAGCCTGATGACTTGAGTAATTATGCTTATCCAAGTTCCCTCAGAAGCAGAATGCCAGAGTAGTAGGCACAGCTACAAACATATCCAGTTCCATGCCTGGTCCCATCTTATGAGTACTTTCATTGAGTGAAATTTACCCATAGAACAGAAGACATGTTATCAGGAACTTAGTCTGGGCCCTAGAAGTCTCTAAGATTTTTTTTTTTAAGAGGGAAAAGAGAGAACTGCAATTTTATTTTATAATCCATTTCCCCCAGAAACCAGACCTTTAAAAAAAATTTTTTTTTTTCCGGGGCACCTGGGTGGCTCAGTAGGTTAAGCATCTGATTTCACTTGGGTCATGATCTCACGGATTGTGAGTTCGAGCCCCACGTCGGGCTCTGTGCTGGCAGCTCAGAGTCTGGAGCCTACTTGGGATTCCGTGTGTGTCTCCCTCTGACCCTTCCCTGCTCATGCTGTCTCTCTCTCTCTCAGAAATAAATAAAAAAATTAAAAATTTTTTTCGTGTTTTTTTATGGAGGGGGAGGGGCAGAGAGGGAAGAAGAGAATCCCAAGAAGGTTCCATGCTGTCAGCACAAAGCCACAAAGCCCAATGCAAGGCTTGCTCTCATTAATTGTGAGATCATGACTAAGCTGAAATCAAGAGTCAGAGGCTTAACTGACTGAGCCACCCAAGCGCTCCTAAACCAGACCTTTCTCAAGGAAAGATTATTTTTAGTTTGCAAACCCTAAGATACTTTTAGCAGAAACTTTTGGAAAGTCATTTAAGGCTGTTAGATACCTATTTTATTTTTTATAACAGAGATTTGTAAAGCCTCACTTTCTTTGGTGTAACTGAAACCTAAACTGGGGTATCAGCGACTATCTGCAGTGCTGCCTTTGCAAATTCCATATCTGCATCTGACCAACCCCTTTATCTACTATTTGAAAGCAATTCTAGAAGATGTTCACCTCTGTCAGTTAAGACAGACCATAATGCCTTGCACACAGTAGGCATTCAACAAATGTTAGTTAGCCCCATGCTTCCTCTCTCTGCTATCCCAGTCCCTTTTACTTGAAGGAAAATCTAGAATCAAATGACCTATGGGCTGCAAAGGCAATATACAGTTCCCAGCACTGTCTTCTTTGTAGTCAAAATAGATTTCAGAGGAACTATAGACAAAACATTTGGTTGGAAATATTCAGTGAGACATTTGAAAATTGAACCAAATTTATGAATAAATTTAGGAACTGGCGATATAAATTATGAAATCATCTACCTAGATTTGTAATGAAGCTATGGAAATTAATGGGTTTACCAAGAAAATGTATGAAAGAGAAGGTGAATACAGGCAAACCCTACTTTTTTTTTTTTAATATTTTTATTTATTTCTAGGAGAGAGAGAGACAACATGAGCAGGGAGGGTCAGAGAGAGAGGGAGTCACAGACTCTGAAACAGGCTCCAGGCTCTGAGCTGGCAGTCAGCACAGAGCCCGACGTGGGGCTCGAACCCACGAACCGCGAGATCATGACCTAAGCGAAAGTCGGATGCTTAACCGACTAAGCCACCCAGGCGCCCCAGGCAAACCCTACTTTTAATCATGGAGGGGCGCCCGGGTGGCTCAGTTGGTTGAGCATCCGACTTCGGTTCAGGTCACAATCTCACAATTCAGGAGTTCAAGCCTCACATTGGGCTCTGTCCTGACAGCTCGGAGGCTGGAGCCTGCTTCTCTGATTCTGTGTCTCCCTCTCTCTCTGCCGTCCCCCTCTTGTGTTCTATTTGTCTCTCTCTCTCAAAAATAAATAAACATTTAAGAAAAAATACTTTTTAATCATGGAAGGAATAACAGAACTCTGGGGAAAAAATGGACAAAGCACTCAATGAATTAGGAAAAACATGAATATTTACTTGTAACTGAAGCTATAAGAAATGAGGTTCAAAAAGAATAATTGTGGGAGCACCTGGCTGGCTCAGTCACTCTTGATCTCAAGGTTGTGAGTTAAAGTCCCACGCTGGGTTTAGAGATTACTTAAAAAAGTTTTTTTTAATTAAAAAAAAAAGAGTATCTTAACAGAAGATTGTGTTAAAAACTAAAATGTTGGGGCACCTGGTTGGATCAGTGTGTAAGCATCTGACTTCAGCTCCGGTCATGATCTCACATTCATGGGTTCAAGCCCCATGTTGAGCTCTGTTTTGACAGCTCAGAACCTGGAGTCTGCTTCAGATTCTGTGTCTCCCTCTCTCTCTGCCCCTCCACTGCTCACACTCTGTCTCTCAATAAATAAAATAAAATGTTAAAAAAAAAAACACAAACAACTAAAATGTTTAACGAAGATAGGAAGACATTACCAATGATTAGGAAGTAGCTAGTTAACCTAATTACTAGAATAGTTGGTGCAAGAACCATTTTATAAGAGGGTCGCTTGGGTAACTCTGTCAGTTGAGCATCTGACTTCAGCTCAGGTCCTGATCTCATGGTTCGTGAATTTGAGCCTCCCATCAGGCTCGCTGCTGTCAGCACAGAGCATGCTTCACACCCTCTGTCTCCCTCAATCTCTCTCTCCCTCCCCCACTCATTCTCTCTCTCTTTCTCTCTCTCTGTCAAAAATAAATAAACATTAAAAAAAAAAATAACCACTTAACAAGAACTGAGAGCTGAATGCAGGGAAAGGAAGTAGAGGTGATGAGAAAAGCTACTCTTCCAAGATGGTAGTAGGAAGAACACTTGATTTGGCCTTTGGTACATTAGCAAACATGACACAATACAGGCTTAAAAACTGCTTGCATAATGGGTTCACTTGCTCTTGTTCACCATGTTAAAAAGCCTGGGTTTTTCTGCTGGAGGATGAGATGACATGGATAGAGATAGCTGGGGCTCCAAACATGTGAGTGAGTCCAGCCCAGTAGAACCTGCCCAGATAAGGAATATTGTCTAGTGAGACACAAAATGTAAGAGACAGGCATAGTTGTAAGCAACTATGTTTTGGGATGGTTTTACACAGCAACAACCACATAATACAATAGGATTGCTTCCTTTGGCACTTATTCTCTAACTTAATTCTGAATAATATGAGACTCTTTGAATGTTGACATCATCTTAGAAAATAAAGAACAATAAAACTCACAAATATCAATAATGTTCTGTCTGGTGATCAGACACCAAAAATCATAAGCATCCAGAATACAGCTCTCAACTTAGGTAAGCACCAATGTGAAAGATACTCAAACAACAAGGAAATTCTCTGCCACAAAGTCTATGTAATTTATGTATGTCAAAATCACAGGTCATCTCTAAGCCTTTATATTATAACCTGCTGGTTTATATAGAAAATTCTATAGAATTATGGTGGCAGTTTTATAAAGATTAGTAATTTGATTCCCACAACTATTAGTTCATACAAAGGCTACAGATGATATTTTGGGAGCATTACCGGTTAAAGCAGGAAGACTAGAAACTATACATATGTGGGATGTGGGCTGAAGAGCAGAGCCACCATACTGGTCATAGACAGCACCTCTGGGTTCAGGAAAGATTGCAATAGGACACTGTAAATTTCACCAAACCCTGAGGATATCTTGTTCAGAGCCATTAAGAATATGTTAAATGATGTTCAATATATTCTGTTTAATGAGGCCAAGAATGGAATCCATTTTATTACAATTTCCATAAAATAGCTTAATTTTTTAAAAGCTTGGTCCTTAAAGGGTGTAAGCTTCAATTCACTGGAAAACTCACTTCCTTGTGACACCTCGTTTTCTGATGATACAGATTGGCAAGGTATTCATTTAGATATATTCATTTGGCATTATAATGGACCCTAAGACTATAATGTAACAATTACTTCCAGAGACAGAAAGGAAGCATTGTCCAGCAAATGAAAAGTAGAACAGTACTTTGTTCAAATTAGGAAGCTGACATTGATGTGATTTCTTCATGGTTTTTCTTTTAAACAACCGTCAGTATTCTGTGGCCTCCACAGTTTTTAGTCCATGTTTCCCCAATGCTGGATATTACCATTAATCACTTTGCCCTTTTACTTACCAAGTATTGGAATGGGCCTTGGTCCTTGTTCAGCAATTCAGGCTTTGGATCAACCTCCATAAAGAGTCCCTCTTTAGCAAGCCTATATCTTAAATCCCCAATCCTCCTCCATCTTTACTGTTATTTCCTAAACATTGAATAATCACTGTCATCACAATTCTTATCACTAAAAACATTCATTGTGGGTCTACCAGTTTAGCACTTCCTCAGTCCTTTTTCCCACCTTGTCTATTATACTATCCATCAGGTCTAATTTTGGAGCCAAATTCCCATACCTAGCATAAGGTATCCATCCACATTGTTCTCCAATACGAGGGTCATTGAACTAGCTTTTAGGCTTTTGAAATACAATATTCTCTAGGTGTTTTAAGTTTCCAAATTTCTCAGTTTTCCTACTTGTTCTAATACCCTCCAAATACTAGCTCTGCTGTCTGGGGTTTTGCCTTGGGTAAAAGAGTTCCTAAACACAATATGGAATTTATTTTTTAAGTGTATTTATTTTGAGAGAGAGGCAGAGAGAAAGGGAGAGAGAGAATCCCAAGCAGGCTTCACTCTCTCAGTACAGAGCCTGACTCGGGGCTTGAACCCACCAACCATGAGATCATGACCTCAGCCAAAACTGAGAGTCCAATACCCAACTGACTGAGCCACCCAGGAGCCCCTGCAATGTGGGATATTTTTTAAAAGCACAGACTTTGGTGGGGATTCTCTCTGTCTCGGTCTCTCTCTGCCCCTCCCCTGCTCTCTCTCTCTCTGTCTCTCAAAATAAATAAAAAAGGGGCACCTGGGTGGCTTAGTTGGCTCATCATCCAACTCTTGATTTTGGCTCAGGTCATGATTTCATGGTTTGTAATTTGAGCCCCAAATCGGGCTCTGTGCTGACAGTGCAGAACCTGCTTGGGATGCTTTCTTCCTCTCTCTCTGCTCTTCCCCTTACTTGTGCGCAATCCCATGTGTGTTCTGTCTCTCAAAATAGATAAACACTAAATAAATAATTAATTAATAAATAAATAAGTAAAACTTTTTTTTTTAAAGCACAGACTTTGGTGTAAGACTTGTGTTCTTTTCTTGCTCCTGACCCATGTTAGTTACATGACATTTGAAAATTGTTTTATTTCTCTGAGCTTCAGAATATTTATCTTTGTAAGGAAGTCACTGCAGTGATATTAGATAATTCATGTATGTAAAGCACCCAATATGGGTCCTGACACAAAAGAGATACACAATAAACATTGAGCTCTTTCATTTTCTCTTCTCTTTATAATTAATCTCATTCAGGCCATTGTCCTTTGGATTTTGCTTCCTTTTAACTAAGGCCATGAATGACAAAATTTTCTAATCCTTTTTGTGAACTTTTAGCTTCTCACCAACTATATAGTAATATGGGAAAGGCTAGGCTGACGAAACCTATAAGCTGCTATTTCATTATGAATGGGCTGGTATTTGAGATCATGTCTCCCAGACTTCCTTTCTATATACCATGCTTCCCACTTGTCATGTCTTCTTCCCCTCCAAACACCCCCAAATCCAGGAATGGTGGGAGCACTTGTAGGAAAAAACTATTTTATTTTTCTCCCAACATTCAAAAGCTTTGGCTTCCAAAATGGAAATTTCTCTTCTGTAGAATGAATTATAAATGTGACTTCTGCTCTTGTAATTCCCTCCATTATTTCCTCCCCAAGGAATGTGAAGATACTAATCTGATTGGTGAGAATAGGAAAGAATTAAGCCAGCTTAGTCCCTCTGGGCTTCCTCTTTAGAGCTGTCTGACTATAAGACAAACCGCCCTTCTCCTCTAGCTTCTGCGCAGTATCCCGCATGGTCTGCAGGACCACAGAATGAGAAACAGACCCCACCCTCCATTCAGCTACATGGTGTAAGGACACAAGTCTAAACGTCTAAACCAAACCGACTCCATGACAGGCTTTAAGTTTCCCCTCTAAACTAGAAGGCCTAAGTTTCAGGTTCCCCGAAACTATCAGACAGTTACACATTGCCCAAGGCAGGAGAAACCACCCTTGCAACACCCAATCAGAAAAGGCCAGCGACCACCCTCCACATTACTGAGGGAGAGGCCTGGAGATAGAAACTATAGATAGGACCCTGTTACCTAATGTTAAAGTTAACCCGTTAGTCGCCGAACAAGACCCTAGGCTAGCTCTGTAATTGGTTTAATTTAAAGGCACTCTAAACGTTGTAATTGGATCCCGCCAAAAGTAATGAATACTCTAGACAATGTGTATGGTTAAACCCGCTGTCAATAATGTTGAATAATTATGATTGGATCACTGTTCCCCTGTCACAACTTCTGTAACTCCCCTGTCACAAACCCCATAAAAACCCTACTCTGCCTTTGCTCGGGGCTCTCAGCACGGATCCACTGCGTTGGTGAGGTCTGGGAGCCTGAGCTTAAGTCCGAATAAACGCCCTTTGCTTTTGCATATGTGACTCCGACTCCTTGGTGGTCTTGGGATTTTGGGGAGATCGCGATCCGGGCATAACAATGGCTATATGCTCTGCATACCCAATATGCTCCTTCCATGGGTCTCCAGGTATAGACTTGAGGTAAAGGAGTAAAAGACCTGATTTCAGCCACGGTTCTGTTTTCCAATCCATCTTTTCTCAACAAAAAAGAAGATATTTGGATCTTAATGGACTCTTATAAGTATTTCTCATTTGGCATGTCAGAGATCTCAACATTCTACTAGTGTGAACTAGTATTCTACTAGTGTGAACAGGATTTAGTATAATCTCATATCTTCTATTTCTTCTCACTAGCACATAATTATTGTAGGCATACCGTCAGAGGAGAACTATATACCATAAAGTACCTGTAGTCCAGCCTCCCTCATTTTATAGACAAGGAAAATGAGGCTCAGAGAGATTGAGTCACTCAAGCTCACGTGAGTAGTCAGTGGCAGAACCAGGGCTTGGAACCCAGGTGTTCTGATCCCTGACCCAGTTCTCTTACCAAACATCATGTTGCCTCTTCTTAGCAAAGTATAATTCAAAGCAGGTCTCTACTGGCGGACAAAATTTTCAGGACCCTCACATCAGTTTTGGACTCTCGCCTCCTAGGTTTCCATCTTGTGTTCAGCCTGGATCCAATTATTGTTAGCTTCTAGTCCTCTTACCCACCTGGCTATGAAGGATTGTGTGCATAAAGTGAAGAATCACAGGTATAATTCCTGAAGCAAACCACCTAATTTGGAAGTAAGGCTGGATAGCTTTTGTGTACACATTGCAGGAACTTTAGGGTATCAATATCTTTTCCATGGCTAATCTTTATGCAGTTGTCTTATTCTTCCTTTTATTCAATATTTAATGTCATAGGTTTAAAGCCCCCTACAATGTTCAAAGTGCTGTGGCAATCAATGATATTTCACATCAGTATACAATTTTGTCTAGTGACAAAATGAGGCAGGATTCTCCTAAGAAATACGTTCAACACATATACACAAGGCAATGGGTGTAACCATTGTTGAATTTCCCAGTATACACTACAAGTCTAAAATACGCATTTTCTAATTACCCCAAGAAAGGCAGAGCAGATAGAGTCCTTGGGAAATGTACTGCCTATGTAACTCACAGATAGATTGTATCTTTACTTTCAGTTCCTGACAATTTATACTTGATGCCAGTTTCTTGGGCAGCATTAATAGCAGCTGGGGCCCCTGCTGTCTGAAGGGGAGGGAACACCCAAGGAGTGAGCAGGATGGGTGACTGGAATCCCAGGTGATAGAGACTCTCCGAGTGTATGTATGGACATGTATGTGTTTGGTAGTGGGAAGAACATAATGGTTATGGATGAAGAGGTGTTCTGCACTTCCCCTTATCTCCTGGCTTCCTGGAAGCTCTTAGCTGGCAACAGTCACCTTCCAAAGAGAAATAGCTGTTATAGTCACAGTTCAGGGAGATTCCAGGGCAGATCCTTCAGTCCATCAACCTGAATGATGCTTAAATTATCCTAATTAGACATTAATTTCTTAATGTGGATGGTAGTTTTTGGAAATATTTATCCATTTTATTGTTGGCCCGTTATCATTCCCAGTAGATTAAGTAGTGAACTAGACAAATAATACCTTTTGTAAAGGAATTACAAAGGGAGAAAAGCCATGACCGAATAAACAAGGAAATGGAGGAAAGTCCTTTTGTTCTGGAGATGTTGAGAATCAAGCAATTAGCCATGCATGCTCTGATTTGACCTTCTGGGGAAAAATCCAAGAAGAAGGAGCAATGAGATAGATTTCAGGAGAAATCCAAAAGAGGAGAGTTTGTGTCCCTCCCTTCAGATCAGGAATGCATTGCTTGCAAACTGTATCTCTAACTCCAACTCTCAGAGGAGACCCCCATGCAAAGTGCTCCATTGTGACCAAGAGGCTGAGCAAAGTAAAAATGGTGGCATAGCACAGCTCATTGGAGAGAGCTAAGGTAGTATTTCCAAGCTTGCTTTATCAGTCTGTAGCACCCAAAGTGTCCATGATTTCCCACTAGCTCTGGGGCTGCAAATGTGCATCATGGGACCAACTGAACCATTTAGCAGGGGATTACTATGGTAGAGGTTCAGTGACCCTGGGGCAAAGGGCTGCAGGGAACACCCCTCAGGTTGGTCATAAGTGGAGAGCCCTCCCTATGGAGGAACATGCTATGATGGAATGTGCTGAATGAGATTTATAGCCAAATTCAGGATTCACAGAGACAATGCCTCAGGCCCTGATCAAGTTAAGAGAATAAATTACATGGAAGTTTGCCTGCCAAAGCTGCTATCATTTCCCCCTCATACCTGTATCCATAAACACATGGAGTCTATTTTCCTTTGCCTTGAATCTGGCCAACCCTGAACTTTGTCTTGACCAACTGATTATAGCTGACGTGGTACATGTATGAAGCCCTAGCCTGGAAGCTTTTGCATTTGTTCTCTTGGAAAACAGTTGCCTTGCTGTAAAGAAACTCAGGCCACACTCCTGAATGATGAGACAGCGTAAGGAAAAAGACTGTGGAGGATAAAGGTCATCTTGGACATTCCAGTCCCAGCCAAGCTCTCAGCTGAATACAACCACATGAATGACCTCAGCTACACCACATCCATAGACTCCTGAAAAGTAACTGTTGTTTTAATGGTTAAAACATTGGTTCAGGCCACTAGATTTTGAAAAGTTTTGTTACACATCATAAGATAACTGTAACAGACACAAATTCATAAGTCACAGATTTAATCAGAGGCATCCAGTCTGGCCAGAAACAAGCTTGGTCTAGCACTTTGTAGTCAAGACCAGCAACTATTCAGAGGAGAGGTACCTCTTGGGTATGAGGCCTTCTCTACCTACCATTTGAGGAAGGAATAGCGAGAGGGAGAGAAACAACTTGGGAAAGGTGGTATGGTAGGTGGAACAATGGCCCACTGTGAAAAATTACATTACATGGCAAGGGGGAATTAAGATTGTGGATGGAATTAAGGTTGCTTTGAGGCCAATTGATCTTAAAGTAGGGAGATAATCCTGGATTATCTGGACAGACTCAGTGTGATCAGAATCCTTAAATGTAGAAGAGACAGAACAGTCAGATCAGAGGAAAGAGATATAAGAACTCCATCAGCTGTTGCTGGCTTTGAAGATGGAAGAATAGGACCATAATGCAAGGAATACAGGCATTAGCTGTAGAAGTCGGAAAGTGCAAGGAAAGGAATTCTCCCCTCGAGCCTCCAGAAAGGAAATTGCCCTGTGGACACCTTGATGTTAGCCTAACGAGACCCATTTTGGACTTCTGAGCTTTAAAACTAAGATAATAGATTCATTTTATTTTAAATCGCTAAATTCATGTTCATTTTTAAAAATATATATAGCAGCAACAGAAAACTAATACATGTGGTAAATTGTAAGTAATTTCTCAAAATTAATACTGTTTGAAACTGGAAGAGACTGGAGATGGCTTTAAATGGCCATTTTCAGAATTTTTTTTCTCTCTCACATCACAGTGTGGGAAAGGCAGGAGAAGTAAGTTTAGATCATTTATGGGAAACAAAAAAGGTACCTCTTGCTTTTTCACACTCCTGAATATACTGAGTTAAATTTGAAACCTTGTTACAACTTTGTTCTAAGGCTTGATTTTCTGTTAAAACCAACTCCCCTTGGAAGAGTCACACATTAAACTTTTCAGAATGAATTGAGTTTATCTGAATGCTTCTGAAAACAGAAGTTGGGTGAGGAGAGGATGGAAGAGATAGAGCCAAGGTTTGCTCACCTAGATGTCTTGGGTGAGAGGAGGAAGGAGGGCAGGCTGGTTTTGACTTCCAGGCATGGCAGACACCCCCTGATTATACTGCAGTCCTTGAGCAGAGCTGTTATCAGTCCCATTCAACATTGCTCTTTATGAACAGTCTCAGAGGTACCATAAACTCTGCATCGTGTGGCACTAAGTGCAGATAGGAGTTCATTATGCCCAACAGCGAGACCAATCACTGTTACTCAGGGCTTTCACATTTACAATACTTCTTTCTGCTACATTTTAGATACCCATGGTTCCAGTTCTGTAAATGCAGTCCCACGTCTCATCATTGGTCTTCAACCCTCCAAAGTAAAGGCTTTTTGAATCAAAAGTTATTTTTAATTTTTAAAATAAACTTTTCTGTCACCATCATCAATATGTATTCATTACTCTTGAAATGACTGTTAACAATACGGTGTTAGACAAAACAGTAAGTAGTAATGAAACACCACATTCTAAGCATTCCCCACACTGCTGTAATGATTGCCAGTGATTTATCATTTCAAAGATACATATCTTTGTGTTTGGTACTTTCTGGGCAGCTACCACAGATCCCTTGAATGCTCTGGAGTTCACCCTTAATTCAAATGGGGTTAAAATCATTCTAATTCTGTGATTCTTAGAGGTTACTTACTTTCTCTGTAACTTCTATGTCCATATAAGAAAAAAGACAGTGATAGAAATAATAGTGCCTGCATCTTAGGGTCAATGTGATGATTAAGTAAGTAACTTAATACACACAAAACACTTAATTCTAGGTAGAAAGTAAAGCCTTGATGAATACTAGTCCCTTTTTATACAGAAGTCAAAAGTTGAGAAATCAACACTTTAGCCAAATCACAAATATTTTTTCTCATGTTTTGCCCACTTTTACTACACATAAGATAAGTGTTTAGCTCACTTTGCTCCCCTCATGTGAGCTTGGTGTCAGTGCCATCCACACCTGGAGTCCCTGGAAACATTTGAGAGGATAGTTGCTGTTTCCAGATTCCCTTATCAGAACTCCATTTCTGTTTCCCAGTCCCTGCCTTTCCCCATGTGGTTCCAATATCGAAATATTTAGTCCATCTGTCCCAGAAGGGTTTGGTCTTTCTCTTCATTTGTGCTTCTTGAAATAATATGCTCCTGAGGCACAGCCTGTTCCTTCATCACTAAAAAAGGTCAAGCATTTATTAGTCTGTGTATAAACATGACAACAAAGGAGCCCTTGTAAAAATGGAATGTTCAGCTTGGATAGAACACAGAGGAGTTCCTCTTGAATCTGGCAAAGTCCTTTGGATTTCATCTCCTTTAAATACACCATGTTAATGTCACTGTTTCTTTCTGGATTCTGGAGCTTTACTTATAAATCCTCATGAACCCTTTGAGATGCAAATTTCTTCATTTATACAACCTATAAGTGTAATTGTTTTTAATTCAAACACATTAACTGTTTCTTCAGATAAACCAATCGTAGTGCTGTGTGATACACAGGAGAGTATCACACAACCACTTACCACTAATAGGAGAACCCAGCAGTGCCCATCAGCAGCCACTTCATACAGATATTATTCCCATCCTTTTTGGTGTGAACTCATGAAAGACCAGCTTCTGATTCACTTTCCCCTTTGGATGTCCTCTTCAGATGACAGTAACCCAACACAGAGCTCTCTCTCTCTCTCTATCATCTTGGTTTTCATGTCCACCATGACAGACAACCACTATCTACATTAGCTTGTTCCCTTTCTTGAACTCCAATCCTTTCAGACAACATATATTATCTCTTTGAAAAATATAGCCTCTGGTTCAGTGATATGCATAATCTGGGTTCTAAAATGGTTTCAGATTTCCATATTATCTCTTTATAAACTGCTGTTGGTGCTGTTTTTTACAGAAAATTCTATTGCTTTCCTTATCCAAGTACTGAAGAAGAGATGGATTCCATAAGGAGGCATTTTCTAAACCAGTCAGTCTCAGGTAAATCCTGTCCTGGAAAATGGTGATCGTATTCCATGTCCCTTTAAAACTAGTGGAGTAAAAACATCCACCTCTTATTGAAGAGCCCAGATTTTAGGTTTCTGGTGAGGACTGCAGGAATATAAGGCTCATTAAAACCAGTTTGATCAATCTGTTTCCTCTTCTGCTGAGGTTATCTCAGTATGAGAACATTCTACAGTAACAATAGAGTTGCTAATCTCTTCCTGCCCCCGTTCTCCCCCCGGCCCCCCTTCCTCCTCCCGCTCTCCTTTTCCTTTCTCCTCTTTTTGTCTTCCCTTTTTCTTTTTAACTTGACTTGCATTTTTGTCCAGGGCTGGCCAAGAAAGCAATGAGACTTGGAAAAGTATCTACAATATACTGGCTCACTAAATACTTGTTTTACTGCTATGAATTTCTCTGGTGTATGGCAGGAAATCATGTGACTGTACTTTTTCAACTTAATGTCAACTTCTATTATTTTGTAACTACATAAGTGAATGTCAGTCCTGAAATTTAGGGGCCTACCCTTCTCACAGGAAGTACAAAGTACATTTCATTCAAGTAAATGAAACAAACATCTGCTTTCATGGGCTGGCCCCAACTTACTTTTCTAGTTTCTTCTTCTAAAATATTTGTCACGTCTCTCTCTCTCTCTCTTTCTCTCTCTCTCTCTCTCTCTCTCTCTCTCTCTCACACACACACACACACACACACACACACACTGCTATTCATACATCATATTATTCCCTTTCCTTAAAGCTTAGGACAATTTAATACTTTACCTGTTTTTGGAATACTACCCTTCCTACTATTCCATTTTTACTGAAAAATTTTCTACTTGCTTTTTATGGCCTAGTTTGCTGCTGCTGCTTCTTGAAGTCCTCACTCAGTATCTATTCTCTCCCCCCTCCTTACACTTACAGTGTTTTACTTCTTTGTTTTAATGTTTGTAGTTTTGAGAGAGAAAGACAGACAGAGCATGGGGGGGGAGGGGCAGAGAAAGAGAGAGACACAGAATTTGAAGCAGGCTCCAGGCTTCAAGATATCACCACAGAGCCCATCATGGGGCTTGAACCCATGAACCTTGAGATCATGACCTAAGCTGAAGTCAGAGGCTCAACCAACTGAGCTACCCTGACACCCCCTCAGTGTTTTAGTTCTTAAGTGCACTCTGGCTTTGCCTTTGTTTGACACTTTTTGTTTGCTCCTCTTCCTCTCCTCTTACAATGCAACTTCCTTCATGGTAGGAAATGTCTCTGTATACTCCATTCTAGCATAATGGCTACCATAATATAAGCAATGGAATGTTTCATGTCTTAGTTTACTGTTTGTTAAGCTCTGGGAGAATGACTTTCAAATTCCAGGCGTTGGGGATAGACAGAGTATCTACCAACCAAGATACAGGATGCACAGTAGATTAAGTTGAATATATATCCTGACATAGGTATTTGGTAGTCACTTGGATCCATAGGTCTGGAGTTAAGAAGAGATCAAGACTAGATGTAATGAGTTGGAAGTCACCAGTGTAGAGGTGAGAATTAAAACCATAGGAGTGGGTGAGAGCACTGAAGAAGAAAGTATAGAACAAGAACTGAAGAGGATGGAGGATAAACCCTGAGGAAAGACAACATTTAAGAATGAATCATGGACAGGGTCCAGCAGCAGATTCTGGAAAGGAATGGCTTGAGAAATAGATAAAGAATAAGGGAGATCATGGAAGCTGAGAGAGGAGTCAAATTCAAGAGGGTCAAGTCAAGTGGTGACTGAGGTCAAATGCTACAGAACTAGGGCAACAACTGCAGAGGGGTACGAGGCCAATGTAGGAATTTTATTTTATTTTATTAGTGTTTATTTAGTCATCTTGAGAGAGAGAGAAAGTACAAGTGGGGGAATGTCACAGAGAAGGAGAGACAGAATCCCAATCAGGCTCCACATCATCAGAGCAGAGCCCTATGCAGGGCTCAAACTTATGAACTGTGAGATCATGACCTAAGCCAAGATCAAGAGACCCTTAACTGACTGTGCCACCAAAGCGCCTCTCAATATAAGAATTTTATTTTTTGTTTGTTTTTTGTTTTTTAATTTTTTTTAATGTTTTATTTATTTCTGAGAGAGACAGCATGAGCAGAGGAGGGTCAGAGAGAGAGGGAGACACAGAATACGAAACAGGCTCCAGGCTCTGAGCTAGCTGTCAGCAGATAGCCTGATGCAGGGCTCGAACCCATGCACTGTGAGATCATGACCTGAGCCAGAGTCAGACACCCAACTGACTTAGCCACCCAGGTGTCCCAATATAAGAATTTTAAAGAAAGGAAGTAAACATTTCTTTTGGAAGGTTCTTATTTTTAAGGATGAAACAAGTAGTTGATCATTAAAACTTAACAGGTCTAGGGATATAAGAACCTCCTGCTCATTAAGACAATTATAGGGGCATCTCAGTGGCTGAGTTAGTTATACAGCCAACTTCTCCTCAGGTCATGATCTTGGGTTCCTGTGTTGGCGCACCACATGGAGTTCTGGCTGACAGCTTAGAGCCTGGAGCCTGCTTCAGATTCTCTGTCCCCCTCTCTCTCTGCCCCTCTCCTGCTCACACTCTGTCTCTCTCTCTCTCAAGAATAAATAAATATTAAAAAAACACGCAAAAAAGACAATTATATACCTGGGGCCACTGGATGGCTCAGTCAGTTAAGCATACCGACTCTTGATTTGGCTCAGGTCAAGATCTCACAGTTGTGAGATCCAGGCCCACCTCAGGCTACGTGCTGACAGCAGAAGCCTGCTTGGGATTCTCTCCCTTCTCTCTCCAGCCCTCCCCTGTAAGTGTAAGCATGCATGCGTGGCTCTGTGTGTGTGCGTGCGTGTGTGTGTGTGTGTGCGCGCGCACGCGTGCTCACTCTCAAAATAAATAAATAAACATTAAAAAAAAAGACAATTATAGACCTCATTAAGTCTCATCAAGAAAACTATATTCCAGTCTGAATTCCCTTGTTCCTATAAAAGGGATTACAGGAACATGACAGAAACTTTTCTCCACATCCTGTGACTACATTAGAGTCACTGAGGAACTACAAGCCATATGCCCTCCCTAGATGATAAAACCCTATCTTGTTGTGGGTCACTGTGAAAGGGTTCTCCAGGAAAACCTTTGAGGGCATGAAGAAAATTATCTATCACCACTGAGCCTAAGAGTAACAGAAGAGGAGCACTTAAAAGCAAAACATGCCTACTAATATTACTATAATGATAATAGTTCTCACAATTTAATTTATATTAATTTGCACTTATCTTTTTTATATTAAAAGAAAATGTGGCCTTCTTTCTGAAATGGATTAAATTAATATCAACACACAAAAAATAACATTTTTTCCCTGATTTTATTTTTGGGGAGGAGGGGAGACCCATCTGTCTTTTTTTCATTCATTCTTCCATCTACCTACTCATTCATCTCTCCATCCACCCAACTGTCTGTCTGTTCATGCAAATCATGGTTTAAGGCTCTCGTATTTACTGGACTTTATGCAGGTTCCTGAGGTCTACAAAGGTGTAAAGGACCAGATGTCAGTACTCAACATAGTCACCATGTAGTATATAGGAATTTGATCTAAAATATCATTAAAATTGAGCCAGGGATTAGGATATATATCATTCTTTTAAAATAAAACCAAAAGATATACTTTACACAGCATCTCTGTACTTCTTCAGCATAATAATGCTCCCTGACATTATTGATATCACTGATAAATGTCAAAGGGGAGAGTGATATTTTTGGAGCTGATTTTTTTTACCCTCTTACAAAAATAGATTATAAACACATACACATATGTCATAGAAAGAACTTAGGCTAATATTTTTATACAGGGACAAGCACTAGCATATTTTTAAAGTTCACAGTTACATTTCTGTTGTCGGTTATAATCATCTGTTGGCTTGAACTCCTTATTTTATGATAACTAACAAATCTATTGGTATGATGTAATCTGCTTAAATTTCATAAGAGATAAGAATTTTATAGTCAAAGAGTTTCTGAAGGAGGCTGTGTGATTCAATATTTTCATGCAACCAGCTTTGTAAAGACATAGTGCTAACTTAAACCAACAAATAATTATCATCAATAACACAAAGCTATAATTGAACCCAATTCATGAATATTTCATTTTTAGGTAGTTCTTCCATGTTCATGACATTAGTCTAAGTCAGCATTTAGTTATAATTTATAGAAGGCATGTGCTTTGGGGAAAGACCATACAAATGATTCAAAGCAAAAAACAAATGAGTCAAAGTTATCCGGGGCATCATGCTACTTAGCCATAAGTCCCTTTGCTCCTCTTAGGAGGCTATAGGTACCTCCAGTGTTAGAAAAGGCACTAAGATTAATCTGGATTGCTACTCAGACAAGTGAAAGATACAATGCTTTTCATAAAAGTCTCTGGAGAATATTAAGGTTTCTCTAACCTTGGATGGCCTACCCTCCTTTAAAGCCCTTTGCTTGGTATGTTGGCAGTTGGAATGCCATATCATACAACACACTATGCTTTATTTAGTTCAAGAAAAGTGTTGCGGGGAAGTGTCAAAACAGCAGGTACAAGGGCCACAGGAGCTTTCATTATTCATCACAGATGAATCACAGATGGCATCACAGGTTCAGGTAAAGACTAGTACTAGTGGAATACTGAAATCACAAGCTTCATTTTCCTACTCCACTCAAACAACATTAATTAGTCAGCTCTGCTGCTATAACAAACACCTCCCAAATCTCAGTTACAACTACAAAGACTTTTTCTGGAATCTGGAATAAAAAAGACATATGCATTAAAATTAGCCTCATGTCTTCTTCATTCCAGATCCAGGCTAAAAGAGCCTTGCCATTTTTGGACATGGCATTCTTAAAGCAAAGAAAAAATAGCAAGAGAGCTGCTGGAAACATACAATGGCTTCTGTCTTAGTCAGTTCAGGCTGCTGTAACAAAAATATCATAGAGTAGGTGGCCTAAACCACAAATATTTAGATTTCCCAATTCTGGAGGCTGCAAAGTCCAAGACCCACATACTAACAGATTCAGTGTCCAGTAAGGGTCCACTTCCTGGCTTACAGGAAGTTCTCACTGTATCCTCACAAGGCTGAGAGACAGTTCATCTCTCTCATGTCTCTTTCTATAAAGAGTGCTTGTCCCTTTCATGAGAGCTCCACTCTCATGATATAATTGCCACCTAAAGGCCCTACATTGAAATACCATTGCAGTGAGAATTAGGATTTCAACACATGAATTTTGGGTGGAATCAAACATTCAGCTCATAGTTTTGCTTGGATGAGGCATAGTGAATTTTACCCACATACCGTTGACTAAAGTACTCACATGCCCAAGACTGATGTCAAAGGTACAGAAAGTGCATACTCCTTAACAGGAGGCAATGCAGGTATGTGATCCACTCAGAAAGGTTGAGTTGCTGGGAATGAAAACACAGTCTACCACACCATGTTTCTTGATGTAGCCTCCAGCTGATTCCCTAGAGTATTCCTTCAGCCCTCTTGTCTTCCTGCTACCTCAAGGAGAATACTGTGGGGTTCCATGGAGAAAGACTGCTCAAGAAGTGAGGCTATAGCAGCTGTTGTTTCTACTCTTCCTAGTTTTGTTCTCATCAGCCTCTGAGTGCAGAAGGCAGGGTGGGTTGGGGAGAACTGCAGATAAGAGGGAAGACAAATGAGGGAATGGAGACCTCTTTCATTAACTAAAGGGGTCACTGGGGTAGGGCCCAGGGCAAGAGACAGAATGACCTTTATGTGTATCGCTAGAGGGCTGTGCCTGAGAAATGTAATTAAGCCCACTCCTCAAGGCCATCATCCTCTTCAATTAATATTTACTGAGCACCCACTGAGACACTGGCACTGTACTCAGAACTGCAAACTCTCTTGGGCTGGGAAAAGCTCTGACTAATTTGCACATTAAAAAAGCACACAGACAGAGGAAACCCACCTTTCCCCCCTTCCCAGTCACCCTGGGAGAGAACCTCTTCTCTTCTTCATTCATGTGTGGAATCCCAATTAAACATAGTAAACAAAGGAAACTTCTTACATTGTAATTTTCCTCCCTCTCCCCTTGCTTTATTTGCAGTCTGGATTTATTGCTCAAGAGTTGCCTCCTTTAAGCATCATCCCCTATTAACCGGAGAGATAAAAGCCATAAAGGGAAGGGAACTCCTTCAGTTCTCTTTGCCAGTTGTGAGACAGAACAGCGCCTTTACAAGGGGAGTTGACATCTGTTGACTGAGAATGCCTGTCCTGCACCAGGGCTGTGCTCATGCTCGGAATGCAAACTGCAGCCATCAGAGACAGAGCCTGGTTTGATAACTGCTTGAGCCCAGAGCAAATCTGCTTGGGCACTAGAAAAGAAATTGTCTAGTTTTAAAGCAGATGTATGTTCTTAACGTGGTTGCCTTGTATAGCAATAAAATGCATGAATTTTTTTCCCTTAGCCTATCACAACTGTTAGAATACATCCTGTAACTTAAGACAGGGCAATTCTATCACAATTCCATGTAATATTGAGTCCCTATAACAGGATGAAACTTAAATTAGCGTCACAGATACAAGGCATTTCATTTTCTCACGTATGGTACAATATTAGGAGCAAACAACATATGTCTCCATGGTTATAAACAAAGGTGTCATGTTTGCAAAACAGATCCTATATGTAGAACATCTATAAATGGGATAAAATATGGGGTTTTCTTTGGTTGAAATAGTGTTAAATATTTCAATTCACTTGATCTTTATAAGAAAGCTTTCTCCTTTGTGAATATCAGTAAGCATTGTCTTTGCATTACCTTTCTCCCAACCCCAGTTCTTGGCTCTATTTTCCCTCTGTGACCTTGAGAAATCAACTAGTCTGAGTTCCCATTTCTTCACTTATAAAATGAGGATGTTGAGATAGACTAGGGTTTCTCTAGGTCTATTCTGAAGAACATCCTTTCTAAGGAAATTAATAGGGGTAATATTTTTTAAAGGGGGTTCTGTGGTCAAATGTCACAGTAAAAACTGTGACATTAAACAAAATCGAACACATTTGTTTACTCAGAACTTTAATATACTAATAGTATTCGTTGTGATTCAACAAAAGGGAGATAGAGCATAAACATTATTTCCCTCATTTTTAAATTTTTTATTTTTTTTATTTTTTTTAATGTTTTTTTGTTTTGTTTTGTTTTGTTTTTTTATTTCTAGGAGAGAGAGAGACAGCGTGAGCAGGGGAGGGTCAGAGAGAGAGGGAGTCACAGACTGAAACAGGCTCCAGGCTCTGAGCTGGCAGTCAGCACAGAGCCCGACGCGGGGCTCGAACCCACGAACCGCGAGATCATGACCCAAGCGAAAGTCAGACGCTTAACCGACTAAGCCACCCAGGCGCCCCCCTCATTTTTTTAAACAGAAAACTTTTTCTTGTAGATCGTTTCTCAGAACCAGTCTAAACAGTAGACTTTTATTAAAGAACCTCAACCTATGATATTCTATGACTCTATTAACTGTTTATTCTGCCTAATTTCCCAATTTCTCTTACCTATTTCAGGAAAAGAACTACCTGGGTTCCAATTCATTTATAAGGTAAAAGTCCATTTATTCTTCATTCTTCTTTCCTCTGCAATTTATTTATTTAGGGAATTTTCAAACCTACAAAACAGTTGAAAGAACAGTACAGTAAGTATATACTCTGCACTTAGGTTTGATAGTTGTTAACATTTTGCTCCAGTCTTTCTCTCTCTCTACACACACACTTTATGTACTATATATATAATTTCTGCTGAAACATTTGAAAATAAATATTGCAGAAATCATGACACTTATCTCTACATTCAAGATGTATCTCCTAAGATAAGAACATTCTCTTATGTAACCTTAGAATCATTACTACATATAAGAAGTTTAATGCTAATTAATATCATCTAATGATAACTCTATATTTAAATTTCCTTAATTGATCCCAAAATGTTTTTTATAAATTTTTTCAAAACCCAAGATTCAGGGGTGCCTGGATGGCTCAGTCAGTTAAGCGCATGACTTCAGCTCAGGTCATGATCTCACAGTTCCTGAGTTCAAGACCCGTGCTGGGCTCTGTGCTGACAGCTAGCTCAGAGCCTGGATCCTGTCCTCAGATTCTGTGTCTCCCTCTCTCTCTGACCCTCCCCTGCTCACGCTGTCTCTATCTCTCTCTCAGAAATAAATTTTTAAAAAAACATTAAAAAAGAAAAATTAAAAAAAGAAAACAAAGAACAAAATCCAAGATCCATTCAAGATTCACACATTGAATTTGGTTATATCTCCTTGACTTTGATCTAGAACCATCTCTCTAACTTGTTTCTTTTTCACAAAATTAACTTTTTGGAAAAGTCCATGTCATTTATTTTGTAGGCTAACATTTTAATTTGTGTGATTGCTTCCTTATAATTAGATTCAGTTTAAATTTTTTTTGACAAGGGGCGCCTGGGTGACTCAAGTCGGTTGAGCATCCGACTTGGGATCACGTCATGTTCGAGCCCCACTGTCAGGCTCTGTGCTGATAGCTCAGAGCCTGGAGCCTGCTTTGGTTTCTGTGTCTCCCCCTCTCTCTGCCCCTTCCATGATCATGCTCTGTTTCTCTCTCTCTCAATGATAAATAAATATTAAAAAAATAAAAATAAATAAGCATTTTTGACAGTAGATTAATAGGTGATAATGTTGTATACTTTCTGACTGCCCCATATCAAGAGGGATATAATATCACCATCCCATTATTGGTGGTGTTTTAAGTAATAGCGTGGTTAAGATATTATTTATTATGTTTCTTTATAGTAAGGTATCATTTCCCCTCGGTAATTAATCAGTGATATGGTAGTTAATATTTTGAGATTTGTGAATAACTTTTTTCCCAACCATCCTTCACTCACTAGCATTAGCATTTTATTGAAGATCCTAGGCTGGATCAAATATTACACTGGTATTGCAAAATAGTGATTTTTATTTCTAATTTATCATCCCTTCTACTAAATTAGCTGCATTTCTTCTATAAAGAAGAATCTTCCCTTTCTCTCATTGCGTATCATGATATATAGATTCTTTTTTCATTCAATGTTTTATAAGCTATTATTAGAATTCATTCTGTTAACATTCATTCAGAGACTACTCTGTGCCAGATTCTAACTAAAGTGAGATTGACCTAACGTTAATCTTAGTTTCCTTTACTTTTCCCCATGGTACTTAAGGAAACTATTAGTGGCACAGATTCTTGTCCTGGCCATCACTTTGCTACAAAGTTTTGACAGGAGGGAGAGAGAACTGAAGATGGGGATGAGAGTAAAGCAAGATCTCCAGACTGTAATTATCATTCCCCTTTTGTAAACTTTGGCCAGGCTACTGTGGTTCCTACAATCATCAATGGCCATCTGAATCATCACACAGGAAATAAAAATCAATGACCATCTCTGTGGAGCTATGCTGGGACTATCTCAGAAAGCAGGCAATTCTAACACTAAGAACTCAGCCTTAATCCCTGCTTTCATGATCCACAGAAAGAAAATAAATTCTGTCTCTACTCTGAGCACAAAATAGGTCATTTAACTATGACCCAAGTCATTAGGAAAATCGGGGGAAATATCTTTAACATATAATAGGTTCTTAAGCAAATATCAAGGTACCAAAGGGCCTGGGCAACACAGGAGCCCCAGAGAACTTCCCTGAACAAAGAGGCCACACACCTCACATAGGCAGCATCCTCACCTCTCTGAAAGGATCTGAATGATGGATTCCAAATAATTAATCACCAAATAAATAAAAAGCAGCCTTCAGCATAGCCTGCTTTCAGTGGAAGGATAAAGGACCCTCTGTTTCTGGGAAAGAATAGACTGACCCATCTTGGCCAAATTTTCCAGTGAAAGGAGTGTTGGGAATGTTATGCAAGAGGGGACCTCTTGCAGTATAAGCCTGGATGCCTTAGAGCCCTGCTGATGGATAGAGGTCAGAAAACATATCCAAAGGATGTACAATCTTTTAGATTTGATTTTTGTCTCTTTTAGGGGAGGGTCCCTGCTCCCTGCGGAGTCTCCAAACTCCACCCTGAGAATGTATGGTCTGTGTTCCCAATGGGGAGGGCAAACAGAGACTGATGTTAAGCCAGGGACTCAATAGCCAGAGGATGATTGTGATACCTGGAATCTTTGTTACCTCAAAGTTTACAAAATTTTAGCATCTGAGGCTGCAAGGGGAGGATTCTCCCAGCTGACAGAATACCTTTAAAGGGATAGGTGGCAAGTGGAAAAAGCCCAGGTTTTAGGAACCACAAAACTTGAATTCAAATGCTACCCCTGAAATGTACAAGGTATAAAATCTACTTGGTTAATATCAACTTGGTTAATATCAACTTGGTTAATATCAGTTCCCTCATCTATGAAATAAAAAATACCTCAGAGACCTGAGAATCATTTTAAAGAAGGTAAAGCATGTGTGTTGCTTTATTAGGATTCCTTTCATTCCAGGTAACAGAAACCAACCTGAGCTATTAAAAAAAAATGTATGAGAGAGAGAGAGAGACCAGAGAATTAATTATAAGGTAATAATATCCCATCACTCTTTTTTTTTAAGTTTATTTATTTATTTTGTGAGAGAATGTGCATGCATGTGCAAGTAGGGTAGGGGCAGAGAGAGAGGGAGAGAATCCCAAGCTGACTCCAGCTGTAAACATGGAGTCAGACCCTACAAACTGTGAGATCATGACCTGAGCCAAAATAGATAACTGATTGCCTAACCAACTGAACCACCCAAACACCCTGATATCTTTTTATTCTTAAAGTCAAGACTTTAGCTAAGCCTCGTAATGAGGCTAGAATCAAGACATAAAAATTCATGATGTGGGTCACTCTGTTAAGTATCTGACTCTTGGTTTTGACTCAGGTCATGATCTCATGGTTCATAGATTCGAGCCAAGTGATGGGCTTGTGCTGACAGTGTGGAGTCTACTTTGGATTCTCTTTCTCCCTCTCTCTCTGTCCCTCCCCATCTCACACTCACACATTCTCTCTCTCAAATAAATAAACTTAAAAAAAACAAAAAGACATGAAAAGTCATCAGGAGCCATTGTAGCTTCTCTTTGTATATCTCTTTTGTTCTTCTAGGCCAACAGAGCTGACAGTGTGACTGTCCATAGCTTTTGACTCTATGTATCCCTTTCTAAGACAACACAGAGGGCATGGGAATCCCATAATCCCAATTAAGTCTCACAAAGAGTCTGATTCCTTCCCTTATAATAGGAGTTCATTGTGCATGAGCGTATGACAGCTGGGGATAGTGGGAGGGAGCAGTAGGGCTGGATGGCTCAAACATGGCTAAAGA
This sequence comes from Proteles cristata cristata, assembly GCA_017311185.1. Taxonomy (NCBI): domain Eukaryota; kingdom Metazoa; phylum Chordata; class Mammalia; order Carnivora; family Hyaenidae; genus Proteles; species Proteles cristata. Next base: position 650,116 of record JAESUZ010001412.1, on the reverse strand, counting down.
TGCTCTCCTGTGGTTAGTGGTATAGCTGAGGGGACCTGTCTAGGCTGGGTAGATGTTCTAAAATATTTCCACAAATACCTACCTTAGTATTTATCACATAATGAGGGCGTTAATTTTTCTTTTTCCTTCCTGTTATACTAGATATGATGCATCTAAGAGAAGAGCTAAGAACAATTGCTCAGATTATTCTGGGACTTTTTGATTACTGATGGAAATCATAGGCTCAACGTGGTATTTGGCAATAATAACACCACTTGGATAAATAAGGAAAGCTGTGTACTTTTTAGACCTTCCTTGTTCTTCCTAAATTTGGATTCTAGCTGTGTTCTCTGAAATGTATCTGCCCACCCTTGGAAAATTCCTTGTTTCTGATGATATGGCGGCAGGAACAATCCTTCTATGAAGAAAAGTGTTCTATACAGAAGCAAGTGGGTTAGGAGGTACTGGTAGGTTAATGGTCAAAAAAAATACTAAGAACAGAATTGTTACAGAAACATTGCTGGCTTTTCCCTACTGCTGCAGACCACATTCCCAAGTGTATCAACTATGGAGAAAACCAATCCTTCCTTCCTTCCTTCCTTCCTTCCTTCCTTCCTTCCTTCCTTCCTTCCTTTTATAAATAAATGTTTACTGAACTGAATATTGTGTTTTTGACAGACATACAAAGAAAAGCACTCAAGATGTTTTACATGATCATCTTTTTCTTCTGGGAATGCAGAGGGCTCAGGCTGGGATTTTATTTTATTTTATTTTTTAATGTTTTATTTATTTCTAGGAGAGAGAGAGACAGGGTGAGCAGGGGAGGGTCAGAGAGAGAGGGAGTCACAGACTCTGAAACAGGCTCCAGGCTCTGAGCTGGCAATCAGCACAGAGCCCGACGTGGGGCTCGAACCCACGAACCGCGAGATCATGACCTAAGAGAAAGTCTGACGCTTAACCGACTAAGCCACCCAGGCGCCCCAGGCTGGGATTTTAGAAACCAGGGCTGGGCACTAGAGTAGAGAAGACTGTGCCCTAATTATAGGATGCTGGTCAAAGTGGCTCTGGGTAAGGGCAGCCCATGAATTGAGGAAGGCTAAAGCACTTAGACCAAAAGAATAAATGGAGAGCATGTATCTGGACCAAATGGTCAACAAGGATGAGCATGAAAGGCAGAGCCAGCAGGCTGAGGAAGGGCCTCATAAGACCCCAAGATGCTATAAACAACCCAAGACAAGAACCTCTTATGGAAAGCCCATAGGCCATGGCCTAGGAGGGACCTCTGAAGGTACCCAGGACTTTTGAGCCTAGGGAGAACAAAAAAGAGTTCTGAAGGGAGAAATGTTTTCCACATCAAACACCTTTCTTAATAGCTATTTATTTATTTTTAAAGATTTTATTTTTAAGTAATCTCTACACCCAACATGAGGCTCCAACTTACAACCCTAAGATCAAGAGTTGCATGATCTACCAATGAAACCAGCCAGGTGCCTCCTTTTCTTAAGAGTTTAGATCAGAGTATAAAAATCCTTCTCACTAATATTATTTCCTGCCCATCCCTGAACACAACTTGCAAAATCGTAACGAAAGAAACATATTTCTATAGATTCCCTACTGAGACTGAAGTATACATTCAGGAGCTTAGACCAAATATAAGCCCTTTCTTTAAGGAACAACAGTGCACACGTAGTCACTTGAGCACAAATTTCTTTTTTTTTCTTTCATAGTTTATTGTCAACTTGGTTTCCATATAACACCCAGTGTTCATCCCCAGTGCCCTCCTCCATGACCATCAACCTCCTTCCCCTCTCCCCCACCCCCATCAGCCCTCAGTTTGTTGTCAGCATTTAAGAGCCTCTCATGGTTTGTCTCCCTTCCTCTCCCCAACTATTTTTCCCCCTTTTCTCCCTCATGGTCCTCCATTAAGTCTCTCCTAATCCTCCTATACGTGCAAACATATGGTATCTGTCCTTCTCTGCCTGACTCAGAGGGTTTCGCTCAGGATAACACCCATAAGTACCATCCATGTTGCTACAAATGGCCAGATTTCATTCTTTCTCATTGCCATGTAGTATTCCATTGTATAGATGAACCACATCTTCTTGATCCATTTGTCTGTTGATGGACACTTAGGATCTTTCCATGATTTGGCTATTGTTGAAAGTGCTGCAATGAACACTGGGTACATGTGCCCCTAGGCATCAGCATTTCTGTATCCCTTGGGTAAATTCCTAGCAGTGCTATTGCTGGTCATAGAGGAGTTCTATTGTTAAATTTTGAGGAACCTCCACACTGTTTTCCAGAGGAGCTGCACTAGTTTACATTCCCACCAACAGTGTAGGAGGGTGCCCGTTTCTCCACATCCTCGCCAGCATCTAGAGTCTCCTTATTTGTTCATATTAGCCACTCTGACCAGTGTGAGGTGGTATCTCAGTGTGGTTTTGATCTGCATTTCCCTAATGATGAGTGATGCTGAGCATCGTTTCATGTATCTGTTGGCCATCTGGGTGTCCTCTTTGGAGAAGTGTCTGTTCATGTCTTCTGCCCATTTCTTCACTGGATTATTTGTTTTTTTGGGTGTGGAGTTTGGTGAGTTCCTCATAGATTTTGGATACTAGCCCTTTACTTTATCTGATATGTCATTTGCAACTATCTTTCCCCATTCTGTCGGTTGCCTATTATTTTATTGATTGTTTCCCTTGCCATGCAGAAGCTTTATATCTTGATGAGGTCCCAATAGTACACTTTTGGTCTTGATTCCCTTGCCTTTTGGGGTTTGTCAGGTAAGAAATTGCTGTGGTTGAGGTCAAGGAGGTTGTTTCCTGCTTTCTCCTCTAGGGTTTTGATGGTTTTCTGTCTCACTTTCAGGTCCTTTATCCATTTTGAGTTTATTTTTGTGTGTGGTGTGAGAAAGTGATCTATCTAGTTTCATTCTTCTGCATGTTGCTGTCCAGTTCTCCCAGCACCATCTGTTAAAGAGGCTGTCTTTTTTCCATTGGATACTCTTCCCTGCTTTGTCAAAGATTAATTGGCTGTACACTTTTGGGTCCAATTCTGAGTTCTCTATTCTATTCCATTGGTTATTGTGCCAATACCATACTGTCTTGATAATTGTAGCTTTGTAGTAAAAGCTAAAGTCTGGGATTGTGATGCCTTCCACTTTGGTTTTCTTCTTCAATATTACTTTCACTACTCAGGGTCTTTTGTGGTTCCATACAAATTTTAGGATAGTTTGTTCTAGTTTTGAGAAGAATGTTGGTATAATTTTGATTGGGATTGCACTGAATGTGTAGATTGCTTTGGGTAGTAATGACATTTTAACAATATTTATTCTGATCCATTAGCATGGAATGTTTTTTTCCATTTCTTTGTGTCTTCCTCAAGTTTCATCTAGTTTTCATCATATAGATCTCTTATATGTTTGGTTAGGTTTATTCCTAGGTATTTTAAGTTTTTTTGTGCAATTGTGAATGGGATCAGTTTCTTGATTTCTCTTTCTATGGCTTCATTATTGGTGTATAAAAATGCAACCAATTTCTGTACATTGATTTTGTACCCTGTGACTCCACTTCTGGTGGAGTCTGTCAGGTGTTCTATGTAGAGTATCACATCATCTGCAAAAAGTGAAAGTTTAATTTCTTTGCCAATTCTGATGTGTTTGATTTCCTTTTGTGTCTGATGGCTGATGCTAGGACTTCCAGCACTATGTTAAACAACAATGGTGAGAGTGGGCATCCCTGTTGTGTTCCTGATCTCAGGGGGAAAGCTCTCAGTTTTTTCCCATTGAGGATGATGTTAGCTGAGGGCTTTTCATAGATCGTTTTTATGATGCTTAGGTAAGTTCCTTCTATCACAACTTTCTTGAGGGTCTTTATTAAGAAGGGATGCTGTATTTGTAAAATGCTTTTTCTGCATCTATCAACAGGATCATATGGTTTTTATCTTTTCTTTTGTTAATGTGATGTATCACTTTGATTGATTTGCGTATATCGAACCAGCCCTGCAACCCATGAATGAATCCCACTTGATCATGGTGGATAATTCTTTTTATGAGCACAAATTTCTTTACATCACCATTGAAAACAAATTATGTCTGGGTGGTAAAATATATTAGATGAGTTTCAGGGTTTTCCTAGATTTTGAGGCACCATTTAATCTTCATCTCTTGTCATTTGTCTCTGCTATGTTTCCGAACCATTTGAAAACCCCTAAATCATTGGGAACTACATAATGAGTAAATAGAACCACTTGAGTGGCAAGTCCTCTTTGACTAAATAGCCCTGCCATGTCTTTGCTACTGATATAAATGCTTCTATATTATATTTACATCATTATATCCATTGTAAAATAAAAAGTATATTTCAACAAAAATGAAAAAATAATGTGGCAGGAAGGCAACCTTGGGATGTTATAACTATCAAATAAGTCATAACTATAATGATAATATTGGAATTTATTTTCAGAAGATAAAGGTTGAATTTACCAAGAGTACACAAATGAACAAAAGAGACTTCCTTATTGAGTACAGATTAATTTCAGATCTTTGATAATCTTGTTAAATGGTCCGTAGTTCCTTATTCTTAAAGTCTTCCCTTAGTTTTAAGACTGCTCATTGCTTTTATAAGTGCTTTTTGTTGTTTTTCCTTCTCTGATGACCTCTACTAAAACCCTAGTATGGTATCAGTCTCTTTCTTTTCTGTGCTTCTGCTTTTCTCTTCCCCTAATTCCTTTCCCATCTCTTTTCTCCCCACAATTCCTAACATTGTAACTCTAATAGTAGAAGCAAGGAGATAACAAGGAAAATAAAATGCAAAGAAGAAGCAGATACTGAATAACAGGAGAGAGATAAGTGTAGCACCCATGTGCCCCCTTTCTCTACCTAAACAAATATCACTTTTGCTTCAAGGCCATAGCATTAGTCTATGTGGGCTGCCATAACAAAGTATCAAAGACTCACACAACAGAAATGTATTTTCTTGCATTCCTGGAGACTAGAAGTCTGAGGTCAAGATGTTGGCTGGGATGGTTTCTTCTGAGGCCTCTCTTCTTGGTTCGTAGGTGGTCATCTTCACCCTGTGTCTTCACATGGTCTTTCCTAATATCCTCTTCTTAAAAGGACCCACAGTCATAATGGATTAGGGTCTATCCTTATGACCACATCTTAACTACGTCTTTAAAGACCTTATTTCCTTTAAAAAAAAAAAAAAGTTTTATTTATTTCTGAGAGAGAGACCGCATGAGTAGGGGAGGATCAGAGAGAGAGGAAGATACAGAATCTGAAACAGGCTCCAGGCTCTGAGCTAGCTGTCAGCACAGAGCCCGACGCAGGACTCGAACCCACCAACTATGAGATCGTGACCTGAGCCGAAGTCAGATGCTTAACCAACTGAGACGCCCAGACACCCTTAAAGACCTTATTTCCAAATACAGTCACTTTCTGAGTATTGGGGGTTATAACTTCACCCCAATATTAATTTGGGGTGTCACAATTTAGCCCGTAATAGCCACCATCATCTACCTTTACCAAATACCACTTCTCTGCCACACCAGACTACCCTGGGGTTGACTATCCATAGCCTTGGTGAACTCTGACATGATTTTAACAGCTGATTAAATGTAATTGGATACTTATGGACATTGTCTTGAGAGGTTTTTAGATAAAAGTAATTTCTTCCCCCAACAAGTCCCAGGAGCATAGCTAGAGTTTTTAATCCCTCTCAATAGTAGAACTCAGTCAGCACATTAGTAGATAGGCTTACAATAAAACAAAACCAATCTCAAATGAATTGAAAGAAAGTCTCAGTCTTTTAGTTGCTGTGTTCATACATTTTATCCCTTTGAGAAAAAGCCCATTACAGGCAAGACTGTGCCCTCTTCACAGAGAAAGCAAAGGAATTAATTCAGCTGGGTCAGTGAAAATTAAACTCGGACAATTATCAGAATCCTTTGTCTTTCTGATATGATTTTTAAGTATAGTGATGTGAAAATTTTATAAGTCGGTTAATTCCAATACTTTCATATATTTGGCTGAAAAGATTTTGCTTATAGGAGCTTAGTTAACTTTGAATGATAATCATTAAAAGTTGTGATAGTAACAGTGATCCCTCTTTCTGGAATAAGTTTACAACACTGTAAACTCAAAGCAAATCTGGAAAATAATTATCAGGAGAAGTACTGTCTACATTTTATTTTGGACAATTTGACTTTTCCATTTATAGTGTTACTTCATATGCCTTTCTTAACTTTACAAAGATGGTGGGTAAATGTTTTTGCTGTGACCATGATCTTCAGGAAGTTATCTGACTCTTCACTTCATAACTACATCAGACTCTTTCAGAGCTCACTTTGCTCACATCCAAGGGTGTGCACCAGACTAAAAGACTGTTCAGTTATATTCCGTCATTCATTTGAAAATTCAGGCTCAAACAAGAGGTGAAATTAATGTTGTTTCCCAGATTCTTCAGTGAGCTAAGCAAATATCTACCTTATCAAAAAAAATCTTAATTCCTCAGTATAAGAAATAAAAGCCAGATTGAGAGAATCCAGAATAATCAAAATAATGATTATGTTATCTTCCAAGATAGCTCTAAAGAGAAATTAACCACCATTATCATGTAGATGGTGATAAAGAGGGAAATGACAGGTAATGGAAAGTCTGATTTAATATTTTCTGAATTATTTATTCTTCAACAACGAGGATAATAATAATAATGGTGGTGGTAACTCTCAAAAGGAATTAGACATTTGCATAGTGCTCAGCCTGTGAGATGATACCCATTTAGAAAGACTGGGATGTTATTAGGCAGGTAAGAAGCTATGTCCACAAATGCTAATTGCCTCTCATTGTGATGATCATGGTTTCATTTATTACCATGGGCCAAGGGCTTTACTTACCTTACCTAATTGAATCCTCACAACAATGTACTTAATGAGGTGGGCACTGTTCTCACTGTTTTACAGATGAGGAAACTGGGGAGTCAGAGTTTCTGAAACTATCCTAAAGCCACAGAGCATAAGGAGGAGAGAGAAGAGTACTAACATGTATGCTTAGAGATTGTCAAGCCCAATTTACTGTATGAAATTAAAAGCATAAAATTTGGGAAGGAGAAATAGTTCCCAAAGTGACATGCTAGGTTTTTTTTTTATCATCTATAATGTATATCCCTACTCCAGTTTCTTCAAGAGCTGTCCCTACTCTCAGTTTCCATCACCTAAAATTTTTGGAAACCAACCTGCCAGAATGACTAAATGCTTCACTCAAGAGTTTCCTCATTGCATTAAATAATAAAGTCTCCAAACTGCCTAAAAGACAATTATTTATGTAGAAAATAATTATATTGTATTTTGCTATGAGAAAATTTCTCTCCCAAGGTCTATAGGAATAACCACCACTTATGGATGAAAACATTAAGAGGAGTGGCTTTTGCTTTAAAAGACTGCAAAAACACTTTCCCAGCACCTTCATTTCAGAAAGTAATATTCCTATTGAAAGTTCCTTTAGACTTCTCCCTGAATCCGAGTCTTCTGTGACCCTGGCTTCCACAGTTGTCATCTGCAATGTCTGCTCTGGTCTAAGGGGGAGAGCCTCACCTTCGCTGTCCACAAAGCCCAGCCACAGGAGCGAGAGGGAGGAAGAACAAGCCCAGTTGCTGTCAAGAGTGAAAAATTTCTAGTGAGGCATAAGCATCCACACACATGGTTTCAAGAGAGATTTCAGCCAGACCTAGCAGTCCCAGTAGTTGTCAGAGCCTCTGGTTGATTCCCACCTTCAGCAAAAATCCTTTAGGGCAGCAAGCGCAGCAGGAAACCTGTCATTAACAACCACCATAGTGTCACATCAGCGATTCTCAGGAGTGTCGGCTCCACTATTTAACTCAGCTATTTACCTCATCCGGGAGAGCTTTGTTTGATTGTCAGAAAATAGAACATGTACATTTGTCTGTCATAAATACACACAAGCTCTCCAGAGCACAAATAAACAAAACAATCATGTACATTGGTAAATGTGTTTGCATTATTTAACCAAACCAGATGAAGCATGTGAATAACCCTGCATATCAAGTACCATCGAGTAACTGGCTTGTAATCTGTCTTGTACAATACAGCCATTGCCACTCATTCCACTCACCCAATTCAGACCCTGGAAATGTACTATTTTTAGACCGGCTTTGTACACTACTATTTACAAAGCGCACTGTTAAATCCTTTGAATAGCAGCCAAGAAGTTGGGTGAGAACCTAGAAACCCTGCTACACAGATCAGCATCCTAATCAACCCTGGGACAGCCAGTGCTAAAGATCTGCCTTTGTTTCCTTTACTTCTTTCCCTTTGTCTCCGCAGGATTATCAATGTAAAGAGGCAAGGGGACAAAGAGGTGGGCCTTATCTGTTCTTGTTGTTCAAATGGGGTGCTTTACTCACTCTTCTAGATAACAGCCCATGTGTCAACATCTTGGCAGTTTAAGTTGTTCTTTGTCAAAACCACTTTTGGAAGCGATTTGACCATTTATTTACTTGGGAGCCAATGTGAACACAGCAGGTGCGTCATGGAAAACTCAGACTTAGGTGCTTCACAACAGTTTGGATTTGGTCACATGACAGCCCACTGCTCCTGACCAATCAATCCACTGCTGGAAAGCTGGCCAAGTGGCCACACGGGAAGGAGGGACAGAAAAGAAAATAGTAGGCAAAGTGTTGGCGTAAGGCAGGTGGTGGATGAGGCACTTGCAAAGAGAAAGGATTGCAACACCAGGGAGGAGATGAAGGGCCTCATCATTTGGCAGCCAACAAGAAACCTGAAGGAACTAAGTTTGGCTCTGTTTCTACAGCTTGAGAAAAGCTGAGAACGGAAGCAATGACTGGGCTAATTCTGGACAAAATTTTTTAAAAATGATTTTTGAGAGGAATCCAGATCCTTGCTTCAATTCTTAGCTTCTATGTAAATTGCTCATTTTCCAAAATTCTTTAATTTTTTTTCAGGTGACTTGAAGTGATTTGTATTTCTTGAGATCATTTGAGTCATCCCTGGTAGCCTAAAATGTGGAGTTTAATTCTTTTCCTTTTGTTCACCTTCCTCATGGTGCCATTTTGTTTCTTCCCTAGCCTGGATTGGTTGGTGAAAGTGGTACAGCCAGATTGTAGCCAAACAGTGGTATCCTGTCCTAACCTTGTACCTGTACTTGGATGTCTTCATGTTCTCCACAGTAGTATGTCTCTCCCTTTACAGAACTAATCAGAGAAATAGAAACGGATTTTGAGTACATTGGATCAAAAGTGGTTCTGAATCTAAGGCATTTTATTATTTATTTATTATTTCAAGTTAATACGGTCTTTATATTCTTTATAATATTAGAGATATTTTATGAAAAAGTAGTATGCCAAGATGATTAATAACAACGACAACAAAATCATCTGCTTTTCCAGCCCATATGTGCCAGGTACAATCTGGACACTTTATACAGTATCTCTACCCATTCCAACAGCTCTGCAAGTTAAGTATCATTTTCCACATTGTGAGAGAGCACTGAGAATTAGAAGTTACTTAGGCAAGGTCACCAGCCAAACAATGGCAGATCTGAAATTGAAACCTAGGTTTGTTGTGTCCTTTCCAACACACAAGGCAACACCATTTGCAAATGTGAACCCATTCCAAGCCATCAAAGGGAAAGTGGCTTTACTTTGATGAATCTCAATTCTGTATATTGGGTTGAGATATTTTTATAGATTCAATATGTTTACCTCAGGATTTCTAGAGAAGAGTAATAGGACTATAAAGGGTTTTCACTTGTAGAATTATGCTTATCTGCTGCTACTTTTAATTCTTCACTATCTTCTATTTCACCTGATTCTTTTCCTGGAAGGGTGGTATGGAGAACGTGGTCTATAGTAACAGTGCATAAGAATAGCTTGGCTTTCCTTACAGATGCATGAATAAATCAGGAAAGAAATTTCCCCCAAACCTAAGCACACAGGCAGCACCATTATATGGCAGGCCTGTACACATACAAAGTTTGACCCAAACCAATCATTGGACAAAGCTTGGTCAAGGATTGATGCTAAATAGGAAAGGGAACAAAGGTCATGAAGAGGTACAAAGAAAACAGGAAACAGGTATTGGTAAATTTCATATGTACAATAGTATTATTATTATAGTGAATGTCTAGTCAGTAAATTATTCTCACTTTTTTTCTTCTGTGTCCATTTATTGGTTGGACACCTATTGTGTCCTAGTATAGGTCCTTTTTCTCTAATTTTTTTCTTTGAGTATAGTTGACACACAAGGAAGTATAGGTCTTAATATAGATTCTAGAAAGTGAAAACTGCCTTTTATAGCTCTAAAAACAAAGCTTTGGGCCTCAATGTAATGTGGATTGCATATATCAGTAGATTCTTTATTACCTGGGTTTTTTTCATTTGCTTGTATCTCTATGTTCCATTTCTGTTTTGTCTAAAAAGAAAATGAAATAGAGTTACCTCCTACACTCATACTGCTATTGACATTAAATTTCATCTTCTTTTATTATGATCAGCAAAGTTACTCATAACATTGGAATTTGTTTTTTGCTTTTAGAGTTATAGCTACTGCTGTTGTTAGAATAATTAGTATTGCTTTGGCACTGTGTTCCACCTAAACTCATGGCATTTGTGTACTATTTACCTTTCAGAAAAGCTATTTTTAAAGAAGAAAAAGAAAATGGGAGTACAGACTTCCAACAGCACACATTTTTCCTACTTTCTCCTTGGCTCCAAAAGAGGATGCGTGAAACAGAATTTCAGCCTGTAATTAATGCAGCTCTTCATAAGATAAGAGGTTCTTTTATCTATAGAAAAATTGCTGCATTAATTCTCAATGAGAATCAGAAGGCTTTAGTTAATGCTCTTTGTACAAGAGGAATTCACCTTTTCTACTCTTTACATATTTACAATCAAATTTTAATATTCTGTTGTAGGAAACTGGAGGTGAATAAATATTCAATGATAATATTTTATAGGGCTGAGTCTATAAACCTTAAATATTAATATCATGTTTAGGTAAATGCTGAATAGAGATTACATACAGAATGTCTAGATAATGTGGGTTCTATAATAATGTACTTGCAAGTACAGACCTTAACTGAATGCAGCTTAGTTCTGGCTCTTTGGGGGACAGGTAAACAAATTGGGAAATGCATCCTCATTTGATATAGTGAGGAAAAAGGGCTATATATAGTTTCTTGTTATGTCCTAAAGTACTGTCCAAACAAGAAAGAAACCTTTGCTGTTTCTATCTTGATTTACATATCTCCTTGTAGAACACACACTGCAGCTTAGAAATCATATTTTCTTTATGTTTTATGTGTGGGCTTGGAATGATTGATGATGCATTGGCACTGTGTTCTTTACCTAAATGCATGGTATTTGTATACCATTTAACTTTTTAAAAAACCTATTTTTAGGAAAAAAAGAAGAATGGGAATACAGAAATGACTAGAAGTTAGAGACCACATGATTCTTCCCTGAGGTCCTGTCAAAGAAGACCCCACTGTAAGGTAGGTAAGACCTGTGTAGAGCTGGTAATTCACTGACCCTTTCTTTGTATGGTCCTCATTTTCCATATCCATACACAGTCAGATAACCATTCTTTCCCTTCTGTCATGTTACCACATGAGGTAGGTGTGTAAGGGGGTAGACAGGTTTGTCATTGGGCACAAAGGCTTGGATGGTTGAACAAAGCAGGAAATTAGGTAGTTTTACAAGACAATATGCATGGTTTCCAGTGTGATTACTGCAAGCAAAAATGAATGGGAAGTTTCAGCAACAAAGTTATTGTCATTTAAGGTATAGCAGCAATTTTTAGGTAGGTGAAAAGATGCTTGAGACAAAAAAAGAGAGAAGACAATAATATGGAGAGTGGTGGTACAGTTCTGTGTCTGTCCAGTGCTCACTTCTCCTTCATATGTCCATGCCAATGTGTGCACACATACAATTATGTAGAAAAGGGTTCTTTCTAATATGTTAGACATATTAGACAAGATTTTTAAGCTCAGAACCTCTTGACAGTAAGAAACTTTTCTTGGTAGACCACCAACTGATTCTGAGAGAACAAACCTGACAGAGCTCTTTTTCTTGCTTCTTTTGGCTCATATTGTTTACG